>CM038221.1:85653279-86903279 GCA_021442155.1 Cymbidium sinense | reverse complement strand
ATGCTCTCTGATCTAGGCCCCAAACTCCAAAGTTTCTAGCTGAGCAAGTCCAAGAGATTGGCAGCTAAGTCACGGACATATGCAAAATGGTAGATGAGAGTGGCCATAGGCAATAAACTCTAGCAAATAATCTTGATCATTATGTGGGTCAACAATTGTTGTAATTCTTCTACATGTCTTAGTTAAACACTGCACTGGTGAATATGTTTTAGAATTATAGTTTTACATATTCAAGCCAAGTCTCTTTCCCTAGGCCACCTCAATATTAACCTTATATCACTACCCCGTAGGTGTTTGACAATGTAGAGGAGGAGGAGGAAGAAGAAGAAGATAGTGGTGATGAATACTACTACTAGTTTCCCCTCATTTTGTATTTTTCCCCTTCTCTTTTTTTAATCACATTATAGTACTATTTATTTGGAAATAGAGTTTAGTTTACACACACACACACACACACACATATATATATATATATATGGTTAAGTCATTTTATTTGCATACATGGAGGTGATATAATGTTGTGGCACTATCTCTATGGAACCATGATGCTATGGGATTTTATTTCTTTTTATCAAAAAATGTTCTATGTCATATTCCAAGTGACACTTAGGCATGGTGTCATGGTACTAAAGTGTCATTTTACTTGTATTAGGATGACACAATGGTGGCATTGATTCTATGGTGTCGTGGCACTATGGGATTTTGTTAAATCGCAATGGCAACTAATTCTTCGATCTTGTAGTGTCATTCTTAAAATATGAATACCTAGGGACATGGTGTCGATATTCAGTACCACATGTGCCAAAATTTGAATTTTAAGTGTGAATCTTCAAAATATTTGAGAAATTTTGGCAATATTTTGCCTTAGCAATGCTAGATTTCAAAATTGTTTAGTGCATATCTCCTCTCTCTTATTCTAGATCTAAGATCAATGAAGGGGAGGGGATTTTTATCTTGCGTTGGAATGAAATTCAATGGTGGAAGCTTTCAAATCTCTAGGTTTTCCACACAATTAAAAAGATCAATGGTGGGATTTTTTATTAAACATGCCTTTTCAAAAGTAAAATGACATAAATTCTTTACCTGAAGTGAGAGATCTTGGAGTGAGGGATGATCACTATTTGGTGAGGGAGTGGAGCCAAAATGAGGAAAAGTCTTTGGATTGAACTTCTCACTCCTATTTATAGTAGTGGGTTGATAACTATTCTATCTCAATAGCCCGTTTAGTACCTCGGTGCCAAGATCATGGCATCGTGGCACTGTACTATAATTCCTCAGCTGGGTTGGCGGTAGTTATCCTTTTAGAAGGTCATGATAGGGTTGTGGCACCAAGAACATAGCATCATTATATAGCAAAAAAAAATTTTTATTTTATTTTATTTCACTTCTTTTCTTTTGATGTAAATAGAATTGCCCCTCAACAAATGTGTCATGTCATTTGGACATGATGCATTCATTGACATGATTTTATATTAGATGTAGTATGCATATGTAGGTATAGTTAATCAAAAGAATTGAAGCCTCTAATATGTTACTCTAATAATCTTCATGTATTACATGATACAAGAGAGATAGCTACATGAGAAAATTTTAGCTACAATTTGGCCTGGATTTCTCTAATATAAACAGAAGTTGTATGAGCTCTATAGGACATAGTAGCCTACCTTTCTCATCCTTCATGGAGATGTTAAATGGTAACTTTTGATCATATTCTAGTGGAGAGAGAGTTTACTCAAGTTTGGACACCTGAGTGTCTACTTGTGAGCAAACTTCTTCTATGGCAATGCTTGTCTAATTATAGATCTCCTTTCTAATAAGTATTATCATTTTGCAATAGTTCTCTGAATTTAGGAAAGATATCAAGGAGATCTATTTGTACACTAAAAAACTCCCTTTGGAAGGATCTTAAGGCTCTATGGCTATGCTCTAGATCTTGGTGAAATAAGGAAACTTGATGTGAAACATAGTATTGGCTAAGGTTTCTACTATAGTAAGTGTATCTAATAAGACCTCCTCATAAGTGATGCATAAAGAAAATAATCAAAACTCCACATCATAGAGAGATTCCCACAACTGTAGCTCTCCTGCTTCAAGACCCAAAGTGGTAGCACAATCTAACAAAGAATTTGTTTTTGTACAAAAGCTAGTTAACTCAGACAAGACTTCTACATCAATGCCCAGAAGCAATTGGCACAATACTGCTATTATATGATGTATGCTTTTTGAAGAGCTACTATGTGGTGGAGTTTAAATTCTAGGTTGTATTCATTACACAACTTGAATCTGATAAAAGTGATTCAAAACTAGTAGCCATAGTGTTGGACTCTTCTATATATGTATTTTTTCTAGTATATATATGATCGATACTAATAGGTTGGATGGACACTAGAAAAATTGAAGTAGTATTAGTGGATAATACTAGTGTGACATCACTCTCCTTCTGCTTTGATACTAATTCAGCTGCTATTGGTGAGTCAACTACTATTGGTGAGGTAGGGATATAAATAGAGTTGTCCATGTCTTTGGTCATCTAATGCTCTTTTAGAAGCATTAGTCATATGTGGTATTGGTTGGACTAATCTAGCCTTTCACATTTTACGATTGTATATTTGAAAACCTAGCTCCAAGAAGGAAGAGAAAGTGTGGCAAATCCTCATTAACCATAAATGATTGACTCTTGTATGAGTCTCTAGTGGAGCTATATAGAATCTAGAATGAGTCCCCAACTATAAGGTCTATGTTGTAGAGGCAACCGCTAAATGGACTGCTAGTGAAAGTGATCCCAAAGAATGAGTATCTATTATATCCTCTATCAATGATAACCCATATATAGGTGTAGCTTGAATAAATATGAACTATGTAGCACACCCTATTAGGTTGTAACCTCCAAGATTATAGATTCATGGTGGCAATAGTTGAGCCATGTGGGTTCAAACTAATAAGATATTTTATGATGTGTTTGTTTCCAGTCTTTAATGATAGTAGCAGAGTGCCTCTATCAATAAGAGAGTTTATAAATCTTTGTCCCATATTTTGAATAGATAGGCTATAATAAGATGATCCTTGAATGATCTGGAATCGATCTATCATGCATGTTGGGGCAAACATGATGATCCATATTTGATTATGTCTATAGAAATTGGCTCTATTTAGTTGCAAAATCAAGGAAAATTATTGCTCTCTAAAATAGGATGGTGTCTCCAGATAATTGAAGGCTCCTGAAATATGAGCATGAATCCATTCATGTAAATAGTGCACGGAGGTATCCCCATCATGATGCCACAAATCAATCATAGTACTTACCCTGCCTAGTCCATGATATAAATTGGCTAATGTTGTAGAAGCTAATGATATTCTTTACCGTGAGCAAGCAAGCTAACCATTAGTAAAGTAGAGGGATGTAATAGTTGATTATGTTCTAGGAATACAAAATAACACAACAAAGTGACGATGAAAGCCACTAAAGATAGGTCCTCACTATGCTAGTATTCAAGAGTTGACTTTTCTTGTTGACTCAAATTTGTCTTTAATAGATGTATGGGCTCCATTATCAAATGGATCTTTAAGCCATGTGAAGTATGGTAGGTGCATCCCTAAATGGATGAAGCTTTTTGATAATGTATCTAGAGTGATCATATTTCAACGTCTATGACCTATCCTTCATTATTTGGATAGTCTTTGATAATGAGCTAAGACTTAATGTAGTCCTGAAGAATATATGTAACTGCCTTTTCTACATTGGACATCTAGTTAGCACTAAAAATCCTCATGATTTGGTGGAATGCATTCTTAATAAGGAGCTCCTATATTGGTAGTCCTGCTATATCCTACATATTTGCCATGATTATCAACTCATGTAGACTAATCCACCAAGTAATGGTCACTATATCCCAATGTTTTGCTATACTTCTGATCTATGTGAAAGGAAGGCGACTATAATCAAAGAGTGATGCGTAGACTACCTAATATATACTAGCTTTCTAAGAACAACACCATTCATTTGCAAATGATGTCGTGCCAATATACGTATCCATTAAAACTTGATAATGGAGTGCCAAAAACTGACTTTAGGTCCCAATCTTCTGCTTCATGATGTAATATATAGTAACCCAGTAGCCTGCTATTCCTATAGGTGAACTAGTGTCTTTGGTTGGTGGAGCACATTATGATCCCAAAGGTAGGGTGATATACGATTAATTCTATAGGGACATCATGACTATGTCTCAATTTTAAATTTATTACCGAGTCAATTGGGTCATGGCTAGCTGGATACTATGAGTCTTTGATAATATGCCACAGATATATTCACATGGATCATGGGCTTCAATAATAACCCATGTCAACTCTTCAGTAGGCTCACTAGATGGCATATTATATGGACTTTTCCATATAAGCATTGTAGCCAACCTATAATATATCTAAAACATAAAAGCATTTGGCTATTTAAGAGTTTTATAAATCAGTAATATCTAAATTTATACATGAGCTATGCATGTGGGCTTCTTTAGCCTTTTTTATGCAAGTTGTTTATATTTAAACTCGCTCCTCTTGTTTATATAGGAATATAATTTTAGGTGTAGAGTCAACCCTTTTTTTTTGTATGGTGGATTTTATCTAGCCCCTTTAGATGGATCTTAGTTTGATTAGATCCAACCTCTTTGGGTATGATAGAATCTAAATTTAAGTTTTGGATCTAGCCTTTTTGGGCATGGTGGATCTAATTTGGACATGATGGATCTTGGCTTGATTTATATCTGACCCCTTTTAGGTTGATGGAATCTAAATTTAGGTTTTGGATTTGGTCCCTTTGGGAACATGGTGGATTTGATCTGGCCTCTTTTGGCATGATGGATTTTTGTTTAATTTAGATCCAACCCCTTTGGGTATGATGTAATCTAAATTTTATGTTTTGAATCAGGCCCCTTTGGGCATGGTGGATCTAATATAGCTCTTTTGGGCATGATGGATCTTATTTTAATTTAGATCTGACCCCTTTATGTATGATGGAATCTAAAATTTAAGTTTGGATTCAGCCCTTTGGGCATAGTGGATCTAATTCAGCTCTTTGAGCATAGTGGATCTTAATTTAATTTATATCCAACCCTTTTGGGTATGATGTGATCTAAATTTTTTATTTTGGATCCAAGCCCTTTGGGCATGGTGGACCTAATCCAGCTCTTTTGGACATGATAGATCTTAATTTAATTTAGATCCAACCCCTTTGGGTGATGTAATCTAAATTTTATGTTTTGGATTCCAACCCTTTGGAGCATGATGAATCTATTCAACTTATTTGGACATGATGGATCTTAGTTTAATTTAGATCCAACCCCTTAAGTATGATGTAATCTAAATTTTATGTTTTAGATCTAGCCCCTTTCGGCATGGCTATGATTCAACTTCTTTGGGCATGGTGCATTTAATTTTACTTGATTTGATAGTGTTTCCTTTCGATAGAGAATTTTGCTTTGCAATATATATATATTGCCCCTATTGACAGAGAACTTTTTCATTGAAATGAAAATATTTTATTCATAGTTACACATAATATCTTTTTAAGATATTATCCATTTATATGGGGCATGGACTTGATGCCTTTTGTACCGATAAGATAATAAGCTCCAACCATTTACTTTTTTGTTGATATATGGTCCCTCCCAATTTGGATCAAATTTTCCACCGACTCATTGATGTGGCACAATAGGCCTTCTTCATACCAATACTAGTTCACCCATTTTGAAGCTTCTTGGGTGGACCATACGATCATGTGCTTAGGTCATTCTTGCTTTATATGTTTATAGATTTCTTTTAAACTAGTAATCATATTTCATCTAAGGCTTCAAGCTCTTCATATCATATGTGATAATTTTCTTCCATCAGAAGTTTGTTTTGATATGTTATGTAGAGTGATGGTAATTTTATTTTGAGGGGGAGTACAGCTTCTACTCCGAAGACTAAAGAGTATGGTGTTGCTTGTGTAGTAATTTTATAAGTGCTATGATATGCCCACAATGCTTCTATTAATTTACCATGCCACTCTTTATATTTTTGGAAAGATTTTTCTTAAGCAGCTTAATTAGCATTTTGTTAAATGCCTTTGCCAAAACATTGAATTTTTAAATGAATATTGAGGAATATCGCCAATCTATCTTATACTTTTTAATAAAATAATAGACTTTAGTATTCTTGAAGGTAGTGTCATTGACCGATATAATTCAGCGAGGGACTCTGAATCTATAGACAATATGGTTCGAGAAGAACTTTACTACATCTTCTACTTTAACTTCTTTTAATAGGATTGCTTCTACCCATTTTGAGAAATAATCGGTAGCAACTTGAATGAAGTGATATGCTCTAGATGACAGAGAATCTATTGGTCCTATTATATTAGTTCCCCAGCTTTCAAATAACCATGATGCTATTATTGGGTGTATTGGGTGGCTGAGGTATGCTTTTGCATGTATTTGACACTAATGACATATTTTAGCATATTCAATGTAGTCTTGAATAATGCTAGGCCAGTAATATCCATTCATTTAATTTTGATTTACATTTTAGGACCAAATTGGTGTGCTCCACATAATCCTTCATGAACTTCAGCCATTACTATCTTGGCTTCTTCTTATTCGAGGCATCTTAGTCACATTTAGTCAAATGTGTGTCAATATAATGTGTCATTCATAAGAGTGTATTGTAATGCTCTTTGTAAAATTTTATGAGCCTTTGATTTATCTTTTGGTAGTCCACCACCTTTGAGATAGGTGATGAATGGTTCTCACTGGTGATCTTCTTTTATTATGATCATGACTTCTTGACTTTCTTTAGCTTTAAAGGCTTACAGGCGAGTTGGTGCTAGTGCTAGCCTATTTTGCACTGTTATTGTAATTGGATTTCCTTGAGGGTCTATCATTTCTTTAGCTAATTTAGCTAATGTGTCAGCCTTGCCATTATCTTGATGCTACACCCTTGTGATGGTTACTTCAAGGATTTACTTTAAAAGCTCCAAGACATGTTTATGGTAAAGCACTAATTCTAGTTTATTTGTCTTAAAAATCTCAATTATTTGTTGGATTTTAAGTTAGGAATCTCCATAAATATGAAGCTTATTAATTTTCATATTTATTGTTAACTCTAGGCTTATAATTAATGCTTCATATTTGGCCTCATTGTTAGTTTGAGGCTCAGTTAGACTATAAGAATATTAAAGTATACCCCATTACAGTGTTACGAATATCAAGCTAATTTTGACTTGTACTGTAGGTAATCTAGACAGTTTAGCTTATTTTAAGGATGAAGCTCCATCAAAATAAAGTTCTCATCTTGATGGCTATTGATCTTTTTCAACTTCAAAAATCTATTCATCAGGCAATTCATCATTGAGTGGAGAGTCCGCTGATAAGGGATGAGTGGCTAAGAAATCAGCCAAGGCTTGCCTTTTTTGGCCTTCTATAGAACATATGTTATATCAAATTATAGCAATAAGATAGTCCATTTAGCCAAGTGACCAGTTAAGGTAGGCCTCATCATCAAAAATTTGATTGGGTCGACTTTGGATATTAATGTTATATTATGAGATAACATATAGTGGTGTTATTTTTAGTAGCAAATATTAATGCTAAACACTACTTTTCAATAAGAGAATATTATATTTCAACTCCTATTATATGTTAACTTATATAATATAGGGTTTATTTTCATTTCCTCCTTCATTATTTTGTGCTAGTAGAACTCTTAGTGATTCATCTAGGACTATTGTATATAATATCAATAGTTTCCCCATGATTAGTGCTACCAAGATTAGGGCATGCACTAAATATTACTTTATGCTATCAAATTCTTATTGACAAACATCATCTCATATAAAAGACACATCTTTTTCATTAATTCAAGTGAAAGGCTGACATCTACCTGAAAGATTAGAAATAAATCTCAAATATAAGTCAATCTGCCTTACAGGAACACAATTATTTTAAAGTCTTAAGTGATGGAATTTTGATTATTGCTTTTATTTTAGAGGGATCGATTTCATCCCTCTATGGCATACAATAAAGCTTAGAAATGTTTTAGAGGTCACACCAAAAGCACACTCAAGGAATTATTTTTAGATTGAAACTCTAAATCCTATCGAATACGATCCTTAGATTACTTATATGCTCACTTTGTGCTTTGGTTTAATGACCAAATCATCGACATAACACTCTACATACTTATGTATTTAATCATCGAAGATGAGGGTCATCACTTTCTAGTGAGTGGCACCCACATTTTTCAAGCCAAATGGCATTACTTTGTAATAATATATGTTGATTAACATGTAGAAGGATGTATGCTTCACATCTTCTAGAGCCATTTTAATTTGATTATAGCCTGATGATCCATCCATGAAAGAGAACATATCATAATTGGATATTATCCACCATGAGTTCTGCATTAGGTAATGGGAAATCATCTTTTGAACATGTTTTATTTAAGTCTCAAAAATCATGTAAACTAGAATTTGCATTTTTTTTTTCTTATTGGGACAATATTAATAATTCATTCAACATAAATTTCTCTTCCTAGATGAACCTACTTCAATGAGTTTTTTGGTTTCAATGAGTACTTTTCTTCAATTTTCAATCACATTAGCCTTGATGCTTGCTTTAGTGGATGTACATCAGAAATAATAACCAATTTATATATAGTTATATTTGGCGATAATGCTAAATTTCACTATAATTCCATGTGAAGGAGTCTTTACATTCATAAAGTAGTGCTTTTAATTCTTCCATTATTTCTAATGTGAGGTTAGCACTAACAAAAGTTGGTTTAGGCTCTTTTTTAGTTCTTAGTTTAATTTCATAAAGTTAATCGATAGTAGCTTGATTGCCTTCTTTGATTTCTTTTAGGGCTTGTTTGAGGTTTATTATTAATTAATCTTTGGACACATTTTCTTCCCCCTTTGAAGTACCCCTTCATAGATTCATGGTTTCAAAAGGAATTTCATCTTTATCAGATATGGTATAGTATGAGCTTGTTCAGGAATTTGATGAAGGAATATATCCTAATTAGGAACTCTAAACATTATCCCATTGCTAGAGCCTTCTGAACAATCAAGCTTGTGCATTAGTTTATAATAACTAGACATTGTTTCTAATTTTCCTTTATAGAGCTAAGAAAAATTATTAAGGAATTATTATTGAAATGTTTTCTTCCTTAAAATCATCTTCTTTAAATGGTTCTTGCATGAAATTTATGATTCACTCTTCAACTTTATTGAAGAAGATTCCATGATTCTTATAACCCTATCAAAAGGAACATAGAATGTTTTAAATTGTTCTATTTTTTCTCTCCTCGGAGTTGATAAGGCTTTTATATGTGTATTAATGTTATTTCATAGCTTTATCAAAGACTTGAGACTAAGACAATCTTATTAGAGATATGCATATTTTTTAATTATTTGGTCGCATCGTTGGTACTAACCTTTTCTTTTTTGACTAGGTAAGGCCCTCCTAGGTACCAATTCTTCTTTATCCTCTTCAATATCACTACCAAGGTGGGGAATTACCTTGGGTTATTTTGATTCATTAGTGATTTTACTTTTGAATCGCCACTCTTTAACATTAGTTTGATAATTAGAGTTTCTTTCTTTTGGAAATAAACATGTTCTACCTTTTTAGGGATAAAGTATTTGGCATCATCATAGATCTTGATTTTGTGTATCAAGAATGGATTCATGTCCCAATTAATTCGATCCTCTTCACCACTGGATATATTGTATACATTGATGAAGTGTCGAGGATGTTATACCATACTCATGAATCCATGGCCTACCAATGAGTTCCTTATATGCAACTTTGGCCTTGATTACATAAAATTTAGATTTTGTTTATAATTCCCTGAAGCATATGGGAGGGATAATAGACCCAAAGGTTTGCTACCCTTGTTCATTAAAACATTGTAAAAATATCATGCTCTTATTAAGATATCAAGCATCCAAAGCTAGTGCCCTAAGCATCTTGGTTGTCAGAAGATTGCACCTAGGACAATCAACACCCTCTTTATGTGTGTAGAATTAATTTCAACCTCAACATGGAGAGTTCGATTGTGTTCAATCATTCAGAGTAGTAAATCCTTATCATTGAAGGTGATAGTTGCTGGCTTTTGCAAAGTAAGATCTGCTTTCATCCTCTCTTCAGTGAAGAATGCTTCACATTTCTCTAAGCTTTGAAATACTTTTATTAATGTGTCACTTATATCTTGGGATAATTTGAGAGCATCATATATGCTTAATTGACCAGGAAGCTTGTTGTCACTTTTGGAGTGAAGATTAACCTATCTCATCTTAGACTTAGGAACCTTCTACACACTTGGATTTCATTAGTGCTAAGACACTTCTAGTGATTATGGAAACACTAAACCTAAGCTTAGAGACTTAGAGGGCATAACCCTAAGCCTAGGATATACCTCATGACAAATAGGTTATGCCTATCCTATGGCTTAAACCAAAACTCATACCTATCACTCATCCAAATTTATGCTCATATAAATTAAACACAACCAACCTTAATTAATCTTACTTGAATTTGGTTTTATAATCCAAGCTCCAAGCCAAATAAACTTGGGTCCTAACCTAAGTTAACCCCTATCACAATCCTATAACTCAACTTAAGCTTCTTCAAGTAAATTAAATCCAACCTAATTTTTGTTCTCAACCTCTCCAATTATTCATTAGATTATTTCAAGCCATGCTAATACTTGCAATCACGCTAATTGAATCAAAGAAAAGTGTCAAACCCAAGCTAGCCATTTTGACCTAAAGGTTCAAATGAGTCAAAACCTAATTGAGCCCAAATCAATTACAACCAAAGCCACCAATTAACTTCAAATTCATCATTGAACACACCCCAGCCATCCATGAACCCAATTAGCCCAAGTTGGTTTGACCAAGCCACTTAACCCAAAGTGACCTAAGAGAGGTGATCAAGCCAAACACTAAATTAAACTCTCATTGAATCAAATCAAACCATCCAATCCATTCATTTATAATTGTAGATTATCATTGAACACTCCACTACAATCAATTGAGCACAACCAAGCTAATTAGATCCATTAACCTAAGTTGACCCAATTTGTCTTAAAGGATCAAATTGAACCAAATCAAATTTAAACCTAATTGATTGAAACCAATGCTTCCAACCAATCGCTAGTCCAATATTAAAAATAATCCAACCTTCAATTGAACCCAATTTGGTCAACCAACTCACTTATCCTAATTTGACCTAAAGAGTCAAATTGAACCAAATCACCCATAATACAAATTAATTCAAATTAACTCTTCCAATCAATCACCAATGATCAATTAAACTTAAACCACACCCATGCTTAAGCCAATTTGGCTAATTTGATCAAATTGGTCAACATGACCCATTTGACCCAAATTGAACTATTTGAGTAAAATTCAAATCCAACCCAAATTGAATCAAATTAACTGCATTCACTCACTTGAAATGACCAATTTAACTCACCCAAACTATTAGTTTAACCCAATTTGGTCAAATTGGTCAACTTAACCCAATTGAACCATTTTGACTCATATGGGTCAAATTGAGCCAAACCTAACTAAATTAATTCCAAACACAACCAAACTTAGCATGACTCATCCTTGGGTCACCATGGGCCTACCCAAGTTGGCCCAACCCATGGTGAACCTGATTTAAGTCAGACCCATTGAACCAAGCTACCAAAATAGGACAAAATCTCTATTTGGGTGGGTTATTCACCCCTCACCCCATGGCAGCCACCTTTAGCTCTTCTTGGACAAGAGGACCATTGACCCAACCTAACCCAAGGTTATTGGGCTAAGCCTTTTACCATGAGATGGTAAGTTTACCCATGGCAACCCATTGGTCCACCTAAGGGAGGCTATACACTCCAAGTCAGACCACTACATTCCCTCAGCTACCTCAATAGTCCCCTGCCACCTCTAGCTACCTACCCCGGCCAGATAACTGCCAAAGGCTAAACCAATCTTAGCCCTCAGTTCAATTAAGGAGGAGAGCATACCCTCTCTATGGATTTAAACTCAACATACACATTCCCTAGAGCATTCTGCACAGTCCCATACCCTCTCAAGCTCTTCGTGCACTCCACCACTGGGGAGACTAGCCCCCAATCGAACTTGAAAGCTCCATCCATCCATGTTTCCAAAATCTCCACCAAACCCAAATTATATTTTCCTACACCTTTAACTAACTCTGGCAAACCAAAATGAATCATTTCTTGAGTGATTTGATTATTAGAAGACATTTGAAGACCAACTGAAGCTTTATGAGACTCGTCCACAAAGAATTTTGGGGAGGTACTTGTGATCTTCTTAATAGGGCTTCATCTCTTCAAGATGAAGCTACCTCTATTGGTGGACTATTGGTCTATAGCTCTAACGAGGTAAAAATTTAGCAACCATAGTTTCCCCCCATAAGAGTTGGTCTTTTTTGAAGTGAACTGTATTTTAGTGTGATTTTCATTATAGGATCCCTTTAGATTCATTCTCTGATCATTTTGGAGTCAATTTCACCATCAAACGAGCTCAGGTGAGCTCAAATTGAGTAGTGGAAGGCAAACAATGTTTATCTTCCAGCACTCATGGGATAACGAATCATCGATCGTCTGTTCCGCGTTATTAAAATGGACGACCATGATTAATCACATTAGAAATTTTGATTTAATCCCTCTAAAATCATAGGATAAATCTCAACTATCTGATATGAGATTGGATGACCGAGATGAAACCATGTCCGCCACCAGTCAACACGGATGAAAATAACCAATGGTGGTGCTAATGGTTTAAACTGTTAATTAGGCCTTAAAAATGTAATTAAATGGTTATAACTTCAAAAATTATAACTAATTGTAGAAAATTTTAAAAAATACAAATTAATTGATTTTATAAAGTTTAAATATAAGAGAATTTAAGAAAAATAAAATACATAATTTATGTCCATTGAGCAGTGCTTAATTAAAGTTTGAATCATAGGCTAATTATCTTAATTAAGGCTTAATTATTTGGCCAATTAATTCCAAATTTGGTTGGATGATTCCATGGGATGTCCTTTACCACCCCATAATTTTCTTGGAATTATTTGCCATGTAAAATAAAGAAATTGGAATTTCTATCCTAATTACCTTCATTAATTAATTTATTAATTATTAAAATTGATAAATAGTGAAAATTAAATAATTAATGATAATTAATCATTGTGAATAGTGGGAATAGTGAAGAAAAATAATTAGGCCTTTTTCTAATTATCTTTCTAAATGTATATCCTTAGGAGGGTTAATTAGTATATGTAATAATTATGGATTAATTAGAAAGATTAGTGATAAAGTAGAAATAAAACAAAATCAAGGATCGATTTAAATAAATCAAACATAATCCATTAATTCCCTTTTATGTGTTTAATGACATAAAGTTGTTAAGGAAATTATGGTTAACCCATGGTATGGGAAAATCATAAGAGTACCTAACTTAGATTCTTTCCTTCTTCGATATAGTTAACTCTTAAACATGAACCTAATTGCATTAGATTCCTTTAGGTGTATTACAAATTTGATTTTTTAAGAGCATGTCATTAAAGGCTCATGGTCAAGTAGTTAACTAGATTAAAGAATTTAGGGAAAGTTAACTAAATTGATATATTTAACAACTTGAACCAAATTAATCCATTTAATTGCCCTCTTTAAATATGTTAAATCACCAACATGGGGTGGAGTAAGTGCTAAGTATCACATCTCATCCTTAGGTTTCAATAATTCAAATATCATAATCAAAACTCATGAGAACTTTGGTTAGTCTTAATGAATATTTATTTGGCTTGATTGTCCTTAGGACTTAATGTGATTGAATATGTTATATGATAATGTTTGATTACTTCTCTTTAATCATCATAAATGTTCATGTCATTTGTGTCATATGTTCATGTTTTCAAAAAAAAATAAACAAAGAATCAAAAGAACATGATTACATCTAAGTTGCATGTGTTGGACAAATATTATTATATAGTGTGACTATTAGCTCTAATAAATCCTAAATTATTTTCAAAACTATAAGCTAATGATAAAAAATCTAAGTTAACATTGGTTATAAATATTCAATAAAGTTTACATTTAAGTTATAATTTTAAAATAGTAAGGAATTTATTTTATCTTTATGTTTCATGTACATATTTACATACATTTGAATTGGAAAGTATATAGTTTGGACATCCCGGAACACGAGGCTAAGTAGCCCCAAGGAGGTCACTTCCTTGGTTTAACAATGGCATGTTCTTGCTTAATTTCATTTATATGTATCCATGTGCTAGAACTTGAAATAAAATTTTTCAACAATTATGTTTTGCATGAATAAAAATATTTGTTATTATGTGTATTAAATCAAATATCATGAATAATAAAATGAAGAAATGTGAATGCCATTGGTGATGGAAAGAAGTGGTGAAATGTTATCCATATAATAGTGATTCAATTTTATTAATCCTAAGATGCCTTTCATATTTGGATAAGATTCTTTAAGACTAACCCGAATCTAAGTTTAATAAAAATATTGAATAAATGGTTCACTAAAAAAACTGAAGTCATAATGATGTACCTTAGAAAATAACTTAGGATAAGGATGAAGGGGCTCAAACCCACTTTCTTCTCTTCATAAAATTATATATTAAGTAGGCATCAAATAAATTAAAATAAAAAGTAAATTAAAATCAATTAATTTATTCAAAGATTTGAAGTGGAACCTCCCCTAATGTTTAACTTAAACAATTCTAAACTTTAGATAATCACACTTCTAAATCCTAATTAAGACACACCACACTAAACCTTAGCACACACATTAGAATACTAAGTCACTAATCCTAGATTTTAAGTTAGTCAATGTATGTTATGGTGTTATGTTTTATTTTATGATGTAATATTTTATATTGGATGTTAGGATTGTTTGTGTGTAGACTGGATGTTAGGTCGCTAATAATATAATAATATTTTTGTGGGATTAAGCTAAAGGGGTCATTGTAATAATAAGTATATATAAATGTTCTTACTTGCATGTTCCACATATGCCCCTAAGCATAATCCAGTTAGGACTGGTGGGCTTAGTTACCCAAGTGCAGGGTGCTAAGTCAAAATATGTGAAATATAATTACTTGGATTGTATGTTTGTTTAACAAACACATGTTTTGTAGGTATAGTTAGATTTCATTTTTTTTTACAAATATGTAATTTTTTTGCAATAGGATTAGGATTAGTGCTATGGGGTTTAGGATGAACAGTGGCTAGAAGATAAAAACCTTGAGAGGCCTTATGAAGCCTTGAGTAGAATAAATTCAAGAAAGAGAGAAGGCAAACAGGTTGAAGGTCCCTATAACATTCATTGTAATTGTAATATTTTATTATAATCTAGGTTGTATAAGGGTAGAACTCGGCTACCCAAATTCTTTTCTTTCAATAACGATACCCAAATGACCGGCCTCTTATTCTTTTATGAAATTCACTTGTTTGATTATTGTGTTTAGATTGTGTGATAAAATGGCATGTTTTTCATAAGTTTCTTAAAGTGTGATGATTTGATGTGTGGCCTAGAAGCGATAAGCTCTTTAGGATAAAATTAAATTTTCTATCCTCTCTAAAAATTTATAACTAAACTTTTAATACAACTTATAACCTCATCTTAAAGCTTAGGTCTATAATCAAAATAAACAAAAGATATAGAAACTCCTTAGCTGAATGTTGTATGTTAACATACCATGCATATCATATTGTGCCACTCTTGAATAGAGATGGTCTCTACTCTTGCACGATAGGGGATATGCTTGACCTTTGAGGGTGATCTCTTGTAGTGGAGAACACCTCTTCTAATTGATTTAGCCTATGACTTAATTTCATCATGCATATAGGCATAATTTTCCCAAGCCCTTGGTACAAAATAAATGTGTCAAAAATGGTTTATAAAGTTATAAATTTTGGCATTAGTCTAAATCATGTTTTTATACCAATCATGATCTAGTCTCTTAGGGAGTGAGTTTAGGATTCTAGCTTCCTTCCCAACTAAATAAGAGCCTAGCTATCTTGCATCTACATAAGATAGGCCTACATAGTTTTAAAGCATAGGAGGTGTTAGTTGGCGGCCACTCGAGGCGGTTCTAAGCCAAGAAGAGCTAGGGTGTGTTCATTCTCTCTTGTGGAGGTGAACTATCATATCACATATTTTTCTCGATTAGGCATATGTCATTCTTCTAGCTTATGCTAAGGCATTTTAGACTTAGATTTTGAGGCTACTTAATTCCTTCAGGCTACTAGCATAAGTCCTCACTTCTTAGGCATTTTCATGATCTTGCATTATTGGACTATAAGCCTTAGCATTCTATTAAGATTCAAACTTAAATAAAGTAAATTCTCTCCCTCAAACATATTTAAAGCCTCACTATATGGTAGACTAAAGTACTCACTAGGCTTCTTAGTATCATGGGTACTTCCTACTTATTCTCCTTTGGAATCCAGAAATAAGCCTTCCTATTTGAACTCTCCCATTTGATTTCCATAAATACTTAATCCTTTAATAGCCTAGCCTTGAAATCTTTAGAGATATTTAATGAATTTTTTAATCAAGAGTGTTCTTAAGAGATTCCATTTCTAAAATGTCATTAACTATAAGAGCTTGCTTTCATAGATGACTAAAAACCTGACATAAAATAAACTCGCTTTACTTCTCCATGTAAAATAGGGGAAAAATCTATGGTATATATGTAGACCCATTTGCCTTAAGAGTCTTTATTAGATGATTAGGTCCATTATATAGCAATGTTTCTATCTCCCAAGATGATACATTATACCTTAGTGCAACACTTGATCACTTCAATAAGTACCCCGTAAGATCTACGTGGTGTCCCTATGGCTCAAATTAAAACACCACACTGCATAAGTGTGTCATAGTGTTATAATCTACTCTATTTTTGGTAAACTTTTAGGGTTTAGTCAATGGTAGAAGCAAGGCATCCTTATTAATTTGAATTTCTTTGCTTTTTATGTTCTCTTTCTATTATAAAGGTGGAGGAATCTTTTTTCCACTTCTTAATTACACCTATATTACTTCTTCTATCTGGCTTTCCTCATTAGAAGAAGTTTCTGAGCTTTGTAACTCTTTGGAATTCTAGAGTCTTCATGACTCTCAGAACTACTATTTGATTCAAGGCACAATTTCTTAAAGCCTTTGTTTTTTTTCTATTTGATAGGCTTTTCTTTGGGAAAGCATAGCTCTTTCTCAGAATCATTGAAGTTGTAACCACATTTATTATTCATCATGTTTCTCTTACAACTTCTTCTCCAGGCTCTTCTGTATCGAGCTATAAATGGTGCATATATTCCTCCAATCTAATTGGTCTTTGAGAAGGTTGTTCATACTCCTCTAGAGAATCTATCATTTTTTATGTCTCAAAATTTTATTTCAAGCTTTCATTTTTTTTCTTAACTTACAAGACTTTCATGCATAAGGCTTATCATTTTCCATCTTCTCCTTCATTTTGTATAAAAATTTCCCTTTGATTGGAGGAGGTATCTTGTGATTGATTTTAAGTTCCATGGCATTCCTCAATTGAATGCCCTCTATAGCTAAAATAATATTGGTCATTCTTTTAGTCTTCTTTTGTGATAAACGTTTCCAAACCACCTTCTTTTGCTTGTACTTGTGGAGTTTTACTTTGTCTTTATTTGTGCCATGAGTCTTTCTCTACTCAACTTTCTCATTCAACTATGTCATAATAACACTTACCTTGTCCTTTTTAGGATTTACTAAAACACTATCTAACAAGGTAAGTTCTCTATTGTGATAGCTTACTTAACCCAGTCTTTGAAAACAAAGTAATCTTGAATCGGGTGACTTATAAGCCTATGAAAGGGACAATAGTTGGGATCATCAACCTTGTCCAATTGATTTGGTTGACACAACTTTGGTATTTGTAACCCCAACTTTAGGGCATGATTAAAAATCTTGGCAGTACATTCTCTTAAATGAATATTGCTTAGCCATCTTCTCCTAGATGGTTGGAACTCTTTTCTTTTCTTCCGTGGTTTTGTGGCTGATGTGAAATTGATGTTCCTCCATTTCCCTTTTGTCCACTATAAATGTGAATGTAATATTCACATCATTCTTTTTGTGACTCTCAAGGTATTGAACTTCAAATATATATAACTTAGGATATTGTACTTGATCATACTCGACTGGATATGATCATTTTTCTTACTCATTTCTTAATAGTTTTTGAGGCTATCACTACTTTAACCTTATGGCTAATGAGATCTTTCTCTTGAATTTGGTGATAACATCAGCTTCCTGATGAGAGTTCACTATGGCTTGCCCTGGAAGTTTTTGTCTCTATGTCATAGCTCCTGGTAAATTGGGTGGAGCATTTTGTACACCCTTATTCTCCATTGCTAGATTATTTACCTCTGGTGGATTCCATGGAGGTATCCATTGTGTTTCTATTGTTATAAGGTTAAGCTGACAAAATAAATCCTTCATCAACGCTCATTTCATTAAGGCGGTTGTTGAGTTGACTTATTTCATGGTCTCTCCTTTGAAGTTGGGAACCTATCTATTACTATAGCCTTGTTATAATATATATGAGTTCTTTAGTCACTTTCACTTCTACTTGAGACTCACCTAGGCTCTCAGTGACTTGGGTTTCCCTATTACTCCTCTTCACTTTACTGTTCAAACACTACACCTTTATTTCGTAGATGAGTGTCAACCATGTGAACGATCTTGACTTGTTTGTGATTAGCATGTTTGTTATCTTGGAGATCTAAACTTTGTAGTTCTTCATTGGTTGGGGATCTTCATCTTTCCAAAAAAGTTGATCATCCATTGGTCGATTCTTTTCAAACTAATACTTCCACTTGATGATAAGAGATTCAGCTGCATCATTATCTAGGGGACCTAATTCATACTAAACTCTTTCCTCTTTGACATTTTTTGATTCTTTAGCCCTCCATATTAGTCAAGATCTCCCAATGATTGATCTTTGAGAATGAGTCCTAGATGTCACACCCTAGTGTTCACCAATTAGAAAGGCCTAGTGATGTGATTTTCTTTGATATTATTATAGAAATTCTGATAACTAACCATTTGTTTGTTTTTGATTTTGTCAGTGCTCACCATTTATCTAATTTCTTGGTCTTGATTTTTACTTAAGACAGGCAACATAATATTTCCTAAAATTTCTACTCCTTTTAAAGCAGGAATTTGTTATTTTGGTGACATGGCTCACCAACTTCATGATCATTCTTTAAATACCTTTATTCTTGATAGTCTTTAATACCTTGTAGATTCAAGAAGAAATAGTTTCCCTTTATCATGATTGATTCTAAGACATGGGACTTATAGGTTTATCCCATAAATATTTCTTTATAACTCCTTTGAATTGATTTTTTTAACCATTTTAATAGTTCAAAGCTATTACCTGTATGTATGTTGGCCTTTACTTGTTGGTCAAATTGTTGCTTAGTATGAATAGGTAGTCTGATAGCTCTACAAGAGGCATTGTATTTCCTTTGAGCTCTTTTGGATGTCTTAGTTGTTGAATAATATGCTCTGTGGTCATTTTTGCCACTCAAAGTTAGATAGTTTGTGTAGGCTATGTTTCTTAGATGGGATGCTAAGTGGCTTGACAATGATAGATTTCAATTTAAGCTTAGCAATCATTTTATCCTTAGCATGCAAGATGTCCTTGATAACCTATCAAAGATCTATATTCTTTGAGGTTGTGTTAAGCCTGGGCTCATTTAGTGTTGAACTATTTTTTTTAGTTGTATACCTTAAGTATGAATTCATTCAATGGTCCACTTGATAGAAACTAGAAAACATTAGAGATTGTTCAAAATTGGATAGTGGCTCCAGTGGAACTGGTGTTAATTATAGCTTGGGAGAATCTAACAGTGGATCCCTTTCCTAATAGGATAGTCATTATATTGGTTGAGTTCACCATGGATGATTTTGAGCTTGAGGGTAAATCCAAAGTCAGGTTCTACTAAAGTAGTCAAGAAATCTAAGGAATACAATCAAGATATTCCAAGGATGCCATTTATCTTTCTAATTTTTAACCGTAGATGGTGCGACAAGTAATCCCTAGAAGTCACCAAAAATTTGATCTCCATATTTTTGGGGGAATGATAATGTGCCTAATCAAGATCCTAAGGTTCCATCATCTCAAGCTATTGTGGTCTCCGGTTTACTTAGTCAGGGTAGATATAATTTCTAACTGAAGAATCATTATCAGCAGCCACGGGCTATGTCATCAAAAATATTCTTATAGACTTGGGGTGGTATTTGTCTAAGGTGATAAATTTAAGTCAACCTTAGCATTCTACTTATTAAATATATTTCATGATTCATAGCTCAAGGAACAAAGCTATTTGGGAACATATGGGCTATTATCATGATCAAAATATAGTGGAGCTATATAGATGCCAAGCCACTTAATTAAAGGGTTCAGATCATATCAGCATTTCATGTGGTATTATTAGGTAACAAAGCCACACAGACAGTGGACTCAGGCCATGTCTTTACCGCATGATATTATTTGAGTATGAATATAGAGATAGATTAAATTTAATATTGGCTACTTCTATAAGCAAAGATTTTCTTAGCTTATCATCCATGACAAATAATGTTGGATTGGTGGATGATTATTTTTTTTAAGTTATTTTGAATGAAACATATCCCTTCTAGATGAATTCTACAATAAACACAACCACCATCGGGGTGAGTTAGGTTTTGGTAACCCATACCTAGTCATGAGACTCAATTGGGGATGGTGTTCGCATGGCAAATAGAAAGAAGATTTATGTGATGGTCAGTCATATTATCATTTTATTTGGAATTAAAAGAAAATTTCAAGGGACAACACCTAGTTACTAATAAGTAGTGCATAGGTGTTGTTATGGTGGAACACATTTCCTAGGTGAATAAATGAGTTTCAAGTCTACCGCCTCAGTGCTACATGAGTAACGCCTCAGTGCTACATGAGTAGCGCCTCAGTGCTACATGAGTAGCACCATGATGCATGTATTATTGGTCCCTTGGCCATTTGACTAGCACTACAGCTCCATATGGATAGCGCCACGGTGCTGGTCAAGCTTCCTGACAAGCATGCAGTAGGTTTTAAGGGGAAATGATAGTAGGATAAGAGTGTTGTAGTGTTGCACTCATTTCGTGCACATTAGTTATGAGATTTAATATATTTTAATTTATCTTTTTGATCACACAAGATATCGAATGGGACAAGACCGATGCATGTGGACGTCATTCACATTTTATAAACTAAAAGGCCACCACCTCGGTGCTAGGTATGGGCACCGTAGCACTAGGGCATGATTTATAAATAGAGACCCAAGCTATTAAGGATTTTCATTTAGTGATCCCTTCTCTAAGGATTTTCTTTCTCTCCTACAATTTTTTGCTTCCTAAATTCCAATTTTAATCATGCCTTTTAAAATATTGGTGGGCAAGTGGACAACATCCAGCAATGCCAATTATTTCATCAACACTGATATCGAGGAGTGAAATTAGCATGCTCTCCTTTATAAGCACATAATTTTAGGAAGGAGTTTCTAGAATCTCGATGGCAGCATGGAAGGGGTGATTATAGAGTGATGGTGGATCAAGCTAGCCTATGATAACAGCTCATGCATCATCTCGAATAGTCCATGAATTTTTTGTAAAAGCAGGGATGGCTAGAACAATAAACCATACATTCGAGGGATGCTAGTAAGTTATGACAGTAGTGTTATAAATGCATATTATGATCTTTCCAATATTGAATATGATTAATATCTCTCTTACTATAATGAGCATCATGATTTTGATGAGATAATTCATTTTATTTCTTGCAAAAATGAAAGTGTGCACTGGAAATGATGAGAGGAAAGGATTATCAACTTTCTTACTGTGGGTATGAAAACCGCTTCTAAGGCGAGGCACTATTTCATTTCTATCAGGCTTATGCCCTCTGTAACACTAGTGATGTTACTAAATATAGAGCTATTTTAAACTTTGCTAGGGTTTTGATCGACATTGGGAAAGTCATTTATAATTTTATTTGTAATATGTTGAAGGGGAGCACTACTGTTAGGTACAGCCACACTTCTCTTAGTTATGATATGTGTGCTGCTGTGGATACATTAGGGAGCCTGATGACTAGGAACTCCCTCAGAGGGCCCCTCCAACAAAGAGGGTTATTAGGGAATTCGATAATAGATTTGAAGTAGGAGAGATTTCACGGGCTCTCAGATTTAGGCCCCGAACTCTCAAGTCCCTGGCCGAGCAAGTCCAAGAGATTGGTAACCATGCCATGAACTTGCACAAAATGATAGATGAGAGTATCCATAGGCAACAAACCCTGGCAAATAAGTTTGATCATTTATGGGTGAATAGCAACTACAATTCTCCTACATGTCTCAATTCAACACTGCATTGGTGAATTTGTTTCAGAATTGCAGTTTTACAGATCTGAGCTAGGCCTCTTTCCCTATGGCGCCTTAGTATTAGCCCTATATCGCTACCCTGTATGTGTCTAGTAGTGTAGAGGAGGAGGAAGAAGAAGAGGGTGGTGACAAATATGACTACTAGTTTCTCCCATTTTCTATTTTTTCCCTTCACTTTTTTTTGTCATCTTATAATTTTATTTATTTGGAAATAAAGTTTTATGTATTTTTTGTTGTTATTTTACATTGTTGTATGCTTGTACAATCGCTCCAGGATAATAATAATAATAAATTATAATGCTTAAGTAAATAGTCATATCAGGGGTTGGTATTGGTTTGTTGATATGTCAGTGCCTCGGTGCTAGAGATGAAATGAAAACCTGAAAGATGGGCACTATAGTGCTGACCTACGACACTATGGCACTAAGGGGATATTATGTCCCCTCAACAAAAAATTTTCTAAGTCATTTTTTACATACATGAAAGAGATATAGCACTGCGGCACTATCCCTACGATGCCATGGTATTTTATTTTATTTTTATCAAAAAATGTTGTAAATCATATTCAAAGTGGTACGTAGGCATGGCACCGCAACACTGATGTTAGGGCACCATGGCACTAAGGTGTCATTTTACTTATAGTAGGATGACTCGGTGCTGTGGCATTGATCCTATAGCGTCGTGGCGCTATGGGATTTCATTATAGCGCTATGATGGTAATTCTTGGCTGAGGTAGCACCATTATTATAATATGAATACTTGAGACCATGACATCAATATTCAGTGTCGCAGTGCTGTGAGCCAGAATTTGAATTTAAAGTGTGAATCTTCAAACTTTTTGAGAAATTTTCATAGTATTTCACCTTAGCAACACTTGATTTTAAAATTATATAGTTCATAGCACTCTTCTCCCTTATTTTGGATCTATGAACAATGGAGGGAAAGAGACTTTCATCTCATGTAAAAGTGAAATTCAATTGCAGAGGTCTTCAAATCTCTAGGTTTTCCATACCAGATCAAAGATCAATGGAGTGATTTTTATTAAACATGCCTTTTCAAATGTAAAATGATATAGATTCTTTATTTGAAGTGAGAGATCTTGGAGTGAGGTATGATCACTAGTTCACTGAGTAAGTGGAGTCAAAATGAGGAAAAAGTCTTTGGAGTGAGCTACTCACTCTATTTATAGTAGTGGGCTGATAAATATTCCCTCTCAATGGCCGGTGAAGCACCTCGACTCCAAGATCATAGCGTCATGGTGCTGTAACGTAATTCATTAGCTGGACTAGGGTAGTTATCCTTCTAGAAGGTCAGGACAATGTCATAGAGCCATGAACATAGCACCGAAGCACTATAGCCAGTAAATATTTTATTTTATTTTATTTTATTTTATTTCACTACATTTCTTTTGATGTAAATAGGCATATAGCCATTTCTTTGGGTATACATTTAGCTTATTGATTCTTCTGCTCCTTGTAGAGGTACCTCACAAAAAGAACAAAGGAGGACATAAATTATTGAGAGGTCATATAACCTCTAGACTGATCTAATATTTCAATGCTATAGAGGCTATAAATGTATATTTTCTTTTTCTTTTGTGTGCTTAGTATTCATTTAGCTACTGCTTAGATAAACCCTTTGCTTCCAAAGAGTTGACTTTGCAAAACATAATAAAACATAATCACCATGGATGCAAAGAGACATCATCGTGACATTAATCTTACAATTTGATGGGTAGGCCTTCATAAATCCACCAAGAAAGTGAAGAAGTTGGAGGAGGCCACTTCCATTTCTATAGCTAAAGCGAGCATTTCAGCTACTTCAATTGTAGCAACCATCACCCCAACTACTTCCTCCAACCAATGAGGAGAATCAAGCACATGCTCATCTAAGGAGCAGGTTATTGTGGTGAGTGTTCAAACTGTGATGGTCCCTAAAGAAGAAGGAGGTAAGATGTACCTTTGATTCAATGAAGGAAGGTGATGGTGAGCTGAATGATTAGGATGACCACCATAAGAATGGTTGTACAAGAATGCCTTGCTAAAGTAAAAGTTACTTTTTATTGTGTGTCATAGATCTTCTCTATTTTAGCTTCTCCCTTTAATCTTTTGTCATAGTTGAGTGTATCTAGTTTCTAAGCTTTAGTAGAGTATGGTGAGGGGCACTCACCAACCTTCCATGTCATTTCCTCCAAAAGTCCAAGTAACTTCGTAGAGTTTCTTCACCTTTCCATGGGCAATTTGTTGGGCCATTTCTTGGGAAGAGAGGAATTCCATTTACACGATAAGTGGCCTACCTTCCCAAAGGTTAGACCCTTAGCAAAATCCTCTTATTTAAATTTCTTTCCAAGTTCTTCATGAATTCTTTTCTCGTCGACTTGTGGTGATTCTAGTTTGTCACCAATATTATCAACGCAAGTGGATTTAGCAAAGATTTCTCTTTGCCCTAGAAAACTATTGATGTTATTGTCATCAAGATTAACTTCACTTTCACCAACATAAGGGAAATGATGGTGAGTTTTCCCTCTTCTACTCATAAAAATAGCGTGAGTCTACAAAGGGAGAGTCTTCCCATTGACTGAGGAATGTTGCAGAGGAAGAATAATTACTATTCATAGACTCCACTAAGATCAAAACCTCTTAAGGGGAGATCGCCCTATTAAGGGAGGCCTTAGACTCATCCCAATAAAATATGAGTGAGCAAAGCATAATTAGAGATAGATTCACATTGATGACAATCATTAGAAGTTGAGTACTGGCACAACTTTGTGACCAAGAGAGCTGAAATAGAATACTTCAAAACTCAATTAATTCACAAAGTACTTTCATTCACCTTTCTAGCTAGAATTTCCTATTTGATTATATGTGTGAGAAAGGTGAACTTCCTAAGGACTGGCACTCAGACCTTGTACTATAATTATTAAAAAAATAATGTATTTTGGATTGTAGTGAGTGTTTTGTACTTTTTACTCATAAATAAAGATGAATAATTTTGAATTTCTTTGCTCATAACTACTATTTGATTTTTTTTTATTACTACGCATTAATTGTTTCCCTATAGCTTTTGTCACTTGACATATCTATGAAATTTATATAATCATTTTTTTCATTTAATGCTTAATTTAACATCTGTGTTACCATGTCTTTCTTACCGTGTCTAAATTCTCCCTAGCCAGAGTAGTTTGGAACTTTATTGCTCCCCTTAAATCATGTGAGTAGAACTTCCTTGGGAGTAGATCTTAATCACCTTTTCACCATAAGCAAATATGGCTCTACTCAAGAAGGTTACTTTATCTTTCCACCAAGACTAAATCAAGAAAGTTTCTGAGCTTGATTCCTCCATAATAACTTTCATGGTTTGCAGATACTACAACACCAATTCAAATTTTATATGTGAGAACCCTAGAGGACCGAGCGTCTTAACTTAGTGAGGATGCACAAGCTGTGCATTCACTCACCCATTTAAAATGAGTTCTGACTTCTTCTTCTGTGTGAGTAGAGACATCCTCAACTTCTTTGAAGTGGTGCCCGCCAGGTCCTTCCCAATTTAATGGCGAGCATCGTAGCATTTGTCTCATGCCTATGAGAAGAAAGCATAGATGGATTATGGACCTCTTCTGCTCATTCATGGTGAAGGGTCACTAGGATGGGATTGTGCACTTTTTAATAGCTTTACTAAAAATTTACGATCCCTAGAAGTGGTTCTCATAGCTTCTATTTATGAAGAGTGCAACATAGTGTCTAGTGTCGATCATCCTTCTTCCTTACTAAGAAAGCATCATATGGAATCCTCTTCATTCTGCCATCCTTGGTAAATTCTTTTGTTCTTTATACTTATTGGTTTTTTTATTTCTTTGGTGACCCATTCTTCTAATATTTACACTTTTTATAAGAGAGAGTCACTGAGATTAGCTTTGAAGAGCTCTAATTTCTTGAGTACGACATGTGCGAGATTAATAAGCAAGTGGCTGGTAGTGTGAAACTAACCTCTCTCTAAGTTAGGGAGGAGGAAGAGGAGGGGAGAGTTGAGTGTGGCTCCCACCAAAGCCATTGATGAGGCTGGACGGAGCACCGCTCCCTAAAGTTCTAGAAAATGAGTAGCAAGCTTGACTCCTTATAGTTTATAGTAGAGTAATGAGACTATTGAGGAGAAAGAGGAGGAGGAAAAGGAGATAGAAGGCTTGGGGGACAACTTAACCCCAAGCTTGCATGATCTTACATGTGAAGCCTATAAGTTGGGCTCCTCAATCTTCTGATGGGATCTTGGCAAGCTCTTATGTGATATTTTGAATACTTGTCTACCACATGTTATCATGACTGCTCAAGCAATAGCATGGTAGTTGACTTGGGAGGTATGCCACAAGTTTCTTGGGTAGAGAAAGGAGGCCTATACAAGTAGGTCCCAATAACATGAAAAAGAGGAAATTAACAACTCTTGAAGCCAAGCACAGGGATAATCAGGCCAAAGAAGTGCGACAAGCAGAGCAGAAAGAGAGGGAAACCATCGAGCTTACTCACCTAACAAATGTGAAGAGAGAATTGAAAGAATAACTCTTTTGTTAGACTAAAGAGTTTTAGAGGAGAGAAGCTAAGTTCACTAGTTTTCTCAATTCTGACAAGGGGATATTACAATAGAAGTTCAAGGATGACACTGACTTTGTTATCACCAAATTAGTGAGACACGATCACCTTGATGCTAAGTTCTTGGACTTCTAGAACATACTCACATTTTCAGATTCAGATGATGATGACAAGAGCAGTTCAAGCTGATACATTATTTTTTCCATCATTTCTCTAAAGCAATTTTTTGTTGGAGAGGAGCATACATATATCTTGCTTGCTTAACTTCAAAATATATTATATGAAATGAAAATTATAAGTACATTTCCAATCAAGTTTACTTATCTAACTAGCGACTTAATTTATTTTTGTATTGAGCTTTTTTGAATGAATGAGCTAATACTCGTTGGTCAATGTGCAAATGCTCTATTTATAATTTAGAATATCTATTTTATTATTTAATAGAAACTTCTCTTAGTGATCACTTTAGATTTACAAGCTCATGAATACTCATTAGATAAATACACATTCTTTGATACATGAGCAACCCTAATTATAATGTCGACCATTTAAGAGAATCATAACTAATATGTGTATACTCGCTAAAATGGTGCTTACTTGTTTTAATTAATTAGCCAATGACTTGAAATATTCAAAGCCATTAACCAATAAAAAACACTTCCTTGAGTGGTGACTTTAGTATTAATAGTTTATGCACAATCATCAAATCGATACTCATTTATTAATGCAACTTATGATGCTTTATATAATTATATTTTGTGTTAGTCACCCTTTTAAAAGTTAGTTTTGACTCTCTAATTAGGAGAATTGGTCTTGTCTTAGTCGTCGACCTCATGGAGTGTCGATCTTACATAATAGTTGCCAACTGCATAGAGTATTGGTATTTTTTAATTGCTAACTAGTAGTGTTGGTCTTTGAGTTTAATTACTAGCCTTACTAGGTGTCAATCTTACACTATAGTCATCAAGTGCATTGAGTGTTTATTTTTTTAGTTTATTGTTGACCTCAAGAGTGTCATTTTACACTAAAGTCACCAATCAAAAAAGTGTTAGTCTTTTTAGTTTAGTTGCTAACCTCATAGAGTTTCAATCTTACATTGTAGTTGAAAACTACATAAAGTGATGGTCTTTTTTTAGCTTAGTTGTCAACCTCACAGGGTGTTGATCTTTTAGTTTAGTTACTAACCTCACAGAGTGTCGGTCATACACTAAGTCTCAAGGATAGATTATTAGACTAGTCTTCTTGAACCAAGAATGGCATGCCAAGTATTCATTTCTCCTACTTGAGATTTCACAGCTCACCAAGTGAAACTTTTTATTGGGCCAAGAATGGTGCACCAAGTATCCTAAGTCATCACTAAACTCCTTGAGTATAAGGGTTTGCTTTGATTTACATCAATTTTTTTTGGGCAATAGTGGGATGACAAGCACTCAAATCTCTTACTCAAGATTTCATTGCTCGCTGACTGGGACCTTCCCTTGGGTCAAAAATGGTGCAATGAGAATCTAAAGTCATCATGCAACTCTCGAGAATAAATTTTATTTTTCAGCATTCGAGTAAACTCTTCTAAAAACTATCATTATCTTACTAGTGAATCATTTAAGGAGCAAAATATATAAAACATCATTATTGAAAATGGAAAGATACATGATACTTAAAATTAATAAAATGAGTACAAATGATATGAATTTTGTTAAGAGGGATGAAATTGGGTATTTTAAAAGATTATTAAATTAAAACTTAGGTTTTTAAAGCTTTGTATAAAAGTTAGTTATAAAATATATAAGGTTATTTATAATGAAAGATTAAAGCAATAACCAAACCAAATGCAGAAAAGTAAAGAGATAAAGGCACAAGGATTTTCATGTGGTTCAGCCAAACCATAAAATCAATCTATATCAATGCCTAGTCACCTTGACTAAGAATTCACTAATCAAATGAGATTACAACCAATCTCCTATACTAACCTACATTGGGCAAGTATAACCCCAACATGTACTTTCCTACATGGGCAAGTATAACCCAAACACATACTTTCCCATATCGACAAGTACAACCCAAACATGTACTTTCCTATACACGCAAGTACAATCCAAACACATACTTTCCTACATAGGTAAGTACAACCCAACAAGGTACAAGAGAACAAAAGATACAAAGTATCTAACTCTCAATTTAAAATGACTTTGCACTCAAGTCCCAAATAAAATAATATTAAGACAAATAAAAAAATAAAGAGCTCACTTCTTAATTATTCAAGATTAAAATTAATGTAAGAATTTGAATGGAATGTTAAATGCAAATAAGTCTTTAAAGTAGTTTGATTTATATTAAATGATATGAAAACTTAAAATCAAAGTGACTTGAATTAAAAATATAAAGCACCAAACAACAATGATTTGAAATGATAAACCAAAAATAAATGATGTATGGAATCTTGTGTTATATAATGAGCAAGTTGATATGAAAAACCCAATCAAACAAGTTCACTTAAGATATCTTTCACAATAACTATATTGTATGCAAGTGATAAAATAAATTTTAAATATAAGCTTGCTAATCACTTGTATGCTATTTGAAATAAAATAAAAGATGTCTTCCACTTAAGATTTATGAAATTGAAAAGAGATGAAGAGAACTTTTAACACAAATCTTATTCAAACAAAATAAGTAGTTAGGCCAAGAGAAGAACTTCAATCAATGCTTAACTTCCTTCATGCATATCATGATCTCATTAATTGTCCAAGAAGAAAAATAGGATAAGATGAAGAGTTAAGCCTTAGAAGCTTGAGAATAATAATTAAACTGTAGGCCAAGGATGTACTACCACTAAACCTTCAAATCTCTTAAGAAAACTTCAACATAGTTTCACAAAGGAGGAGGAAAGATGTATAAAGAGTTGTAGCACTTGAATCTCTAGAATCTCCAAGGTAATGATGTAGCAAGGGGTCAGCCAAGAGTGGACAAATAGCTAAGAAACTATAACTTAAATTCAAAGTCACTTTAAATAGAGAAGGGAGGCTAAAGATTTCAGCCAAGCATGATGGAGTTGAATGGAAAATTATTTAGAAAATATTTTGATTTGGATTACACAATCAACTCAAGTAAGTAAGAATTTTATTCTTTGGATTTTCAACCATGAGAGAAAGAGGAGAGAAGATGCATTAGGTAGTAATTTGAATTTTGGATCGATAGGCCAAGGCATGAGAGGAATATTTCAATCATGAAAAATATTTAAATTTTGAATGAATCCTATCCTATGAAGAGAATTTTGGCCAAAGATGAAATTTAGAGAGATAGAGATAGATATATGATATAATGCATTTAATTATACCAATAAAATCAAATCTAATTTAAGCAATGAAGATTTCAGCCAAGAAAATAATAAAGGGAAAGATACTTTTTGAAAAGATTTAGAACTTTAGAGAATTTAACACATGATTAAAAATTTAAATTTAAACTGAAATTAAACATGTATGGTCAGCCAAAGAATTAGAGGAATTTATGGGATTAGCAAATAAAATTTTATTTAAGTATTTCACAATCAAAAGCAAATTAATTTTATTTTCTTAGAAAATAATGTCCCAAAAACAAGGTGGTTAGCCAAGCTACATTCCAAGTAAGGATTCAATTTGAATTTAATGCATGATATAATGAATGTATGATGAATCAATTTGAGCAAGATTTAATGCATAATAACATTAATTAAACAAAATAAATAAATGCAAAAAATTAATTTAATTTTTAGCTAGCATTTAATTTCATAAATATATGGTTTCAAATCAATGTAATTAATTAAATTAAATAAAAGATGTATTTTAAGTAATAAATATAATTTAAAATAATTTAAACTTAATTAATATTGGCAACCAAGAACTTTCATAAAATAGATTTAACAAAAATGAAAGGATATTAAATTGAAATTGATTTGAATACAATTTTAAATTATCTTAAAATAATTTAGTTGAACACCAATTAACTAAAATAAATCATGCTATGGACAACCAAATTATTCCATAAATGTTTAGAATCAATTTTGCATTAATATAGCAATGATTTGAAATTTGCATTGATATAGAATTCAAACAAAATCAATGAATTTTTAAAATTTGAAAACATAAAGGAATTATCATGAAAATGATTTGAATAAATCTTACATGATTTATTAGTAAAATATTTACAAAAAATTTGGCCAAAACATTAATGGGATGATAAGGATGATAGGAGAGAGAAAATAAAGAATAGGAGAGAGAAAAGAATAATTTGAATAATTATAAAATAAATTTATTCTCATGCAAGAAATAAATTGATAATTAATATGATTAAGAATGAAAAAGATTAAATAAAGTATGAAATAAATTCATCTTACTTGAAAGCACACTAAAGGATAATTAAACTCATGCAAGTAATTTTGGATATTCAAAATGGATAATTCAAGAAAGAGTTAAAGAATAATGTAAATTTAAATGTAGAAAAATATGGATAAATTTAAATAAAAAAAATCTAAAATAATTAAACCATTAATTTTATTTTATTGAGCTCTTATTTTCCTTAGTGTTATAAGTCATAAAAATTCCCAACTACCCTAGTCCAACATATAACTATCATGATTTGACTAAGCAAGTTGAGTTTAGTGAATTTCTTGAAATACTTGAAATAAGTAAACAATAGCTTTAAAAAATATATATTTATCATTAATAAAGATCTGAATTAAGAACAATATTTATAATGATTAATATAAATATTTTATCCTATAAAATAATAATTAGTTTTTATTACACAAAGTTTGTTATCATCAAATCAAATGGTGAGTTATACAAGATGTATAGTCAACAAATTTTCTCTTAAAGATAAAACTTTTTTAGATCTCCATCATTCCATGTCCGTAGCATGTCTTTTCCAGAATAAGATTGAAGTTGATATGCATTGGGAATGATTTGCTTTTTGATTATAAAAGGTCCATTCTAATTATGGTAAGTGTGCCCATAATATTCTTTCGAGCTACTACATCTACTTTTTTTTTTGCATGAGATCATCGCATTTAAATGCTTCTCTTTCACATAGTGGTTGTAAAACTTGGCCATCTAACTTTTTATCTCTTCTTTCTTTAATGATGCATTATTTTTGAGTTCTTTGAGCATATCAAGTGTGTCTTCCATATCCTATAAGTTTGCTTAAATCCACTGACCATCTCCATCTCCCATTCTTTCCATTATTATAACATTTTGGCTTTGGGATTCATACTCGATGGATAAGGTGGCTTCTATGCCATGTAACAATATAAAAGGAGAGTGTCATGTGGTATTAGTGGGAGTTGTCATGTGTGTCCAAAGTACTGCAAGTAGGGTGTCTACCCACTTAGACTTTCCACCTTTGACCTTTTTCTTGAGCAAGTTGAGTATCTTCTTGTTAGCGCTTCCACTTTCCATTGCTTTATGGTGATGTACTAATGTGAACTTTAGCTTGATTCTTTAAGCCTATCTCAACAAATTGAGGCCCATTGTTAATGATGATCACCAATAATAACCCCTACCTATAAATAATTTCAATCAAATATGATTGTTTATTACTTGAGAGGTGATTTTTATGTTTGGCTTTGCTTTGATTTACTCACTAAAATAGTTGATCATGACCAAGATAAACTTCCTTTATCTATTAATGATTTGAAATGTACCAATTATATCCATTCTCCAAATAGTAAATGACCTAAGAACAAGTGATTGATTATAAAGGTTTTGACAGCTGCTACTAGAGTGATATAAATTTCTAGCATTATATACATCTTCTCATGAACTCTTCAACATCCTTCCTCAATGTAGGCCAAAAATGCTCTTGCCTCAAAATTCTATTGGCGAGTGTCCTTCTTTCTGAGTGATTATCTCACTCGTTAGAATGGATTTCCACTTGGACTTTCTTTTGCTATTCCTCTTTTACACATTTAAGGCTGAGTGAGGTCACCAACCTTCGAAATAGTTTATATTTATCAGCAGGTATTAGGCTACTCTAATTTTGAACCTCCTCAAGTCTTTCATCATTTCATCATTTTCCCTAATATGCAAGTAGTTTTGATGGGGTTGATCGAGCTTGGTGAGTATTCATGATCTATCTATATCAACTCTTCTTCTTCAATACTCAGATGGGTGAGTTGAATGACTGCAAGTTCCCAAGTCTGCCCTAAATAGCAAGTTAGCAAGTTAGTTTTTTTTTCTCTAAGAATTTGCTCAATCTTGAAATATTCTTGTTACCCAATTTATGCTTTCACTTTAAGCAAAAATTTTATCAAGCACTTATCTCAAACTTCATATTCTATGTTAACTTATCTTACCATGAATTATGAGTCTGAGTAGGCTACAACATGTGTGTCTCCAATTCCTCCAAAAAATCTCAACCTGGCAAGTAAAGCTTCATATTCGACTTGATTCTTTGTCACTTAAAGCTAAATTTAACTAATTATGTTATGATGATCCTTCCTAAGCACTTCAATACTACTATACCTACTCCTATTATTGGTTCATCAAAGGTTCCATTGATGTATAGTCTCCATAAAGGTTCTAGGTTGATGGGAATTTCTTGTGAGTTGTTGAAGTCAATAAAAAAAAATGTGAGTGCTTAAGCTTTGATAGCAGTCTAAAGTGAGTATGATATGTCAAACTTGCTCAATTCCATGGACCACTTAAGTAATCTTATTGAATGATCAGACTTAGCAACATAGATTTAAGCAAGTTATCAATGATAACTTGTATGGAGTGTGCCTAAAAATAAGGTCCCAATGTCTTGGCCGAGGTGATTAGTGTGAGTGCAAGTTTCTCCATAAGTGGGTAGTTCAACTTGGCACCTTATAGAGGTTTACTAACATAGTAGATGGGCCATTATTTCCCATCATCATCTCTAATTAGGATCAAGCTGATTAAGTCTTCTCTAACTCCTAAGTATAGTAATAAGACTTCTCCCTCCTTCAAGCTCTACAAAAATGGAGAAGATACAAGTAGAGTATTCAAATCATTAAAAGCTTTTTCACATTCTACGTCCATTCAAATGTCTTTTCTCCCCTAAGTACTTTAAAAATGGTTAGCATCATTCCCCTTTATTTGAGATGAACTTGTTTTTTTATGCTACTCACCCAATAAGATGCCACACCTCTTTCACATTTTTAGGTGAGGGCATGTCGAGTATAGACATCACATTATCCAAATTCACTTTATTCTTTCAATGGTAATGTGAACCCCCAAAAACTTCCCTACACCTACACTAAAGAAGCATTTTAGAAGCTTAAGGTGTATGTTGTACCTTTTAATGTAGTGAATGTCTACTTGAGGTCTAGAATATACTACATTGGTGACTTGCTTTTTTACTTACTGCCATCAACATAGACTTCTACATTTCTTCCAACTGCTCTTTGAACACTTGTTCCAAGAGTCTTTGGTGGGTCACCCTAGTTTTCTTCAATCCAAAATGGTATAATTCTATAGCAGTTTAGTCCCTCAATAGTAATGAAAGTCATCTTCTCTGAGTTTGTATGGTGCATTTGAATTTGATGATATTTGAGAAGGTGTCTATGAAATTCATCACCAAGACTACAGTTGTTGAATCCATAACTCCATTTATTTATGGGAGAGGATACTCGCCCTTTAGACATGCTAAGTTCAAGTTGGTAAATCAACACACATATTCCATTTTCCTTTGACTTTTGCACCATCACTTCATTGGACACCCACTCAATGTATTGAACTTCTCAAATAAAATTAGCTTTTATAGTTTAACAATCTTTTCCTTGATAGGCTCTACAAGTATGGCTATCATTTTTCTAATTTTTTCTTGGCAAGTTGCTCGTCCACACAAATAATAATCAAGCGATGGCAAGCAACATTGATGTCAATGCCTATCATCTCCGTAGTTGTCCAAGAAAACACATCTATATTATCCATCCAAATTTGAATGAGGCTTCCTTATGCTTGAGATAGAAAGCTAAGCTAACCCTTGGTGCTCACCCATTACTTTGAGCAATTGGAATTACATCTATCTTCTTAAGGACTTTGATTTCTATTTATGCTATATCCTACAAAACTTCATCTTCCCAACTTGCCCAACAACTTTCAAGTAATACATGTGGGATTTGTTGAGGTTCCCTCTGATGGTGATCTCTTCTTCTCCTATGCAAAGAATTTGATGGCTACATAATACATCAACACCACCACTACGAATGTGTTGAGTAGAGGTCGACCAAAGACAGCATTGTAAGGAGTGGGAACCTCCACTATGATGAAGTCAACCATGGATATGAACTACTTCTTTCTTTTCCCTAAGTTTTTCTATGCTCTCCTAATAAACTATACATTGGTCCTCTAGTGGGCACAAGTTTGTTGTTCGCTAGAACATATTTATTAAAGATTGGTTTGAAAATGATATTAACCAAGCACCCTGTGATAATCAAAATGCTTCTTACCTGATAGTTGGTAAATCAAGGTCATCACACAACTACATCATTGTAAGGATTCCCAATAGCAAGTCTATCCCTTCCTAAAAAAGTAATTGGTGTGATAGTGGTAGAGGGTGCTCGTATCATGGATGTTGAGTTTAAGTCTTTAGAATGTATACTTTTCATACTCACCTTTTTAGTGGATTCACCATCACCCCCGTAGAAAGAAATATAACTCTAGTAATGTGAATTAGTATACACGGCTATAGGCTCATCTTCAACTTCAATGACCTCTTTGTCTTTATTTTATATGAACTTTTGAGCTTTCTCGACTTTATCAACTCATCCACTAAACTTTTAAATTGTGATACTCTTTAGTGTCATGGATTATCATGGTGATAAGATTACTTTAATTGATCATGTACTCCATCTGCCTTAATGGGTGGTGTTCACTTGAAATAATCTTTTTTCTAAATCATCTTTTTAAGCTCTACCATGAACACTCTCATAGTGAGTAGTCAGGTTTCTAAAATCTTGCCCTAGTACTTATGGTCACCTCCTTTTATCTATTCTCCACCTTTGATATCATTCCATGAATAGTTGCTCTGAAGGCCTCTTTAGTGAGTCCTTTATCCTAGCCAGCGATACTAGTTGGACCACTTCATTATACTTAGCATTGACATGATTGTTTACTATCTCTAGTAATTCAACAAGTGCCTTAGGTTGTTGGAGCCCCAAGGCATACATGAAGGCCCCTCCTTTAAACCCTAGGTGAGTGTTGCTTGAGCTATATGGGCTTTAAATTTTGACTTCTAGCATCTCTCACTAGAAATAAGTGATGAACTTCCAGAGGACTCATCGGGCTCTTGTCTTATCTATAGAGAGTTTGATAACTCTATAATAATCTCGAGTGCTGGTAACTTATGTGGTGAACATCCTCTTTAAGTTGATGAATGATGTGATGACTCCTAAAGGAAGGGGAGAACCACCTAAGATCTGACTCTTTAAGAGTGGTGAAGAAGGTTTGGCACCCATTGCATCATCTAAATCTAGAAGTGATGTGGTCAACTTGAAGTAGGCTATGTGGTCAATAGGATCTGTCCAACATTTGCAGGATTTAAGATGCAAGATCTTGAACCTATGAGGAGGGTGAGCTTTTATACTCTTCATAGAGAAAGCATTGGTATGTTTCGCCACTTATTTTACACATTCTTCTTCACCAATGTAATAGGATTCCTCTTAATAAGATAATTTGGGTGGATGGGAATTGGGGATCTTATATGGGTGATTCCTTTCTTGCCAAACTCAATGAGTAGCTGATCCCATGGATCTTTCATTCTTCTTTAGTTTAGGCTCTTTGTGGTGTGGTTTTCCAATGACTACACCAAGTGACTGATCTTATCCTCTAAGTTAAGCAAATGCTACTAAGTTGTGAATTATTGAACATTCTACTCAATGTTTTCCCATCAATCTCATGTCAATGGTCCTACTTTACTTTGTATTTTGCTTCTGGTTCTCATCCTCATCCATGCTCACCACACCTAAAAAGATGTTAAATCTAAATATATCCATGAATAGAGGAAGAACCTTCTAAGATATATGAGAAATAGGTTAAATTGAAAGATTACTAGCAGAAAGATAGAAAAGTAGAAAAAGTATAGGAGAAATAATAATCTTTATAGATTAATATACTCAAAATTTGAGTACAAATATAGAGTTTGGAGTAAGAGCCAAAAGATTCGCTTGTATGAAAGAAGCCCCCCTTTTATAATATCAAGGGGTGAGCATACATAGAAAGATTATAGAGGGTAAATCAAATACAAATAAAATCTTGACTAAGATAATGGTGGTGACTAAGTATAGATCCACTGACAGGAAGATAGCTCAAAATCCAACAAGTGTGTGGGTAAGGTCGGACAGAGAAAATCGATCGCATTGTTCTTTTACATAGTCATCAGATGCCGACAAGTTGGATTAAACTTTACCTTGCATCAGTCTTTTCTAAGTCCTTTATCTTCCCTTGTTATACGCTCCTTTCAATGAGTACATTTATTCTATGTCATCAAGCACCCTTTATGTGAGTATACTTATCTTGACATATAGGCTCATTTGTGCTACCCACGCTTTGGCTATGCAATTTAAATGTAAGTTTTCATCCCTAGATTGATGGCCAATCAGAGAGAACATTTCAAGTTTTAGAAGATTTATTGAGGTTATGTGTTCTAGAACTTTAGAGGTAGCTAGAAGACCATATTCCCATGATAGAATTTGCATATAATAACAATTACCAATATAGCATTTAGATGGTTCCATGTGAAGCACTTTATGGTATAAAGTGCATAACTCTATTGAATTGGCTTAAAGTAAGAGAATAACAGTTTTTGGGTCAAGAGCTAGTTGATCAAGGTATAAAAAAATTTTGATTAATAAAGATAGATTGAAAACTACTCATGATAATTAGCAGAAGTAATGTGTCCCAAAGCAAAGAGTAGTGAAATTCCAAGTTAGAGAATTCATGTTTCTAAATCTTAAGCTTATGAAAGAAATTAATAGATTTGGTCAAAGAGGGAAATTTAATCCTAGATATATAAGACATTTCAAAATTATTAAAAGGATTGGCAATATGGATTATCAACTTGAACTACCACTTTAAATGGCAAATTTCCATAATGTTTTAGATATTTAAATGTTAAAAAAGTAAATGTTAATAAAAATATAGGATTTCACATATAGAGATTGAAGTACAACCAGATCTTACTCATGCTTTAAAGCCAAAGAGAATTTTTTAATTTGATGTGAAGAGATTAAGGCATAGAAAAATATCTTATGTTAAGATTAAATTGAAGCACAGACCAATTTATGAAGCCACCTTGGAGGATGAACAAGACTTGAGATAGAAATTTTCTTTCTTGTTTAAATGATTACTAAGGAAATTTTAAGGATAAATGATAAGGGTGGATCATGGAGAGTAGGATGTCATAGTGGATGTGAAGAAAGAGATACTTCATTGATCTTCTACTCACCAAAGTGGAAGGGATACAAAGATATTCCACTCATCGAAGTAGATGAATTATGAAGAAGTTTTACTCACTAAAGTAGAATGATAGTGAAGGATCATTGAATCCATTAAATGATTGACCACCAAGCTCCAACCAAAATATATTTTACTCCAAATTCACACTCAAAAGCCCAAAAGTCCTTTCCATTAGGAAGAATAGATGTTTAAATAGTATAATATTCCAAAGGATGCAACCATTGGGGAGAAAACTACCAAAAACTAAAAGAAGTCAAAACCTTCATTTCATCAATGAGGCACCATGAACTAGTGCTATGGAGCTAAGTCCAACACTAAGGTGTCATATCCCAATGCCAAGGTGGTAGTTTCTCAATCCACACACCAATTTCTAAATATAACCAAGGCCCTAAGATGATGCCTATATAAATTAACACATGAACTCCCATATTTTCAACTATAACACCTATAAAACACTTAAACTTGATCAAATACTACTTTGAGTACATAATATAATATATGAAACATAAATCTACAACATATAAAGTCTACTAAAAGACCTCCTGAGTTCAAGCTTTGGTTTGAGACCTTATGATAGATCCTTTCCTCCATTGATGTGCTACATCAATGAAATTTTAAGAGAGAAGATTGTAATACCCAAAACTATTAAACATGGTAAAATTTAATTACATTTAAAATAGATCAATTTTTTTCGTGCCCCAAAAATTATTATGTGTGTTTTTATAAAATCCTACTATTAATTTGGTCATATATATAAAGGATATATTCCCTTCTTTGGCTATTTTCAAGCAATAGGACACATGAATGATATATATATATATATATATATATATATATATATATATATATATATATATATATATATATATATATATATATATATATATATATATATAATATTATATAAATAATTGTTATTGTTTATTGGCCTATTACACTGTAGCCAACTGGTCTTGCACTTTGGAAGATATACACTAGCTGTTGAGTTTGGGGTGGATTTTTTATGGTAATGGTGGATTGAAGGGCTTAAGTAATCATATTAATCACTTAATTAAACTTTATTAGCCTATTTCCTTTATTTCTCCTTCTAGCTTCTCGAGATTGGCACTATTCCAGCATATAAAGAGGGTCGATCTTGAGAAGCTAGGAGAAGAAATAAAATATAAATACATATAATATAATAAGACCTATTTCCTTCTATTTCATTATTTATAAAATATACATATATATTACGTTAGATAAAAGAGGGCAGTTGGTAAGCAAGAGATGCAAAGTTGAAATTGAAATAGGGGAGAATTGGATGTAGCTATAGAGTGTTGAAAAGGAACATTAAAGTGAACTTTGGTTGTAAGATTGCTATCTAGGTGTAATATGTATGAAAATTTTATAATATTCCAAATTCTAATTGGTATTTTCCTACCATCACTCCCATTTTTCTTCTTGAAACGAATGCTCCCGCTAGCTACTGTGCCTTCCTCTTCTATTGTATTGCTATGTATTATTTCCAATGGGTGTGAGAGTTATTCACATCTTTTATTGGTTATAGGGGCATAAAAAAAGTTTACAATAAAAAATGCCTTTGTTTGGCTATTTTGAGGCAATAGGGCACGTGAATCTTGGATGATGAAACAGCAAAACATTGATGTATAGTTAGAATTGAAAATTTACAAGATAATAACTAATGTGATATACATAATTTTTGTGTATAATAAATATAGATTACTTCTTAATAATTAATTCAAAGAAAATCTAAAGATAAACTATTTATCAAGAAAATGTAAAGCACATTATAACATCGATCTAAATTCTAAGGTGAGACTTGTAATTATTAAATTTATTTAAGAAGCTCTATAGGATTATTATTTACCATAGTTACATCTTATAATTGCATTATACTTTGCAAATTAGTTTTTTTTCATGTTCTATGTAAATGAATTTGATTACTTACATCCCTTATTAAGCATGTTGTAATCATTTATTATGACTTTGATATAGTTTATTTCCTTGATGTCATATAATATTTCTATGCATACTAAAAAATAATCTAGCATAGGTATTATTATATGTCTGAATAAAATAATACACATGCTGAGCAAGTAATGACATGAAATTGAGATAAAAAAGACAACTTTATGAGAACCTGTCCAGGTATGCAAAAATTTTGATGAGATGAGGCTTTGACAGAGAATCTTAGAATTTTTTACTCTTGGCATTTATGTTGGTTGGACCAATTGGTGTCAGAGGGCTATTGGTAAGTAGTATGGTACCGACTACTTTGTCTTCAGCTTTTAAGCTATCAAATCAGGAGATGACCCTCATGTTATAAACATCAAAGCCATGAAAATATAAATGATATTTCTAATAAAATGATTTGATATATAACTAAACTTGGTTTTATTAAATTAATGATTTACATGTATAAATAGTTTTCTATATATTGTTTACATATCATAGCTTTATAGATTAATGATCACTTCTTATACTTGATAGAATACTTTACAACTATTAAATTTTTGCATATTCTAATTGTGCATGCACACTACTTATGTATTTTTCTAAGGTTACTTTAGCAGTACTTGTCTCACTAGGCCATAAGCTTATTACATTACACATTGACTCTTCTAGGAAGCAACAAGGAGATTAGTGGCTAGATAATAGTTTTGAATTATACATTTTTGGTGTATACTTTTGGGAGACTATAAAGATTTTTTTTGGTAAGTACAAATTTTAATCTAATACTTTTAGTTGCTATATATTTGTGCATAAATTTGGGATATACAAGCTTCCAATTATGTGATTTAAATTTGAATTAATTATTAGAGTAATTTTAAATATAAGAATTTATTCATGATTAATTTATGAGATTTAATTTTCACCTACTAACTCTGATTTCTTACATGTCAAGATGAGTTGGTGGAAGATGTGCTAGATTGACATGTCATATTTTGTTATATCCTAAACGAACCTTAGGATGGAGGGGCCCATTTGGGGTGTGACACCAATTGAGGTAGACAAGTCTAAGGTAGTGCATATAATTGAAAATAACAAGAACACAATAGTTCATTAAAATGTATGCTTAGAAAGGTCTTGATAGTAGAACTATGTAGAAGAAAGACTCAAGGCAGTTGGTAGAACAATAAGAGAAAGAGTGGTTGGCACAAACCCAATGACCCTACTCGATTTGAAATGGTAGATCTTACCTCAAGAAATTCAATTCAATTCAATATCCAAAGGGTTTTGTGTCACCATCTTTCAAGATCTTTGATGGAAATGGGAACCCAAGACAACATCTAACACATTTCAAAAAAAATTATTGTAATATAGAAGTCTATGACATATTGTTATTCAAATAGTTTGTTAACATCTTATCAAGGGTTGCGTTTGATTAGTATGATGAAGCTTAAATGGATTAGTGAAAACTTGTATATAGTTGGAGCAATTGTTCTTCAAAAGATTTTGGGAGTGCTAATAGTGTGTTATAGTGCATAATTTGGTTGTGGAGAAGCATAAGCCAAATGAATTTTATGTTTATTATATCTTGTGGTGGAGGAAGTTGAGTTCGAAGTGTGAGGCCCAATTATAAAAGCAACATGCTATAAAGATATTTCTTTAGAATATCCACGGGCCAATATCATTAATGTTAAAAGTTTTCACCATTAAAACATTTGAGGAGTTACTAAGGTCACTAATCTACAAGAAGATGCTAATCAATTGACCTTCTTAGATTAGTGAGCAGAATTAAAGAAGTAGAAACACTAGAAAATATTTGAGAAGAAACCTAAGATGGTTTTTGTCATAGATAAAAGAAATTAGCATATGAGGATCATGCCTAAAAGACCTAAAATGCAACAACCCAACCTACTCAACAACTATCTAATAACCATCCCGACCAACTGGTAAAAAATTCTTAACTCTTTAGTCAAAAGGTGAATGAAGTATATTCTTCTAAAAGAGAAGTAATTAGAAAATCAATAAAATTTAATGAAGAAACTATATTTTCAACTATGAAACCATAAGAAACTAAAGGAAGTGGGCAATAGTAATAATCTTAATTATAGTTCTTAACACTAAAGTTTTAGATATACAATAGATGACAACTTTACCTTCAAGTACTAGTTGGAAATGAATTATAAATATAGATTAGATGTGATTCCTAAGGAATACCTAGTAGAGATGGGGAAAGGATTTGATAAGTAATCTCTAGTGAATCTTTTGATCTATTAAATCTTCTTGGAATATAGTATATAAACTTTAAAGGCTCTTTATGTTGGTACCTAAAAAATGCTTGGACCTTTAACACATAAGTAGATACACAAGTTTTAAAGAGTACCTTGGATAGGTAGGATAATAGGAGTATACCTCCAATAGTGGAAACCTGTGATAGTGAGAGTACATCATAGGGGAGAGGAGTATTATTGTCATATATGGTGTTGTTAAGTCACTCATGCCACTCATTTTGTATGCATTCTATTTTAATCCTCTAAGAACTAAGAAAGATAAAAAGTAAGAATTATGTGTATGTCTTATTAATGCTTGATGAGAATGACTCTGATGAATAAAATAATAATCCATAAATTAAGATAACTCTTATAATAATTATCATAATCTCCAAAGAAATAATTTTAATTAAATTAATGTTCTTAATTATTTTTCCTCTAGTAGTGACAACCCTATTCTGAATTTTCAAGGTGTCTTTATCATGATTGAATTGAATTCATTCAATTAAATAATTTAATAGGAGAAGGTTTCATTATGACCAAAGAGCAAGTAGATGCCATTAAAATCCCTTCTTTAGAAGAGATCATGGAAGTCAACCTCTATAATGGAAATCTTACCTTTAAGATGGAACCTAAAGATAAAGGAAAGTAAGTCACTGGCTTTAATGAATAAAAGTCAAACTACATGATGCTCCTCCACATGTTATGCTAGTAGACATCCAACTATGATTGACTACAATATCTTAGCTTATCTAAGAAAGCTGTTAGCCAAGTTTAGAATCTATGAAACTCTCATCCTATCTAAATAAATTAGAGAGGGCCATTAATCAAAGCCCTACTAAGTCTAGAGATTTACATGACTTAATTGCTAATAAAATCCTAAGAAGAAACTTATTATTTCAATGAGGTTCTGCATTCTCTAATTAAGAGGTACTCCTTGATTTAACTAATAACAACCATCCACTATACATTTTTGTGAATGTTGATAATTTTAAACTATCTAGAGTAATTATTGATCCATTGTATTGATCAGCATAATAAGTCTATTCACCAATATAAGAATTGATGCCAACATACTTAGCTCAAATAAGATGATGTTATGAGGATTTAACTAGCAAGATAAGATGATCAAAGGTTTAATCAGTCTACTTCTATAAATTAGAAATCTAGAGATTGAGGTAAAATTCCACATCATTGACTTAGAAATATCTTTCAATGCCCTATTGAGAATAAATTGTTTTATGAGTTCTTACTTCACTAGTGTATTAAGTTTCTACATAATGGTGTGGAGTACTACATACATGGACACATAAAGCAATTTTTTTCCATGAAGTTGGGATTTATGAAGATTTGTCCTACTATCTTTCTATAAAAATAAGTGGTTTTCTTAAAGATGTCAATGAAACAATAAAAATTAAGGACAATCATTAAAGATGGAAGAAGAAAAAGAAAATTTTAAATATAAAAAAAGAAGAAAAGTTGGAAGAAAATTGAATGGTTGAAAAGAGAGAAAATAAGAATATTTGAAGTAAGAAGTAGTCTCTGAAATCATAATCAAACTACATCTTTCCTCTCTAGTACATTGAGAATGTAGGATACCTCAATAAGCTATAGGATGCCATTGAGGAAGGCACTAGACAAGCATGAGAGGTGGAAGACTATTTCCACCAGCAATCAAGAGTCTATCCATGATGCATATTAACCTAGAATCTACTTGAAAGACAAGTCACATGTTTTTATGAACCAAATAATTCAATAAGTTCAAGGACCAAGATTGAGGTGACACTAGAAGAAGATAGTGATGAAGACAGGTCCAGAGAAGGATTTATTATATCTTAGTCAGTTTTGTTTGAGAAGATTAAGCAGCATGTGAGCAATTTAACTCTAACCCCTCTATCTTTGGACATTATTAAAGGGTTAAAGGATAAGGTTGCAGCACAATTAGGTAATGAATATAAGCCTTAAAAGTTTTATCTTGATTCATCACATTCAGGTTTAGAGGTAGAACTCAAAGAAGAATCTTTTAAAGAATTAATAAAACTTTTATTTGACTAATATTCATCTTGTGCTTGAATATTCTCTAAACAATGTTTAATACCACACACCTAATCAAAATGTAAATCACACAACTTTGAGATTTTATGGTATAATAAGCATAAGAAATCTCAAAAAAGCTAGAATATGATTTAGTATGGTTGGATTGATTGATAATTATGAGTATTGGCTAATCATTAATATAGAGTTTGATAAGTTATTTTCAAAAATTTCAAACTCATTCAAGAAATTTATCTAGAAACTTCAAATAATCTAGATGACCTTCAAGTTAGAGATCACACAATGACCTAGAGAAAGAAATAAAATCAACCATAGATGAGCCAAAGGTAATTAATTTCAGAACCAAAGTGATTCTTTAACTCATATTCATTAGTTTGTTGCCAAATGAAAATGAGACCAATGACTTTGTTAGGTTGCATTTAGAGTTTAATAACCACTTCACTTAGAGATGTAATGAAATGTCTGGATTAGATCCAAAACTGGCAGTCCAAAAGCTTGAAATATGACTTTATGCTATCCTAATGAAGCAAGCTCATCGATATATGTAATTAAAATTTAAGCAACAAGTATAAGTTGAGGTCATTAAACTAATTGATGTTAGTTTTATCTAAGAAGAAAAATACTCCATTTGGTTTGTTAGTGTCATCCCATTTAAAAAGAAAAAAATGGTCAAATTCTCATTTGTGTCAATTTAAAAGATTTAAATAAGGCATATCCCAAAGACAAGTTCCTATTATCTGTAACAAAGATGATGGTAAATATTGCTTCTTCACATGCAATAATCTCATTCATGGATGGATAATCAATTTATAACAAAATGAAAATGGCAGCTAAGGATGAAAATTTTACTTCATTTAAAACTCTCATCAAACTTTACTGTTATAAGGTCATGTCTTTTGGTCTTAAAAATATTGTTGACATATAATAATAGCCCCTGACCTGAATTTTTTTGACAAACTTATCCATAATCAAGTAGAGTGTTATGTCAAAGAAGGTTGAAATATCTAAGAAGCTTTATCTAAACCCCTCTAGTAAGTATTAGCTATTTTCTACACTAACTAATAAGGACACTAAGTTTTATTGGTACAATAAGTGTCAACATACTTTCAAAAGAATAGAAATATTTCATAACACCTCTAACTTTGGTCTCTCCTATCTTAGGTATACCACTGATTCTATACACTATTATGTTAGATGAGTCTCTTTGTGCCTTATTAGCTTAAGTTAATGAGAAAGGAAAGGATAATGCACTTTATTATTTAAGCCATTGTCTTATACCCACAAAATTTAAGTATCTTTCCATTAAGAAACATTCTCTAGCTTTAATGTTAGCACCAAAAAATTGAGGCACTATATGCTTTCTCACGAAGTCAATCTAATCTTGAGGGTGAATCCATTATAGTATTTGATGATGTGTCTAATGTTATCCAGAATGTTGGCATGCTAGTGATAAATTTTATTGTAATATGATATAAATTTCATTCCTCTATGTGTTATGAATGGTCGGGTCATGGCCAACTTCATAGCAACACATCCACTTCTTGCCAACTTACCCTTTAATGATGACCTCCCAAATAAGCAAGTCATGACTTTGGAAGAGAATAATGATCATTTCTAGAAGGGATGATTTAATTATGTAGTATCATCTTTGAGAAGTTAGGAACCATAATTTACTCTCACAAGTAAACTACAAATAAGATTATTCTTCATAACTTTTGACTGAGAGATTATGTAATTTTCAAAGCACCTATCAAAGCCAAAGATGAATAATAATGCTAAATACAAAGCTCCAATTACTAGTTTAGAATTGGCCATCTCAATGGAGATTAAAGATATTAAAATCTTTGGCAATTCATAATTGTTGATTAACCAAATCAATGAAACTTATAAAGTTCTTAAACCTCAGCTTCACTAGTATCAATAATGCATAAAGAAGTTACTCAAGAAAATCCCAAATGTCACTTTGCATCAAATTTCCCATGGATTAAACTCTAATGTGTATGCTTTGAAAAAGCTCACCAAAAAGATGACATATCTAAAAAATAAAGATTACAATTCAATTGAAGTACCAAACTATTAGGTTCCGTGTCTTATTGATATGAAATATATTGATGAATGATTTTTTAAAGGGAAGGTAGCTCCTATTGAAGATGATGAATTGGTTGATTAGAGATAGCCCTTCATCAATTATTTACATGAAGGCAAACTACCTCAGGAGAATTCTCAAGCTCATCAAATTAAGAAGAGAGCATTATCTTATGGTCTCATTAATGGGATTTTATATTGATGCTTCTTTGATTAGGTGTGGTTGCATTATTTAGATAAAGATAAAGCTCAAAAAATTATGATCGAGATGCAAAGCTTGATTATGTGGTGTTCATTAATCCAATATTGATATGAAGGAAAAAATTAAAAGGCTTAAATACTATTAACTCTTGATGATTAATGACTATAAGAATATCATTCATCATTGTCATTAGGTCAAGTAAATAGCTTAGTTTTACATCAGCTGCCTAATATTCTTTATCAAATAGTAGCCTCATAACCCTTAGAAAGTTGATGCATGAATATCACTGACCCAATCGATCCACCTTCTTTAAAGGGTCATATGCTCATTTTAGAGATGAATGATTACTTCTTCGAGTGGGTGAAAGCAATTCTCCTACAAAAAAAAAATAATTTAATGCTCACCATGTCTTATAGTTCTTCAAGGAACATATCATATATTAGTTTTGCTATCTTGTAGAACCATATATAATAATGGTTCTACCTTCAAGAGCACTAAAATTAATATTTTATTAGATTGTATAATATTAATTGGAGATACTCAACCATCTATTACTCTTGAGATAATGGACTAACAATGGCCTTAAAATAAAATTCTCATCCCAATTCTAAAAAAGACACTTTATGAGAATAAATGATAATGGCATGAAAAATTGGTTAAAGCTTTATTGGCTTATCACACCATATAAAACATTAACTCAGTCCACTCTATTTTCCTTCATCTTTACGATTGAGGCTATTCTTCTTTAGAGGCACAATGTCCCTCATTAAGGCTTGTTATCAGCATCCAAATTGCAACCATACATAATATTAGACTCTAGTTGAAAGAACTTGACAAGCTCAATAAAATCTTATGTTATATTAAGCATGGATGGTTCAGGCTTATAATAAATTAGTCCATCCTAGGACCTTCTAGATAGAATAGCTAGTTTTAGTTCTTAAAGGGTTGATTGTAGACCACTATAAAGTATGTTGTAAATTGAACTAATGTGGGAAGGCTATTTCATGATAGAAAAATTACATCATGATGGATCCTATCAATAAATTATTTTAGAGGTGAACATCCCATGCTCCCTTTTAATGGCCATTATCTAGAGAAATTATATGCATGACTATATTTTAAAAGAACTTTGATTAATAAATTTATATTTTTAGGATGTACTTGCATTAATTGTATTTTAACCTTATCCAAATCTTCAAAAAAAATTTATTTACCTCAGCTAAAATCTATTTTATAGTTTTCATTTTTATATGTCAAGCTAGCTCAACCATAATATAAATAAGTCTCTCAATAGCATCCTCTCTAAAACTATTTAGATTAAGGTGAAGCCTCTTTAGGCCACTTTTATATTGGTCAAAGAATGTTTAGGGATTGGATAATATCTTTATGGCCACTTTCTTGATCAGGCTACCTAAGTTGTGATAAAGTCTTTATGACCCATTTTTTCTTACTAAGATTATTTAGGTTAGAATAAAGTCTTTGTGGATCCTTTGTTAGTAAGTTAAGAAAAGTTAGGATTGGATAAAGCCTTGTGACCCCATTCTCATTTGAATTATTTAGGTTAGGATAAAGCCTCTTCAAGCCCTTTTCCTATTAGTCAAAGAAATGTAAGAATAGATAAAACCCTTATAGCCCCATTCTTATTTAAACTACTTAGATTAGAATAAAGCCTCATCTTCCCCTTTATTATTAGTCAAAGAAAGTTTTCGTTTTGGATAAAGCCTCACAACCCATTCTTATTTGGACTATTAGGCTTAGATAAAGCAACTTTAAGCCCCTTTCCTATTAATAAAAGAATATTTAGGTTAAGATATAGTCCTGATGGCCCATTTCCTACTAAGTAAATAAATTTAGAGTTGGATAACCCCTCATAGCATTATTCCTTTATACTATTTAAGAAAGATAAAGACTCTTTAGGCACCTTTCCGATAGTAAAAAAAATTAAGAATGGATAAAGCCCTCACATTGTTGTTCCAGTTTAAACTTTTTAGGTTACTAACATGACTTTAGGCCTCTTTCTTAATAGTCAACCCTTAAGTTGGTTAGTCATTGAGCTATTATTGATTTAGTAGGCTATCCCCTCATCTTGTTCCACCTAAAAAATACTAAAGAAATCCAATTATAACTAATAAGAAAAGAAATCCTTAGGTACAGTTTAACCCTAGTTAGACATCTATAGACCTGCCTCTAATTGGAAACCCTATGGCGTCCCCTCATAAACTAGTTAGTCTAAGTGGAATCAAATCTTTCAAGCTTAGTTCCTTTTAGATTGAGAATGATTTATCATTAATCAATCCTTATTTATTCCCTTAGCTTTGGCTCAATAATGAATTCAAGTGACTAATCTCTAAGCTTAGAGTCAAATATAAAATTTCAAGTTCAAATACAAATCTAAACCTCCAAAATCAAAATTTAAATCTAAAAATCCAAAATTTAAAATCAAATCAAACTCAAGAAGTTAAATCCTAACAATTTCTACAATTATTACTACTTCCAATCCTTCATATCAAGTTGATTAGTTTGATCAATGGGAAAATATATGGCATATTTTAGGGGTCCACACTATAGAAAAATTGCATTTTTTTTTCCAATGGCATTTCCAACATTTTTTTATGGTAATTATCAATTGAATAATTGACTAGATAGTGTCGAAGATATCTCAACAGAATTTACAACTGAGGAGGACATCAGGCTTGAATCACTTAAACTCAACTAAATTTATAATGGACTAGGTCATCATAACAATTTTTGGCAAATTGTCTGCCAAAAAAATCCACCAAAAATTATTATTATATGGTCGATGAAATTGGCCCTCCAAACCCCCCACTCAAGCCATTTCCCTGATTTCTCTCTCTCTCTCTCTCTCTCTCTTGGCTGACGATCGAACAAGACATAGGGCACACAAATTCACGTCCAACACGTGTCTTTTTTTTTCATATTCTTCATATAATCAAATGTATACCTCAATCTTGTCCTTTTATTGTAATTTTTTTATTATTTTATTCATTAGTTTATGAGAAATATGGATTCAAAGTTTGAGGTATTTTAATCGATTTTAGGTTAAATCTTCTCCAAATTTATTTGAATTTATTAAAAAAAAGTATATTAAAATGTATATTTATGTGTAGATCTTTAGTTGCACTTGTTAGTTTTTGTATATTTTGTAAAATTAGGATTTAGAAATTTAAGCTTACTTAATCATCTAAGTCATTTAATGTGTAAAATTTTAATTATATGATTTACAAAATTTTGATGCATTTATTTAAATTTTGTAATTAGTGTTGATTTTAGTTTCATCAAAAAAGTATTTTGTGATTATAGGATATAATGGTTTTAGTTGTAAAATCTTTCATTCATTGCAAATGACTTAGACACTTAGGGCGTCACATGAAATTACTCATTTATTATGCAATCAATACAACTTATGTTCTTGAGATAGAATGCTAATTAAAGTCTCATATTTTACAATGTACCCAGATTATGGATATTCGTAGTGAGTGGTCATGGATGTATAATAGATTACATCCAAGAAGAAAAGGATTAATTGATGAATTCTTAAAATTTTTTTTAACTCTTCATACACGTGGCATCTCAACTTTCTTCTTACATTTTTGAAGAAAAGTTTCAATGTCATGTGAGGCAAAAAAAATCAGGCTTTCATAATGCTAGATGAAGTTAAAGAAGACTTGTATTGGTTTCCAACTAAATTATTGGTTCTAAACTTGACATGGTGAGTTTGAGCCACATGTTGATGCTAAATAGTGGTGCCTCAATGAGTCATGCATGTCCCTTAGGTGAATATGATTTTAGCTGAACTTATGAAGAAATGGTCTATGATGCTACTAGAGCAGAGTACCCTACAGAGAAGGAGCCGCCTAATAAAGAAGCTTAAAAGTTCTATGACCTACTTAAGGCAGCACAATTACCATTGGGAAGAATGCATGAACCACACTGAGCAATCTATGGTTATATGAATGTTAAGTATTTGTGAGGAAAATTTATAACACCACATAAAGTTAAGGAATTTCTTATTTGGATGATCAAAAGCATCATTAAAGAGTAAAGATATTATCTTAAAATATAAATATGTTATCATACAATGGAGTTGATCATTTAATAAAAGACTCCTAAGGCTAGTGGGTATTTCATATACCAAAGAGTTTTCCCTCGAACTATATGGAAAGTCAAACAGGGTTTATTTTAAAATAGGTTCATGGTTCCCTATATGGGCAAGCTCCTATAGTTAATTACATCTTAGCAAGAAGGATCTCTTCTTAAGAATACTCTTGATTAAAGAAATAAGTTATTATTTCTATGGATTTCTAAGTTGGTTTTCAAAGGAATGACATTTGAAATTTTTGATTGGGAATGATTCAAAGTGGAAAGAGTTCTTTTGAGAGACAATAGAGATGAAGTAGGAAATGTCTGTTGATATTGGGATGCATAGTAAGCATTTAAACTATCCTATCATTGGTCTTTCAATTTTTGAAATTAAATTTAGATTTTGAATTGACATTTTCTTAGAAGTCTAGGGCTTAGGTTCTAGTAGTGCAAGATTGTAAAAATGCCTAGGGTTAAAGACTTGCTCTAAGGAGGATGCTTCAGATCCTAAGTCTATAAGTGCTCTAACACAAGTTAAATTCTCTACCTAGTTTCATTTTGGGAAGTATCGGTCATTCCTCTTACTTTAGGGAATAAACTTATCCCTAACTCTTTTAAACTTACAACCTGCCTGAAAGGTCTGCCAGCTAACACCACCTAAGTGCATTTTAAATCCATGACATTAAGTCTCATGTATGTAAGATGACTAGGTTATTATCTCTATAGAAAAGAATCCTAAACTTAATCCTTAATCCCTAAGATCATGTAGGGTATGATATGCACTAACAAATGCACATTTTTCCATATTTTAAATGTTTTGACTCATGATTTATTTAAGTCTTGGTGTATGCAATTTATACCTACATGGTATGTAATTAGAAGAAAGTCATGGTCCAAATCTATAATAGAAGGAAAAATTCCCCAAGAAGGTGATCATCCTCACAAGTCAGATGCCCCACATGTGCACTCGATGAAGTGCCCAATTCAAGATTTCAGAGCAATATGATTGCATGATTTTTTAGAGCTAATTATTTCTAATTAATTTTAAGTTATTCCTAAGGCTTTAGTTTATATGAGGTTTTGAATTTTATTATTTTTGTGTTTAAGTTGATTAGATTTAATTTGGTAAAATTTTAATTTTTCCTATGAGCCTACTACATCCAGGAATTCATCATAGAAAGCACAACATAGAATGAAACCTAGAAATGAAGATTGATTCTATTGCACAGCCAAAATAATTCAAGATAACCAAATTAAAAGAAAGGCTGATGCGGCTGAGTATTGTTGTATGCCCCAAAAGAAAGAGCAAATGGACAAACGAGCTCTACCCTTATAATGCCCAACCAATAATTATAGTTTAGATCTATGGGCCTTCTTACCAGGATAAACTCCTTCTTCAGGGACCTTCATTAGGCTTCATAGGAGACCTCTGCACCCATCTTTTGGTAGGGTCAGCTTCTACAATCCTAGACACTATAGATCCTAACCTAATTCTACACTCAAATTTATATTTCAAATTCAAAATAAATCCTAAGCCCTATAAAATAGATGTTAAGAAAATATAAACAACACACAACAATTATATTTTACAAATATACGAGCTTAGCATTAGTTGTTTGCCAAGCCTACCCATTCTATTGGGCTATGCTTAAGGACTTAAGCACACCTGCAAGAAAATAGTATTTTTTTTAATTTATTTATGATAGTAGTCCTTTTTAGTATAACCCTTAGAAAAGATAATGTTAGTTTTAAAAAGAACATCCAATCATCTAGTCTAATGGGAAAATAATCATATTTGTAGTCTAAATAGTACAACACAAAGACATGTAAAGCACATCACATCAAAATATAAAGTATCAAAAAGTATCACAGATTGACCTAACCTAAGTCTAGGGTCCATGACCAAATAATCTAGTGTGTGAAGAATGGGTGTTTATGTGGCAAGGCATTACTAGGCCATTTTAGTTCAAGTTTTAGTTTTAATTTTAAATTTCTTTGATTTACCTTTTGATGGCTTCAATTTAAATGATTTAATTTTTTTTTCAGGTTCACTTTTATTTTGTTAAAATGAAGTTAAGATTTTCAAGAATGAAGAGTAGAATATATTCCACTTTTGGGTGGAACCCATTCTATTCAACATCCTAAACCCTAATGGAATGAAACCTTCATCCTAAGATGAAGATTCATCCCAAAGGCCTAACAAAGATCTTTAAGTATCTTACTTAATCCTTTTAGTTCCATTTAGATAATTTGGATTTGAATTTCAGTTTGGATTAAGGTTTTATAATTTTAATTCTTTTGAAATTTGATTCATTATTTTATTTATTTGCTTTGTTTTATTTTTCATTCTTGGTTTTTCTTATTTTTAATTTGATTTTGATTTATTTCATTTTATTTGAATTGGTAACATTTGTTTTCATTAATGTTTTAGTTGGAATTATGTTTATGTTTGTTGAATTCATATTCTTTTCATTTGGTTTGAATTATGTTAACCTAAGGCACTTAGGTTAGTCTTTTAATCCATTCTTAGGTTACATTGATTGTGGATTAGAATTGTATTAATTTATTTGATTATGCATTTACTAGCTAATAAAACTTAATATTCATTATTAGTTTCATTAACCCTTAAGTAGTAAGTCATCAAGTTCTTTGATTTAGAATGTTGGAAAATTATCGTTTAATGTTCTCATGTTTTAATTTAATATTTGATTTATATTGACCTGGATATTTGGAAATTCAACAACTCCAAATCCAAAGGTCAATTGGGTTTCAATATTTTATGGCAAGACGCCAATTTCATATTTCCAAAGTTTCATTTTTAATCAAATGCATAATTATGGTGTAATTGAAGTTTTAATTATATCATTAAAACTCAAAGTAAGCTTAATTTAATGAGGATTAGTTGGGGACTTTTTTTGTTTGATTCCTATCTAAAAGATGCTTACATAGAAGGTTCATTCATAATTTATGGAGTTTTGGTTGGTTTATTATGATTTTCCTAAGTTCAAGTTAATTATTTGAATTAATTAATTTAATTAATTACCAAATTAAGCATTTTGTGGTTGATTAAATTTCACTGAGTTTCATTGATGTTTCTAAGTTCATTAATGTTTGTTAGGTTGATTTGAAGTGATTTAATTCATTTTTATGATTTATTTTATTTAATCAAAATTGAAGTTTGGAGTTTGAAATTTGATTTCTATTAAATATTTTAGCAATAATTCATGAAATTTTTTCTATGGTATATTTTAACCTCAATTTCGTTCTCCAAAGTTTCATTTCAATTGGATTAATGGTTTGGGATTAATTTTAGTTTAATTAATTTTTTAAATCAAATTAATTCAAAATTACCCAAAAGTAATTGAGATTTTGGGTTTAATTGATTCTACTCATGAAATGAATCCATAGAGCCCTCATTTGATTTTTTGGATTTAGATTTTATTTTCTATGATTTTTTCAATTTTTAGGCATTTTACTTAATTTTTTAATTAATTAAAATGGGAATTACTACTTTAAAATAGTAGCCCTGATGTGGAACCTTTGCCATGTGGCGTGGTGACACTAGGCCATGTGGAATCCATGTGACAGCCATGTCAAAAGTAGTGCCACATAAGATAGAACTCGTGTCCCAATTCGTTCTACAATTTTCTTAAGGGTTTAATGAGTTCATGTGGCTAGATCTTGGTTCTTCATTCCAAATAGAAGGAACGGATGGTAGAGCTCACTCCTTATTTGTCTCAAGCTAGAGACAGATGTTGTCCATCAAATTTGATGGATTTTTAGTGATCTAAGGCCAATTTTTACATGATTTTGATTGCAAAATGATCAAGATCGATTTGTAATCGATTTATATAGTTTGATTCTCATGGGGAATAATTGTTTTTTGAAAACCTATAAAATAATTTTCTATATAAGTCAGTTGTAAGGCATACCTCAACTCAGCGATCTCTAGTGTTGAGATCATCTTGAACACCTTCACCTTGATGGGATGAATCTGTGGACTTGATTTGGTGGCTTACCTTCCCACCAAATTCCTTAGAGACCAACATGCAGTTATTTTTCATCGGGTTTTACCATTCTCCAGCCATCGGTGGTGGTGAGCCTTAGTGAGGATTCATTTGAGGTCACCTCAACCTCTAGAATGTGTTGGAACATTCAATTTGAGGTAAAACACTCCCGTAGTGTTTTGTCATTAAAGGTTGAATGGTGGCCATTGAATTTGATAGAATTCTGGCTTACCGATGGCGAGGGGTCGGGGAATGGCCCAATTCTTCTTTTCTTCATCTTGTAATTGATTTGAAATGAAAGAAGGGGAGGAAAGGATCACTCTCCTCTTTCCATACATGGCCAAAATCCATGTATGTGAGCTTCTAGGTGACCGGATTCCGGCCACCAATGGCAGGAGGGTTGGCTAGAGAGTGGATTTTTTGTCTCTTGGCCTTGTGTGCATATTTGGACAAGCGATTTGAGGGGAAGAAAGATTTTCCTCCCCTTTCCTCCCTTGGCCAAGAGCTTGATCCCTGTGGACTATCTCTTCCTCTTCTTCATTGAAGAGACCAACTCCTCCTTGATTTCCATCTTTGAGGCCCTCAAGTATTTGGAAAAAAAGCCAAATTACTTCAAGCCAAGGTGGATGAGGTATGGAGGAGGAGAAATGAAACTTGAATTTCTTTCATGGATTCCAAGTCTTCTCCTCCCATAATTCCACCCCTTAGAATTTTTTTTATTTTATCATTTTTGGCATCACCACCAAAGCCCTTAGGCTAACGTTTGACTTCCCAAATCAAACACAATGTGCATTTCAAGGTATCAAATCCATTTGAATTGGATTGCACATTTGAATCCAAATCAAGAATTTGGATTCAAAATGTTTTTGATTTTGATTTAATTCATTTAATTTTGGATTCAATCATCTTTATTTGATGATTTATCAAGTTTTGATTTGATTAATTCATTTTGTATTTGAATTAATTTTAGATTTCACTTCACCTTAACCCATATAGGCTTAAATGGGTTAAACGTGATTACAATTGGGTTCTAATGACTCATTTGACTCAATTGAATTTTGGTTGGACTCCAATCATGTCTAATTACTTGTGTTAGATGATTTGATGTGATTGATTTCATTTTATTTCAATTTTATTTTAATTTGAACCCATTTGATTTAAATTAGGCTTAATGGGTTAAGCTTGGGTTAATTTAACTCAAATGACCAATTTGATCAAATTAGACCCAATGATGTGTTGGATTATGTTTGATTATCATTTCTAAATGATTTTGAGCAATTAAATTGAATTGATTTCAATTTGACTTGGGTTTGAACTCAATAGGACCCATTTAGGTTTATTTAGAGTAAATGGTTTAATTAACCTATGTAAAGGCCAAATAAATTTAAATTTTTTTAGATTCATGATTAAACATGTTTATTTGATCATTTGGAATATTTTGATTGATTTCATTTGATCAAATTTTGGTGGGTTGAACTTTGACTTAGTGGGACCCACCTAAGTCTAACTATGTCAAATGGTTTGACTAGATTTGACTTTGATTTAGATTTGGAGTTATTCATTTCATTTAATTTAAATTTATGTTGATTTATTTAAATTTAATTTGATTTAATTCAAGATTGGAGTTTGGGTTAAGTCTATCTTAGCCCATTAAGTTAGATCAAATCCAAGGAGGATACACTAGGTGTAGTGTCCTAAGCACTTAATTAGGAGGTTCCTAATCTAAGATTAGGTGTCTTAATAAATGATTTCAAAAGTTATGCTAACTTCATCAAAAAAATGAGTTTAATAAATGGACCCCCAAAATGTGTAGTTAATCAACTAGAGTACACTACACATATTGTTGTTGACTGAATTAGTCAACACTACAAGTATAAGTTTGAAGGAGTTCAAATTTAGAATTTTGATATATTTGATTTTTATTTTGATTTCAATTTGTGTTTTAAATTTGATTATTAAAGATAGGCATAAACATGCATATACTTATTTTAATTTGATTCACTCTTAGGAACTTAAATTCACTAAGTTCTAAGAGGAATTGAGTGTCATTAGGAGTGCACCCAAAGAAGGGTCTAATACTAACACAATCACTATACTCAAAGAATATGCCTTCAAGGGATTTACTCTTCTTAGAATAGTAGTTGGGGAAGATGTCAGTATGGACACTTACTCCTAATACAAACTACATGATATTTTAACCAAGGAAAGATACCAGTAGAGAATTTACTCTTATCTGATTTACTATTAGGAAGGGGTCTTTGGAGACCTGATTCCAACCTAAATAGCTAAGTTGGGGAGACAGGGCTTGATTAGTTTAATCCTAAACCTCAACATTTTGACTACTAAGCAGGGTCACATGGACTTAATTTAGTTTGAGTAATCCATAGAATAGGGCCTTTAATGGCTTATTTCCATTCCTTAGTTTCTTTTGTTTTGTATTAGAAAAGGAGTCACAAAGACTTGGATCTTATTCTAATGAAGTTCAGCTAACAAGAAGGGGTTCAATGGATAAATTCCAACCTTGGTAGCTTGAAAAGGAAAGGGGTCTTAATGACTTTGTCCTATCCTTACAAAGATGCCTATTAAGGGACTTACTTTTTTATGATTGGCTATTAAGAAGGAGCCTTCAATAGTAAATCCACCTTTAGTAGCCATAATGAGGAAAAGGAGTCCTAATGACTTGTTCTAAACCTCAAATTCTAGCTATTATAAAAGAATCTTAATGACTTATTCCTAACCTAAATAGCTTATTTGATAGAAAAGAGGTCTTCATGACTTATTCCTATTCTTTTCTTTCAAAAAGAATGCCTATTAAGGGACTTATTTCTTTCTAGCTAGCTATCAGGAAGGGACCTTCAATGGCTTAATCCAACTTGAATAGCTTGGGTGGAGAAAAAGGAGTCTTTGATGACTTGATCCTAAACCTCACATTTTTTTTTGATTAATAGGATAAACATCTTAATGACTTCATCCTACCTAAGTCATTTTAAAAGGATGCCTACTGTGGGACTTACTCCTATATGATTAACTATTAAGATGGGGCCTTCAATGGCTTAATCCAACTTAGATAGCTTAAGAAGAGGAAAGGGGTCTTAATGACATAATTCAATCCTCAAAAGTTTGGCTAATAGCAAAGGGGTCTTAATGACTTATTCCTAACCTATGTAGCCTATGTGACATGAAAGGGGTCTTAATGACTTAATCCTATCATGTGAATAATAGGAATAGTGCCAATAAATGCACCAAACTTATGGGAAGTTATAAGAAGGGTACCACAAATGGGCTTACTCCCAACTTAAGGAAAGAAAGAGTTATACCATAAAATGTTTACTCTATGCTTATGAGAATAATGCACAAAGGCTTACACCAAACTCATAGTGAAGATGTGAGAAAGGTGCCATAGAGGGCTTGCTCCCAACTCAAGGTATGTATAGAAAAGTTTCCACAAAGGGTTTGCTCTTAACCCATGGATGATATGAGTGAGGAAAAGTGGTCATAGTGACTTAATTCTTAATCCTCAAGTCTTTTGACTAATAAGCAAGAATCACATGGACTTGATCCTTACTTGATTTAGTCCGACTAGTGAAAGGTGTTGAAAGGTTTGCGTCCATTTCTTCATTTCTAATGCTTCTTATACATGAATAAGTTTAGTGAAAAATGTTTCAAAGAGTTGAAGTATATTTTTGAAGGAGGATTTGGGTGCATTTTGGACCCAATACTTTACTATGCCATAAGCATAGAATTTCTTCATTTTTTTCTTTCTTCTATTTTCTCTTTTTTTTCAAAGTTACATATGGCCATATTATATGTCTAAACCACTTTAAGCAAAACATCATATGGTATTAACCAAAGAAGTTTACCTTTTTGAGCTTGCATGTGACTTTCTAGTTCTTAAGTAGCAAAAATAAAAGTCAACCAACTTCTTAAATGAAATTTCTTTTTCTTTATGGTATGGATATATAATTCATTCATTTTTACTGTTTCTTTCTTATTTATTATTTCTTTGACATGAATGAAGAGCTTAAAAGGTCTTCTCTTTGATTCAATAAAGATCAAAAGTGATTGAGAATCAAGATAAACACACTCTTAGATTCTCCTTAACACATTTTTTTTGTTTTATTCTTTGTCTTTAATCAATAAGGAAATTGAAAGGATTAACATATTTGAGAAATTAAGATTCTTCTGATGAATTTGAAATTGAATTTCTTAAGTTGGTTTATTATTCTTTAAAGGTTTTATTGAATGATATTTCATAATGGTTTTAACTAATAATTGTTTCTTTATTATTTTCTTCCTTCTAAATTTCACTACAAGTTCCTTGAAATCACCTCAAAGGTATATTTTAGGAATCTGCATATAGTGATATGATCATTTTCAAATTATAATAAAATTTCTTTTCTTTTCTTTTTTATCATCATCTCTTTTTTAGCAAGATTTTTATTATAACACTCTACTTAGTCAAAAGGAGGTTATAAGAAATCTTATTTATGACCCTTTGATAAATTGTCCCAATGTTTTAAGACTGACTGATATGATTATGTAACAGAACATTCTTGTAAGAATTTTGAATGTTGTATCATATGCTTTCAATTCTCTTTTCTAAAATTATCTTAATTTGACAATATTCAAATAAGTTATCCTTAATGAGTATAATCTTATGCATGAAACTCTTTTTTTATATTTTTTATTTTAAAATGAAGTATGGGTAATAGGAACCCACCTTCAAGGTAAAGATTTTATCCTAGTCCCAAGATGTGGTACATACAGATTTGTTCTTTTTCTTCTTCTTTTTTCTTTTTTTATTCTTGTTCTAATGATGTTAGCCAAATAAGAAGAATGTTTTCTTCTCATGGAAGGCTATCATTGATTAGTTTTTAGTCTAGCAACATCTTGCTTTTCTTTTGAAGTTTGGCCGCATTTGTCAAGGGACTTAGCTTATTTGAAATGGCATCAAGCCTCGAGCTTATAGACTGCTACATCTAGAGAATATTTTATTTTACTCCTAGATAAAGTAGCATTTAAACATTAACATTAGCTTGATTAAGTCATCAATATTTGACTCATCAAAGAGTTAGATTATTGATATCAGTTGCAGATTAACTTTTATTTATAAGTTTATTTTGTTTAGCTTGCCAATTGTGGATTTAAGCTTCTCTTCAAATTTTAGGGGTGCATTCTGAACTTGAAATCTATATAGATCTTTAGACGCATCTAAACATATTTACTTAATATGTTAGAGTGCCTTTGAAGAGAAATTCAGGACCCTGACTATTTATTTATTTTTTATCTTACAATGGCTCTACAGTTCCATAGCTTTTTCTTATTTATGACTCTTATCTATAGGCTACTTTCAATGGAATTTGAATAAACTCAATCGAATCTTTGACATACATATGTGAGCGCACCCAACATGCCAAAGGCCATAATGACAAAATATCAAGCATCTGATTATTTCCTTTTTTTTAAGTTAGGGGCAATTCTTGACTTCTAACCCTACCACTTTATTTTAATGTCAAGAAATTTAAAGTTAAAATGCCCTCATACTCAAAAAATTTTAGACTCCATCCTTTTGCTCTTAGATATAGTCCTTCCATCCCTTTTATTTTCTTTTGTTTCTTTTTTTTTTTTATCAACATTTCAATTCTTTGTAAAATGTTATATTTGACATTTTCCTATACACAAGATTTACTAGGCCATTGGATGCATTCACTCTTTATCTAAATGCCACATTTAACATGATTCAATTTTGTATTTTTATTGATTGACCATATTACTTGATATGACACTTTCTAATTCTTTGATTGAATATAAGACTTACTGAGGTCATTTGGGACTGACAAAATGACATTCCCAAAGACTCTACACTCATGAATACATAATGGATATGAACATCCTTCCACAATAATTATTATTTTTCTTCTTTTTCTTTCATTTCATTTCAATAATTTTTCATTCCTTTTTTTGCTTGGGTTGGATAAAACCATCCAAAAGCATTAAAGATGTTCTTGAATTTCTAAGTTTTTTATGTAATGTTTGAATTCTTATTTTCAATCAATAATGTGATTGAGATTAGTTCTTCTTTTGAATTGAGTTTTCAAGATTAAATTTTCATTGAATTGAAAACTCCTTTCTTTACTTGATTGAATCTACATAGCATAATCTCATCAAGATTAGATTAGAATTGGGTCTATGTATATTTACTTTCTTGATTACAATTGATGTTGATCGATGCACCTGGATCAACAAACATTTTGAAAATTCTCTTTTCAAATTTTTCATATTGACTAAGATGTTGATAAGTTCTTAGTAGTATATCTTCATCATAGAAGATAATATAACTTCTTTATAATGGAATACCACATCAAGAAGTTGCTTATAATTAAAGAAGGAAAATTATAGAAATATGTAATTCTTTTCTTAATGGTCATTCCTTTTTCATTTCTTTTCATTTTATTCTTTTATTTCATTTCTTTTTTTTTTATAGAGCATTATGATGCTTTATTTTGCAAGCAACTTCTCTAATATGGGGAAAACATCATATTTAAAATTTTAAAATGAATATATTTTTATTATTTTCTTTTATTTTTTTAAGATGACTTAATTATCATTTCTTTTCAATATTATTGGAAGGTATGACTCTACCATTTTGAATTTTATTTCAATAATTTCTCTTTTGATATGAGGGAAGGTAAGTCTAACTCTATCCTCAATAGATCAATAGACCTCATGATCTATTCATTTGGAATATCATCATTGAAAGTAGAACCCTGGGATAAAGGATATGTTTCTAAGGAGTCAATTATGACTTGTACTTTTTACAGCACAAAGAAGATTAAAGGTAATCTCAAATTGCGATAAAATCTTTGACCACCATGCTAGACATCAAGACAATGTCAGGCATGTCATAAGATATTGCAATGGATTCATTGTAGATTCACTTTGTATAAAAGCATATAATGCCTTAGTTTTGAGCTAAGAAAACTAAGGTTTGGACTAATAAATTCCCAAGTGATTTATCTATCAACTTACAAAGATAGAAGTTTCATACTTTCACTCTAAAAGATAGAAATATCACCTTGGGACATGATTTCCTAAGATTATGATTTTTTTTAGAAGGATTGAAATCTTCATTTATTTTTAAGATTTGTCCTTAAATAATATTAAGGCCATTTATGAAATATCAATCATTCAACAGGAGAAGATTCCAATTAAGGAAGTTGATTTAGATTTATTAGGTTTAAATTTTATTCATTTTAACTTTATCAAGAGAATCAGAATTCTCTTTCCCTGCCCTCTCTTTTCTTTTATTGATTAAGAGTAAAAGTGAGATTTTTATCATGAAAAATTTTTTATTCACAATATCATGTCATCTTCCTCTTTTGACTCTCTCCTAAACTCTTAATCATCCAAGGTTTTGGAGGGTCTAAAAGATGGTTACTTCAAAATCACTCCCTAGAATTGGCCAATCAGCTTGAACAACTGATTTCCAAAATTCTAGTGGACATATGGAGATGAATTAAGATTATAGCTAATTTGCATTTATGTAAATTTTCTTCTATAAGAATAAAATATTCACATTTAATTCTTTAAATAACCTCTGTCTAAGGTCAATAAGGCATTCTTTTGGGATGATTTTTTACATATATCCCCCTTTTACAAAAATTTTTTGAGTTAATTCTTTTATTTATTATAATTCAAGCTTCAATCATAGTGTTAAAGGGCAAAAGGTAAGACTATGCCCACTTCCTTTGATTTGGATTTTCTTAGGATTTGAAGGAACTCCTTCATTCAATATACATCCTTAGGCATTTGTTACCTCTGAATGTATTAGAATAAAGGGTATCAACTTATGACCCTGTCTTGACTCTTTTTAGCTTTAATATAAAGTAAAAGTAGGATCAAGGACAAATTTAACTTTGAGATTTATTTTTTTAAAATTTGAGGTAATTTTCAAACTTTTTGAATATAACATTTCTTTTCGACATTGGAAAGATATCAAATCCATCTTGACTAGACTTAAATCTAACATAAATGATTTAATTTTTATTTGTATCTCTCTCTTTCTCTCTCTCTCTCTCTCTCTCTCTCTTTATATTTTTATTTTGGGGTTTAGTTCTAGGACCCAAGTCGTCTAACTATGGTAATGAAGAGTCCTAGAACCTTAGTTCAAGATGTTGGATGGGCTCAACCAAGGATGAAATGGAGAGACATCCAATAGAAAGAAAGACAGTCTTGACTGAGTGGCATAGGTACACTACCAATATATAGAAATAATTGCTTATTTCTAAAGATGGAGAGAGGAATCATTCCCTAGCGGAGTCGCTAAAAAATATCTCTATGGAAAAATTTTATGAAACCACATAGAGTTTAGAAATTTTATTTTTGGATGATCAAATACATCATTAAGGAGTAAACATATTATCTCAAAAGATAAACATGTTACCCTATAATGGATTTGATCACTTAATAAAAGAATCCTAAGACTGGTGGGTCTTTCATGTACTAGAGAGTTTTCCATGAATTACATGGAAGTATAATAGAGTTAAATTTAAATAGTTTGTGGTTCCCTATAAGGGCAAGCCCCTATAGTTAATTACATCTTAGGAAGAAGGGTTTCTTCTTAAGAATACTCTCGATTAAATAAATAAATTATTATTTATATTTATCTCTAAGTTGGTTTTCAAAGGAATGATATTTGGAATTTTCAATTGAGAATGATTCAAATTGGAAAGAGTTCTTTTGGGAGCCATTAGAGATGAAGTAGGAAATGCTTATTGATACTAGGATGCCTAGTAAGCATTTCAACTATCCTATCATTGGGTTTTGAATTAACATTTTCTTAGAAGTCTGGAGCTTAGATTTTAGTAGCACAAGACTATAAAAATGCTTAGTATTGAAGACTTACTCCAAGGAGGATGCTTCAGATCCTAAGTCTATAAGTGCTTCTGACATAAGTGAGATGCTCAACCTAGTTTCATTTTGAGAATTCACTTGAGGGAACAAACCTATCTAGACTCTTAACTTACAACCCATTCTCACCATAGCATTTTAAAATGATGCTAAGTCTCATGTATAGAAGGTTGTTGACTCTTTAGGAAAAAATCTAAGAATCATGACTCACTTAATTCTAGATGTGGTATAATAAGCATTAACTAATGCACATTTTTCTAGATTTTAAATATTTTGACTCATGATTCATTTAAGGTCTTAGATATATATACATGGTGTGTAATTATAAGAAAGTCATGGGCCCAATCAATAATGGAAGCTAGACTTTTCCAAGAAGGCAGTCATCCTCACAAGTCAGATGCCCCTTATGTGCAATAAGTGAAGTGTGCAATTTAAGAATTCAAAAAAATATGATTGCATGAATTTTGATAGCTAATTATTTCTAATTGACTTTAAGTTATTCTAAGAGATTTAGTTTATGTGAGGTATTGAATTTTTTTTTTTTTTTGTGTGAGTTGATTAGATTTAATTGGGTAGAAAACTTAATTAAAAGAAAGGCCAATGTGATCGGGTATCATCACATAAAGCATAACACAGAAAGAAACCTAGAAAACTAAGTTGATTCTATTGGTCACCCAAAATAAATTCAAGTTAATTTAATTAAAAGAAAGGCTGATGCGATCGGGTATCATTGTACACCCTAAAGAAAGAGTAAATAGACAATTGAGCTCTATCTTTATATAGCCCAGCTTAAAACTACAGGTTTAGATCCATGGGTCTTCTTTTGGATTTCCATCTTGAGGGACCTCCATTGTCTTGCGGGGACCCATCGATCTTCTAGTAAATTCTACTAATCCAAGCCCTATAAAATAGATGTTAGAAAAATACAAATAGCACGCAGTAGTTATATTTCATAAACATAGGGGTGTAGCATTAGTTGCTTGCTAAGTCTACCAGCCCTATTAGGCCATGCTTAAGACTTAAGCACACCTACAAAAAAAATAGTATTTTTAATTTATTTATGATAGTAGTCCTTTCTAGCATAAACCCCTACAAAAATAATGCTAGTTCTAAAAAGAATATTCTATCATCCAGTCTAACACGCAAATAATCTTAGACATGCAGTCTAAAATAATACATCACAAAGACATGAAAATACATCACAAAACAACACAGAGTACCATAAAGTATCATAGATTGACCTAACCTAAGTCTAGGGTATGTAATCTAATGATCTAGTGTATGCAAAGGGAATAAACTTGTGTGGTAAGACTTTGTTAGGCCTTTTTAGTTCAAGTTTCAATTTAGATTTTGAAGTTTATTTGATTTATCTTTGAATGATTTCAATTTGAATGATTTAATAAATTTTATTTTTATTTTTAGGTTCACTTTTATTTTGTTAAAATGACTGTGGAGAAACTTTATGGCACCACATAGAGTTTAGGAATTTCTTATTTGGATGATCAAATGCGTCATTAAGGAATAAATATATTATCTTGAAAGATAAACATATTTTCCTATAATGGATTCAAAAATTTAATAAAAGATTCCTAAGGCTAATGGGTCTTTTGTGTACCTGAAATTCTTCCCCTAAAGTACATGAAAGGTAGAACAAGGTTTAATTTAAACTGGGTTCATGGTTCCTATAGAGGCAAGCATCTATAGTTAATTACATCTTAAGAAGGTTCTCTTCCTTTGAATACTCTTAATTAAACAAATAAGTTATAATTTCTAAAGATTTCTATGTTAGTTCTCAAAGGATTGATTTTTTTGGAATTTTCAATTGGAAATGGTTCAAATTGGAGAGAGTTCTTTTTAGAAGCCAATTGGGATGAAGTAGGAAATGTCTATTGATACTAGGATGTCTAGTAAGCATTTCAACTATCTAGTAGTTGGACTTTAGATTTTAAAATTTAATTTAAGTTTTGAGTTGACATTTTCTTAGAAGTTTAGGACTTAGATTCTAGCAGCAGAAGATTGCAGAAATGCCTAGAGTTGAAGACTTATTCTGTAAAGAATGCTTCAAAACCTATTCTATAGGTGCTTCTGACACATGTCAAAAGCTTGACCTAGTTTTATTTTTAGGAATTATTAGTCATTCTTCCCACTTGAGGGAACTAACCTATCCCTGACTCTTCTAGACTTACAACCTGCCTGGACAGGGCTGCCAACTAACACCAACTAAGCACATTTTAAACTCATGACACTAAGCCTCATGAATGTAGGGTGGTTGGGTTTCATTTTTTAGGAAAGGAATCTATGAACTTAGACTCACTCCTTAATCCCTAGAATCATGTAGGGTGTAAAATGCATCTAACTAATGCACATTTTTTAGATTTTTAAATGTTTTGATTTAAGATTCATTAGAAATGGTCATGGGGAAAATCAATATAGAAGGTAGGCTTCCCCAAGAAGATGGCCATCCATACAAGTTAGATGCCCCTTATGTGCAATGGGAAAAGTTGCCCAATTCAAGGATTAGAGCATATGATTTATGGTTTCAAAACCTGATTGTTTCAAGTTTATTTTATGCTTTTGCCTAAGGCTTTATTTTATGTAGCATTTCAATTTTTTCTTTAGTTTTGTTTCAATTGTTTAGATTTAAGTTGGGTATAAAATTTAGTTTTTCTTATGACTCTAATCATCCAAGCATTCAATTACAGGAAAGCACAACATAAAAAGAAACCTAGAAAAGTAGGTTGATTCTATTGCACACCCAAAATAAATCAAGCCAGTTTAATTTTAAAAAAAGGCCAATGTGGCCGGGTACCATTGTACACCATGGAAGAAAAGGCAAATGGGCATCCAAGCTCTACCCTTATACAACTCGGCCTAAAACTACAAGTCTAGATCTATGAATCTTCTTTTCAGGATAGTCTCCTTCCTGGGACATCCATTGGACTTCATAGAGGACCACTGTACCTATCTTTTGGTAAGGTCAGCTCCTACTAATCCTAGGCCTCATAAATCCTGACCTAATTCTATGGTCAAATTTATATTTTGATTTTAATATTAATTCCTAAGGCCTACAAAACAAATGATAGCAAAACATAAACAACACATAATAGGTATATTTTATAAACATGCAGACTTAACATTAGTTGCTTGTCAAGCCCACCTGTCTTATGGACTATGCTTAAAAATTTAAGCATACCTGCAAGAAATAGCATTTTTAATTTTATTTATGATAGAAATTCTTTCTAGCATTGCCCCCTGTAGAAGATAATGTTAGATCTAGAAAGAACGTCTTACCATCCAATCTAATGGGAAAATAATCCTAGACATGTAGTCTAAAATAGTACACCACAAAGACATGTGAAGCACATCATATTGAAAACACATCATAAGGAATCATAAAAGAACCATAGAATGGCCTAACCTAAGTCTAGGGGGGTCTATGACCTAATGATCTAGTGTGTGAAATAAATAGGCTTGTGTAGCAAGACTTTGCTACGCCTCTTTAGTTTAAGTTTCAATTAGAGTTTGAGTTTGTTTGGATTTTACCTTTAGATGGTTTCAATTCAAATGATTTAGTGATTTATTTACATTTTTATTTACACTTTATTGGTTAAAGTGATGTTTAGGTTTTCAAGAATGAAGAATATATATTCTATTTTTGGATGAAACTCACCCTATTCAACATCCTAAGTCCTAATGAAATGAAATCTTCATTCTAAGATGAAAATCATCCCAAAGGTATAACTAGGATCCTTAAGTATCTTAATTAATCCTTTTGATTTCTTTTATTTTGTTTGAATTTGGATTGATGTTTCATTTCTTTGGACATTTGATTTGATTTTCATTCTTGGTTTAGTTTGGTTTGAATTATTTCATTTGATTTTATTTGAATTGGTTCATTTGATTTAATTTATTTCATTTGTTTTATTTGATTTAGTTTGATTTTGTATTTTGACTTTGTTTGTTTCATTTAATTTGTATTAATGTTTTGGAATAAGTTAGGTTAATTTCATTTAGTTTGATTCATGTTAACTTAGAGTATTTAGGTTAAGATTTGATTTCATTTGATTTGATTCAAATTATTTAATTATGAATTTATAAACTTAAGGTTTAATTATTCTTAATATGATTTATTAATTTCATTAATATTATTAAGTATGTAATTGATTTAATTATTTGACTTAGGATGTTTGGAGAACTATCCTAAGTATTTTTATGTTTGATGAAGATTATTTCAATTTATTACATGATTTAATGAATTAAGGAAATTTCTTTATTCATTATTTGATTAATATTGATCTAAGAATTTTAAAATTTAATAACTCCCAATCCAAAGATTAATTGGGTTTGCAATTTTTATGGCAAGTGGGGTTACAAGCCAATTTCATGTTTCCATAGTTTCATTTTGATTATATTCATCATTGAGGTGTAATTAAGGTTTTAATTATTTCATTAAAATCTAAATTAAGTTTTAATTAATGAAGGTTTCTTAGAGATTTTATTTTTCAATAATTCCTCTCTAAAATATGTTTCCAATGAGGATTCATTCAAAATATTTAGACATTTGGTTGATTTGTGATTTAATTAAGTTCTGGTTAATTATTTGATTTATTTAATTTATTTAATTACTTTATTAAGCCAATTTGTAATTTATTAAGTTCCAATGGGTTTCATTTGTGTTTTAATGTTTATTAAGGTTTATTAAGTTGATTTAAGGTTTTTTGATTCATTTTCATTAATTATTTTATTTTATATTAATTTATTTAATTAAAATGAAGGTTTAGCATTTGAAATTTCATTTCTCATGAATTACATTGCAATAATTCTTGAAAACTTTTCCTAAGGTGTGTTTTAACATCAATTTTAGTTCCCTAAAGTTTCCTTTCAATTGGATGAATGGTTTGAGATTAATTAAAGTTTAATGGATCTCACTTAAACCCTAATTAAGGCTAAAATACCCAAAAAAAAATTAATTGGTTGTTTTAATTTTTATGGATTCCCCTCATCAAGATGAATCCATAGAGCCTAAGTTTATATTATTTTTTTTGGATTTATATTTATTTTTCTATAAATTTTAGAATTTTTTGTGATTTTTAATTAATTTTTAATTAATTTTTAAAAGAGAATTAGCCATTTGGTAATGGTGGGCTGACGTGGCAGCCCCCGTGGTACCATCACCATGTGGCGCATCACGAGTGGGTCACGTAGATCCTGCGTGGTTCATGTTAGAAGCGATGCCACATAGGATGATCCTGGACCGTTCAATCGAAGATCGGACAGTCTAGATCAATTTTGTGGTTCCTTAGGGATTTAAATCAAGCCATCCGCCTAGATCAAGACTATTTATTCATAATAGAAGGATTGGATGGTCAGGAATTAATCTCATGGGTGAGAGATGTCATCCATCTTTTTCTCCTAATTATGGTGATCTCCAGCGAATTGGACCCTAATTTGATCTCAAATCATTTAGTGATCAATTTAGAACCTATCCATATGGCTAGACCCAATCAGGAATGAACTTTTCTTCAAAAAGCTCTAAAATTGATGGTCTAAAGGATTGGAGAGGGGACATACCCAAATTCTGGAGATAACCAATGGTGAGATCAACTCCATTAGCTTCGCCTCAACCCAACGAACATGTGGACAAAGTTTGGTGGCTTGCCTCCCCGTGGATTGCTCTTAGACCAACATGGGCTCAGTTTTTCAATGGTATTTTCTGGCTGATGTGGGGTCGGTGGTGATTCATTTGAGCTCAGCCCAACCTCTAGAACATGTTGGTAACTTCAATTTGATGAGGGAAGCTCTCTTTTGGATTTCTCCATTAAAAGGGGATCGATTCATCTGTTCGCCAACATGCAGGGGGCGAGAGGCAAAGGGAAGGGTCCAGAATTTCATCGCTTGCCTTTGTGGATGTTTTGGAGTGAAAAGTAGGAATAGACTCCCCTCCCCTCTTTCCATGGGTGGCCGAGAGCATTCATTTTGGGATTTTTGGTGGCCGAAATTCAGCCACGGAGTGGCAAGGCCGGCCAAGGGGTGGATTCAATCCCCTTGGCCTTATGAACATGCTTGGTTGGTCACTTGGAAGGGAGGATGGCTTCTTGGATGTTTTCTCTTTGGTCGAGCCCTTCTTTTACTTCTTCTTCTTCTCTTCTTTTTTCTTTTCTTCTTTCCTTCTTTTGTTTCTTCTTGGAGTAGAAAGCCAAAATGCTCTTTGGCTTGCTTGTGGCCTTCAATTGAAGGCATCCATCTCCCATAAGAGGTGGGATGGCATTGAGATGAATCTATAGTGCCTCGTTTAAATTTTTTAAATTTATACTTTATTTTTTATGATTTTTGAATTTTTGGGTATTTTTTATAATTTTTTAATTAATTAAAATGAAAATTACAATTTTAAAATGGTGATGTTGATGTGGCACCAACGTGGTGCCTTTTCCATGTGGCACGGCGCCAATGGGCTTCACGGAATTGATGTGGCGGCCACGTCAAAAGTGATGCCATGCGAGATGGATCTCAACCATTCGATTGAAGATCAAACAGACCTGAATCTTAAGAGGTTTAATCAAATTGTTGGCTAGATCTCGTCTGTTCCAAATAGAAGGAATGGATGGTGGAGATCACTCCCCATTCATCTCAAGTGAGAGGACACCGTCCGTCGAATCTGACATATTTCTAGCTATTCGAGGTGAATTTCAACATGATTTTGATTGCAAAATGATAAAGGATCGATTCAAAATTGATCTATACAATTTAATCTTCATGGGGATCAATTTTGTTTCAAAATTGACCAAAAATATTTTTTATATAGGTCGGTTGTGAGGCATACCTCAACTCCAGCGATCTCTGGCGATGGGATGGACTCAAACACCTTCGCCTTGATGGGACAAAGCTATGGACATGATTTGGTGGGTTGTCTCCCCACCAAATTCCTTGGAGACCAATATGTTGTTTTTTTCCATCTAGTTTGATCGTTCTCCAGCTCGTCAGTGGAGGCGAGCCTTGATGAGGATTCATTTAAGGCCACCTTGACCTCTAGAACATGTTGGAACATTCACTTTGAGTTGAAACACTTCCCCTAGTGTTTTTTCATTAAAGGTTGAATGGTGGCCACTGGATTTGGCTAAATTTTGGCTTGTCGGTGGTGAGGGGTAGGGGGAATGGTCCAATTCTTTTTCTCTTCATCTTGTGAATGATTTTAAATGAAAAAAAAGGAAGAAGAGGGTCTCTCTCTCTCTTGCATACATGAATGAGATTCATGTATGTGAGCTTCTAGTAAGCCAAATACTAGCCACCAACAGCTGGAGGGTCAGCCACAAGTGGATTTGGTGTCTCTTAGCCTTGTGAGAATATTTGGACAAGAGATTTGAAGGTTGGAAAGCTTTTCCTCCCTTGGCCAAGAGCTTGATCCCCATGGACTCTTCTTCCTCCCCTTCTTCATGGAGGACACCAAGCCTCCTTGATTTACTTTTTTGGGGCTCTCAAGTAATTGGAAAGAAATTAAATTACTTCAAACCAATAAGTGGATGAAGTATGGAGGAGGGGAAATAAAACTTGAATTCCTTTCATGGATTCAAGCCTTCTCCTCTCATAATTCCACCACCTTTGATTTTCTTTTTCTTTTCTTTTTTTTTTCATTTTTGGCATCACCACCAAAGCCCTTAAGCTAATGTTTGACTGCCCAAATCAAATCCAATGTGAGTTTAAAGTTAAATCCAAATCCATTTGAAACCCAATTCAAGCATTTGGATTCAAACTGTTTACTTTTTGGTCTAATTAAATTATTTTTGGATTCAATCATCTTTAATTGATGATTTATCAAGTTTTCAATTGATTAATTTATTAGGTATTTTAATTAATTTTAGATTTCATTTCACTTTAACCCATTTATGCTTAAATGGTTAAACTTGATTTCAATTGGGTTCAAATGACTCATTTGACTCAAGTGAATTTTGGTTAGACTCTAATCATGTCTAAATCTCATGTGTGAGATGATTTGAAGTGATTGATTTCATTTGATTTTAATTTTATTTTAATTTGAACCCATTTGACCCAAATTAGGCTTAATGGGTTAAGCTTGGGTTCATTTAGGTCAAATGACCAATTTGACCAAATTAGATCCATTGATGGGTTGGATTATGTTTGATTATTATTTTGAGATGATTTTGAGCAATCAAATTGAATTTATTTCAATGTAAATTGGGTTTGAACCCAATAGGACTCATTTTGGTTTATTTAGACTAAGTTGTCTAATTAACCAAAGTATGGCCTAAATAATTTTAAGTTTCTTTATATTCATGATTGAACATGTTTATTTGATCATTTGGAACATTTGGAATGATTTTTTTGGTCAAATTTTGGTTGGTTGACATTTGATTTGGTGGGACCCACCTAAGTCAAACTTATGTCAAATGGATTGACTAAATTTAGCTTTGATTTGGATTTGAATTCATTCATTTAATTTAATTTAGATTTATTTTGATTTAATTTGATTTAATTCAAGTTTTGAATTTGGGTTAAGTCTACCTAAGCCCATTAGGTTAGATCGAACCAAAGAGGATGCACTCAACCACTAGGTGTAGTGTATTAAGCAATTAATTATGAGGTTCCTAATATAAGATTATGTGTCCTAATTAATAATTTCAGAGTGATGTTAACCTCATCCAAAAATGAGATCAATAGCATTAAAAATAAATTTAATATACCACATGAATTCTTTAACTAATTTGCAGGGCTAAAAGAGACAAACCCATAGAAAACTTAGTTCCTAAAGACCTCTATATAAAAATAAGTTGGTGTTAAATTTTAGACTAAACTCAAAAAAATTAACTTTTGTGTGAATGATTATATGCTATATTATATGGACAGCACACAGGATTTTTGTGGAGCACTGAGGTTCAAGTCACACAATAGAAAATAACGTAAGCAAAAAGATGTACTGCACAGGCGTCTGTTCTACTTGCCACTAACTCCACATTTGTAGAGACTGAATTCTTCCACACATTTAGCCCAGCACATGTGATGACATCAGAACAAAGCAAGTGCAACACATATCTTGAGTAATCCATCAGATGGAGAAGCATGGAAGCATTTCAATCGCACTTATCTAGATTTTGTAACTAAGCCATGAAACGTTATCCTTGGCCTTTGCACTTATAGTTTCACACTGTTTAGTTAGTTTGCATTACCCTATCTATGTTGGCTAGTGATAGTTACATCATATAATTTACCACCAAAGATGTGCATGATAACTCATTATATGTTCTTAACTTTGATCATTCCTCGACCATATAATTAATGTCTACTTACAACCATTAATAGATGAGCTTAAAATTTTATGGGATGTTAGCATTCTAATATTTGACATAGATGCAAAGCAAAATTTTAGCTAAAAGCAGCACTTATGTAGACTATCAATGACTTTCCTACAAATGGAATGTTATCACATGAAATTAGTCATTTATTATGCAATCAATACTACTTATGTTCTTGAGATAGAATGTTAATTAAATTCTCATATTTTTCAACTTACCTAGATTATGGATATCCATAGTGGATGGTCATGGATGTACAATAGATTGCATCCGAGTAGAAAAGGATTAAATAATGAATTCTTAAGTGGTGTGGAACTCTTCATACACGTAGTATCTCAAATTTCTTCTTATATTTTTGTAGAAAAGTTTTGATGTCATATGTGAGGCACAAGAATCAAGCTTTCTTAATGCTAGATGAAGTCAAAGTAGACTTGTATCGCATGGGTTTTCAACTAAATTATTGGTTTTAAACTTTACATGGTGAATTTGAGCCACATATTAATGCTAACAATGGTGCCTCAATAAGCCATGCATATCCCTCAAGTGAATATGATTCTAGCTGAACTTATAAATATATGGCCTATAATACTACTAGAATAGAGTACCCCTATAGAGGAGGAGCCACCTAATAAAGAAGCTCAAAAGTTCTATGACCTACTAAAGGTAGCACAACAATAATTGTGGGAAGGATGCACAAACCACATTGAACTATCTATGGTCAAAAGAATGTTGAGTATTAAAATTAATTTAATATACCACATAAATTCTTTAACCAATATACAGTGGCTACAAAAGAGATAAACCCACAAAAAACTTAGTTCCTAAAGATTTGTATAGAATAAATAAGTTGGCATCAAAGTTAAGACTGAACTCAAAAAATATTAACTATGTGAATGATTGTATGCTATATTATAAGCACAACACATAGGATATTGAATGTAAATTTTGTGGAGCACCGAGGTTTAGCCACACAGTAGGAAATAATGTAAGTAGAAAGATGTACTGCATAGGCATCTATTCTACTTGCCACTAACTCCACATTTGTAGAGACTATATGCTTCCATGCATTCTTCCTAGCACATATGATGGCATCACAACAAAGCAAGTGCTTCATATCTTGAGTCCTCCATCAAATGTAGAAGCATGGAAGCATTTCAATCACATTTATCCATATTTTGTATGACATGAAACGTTAGACTAGGCCTTTGAGCTAATAATTTCACACCATTTAGTTAGTCCACATCACCTATCCATGTTGGCTAATGATAGTTACACCATATAATTTACCACCAAAGATGTGCATGATAACTCCTTATATGTTCTTAACTTTGATCATTCCTTGGCCATATAACCCTAAAGAAAGATTGATGTATACTTGCAACCATTGATAGTTTAGCTTAAAATTTTATGGGATGTTAGCATACTGACATATAACATAGATGCAAAGCAAAACTTTTAGCTAAAAGTAGCACTTATGTGGACTATCAATTATTATCATGCATATGGAATACTATTAGGGTGGAACACTACTAGGAAATTAGCTTATCCATACTTATAGATCTATCAAAGGCTTTCATTCTTAAAAATGGTAGAAAAAATTTTTGGTTTGACTGTCATCATATGTTTCTCCCTACTAATCATCCATTTGGAAGAATAAGGATGCATTCACAAAAAATTGAGTTCAAAAGGCCAAGCCACCTCTAATATTGAGTATAGATGATTTATGGAATATTATTAGTTCTATCTCGACTATATTTGATTCTTTTATTTTAGCTAATAATCATGTATTGGGTTATGGTGCGACACATAACTTGACAAAGAAGAGTATTTTTTGGGATCTACCATACTTAAAGTCTAATTTGATAAGACATAATCTTGACATGATGCATATAGAGAAATTGTTTTGACAATATTTTCAACACAATGATGAATGTTAAAGGAAAAAAATAAAGATAATGTAAAGGCCAGGTTGGACTTGAAGGAATATTGTCATAGAAAAGAGTTAAAGCTGAGAGAGACTACAACTCCTATACTTCATAATCCTAAAGCTAAATATTGCCTCACATTAGAACAATCAAGAATAGTATGTGAGTGGGTACAGTCATTAAAGTTACCATATGGGTATGCATCCAACTTAAGCAGATGTGTTGATTTGAGAAAGGAAAAATTATTTGGAATGAAAAGTCATGACTGCCAAATTTTTTTGCAATGTGTACTTGCAATTGTAGTCATTGTTTTACCAGAGCAAATACTAACTCTTTTGATCGAGCTTAGCCTCTTCTTTAAGAAACAATCCTCAGCTCAATTAAATGTGGAAACTATAAAATAATTAAATGTACACATTCCAGTCATTATCTGTAAGAAGATATTCCCTTTTTTTTTTTTACTCCATGGAGCACTTGCCAATACATCTACCATATGAACCTAGAGTGGGAGGTCCGTGCAATATTGTTGGATGTACCCATTTAAGAGTTACCTACCTATTGGTAGTATTAAAATCAATTAATATTTAATTTACACCTAATTATTTTAAAAATTATTGTAGATTCTTGAATAAACTAAAAAGAATTGTGAAGAATAAAGTACACCTAAAGCTCAAAATGTAAAGGTTACTTGGCCCAAGAGACTACAAATTTTTGCTCTTATTATTTTGAGCCACATGCATGTTCAGATAATCTTCACAAAATGTGTATCTACTTTTCAACCATCTAGAAAAGCATTGGGTAGAAGCACATTGTAATATTTAAATGATAAGGTTCAACCTTTTCTTGAGTAAGTGAGTCAATGGCACAATATCTCATTTTGATTTTTAATCAAACATAGTTCTTACCTATTTATGTCAATTTGATATTTGAGTTCAGGTTATTCATGAACTCATTAAACTTGGATGATGTTGATATTATTAATAAGAAAGTCAAAGATAAATTCCAATATGGTTTAGATTACATGTGAGAAATCATCACTAACACTTTAATATATTTTTTATTTTAATTGTACAACTTAGTCTCTTCTTTTGAATGTGCTAAGTTCATGATTGGAGAAATGGAGTGCAGAATCAGAACCTTCATGTCCTAGCTTGGGGTCCAAAGCAAATCATAAATATATGGAAAATTTATGATGATAATGGTCAAAAATTCCACACAAGTTCTTGGTATGATGGAAAGAAACATATAACTCTAGTGTTCATATTCGAGGAAATATGAATTTAGATGATGAGATTGACTATTATTATGAAGTTCTATAAGAAGTTGTATAGGTACAATACCCTAGATAAAATGAGAGGAATGTTGTTCTATTCAATTATGATTGGATTGATCCTTTGCGTAATAGATAGATAAGAAAGCATAATTCACATGGGATCACTGAAGTAAATTTGACAAAAAAAAATATGTTAAGTATGATCCATTTATTCTTGCACATCAAGCCACACAAGTGTATTACCTAAGATATCTAGAAAGAATAAGGAGAAAATGGAATGGTCTATGGTGGTTAAAATCAAATATAAAGGAAGAGTGAAAGTTGAAAATACCATTGAAGTTGTTCATCAAGAGGATGAGATTGTGGGTTTTGAACTTTGGTTGATGATGTAGAATCAAATGTGGGCTTGATTGACCCTAATGTTGATTATGAGAAAGTTATTCAGTCTAAAGATGAGAGCAATGAGGATGATGATGAAAATGACACTATAAAATCAACCTTCATTGATTCATCAGAGTAAAAGACCTCACACTTGCATTAAAGGTACTTGCATATTTTTTTTGTAGATATGCCTTAAAAATCGTAGTCTAGAGACATTATTTTTTCACATACTTTAACTATAAAATAATTTTATCTATTTAAGTAATTTTATTTATGATTGATCTAATCACTTTATTTTTGTTCCATATAGATAGCATTAGGTGGCAGTGATGATGCTCCTGGATGCTCATTTATGAGCATTTTTAAGTTGAAGTTATGAGTCGACCCACTATTTAGGTTACCACCATAATCACTACCTTAACCACTATTTTGATTTTGCCACCTCAGATGTCTGTGTGGCGATTCATGTGGCTACCATTCTCCAAAGCCCATAGACACTACTCCATTCTACTCATATCAGCTACACACAAATTTCATAGAACCCAAGTTTCAGCATACACTTTCTATTCAATCAGATACTTCTACACCCACTAAATCATTGATGATGTAAGCATATTTTTAAAGCTCTTAGTTTTGGCATATTATGTTTCTAATATAAATTATAATTTTCAAGTTTAATCCCTCTAAATAAGCTATTCATAAAATCAAGGATATTATAAGGAGTAATTATGATGCTCCATATGTATCATGGAAGAAGGTCCCAATCAAGGTTTGAGACATGTGATTTAGGGAGTGTGAGGTATTGCCTTAAACTATTTATAAATATTTTAATGCATTAGTTAATCTTAAGAATTACTAATTAGCATTTGTTTTTTTATGTTATAAAAGGATTTCAGCTGGTTGCTAGAGCACAAACAAAGATAATCAAAAGAGACTTTGAGTTTAGAGGCTATTTGCATATGCAATATGTTCACAAACATATGAAGTTTGGGCGAAGATCTCTTTGGATTGGAGAGGATGTCTCTATAGAGTATGGGCCTCCCCAGATTATGTTTGCAAGAGGGAGTAGGGAAAGTAGAATTGCGCTAATTATGGGGGCATGGGCACCTCTCTGCACACTGGAGGTTCAGTACCACACATCGAGTACCGATAGAGAATTGTAAGTCATTTATTAGTTTTATTAATTGAACCTATAATTATAGTTAATGAATTTCATTATATTATTTAAAGGCTAAAGTTCTTAGCCGATAGCCTATTGTTGCTGAATTGTATAGTAAAATACATCAACATCAGACTGACCAGCAGTGGGTTAATGTTCATTCATGGAGAGAATATGTAAGGTTAACATTAAATTTTTTGAAATATAATTAAGTTAATAATATATTATGGTTAACTTACATTCTAATTTTTTATAGTATGACTATATGTAGCTAAAGAACGTTGCTAATCAAGGTACCATTAGTACAGGAAGTTCTAGTGGATAGTCTGAGTAGTCAGAATATGATATATGAAAGGAGGCTATTCAGAGGGAAGAAGAAGAGATGGATTTACAACTTGGGCTCACAGGGAGTAGCATATGATGCAAGTTATTCATTCTCTATAATGATCTTTCAGTTGATTGACGAGATTGTTCAAAAGCGGGTTGTTGCAATGGTTGAGAAGATAGAAGCTAGGATGATTGCACAAATGGAAGCCTAGATGGCTGAAATGGAGGTGAGAATGAAGAAGATGTGCAGGGATAGCCACAAGGGGAAGGAGCCAATGGTGGAGACAGATAAGAAGGAGGAGTAGGTCTCATTTATAATTTATTTGCATTTGTAAATTATTTTGTTCAGATTTTCATATTTTAGACTATTTATTTAAATGTTTTGAAACCATTAGTTATTTTTAATGACTTTCAAAATATTGAAACTTATGAATAAATGCTTGAGATTAGTTGTTTATTAGTCAAATTTGGATGTTGACTGTATTCTTACGATTAGTTGTTTGTGAATCTTTTGCAAGTGTAAAAAATTAGAGGATAGTGAAGCTCAGACTTTTTTTATTTCTGTATAGGTTTCTGGCCGACTGCTAATGAATTTTTCATTGGTAATCTCAATATGAGGCATCACTAAATGAACAACCACTAGAAATTTTTTTACTATATAATTTTTGACAAATTTTGATGTCACGATTGTTGAAAACAAACCAGTCAAAAAAATTTTGGTTGTACTATTCTGGTGGCCTTTTCAACCATTATTTTTGTTAGTTCTTCTTGATAACTTTTCTGGTGGATAACCCATCAATATCTGATGGAATATATTTTTTATCGAATTTTCAGTTTGTCAAAATCATTTCCAACTAGAATTTTATCTGCTGATTAGAATCCATCTATCAGAAAAGCTTATTACTATTAGATTTGTTGATTACCAATAGATTGGCCCACTATAAATATGCAATTTTCCATAGTTTCATTTATTGACTCATTTTTAATGAGGTTGACATATGCTCCCTCTTTAGTCCACAAAATTCAATTTTAGCATAGGAGTTCCCTCATTAGGCAATTAAGAGACTCTCTCAGCAATTACATGGACACCAAACCTAAAGCCAAACAAATTTAGATAAAATCTAGACATAATTTGTACTTATGCCAACTAATTAAACCTTAAACTAAGCCTAGGTTTAACTTACCTTATGGGCCCACTTGGCCCACTAAGGCCTAAATAGACAAAATTAAATCCATGCTTTTCAAAGCCAAAATAAAATCAAACCAAATATTTTTTTAAAACTAAAGTCAACTTAATTGAACTAATTGGAGCCTAATTATACCAATTGAATTAACTGGGTGGTTACTTAACCTAAATTGACCTAATTGAGACTTATTAATTCAAATTTAAAAGTAAACCAAAATTAAATCAAATTGAAACTTTCTAAAAGTTAAGAATAATTACTTGGATCTAATTGAAAACATTTCATACCTGATTACGATCCAAAATGACTCAATTAAAACTTATTGAGCTAAAATTAAATAAAATAAAATTAATCATTCTCAATCACTTAAAATCATTAATTAAACTCATCAGATTCCTTTGAGTTTGGCCAATTTTTCCAATTGATTCAATTGAACCCAAATTGACCTAAATAGGTCCCTTTGAGCCAAACCCAACTAAACTTGGATAATCACTTTCTATGGTCCTTAGTGGTCTTTTTGAATGAGCTTGAGCAAAGGTGAACCCAATTTGGGTTGAACCAAGCACCAAATAAGTCTAAAATACCAAAATAGATAAGTTAAGCTTGTGTATTTGCATTGGGCAATAGCCATAATATTATTTGTGCTTAGCCTAGCTACCATTAGCTAAATGGGCTGAAGTCTCAAATGAAGCTAATACACACATGATCAAGACTTAATTTAGTCACCATGGCTTGTTCGGTTACTCCACTATCCCAAATCACCTTAGGAATGATCTCTCCTTTATCAGTTCCCAGCTAAAGGGACTAAGGTTCCCCATGCTTAAACTAAACTAAAACATTAGCTCACATGAGGGATCTCCCCATTGAAAATTAGGAGGACTTCAAGCATTTAGAAGAAAGACTAGAGCTCCAAATCCTCCCCTTAGGTAATTTTATGCTCTAATTTCCACTCAAATTTTAGATGTCATCACTCTCATTAAAGTTGATCATCATGTCCACCATCTCAAGCTCCATGCCCAACAAAGGAGAAATTCCTCCACCCATGAACTTTATACACTCTAAGGATAAAAAACAAGCTCTTTTCTTATTTCTTGACCATTCTATAACCAAAAAATGAGTAATTTTCTTATGAGTTTTGTGGTGGATTTGTCCTTAGAATGATCGATGAGGAGGAAATTGGGGAGTTGCTCATTAAAGGGTTGTTCCAACCCAAGGAAGCATCCTAAGTCATCAATTTAACTCAACTAGGCTTGAGTAAGATAATTTCTCTCAAAAAACATAGAAAGAATCCTATGTCTCCATAATTTTGTGAAATGAAAGTGCACGACATGAAGTTCCAACTATAAAAACCTTACAATTTTGTTTTGGATCTTTTTTAGTGCTTTAGATTGAAAATTACCTCATGTAGTGTTGAATCAAAGAGCTTAGGATAGATGATTTTCAACCCAAGATGAAGGAAAAAAAGATGAACCTATCATCATCCATTTTATTGAATTAAATAGATAGCTATGATCATGTTGGATTATTCAAAACCCAACCATTCTCCTTTAAACTAATAGTTTAATTTTGACTATTTGAACAATGATTGAACATTTAAGATTAATCATGTGTTTATTCCTTTACATCTAGACTTACGCATCCCAATAATTTCACATCATGTGTAAAGTGTTGCTAATTCAGTGCCATACATGCTAAATGGGAATTTAGATTTTAATTAATTCAAGGAAAATAATGAGAGATTTGAAAAATCATAATAAATTCAATATTAAGCTAAAAAATTTAAATGACTCTCTTTGGACTCAGCATCTAAAGAAGAATTTTATATATGTAAAATCCTTAATTTGTTTTAAGCATTTTAAGACTAATTAGAGAAATATTAAAAAATAAATTAGTGAAATTAGATAAAAAAAATGTAATTCCAAATGAAGTGATACTTTTAGGGAGCATTCCCTAGGGTATTTCCTACTTATGATGATTTCTTTCTAGGAAATTTAAACAAGTATATAAGTGGATAGTAAAATATAGACTAGAAAAATAGAGAAAATCACTAACTAATTAAATTTCAATTTATAAAACTTAAGAAAATTCATTAAAGATAACTTAAGACACTTCATAAATAGAGAGAACCCTAAATATAATTCTTAAGCCTTCTGATCTTTTTAAACTCAATTTTATAATAAAAAAATTTATTAGATTTAATTAAATATTTTTGAAAATAATTTAATTAAACACTAAAACTTTACAAATTCAAAAATAAATCAAATTAAACTCTAAAATTACAAAGTATTGTCTATAAAGCCAAGATTAAACTTAATATTAAAAAAATTAAAATCAATGTTAAACCACTAATTGTTGAATTATTATAATTAAATCTTTCAAATAAATTAAGTAAATATTTTAAATTTAAATTAAATCAATATAATTCAAAATTTTCATGAAAGATTTTAGACGTCAATAGTAACCTTCAAGAAAAATTTCATGAAGTTTGGACTTAATTTGATATGTATTTCAAGATTAAAATAAAAGTAAATCAACAAATAATATGTAGAAAACATAAAAAAAGTATATATATATATATATATATATATATATATATATATATATATATATATATATATATATATATATATATATATATATATAATTAAAATAATCTTAAAAAATCATCTAAACCATCCTTCTTGATATTTTAAGTTAGAGAGATTATTTTAATAGTTTTTGACATTATTCTTAATATTAATTTAAATTTATTCTTGAAAAATATTTTATGTAATTAAATTAAAATGTTAATTAGTAATAATTAATTCAATAAATATTAAAAAAATTTATAGTGTTCAAGGCTTTCATAACCTTTAAAAACTAGTCCATGAGATCTAGAATTAATTAAATTATCTAAATCAAGATATTAACTTAAAATCATTTATTCTAATATATTATATTATTAATTAATCTTTTGATTTACAAAATTCATAATAAATCAAATAAAGAAAATTTACCAAACTTTTTCTATTAAGCCAAGAGAATAGTGAAGATGTAGGGAAATTAAAATCAACCTATTTTAGATGATGAAGCATTTTCAGGATTTAAATATTCAAGTTTATTAAATAATTCATAGAAAATCAAAGTAGACTAAAAATTACTTGAATTTTTTTTTATAGAAATGTTTGTATACTTTCCCAAATATTCTTGTAAATTTCATGATTTTTGTTAACATGTTTAAATTTAAATTTTTTTTCGAGATGGTGAAATGATAAAATAAATTTAAAAACTTCATTTTAACTCAAAATTATTTTATTTTTTTATAAGATGTTTCTCTAGTGGTCCTTGACTTTACATGTATTTTCATAATTTTTAGAGCTGTTTTTATGGTAATTTGAATTTTCATGTAGAACTAATTAATAAGTAATAATTAATGAAAAATATTTTAAAAATTAATTAAAATCTTATAAAATGCTCTTAGGAATGTTTTTTGATCTTAATAAATAATTTCATGCAGTTGTGAAGTCATCAAAGCCTAAAAATAGAAATTATGAGATAATCAAAACTAGTAAATCAATGAGTGTTAAAGAAAATATAAATTAATTAAAAATTCATAAAAAAACACCTTAGTTAGAGCTTTAGGATCCCCCTCCCCCTCTCATCCTTTAGTGAAGGGTCCATTCTATTAATGTTATGGTGTTTGGAAGGATAGACCCACAACTCCTCACAATCTTTAAAACTCTTCATCGAACGTGAACTTAAATTATGGCCTAGTTTGGTTAGGCTTCTAAGTATTTTATATTTTGAAAACGTGAGAACTTATTTTAAAATACTGTTTAGCTGCAGCACTTAAAAGTAAGCGTAGCTACTTTTTAGTTAATCTTAAAAACCTCTATCTTCCTGGCTTTCTCTGTTGGATCATGCTTTTTGTTATTAAAAAGTCTAAAAAATGCCCTATTCTTAGCACGTCCCCGCTTTTGCCTCCAATTTTTTGCCTTAATAGATCTCCATTATAGCACCTTGCGCAACTTGTTTGCGTCACTGTCTATCGACTTCTACAGCTTGTCTCGCTAGCTGGCAGTCAGCTCATTTTTCAGACAGAAGTCTTCTTCTCTTTCAAAATAAACATGGTACTTTGAGGAACGGCTTCCAGATTTTCTATTTCAATGTGAAGTTTTGAAAGACCTTTCTGTTTCAACTTTCTATTCTGATTTTTCATTTAGATAAAAAAGAATGTTCAAATCTTTTTAATAATCCATTAGTTTAATTTAAGAGTAAAAAATGTACTATCATCTAATTATAAAGATTTGTAAATAGAGCTTCGTAGTTAGAAATTTAATATTACTTGTTATGTTTTGATTTGTAAAGTTAAATGCATAAGTAAATTTTGTCTTTATTTTGTTTTACTTTGCTTAAATCACATAAATATAATACGAAGCTGCTATGATAGATTATTATTTTAATATTAGGTTCTCATTTTGTTTGTTGCATAAGAAATCGTTAAAATATACTATCATCTAGATTACTCCAAAAGGTTAATTATATATACTAATTATTTTTTCATTGTTTAGGTATGTTACTATTCTTATACAAATATCTAGATATTAAGAAAAAAAAAACTAGTTCTAATTTATCATTCAAATATAATTTTTTTTCAAATATTTTCTTTAAAATAAAAAACATTGAACTGCAAATATAGTGGTATATGCTTTGGAAGACTTAATTTTTTTGTTTGAAATATGGTTTATAAATTAATTAATTGATAAACTATATGTTTTGTATATATTGGATTACAAAAAAATGACGTCCACCGGTGACATGGGAAATAGAGATTATTTTTATTTTTTTGTGATATATGTACAAACAAATTGAACTTGGAAATAGGCCAACAACTTATTCCAGCAAAGGGTGTAGGAATGTAATCAAAAAATTTAATGACTGATTGGGAGGACATTCAATTATACAAAATTAAAGAATAAATGAGATCAATTAAAGAAGAATTAGAAATTATGAAAAGAGTTGATGCATTACAAGACTAGCATTGGATGGAACTTAGTTAAAAAAATCTATAGATTCCTCAAATGAGTGGCAGAATGAAAAAATACAAGTTCATCTCATGATATTTTAATTTATGTTAACATTTTCATGTAATTTGATATAACTCACAATGAAAACTTTTATGTAGGCAATACCTGCTACTAAAAAATTGTGATATTATGGAATAATGCCCGAGCTAAAAGAAAAACTTGAAAGAATATTTAGTCGCATAGTGATAAGTACTGATGATGTTCAAGTGCCAAATTATGGAGTAACACCTCCTAAATTGATAGAAAGACAAGAATTAACTGGTGATGAAGAGAACCAAGAAGATAAGCCTCAAAAATTTTATATTAATAGAGTCGAAGGTGATTGTGTAGGTAGGATAGACAAAACTCATGTGATAACCCTTTCACATGACAGACCAAAAAGAACTAAATGATATAAGTTAGGGAGTAAACAACTCAATATTAATTAAATTGAAGATCTTGTGGATGTTGTATGATCTATTAATGATGCTTTAACTTCATAAACTTCATCAATTAATACATAGAAAACATTTACAATAGTGGATGATTTAGAGGAGTTGTAAAAAATCATTGGGATCTTTGAAGGTGTTGAATTTTATGATTTTGCCATAGATTACATGCATGATAAAAAAACAAAGGGATACTTTCATGGGACTGCCTATTGATAGAAAAGTGTGGTGGTTAATAAGAAAATTTTGAACCCTTAATATGTACTTAATTTTTTGTGTAGTTTCAATTGTTGTTTGAATTTATAAGAAAACTATTAGTTGTTACATATGCAATAGTTTTAGTAGCATGTATTATAGACACTTCGATTGCATTTGTAATTTTTTGTTCTTCATGGTGCCTACTAGCTACATTGGTTATATTATCCTTCTATTTGTGTAATTATTTTTAGTAGCATGGAGTATTCCATATCTCTTTAATCAAAAAGTAATATAGCATTATGAAGTGGACTTAGAATCATAAGTGATGCTTTCTTTTGGATGTGGTTAAACAAATGTAATATGATTTGAGAGTGTTTTATGCTAATTCTCAACTTTTTGACATGTTTTGGAGCTTCATTAACCTGGAGTACATTATTTAATTGAATCAAGGAGATGTCTTGCACGTTTTTTTGGGATAAGTGCACCCATGTGGTAATTGCTCACATGAGAATGAGGAAATCATTATGCAAGAACAATAGAAAAATAGCATAAGAGATCTTATCTATGAGAAAAACATTATAATGTTTAAATTATGTTTTTTAATTTTACTAACTAAATATTATATTTTATTATTTAAACAACTAAATTATTTTTTTATAAAGAAAATTCATGATTTTTACAATGTCAGATGCATTATCAGATTTTTAGCATTGATGATTTTGATGAGGAATTGGAGCTAAGTAACGAACAATTAGCTATTACTCAATTCCATAATATATTTGCCATTATGATCTTTTTGATTAATGATTAATGTAGCTTATACCTTAATAAAAGGCCATGCATGACATCAATGCATACTAGTAATAAATGGGTATGTAAGTTACTTTTTGGATAGCTAGTATGATTTCATAATATATTTATAATGTCTGAAAAAAATTTAAAGAATTTACTTGGTTTACTTAAATCACATCATAGAATATGTGGATCACAGAGAACTACTAGTAAAGAAGAATTTGTCATCACTTTGTAAATTTTGGCACACAATGAATCCATAAGACTATTAGTAGATTTTTTTTATATGGGCCTTGAAGCATTAGTGCATTTAGTAATGTACATTATTAGTGCAACAAATAAACAATTTCATGATATATCATCAAAGATTTTTACTGATAATTATTATATGTCATATTTTAAAGATTGTTTTCGGACTATTAATGGTACCACATATATTGGATGACATCATTCACCAACTCAAAAAGTTATGGCTATATGTTATTTCAATATATATTTTACTTTTGTCGCATCAGGATATCAGGATGGAAAGGTTCAACACATGATGCTCACATCTTTCAACATGCTATTAAGAACCATAAATGCAATTTTTTATGCCACTTCCAAATGTTTTATATTTTCTTAAAATTTGATTATTATTTTTTTATCTATATCATATTAAAATGATAATATTTTATTCTAATATAAAACATTTACTTGGTTAATGTTGGTTATCTTTTACAAAGTGGATTTGAAACCTTATCCAAATATAAGATATTATTTACTAGGCCTAATTATGACAATTAAGGACTAGCAAGTGGAATGTGTTGTTATTATAATTAGGAAAGATGTGTTGGTTGTATTTAGTTTGCTTTATTAATTTAGTTAAAGTCATATTATTAATAAGTATCATATGTAATAGTTGAATTATATTTTTTTATGCAACTTTATTTTCTCCATTATATTCAAACTATCATCTAATTAGCAGCCTACGAATTCAATTTCTTTCAAAACATGTAGTTATTTAAGTTAGAATTAAAGTGACATTTGTTGATTTTTGGAGTTCTATTTCATAGTTATAAGTTAACAAATTCATTATTATTTTGCAAAAAAAAAACATATTTCCAAATTTGATTTAACAATTTATTAATTTGAATTTTATAGTTAATAATACATACAATTTGTAATTTAGTTTGTAAATAAAATAATGAAATGCTAGAATGTTTTATGATATAAAAGTTTTAATAAATAGATGAACTTATTTATATTTTTTAAACATGAAAAATAAAAATGAGCATTAATTTATTTTTAAGCTTAAAACTAGTGGGTTCTGATGTTGTTATGGGGTTTTGTAGGTTAAGAAGCATTTTCATTGGGCTATTCAAATGATTTATTTGAACTTTAGATACAATAGTTTTTAAAACTATTTTACTTAAATCAATTTTGAAATGGCTCATCTATATTAAAAGGCTAACCAAATGAGGCCAAAATGGAACTTAAAATCCATGCCAAAATCAATAAACACTTAAATTGAAATCAAATAATGATAAGAAATAAAATCTCATTCTCAAATTAAAACTTAAATCTTAAAGCCTAATATATAATTGCCACACTAGCCTCACACACTAGGCATGATTGTTAGGCCTCCAATCCTAAATTTAGGTTATGGTGGTTGTTTGTTTATTATTATATTTTTTTTACAAGCCATAATGTGACATGATGTTTGCTCATTAGATTGGATGGTATGTCAATTGCTTGTGTTCTAGACTGGATGATAGAATGGTCATTTAGTAGTTCTAATAATGTCTTATGCAGGAAGGTCATGCTTAGTGGGGCAAATGATTAAATAAAATAAAATTAACATGTATTGCTTTAAGTTGCTTGTTGCTCATGCTAGAGCCCCTGTGCATGATCCATTAAGATAGTGGAATTTAGCACCCACTAGAGCTTATATACCTACTTATTTGTAGGATTATCCTATTAATGACTATCTCATAGGGATAGTTAAAATTTTATTGGGATATTTAAATGTAATTTAAATTAGAACTAGTTGTAGAACTTATGGGGTTTTAGATGAATAGGGATGAGCAACATGATCTAGTGATGCCCCTTGATGTCTGAATGATTTCCACCATGAAGAAAAAAGCAAACTGAAGACGAAGGATATAAAAATTGCTAAGTTGTATGAGGCAGTGCTCAATGATGGATGTACTATGGAGAGAAATGATGTAGTGGGTGGAGGAAGAGGATGCTCAAAGGTCTTCCACACACCAAACTGGAAGAGATATGAAGAAGTTTTACTCACCCAAGTAGAATGGTAGCGAAAGATCATTGAATCCTCTAACGAACAATCACTAAGCTCCACCAAAGAATTTTCACTCAAAATTTCACACACGAACAAGTCTAATTCTCCATTAGGTCAGAATAAGTGTTTATATAAGTACAATACTCCATGGGATGTATCTTTTGGGGAAAAAACTACCAAAAACTAAAAAAATTGAAACATATCATTTTGTAGTGCTAAGACACTGCAATCTAGTGTGAGGCATCATAGATCAGCAGTAAGGTGCTAACTTCTCTGTCCCCAAGCACTAAATATCATAGAATGCAATGCCAAGGTGATAGAAGAGTAGCACCTAGCACCATACTAACACCTATACAATTTAACACATAAACTCACATTACTTCAATTACAACTCTATACAACACTTAAATATGATCAAATATATCCACTATTAGATAACACAACACATGGGACATAAATATCATAATACATACAGCCTAATAAAATTCCTCAAACTTCAAACTTTAGTATGTGATCTTATGACAAGTCCTTTCCTCCTTTGATGTGCTACGTTAACTCTCTCGAACCTCAAAGAACTCTTCTCCAAAGAGTTAAGATTCTGAAAGTCTTCAAAAAGTTTGGGGCTAAAACTATGTAGTTCTTCCAAGACCATCCACATATCCTCACTTAGTGGCATGTCTTTTGACCTAATTAAGAATCTCTGAATAATGTTATCATATGTTGGTGTCTCAGCTATTATGATATTCTCCACTTCAAAGAATGTTTGTTAAATAGGTATGTAGATAATTTCTATCTCCTCTTGCAAAAGTATCATTCTTCAAATTTGAAGCTTATGTAACTCCTTTAAAAGATATAAGATCTTCCACATTAAAAATAAGGCTAATAAACATGTGAGAGGGCAATTCAGGAACATAAGAATTAGTACCAATTTTTCTAATAATTTTAAATACCCCACATGCTCTCACTTGTAACTTTTATATTTTGTGAAAGAAAATCTCTTAGGATGAATACATACCATTACATAATCACCTACTCATATTCCTTAAAAAGTTTATCATTTTTTCTTTTGTTCAACATACCTATTTCCAATTGTTTATTTATGTTTTCATGAGGGCTATAAAAATTACATGTAAATGTATATGTGAATCAAAAAAATGCATTAGCAGATGTATTAACTAAGTCAATAAGCATTTTAGATTTATGTCTATAAACTATCTTAAAATGTGATTTGTGGGTTGATTTGGAAATAGAACTATTGTAAGTAAGTTTAGATGTAGGTAATGTTAAATCTCAATTTCCTAAAAAATTTCAAACAAAATATCTTAGTGGATTTCCTAATGTCTTATTTTAACCTCAGTTTGTCCATCAATTTATGGATGAAATATAGATGATAATTTTAGTTGTGCTCTCATTAATTTACATAAGGTTTTCATAAAATATGAGATAAGTTTGACATCTTTATTAGAAGCTATAATGGATGAAACTTTGTGTAACCTAACAATTCCTGTAAAAAATAATCTTGCTATGTTAAATGTATCATTTGATTTTGAGCAAACTATGAAATGTGCCATTTTAGATAATCCTTTTACAATGATAAATATACTATCATATCCATGAGATGTTCTAGGTAAACCTAATATGAAATCTATGGATAAATATTCCCATAATTTAGAAGGAATAGATAATGAAGTGTAACTACCCATTCTTTGTTTGATAGTTTTAGCTTGATGATTAAGTGTAATATTAAGCTATGATACATTCAACATCTTTTCATAGAAATGATCAATAAAATATTTGCTCAACTAATATTTGTGTCTTAAATTTACTAAAATGTCTTCATATACCCTATGAAATTAATTCAAAGATAAGAAATTCACTTAGGGACATTTTAGGAATAATATTCTATTATAAAGATATCATTTCAGAATGATAAAGGAGCTATCAAAACTCAAGGATTTAGATTTGTGTTCTAGATATATCATATAGAAGTCATGGCAAATTTTATAATCTTCTTTTAAAGTCTTAAATCCAAGAATTTGAAATTTGAAGAATGAAATCATTAGAGATGCTCTAGGTAAAGCATCTGCTAATTTATTTTCTATTATAGGTTTATGTTTAAGCACAAAGAAAATTCTTAAAGGTATTCGACTCACTTAGAATGTATATAATTTAGTTCATCTTTAGAGTTAATAAATTTTACGGATTGATGATCTATATTCAGAATAAACTCTTTATGTAACAAATAATGCCTCTAATGCTAAAGAGTTTGAATAATCTCATAAACTCTCGATCATATGTAAAATATTTTTTCTATAGTCATTTAATTTCTCACTAAGTAAAGCAATTGGATAGTTTTCTTGACTTAATATTTCACCAATTCTAATACTCAATGCATTATAAGTCACTTAAAATACTTTATTGAAGTCAAGAAGTTTTAAGATAGGTGAACAAGTCATAACAGTTTTAATTTATTGCATAGCTCTTTTAGCATTTGTGGTCTAAATAAATTTATCATTTTTTAAGTTATCAGTGATTGGAGCTACAATACTATTGAAATTCTTATAAACCTCCTATAAAAGATTGCTAATCTATAAAAACTTTTAACATCTATAAAAGACTTTAAAGATAGCCAATCTATAATAGATTTAATTTTTGATGGGTCAACTTTTAATCCATCAGCAGATACAATGAAACCCAAGAAAATGACTTCAATTTGATAGAAAAAATATTTTTAAAGGTTTAAATATAATTTTTCTACTCTTAATTTTGACCATTGTTAAGTGATGTAAATGTGACTTCTCATTTGTGTTATAGATAAGAATATCATCAAAATAAACTACAAGGAATTGACCATAAAAATTTTAGTATAGTGTTCATTAGTCTCATGATGTATTAGGTGCATTTGAAAGACCAAATGGCATGACTAACCATTCATAAAGACCATCGGGAGTTTTAAATGTTGTCTTCCATTCATCACCTAGTCTAATCCTTATATGATGGTATCCACTTCTCAAATTAATTTTAGAGAATAAAGATGAACTTGAAATAAGATCCAACATGTCATTTAGCCTAGGTGTAAGAAACATATATTTTATTGTGATATTATGTGTTGCTCTTCTATCAATACAAATCTTCCAAATTCTTCTTTCTAAAGAAGTTAAAAGAGTAGGTACAACACAAGAACTAAGACTTTTTTAGATAAAATCTTTCTTCAGGAGTTCACCTACTTGTTATTTTAACTCGGCATGCTCAATTAGATTCATCTTATAATGAGGTAAGTTGGGTATTTGTGAATCAAGAACTAGGTCTATACCATGTTGTATATTCCTTAATGGTGGTAGTTCATTAGGCAAGTCATCAGGGATTAAATAAGTAAATTTATATAATAGATTTAAGACCATAACAATTATGTTGTCATCCTTAATATCGATGGAGATTTTTTGAATATACAAGATAAATAGAAAATTTGGGTCATTGAATTCTCTAACTAAGCATCTAAACTCTAAGGTTGTAATATTAATTCTAGGAGATTTGCATATATTAAAATGTATATCAAAAGTATCCTCCCTATTATTGGATGGTGATATCACTATCAACCAAATTTTCAAATTTCTCTCTTTATTGGGTTTGAATTGTAGTTCAAAATTTGATTTTTGAGGAGGTGCAAGAAGAATTTTATGTTGGGGTGTAATTGACATCTTTTTGTTAGGCTTTATGGGGAATAATTTGATTATTTTCTCATTATATTTGAATACATAAATATTTTCATGCCTATAATGGATTACATTCAAATCATAAAGTCATGGTCTTCTTAATAAGATATGAGTTAATTCCATTGGAAGAACATCACATCAAATTTGATCAACATAGCTACATATCTTAATTGGAACAAGACATCCGTTAATGATAGGTGGGGATGTGTGATTTACCCAACTGACTTGGAATGGCTCTAGGTGAGGTTCAATTATAAGATTAGCTCTAGTGATAGCACGGGTTGATACAGCATTCATAACACTACCTCCTTCAATTACTAGCTTACATCTCTTTTTCTTACACAAGATATACGTTGAGAAAATATTTCTTCTTCTACAATTTTCTTCTTCCCTAAAATCAATCAAACACCTCATAACTCATATTAGATTAGCTATATTTGGATCTACTTTTTCATATGATAGTAGTGTATCATCATGTATCTCTTTAATATCTCTTCTTCTCCTAAAACTTCCAATTCATCTAGGAACATGATTTTTTTTTTCTCTACACTAATTTTGCATATGACCATTCTTATGACATTTAAAGAAAACAACCCTTTTAATATTTTTATAAGTAGGTTTAGTGGGGTTTGTTTTTGAGAGGTTGTTCAATGTAGGAAAATAAGTATAATAATAGAATTTTGAGATTGTTATGTGGGTGGATATTTAAAAGATATTTAAGTTTTTATCTTGGATCTGGATGCATCTTTCTTATGCTATTCTAAGAGTAAAGTATAGTGAAAGGTTTCCTCTATGGTCTGAGGATTGTGAAGCTCTACCTCACTCCAAATACTTCTTTTAATCCGATGACAATTTTATTAGATGTTTTACACTCTTGATTAGAGCATTGTGCTCTAGCTATTAAGTCCTCAAATGTATTCATATATTTCACTACTAACATATGCCCTTATTTAAGAGTAGTTAATTATTCATGGAGCTTTATATCATAATTTTTAGGATAATATTTAGCCCTTAAGATTTCTTTTATTTCTACTCATATTATGATGTTTCTATCAAATATCTCTTCTTTAGCTAAAATGTTATTCTAATAGATTTTCACATGACCTACTAATTTCAATTTAGTTAATATAGTCTATTAATAATCATCCATATGATACCAATCAAAGAAATAGTCCATTTGGGTTATGATACTAATCTAAAAATTTATTGGAGTCATGAACACTGTCATTTGTTGGGGCTTCTATCCTAACTTATTTCATAGTCTTAGTAATGTTTCATGGACCTTAAGATGTTCTTTTCTAAGAGTGTTTCTTAGGTTCAATCTTCTCATAGAATAATCATCTCTAGGAAGTTCAATATTTTCTCTTCCTACGAGTTTTAAGTCATTTGGATGTGAGTTTGTTGGTGGGGTTTGAAGCCTAGTACTTAAGGTTTGAATTTGTCTGGTTAGGTTCATGAGGAGGTCTTCTACCCTTTTGGATTTCTCTTCACTTCACATAGAAATCTCATCTACCCTCTTATTTATGTCCTCTTATTGGGCCAAGTTAATAGATTTAGGTTCCATGATTTAAACACAAATGCAAATATGTCACTGCAAATGAAATTTTAAAAATGTGATACATGAACTAGATTTAACACAATGAGATGCATAAATTTGAAAATGGTTAGCCTTCAATAGCATAAAATAACTCATGGATACTACAAAATATTAAGCAAACTTACAAAGATATAAACAAAAGATCTTTAAGGATGTGAATTTGAATTTTATGTAAGGTTCGTATACTAGGTTAGGCTATTTAGGAACTCTCCCTTACTCAAGTTGTCACTCAAGTGTTATGGTTTGAAGCTAGGTTAAGTAGGTAAAGGCTTAACTTTATAAATGGAGATAACTAGTTGGTAGTAAAATAAATATTCATTGGATTGCCTACCACATGAATTTAGAATGAGTTTTCAATGTAAAAAAATTACATAAAATCCAAATACAGAACTAACCTTTCTTGGATTTGATATGAATTATTTATGAACACTTTCTCCACACCTATAAACCTTGGGATTTGATATCAAAATTGATGGATAGACCATGGTGAGAAGATATCATAGCAGATGGAGGAAGAAGAAATGTTCCAAGGTCTTCCACTCACCAAAGTGGAAGGGATACATAGAATTTCTACTCACCTAAGTAGAATGGTAGCGAAGGATCACCGAATTCTCCAAAGGGCTGGCCGCCAAGCTCCACCAAATAGTTTTTCACTTAAATCTTTACACACAAAAAAATCCAATTCTCTATTAGGTCAGAATAGGTGTTTACATATGTACAATACTCTAAAGGATGTGTCCCTAGGTGGAAAAAAAATCAAAAACTGTAAAAAAGTCAAAACCTATCATTTCATAGTGCAAGATGTTGCAGTCCAGCATTGAGGCACCACAGACCAGTGTTGAGGTACTATAATACAGCACCAAAGTGCTAACTTCTCTATTCCCAAGCACTAAATACCACGAAATGCATAGTGTAAGCGTCAAATTGATACCTATGCAATTTAAAATATGAACTCACATGACTTCAATCACAACTCTATACAACACTTAAAAATGATCAAATATATCCACTACTACATAATATAATACATGGGACATAAATACCATAACACATAAAGTCTAATAAAAGTCCTCAAAGTTTAAACTTTGGTTTGTGACTTTGACTAGTCCTTTCCTCCTTTGATGTGCTACATCACTCAGCTACTCATTTTTCCTTTTCTTTTATGGTGTATAGTAGTACCCAACAATAATGGCCTTTTTTATATTAATTTGATGATTTATTTGTTTATTATGAGTACTTTGATTGTGCACTGCATGCTTTTTCTTACATTTATTTTTTTAAATGCATGTGTTTGAAAGCATGGTTTTCATCTAGTAGGTTATTAAGATAAATTAATTTTCTACCTAACAAAAATTTAAAATTAAACATTTCATAAAAAATCAAACTTAAAACCCATAAGAAATAATCAATGAAATTAACTAGGAAACCATAGAAATAATTGAACCATATGACATCTTATTTCAATCTCTTTCTTTGGCACTTCACCCATTGCACATAAGGTGGTATCTGGCTAGTGAAGATAGCCTACCTTTTTGAGGAAGTCTTCCCAAAATATGATTATCTCTTTAACTGTTCCTTTAATACTTGTATATATAGTTGCATACATATAGCCCTTCCAAAATGAATCAAAGTGTCTAAATAAAAATGTGAAAATTATAAATTGATGCATTAGTTAGGTGCATTACGTACCCACATGCCTTAAACTTAGTGGTTGTGCTTAGGTTCTTGGATACTTTCTAAAATAAATAATAACATTACTTATCTTCCATTTCATAAGACCGAATTGATGAAATTAAGGTTGTAAGCTAGAAGAGTCTGGCATGGTTCTACTATCTGGTGGGAGTGAACTTATAAGTCCCATTTGCATTTTGCCAGTCAAGTTCATGCTTGTGATTTGTATAGGTAACATATATTTAGTTATAGATTCAAAGAAACCTTATTTCTCCTTGCTACGGGATAAGTCTTCATTTTTTTGACTTTTTCACAATATTTTGTTATTAAAATATAAGTCCCAACATTCCAACAAGTATGACAACTCAAACCAAAATAAATATAAATTTTAAAAATGTAAAACCCAACATGGAAAAGATTAAAGTGCATATCGAGTTTATCAATATCAAAGCACTCCCTTCTTTTCCTCCTTAAGATTTGAAAAATAACTTTTCTATTTTATCAATCCAAATTGATTATTAATTAAATAATCTTGAACCAAAACTTTAAAATATATAGAGATAGGAGCCACTATTTTAATAGCGAGTTTTCTTAAGAGATTATGCCTCTTATGATGTAATTAAATATAGAGGCTTACATCTACATGGCACTTACAACCATATTAAAATAAAGCTTGTTCTAATCATATACAACACAAATAAAATCTCTAGTTCATGCTTTTAATTTTGGAGTCCCTTATTTAAATTTATGAATAGTATAGAGTGATATTTTCGTCTTGTAAGATGGTATATTACTTTGTAATGTTGGATCCAATCACCTAAATAAAAAACCTCAAAATCTACATGGTGTCACATTTTAATCCACCATGCCCTTCCTTCATCTATTATTTTAATCACAAATAGACCATCCCATATCAGTTCAATTTTGCCAATTTATCATCATTATGTGACATTTGGTCTTTTTAATATGAAGATGAAATCTTTGATAATAAAAGTCACATGACTAACAAGTTTATTATGAGCTCATATTATTCAAGCATGATATAACTCAAGACTTTGTTAAGCTTGTAGTCAAAGTTCATCAAGGTTACCTAGTTCTTTTAATCGAAATTGAATGTTTTAACAGTTATAGATTTGGTACTGAAGTCCAAATGTAGTGACAATAATTCAACATCTAATGGGAGTGCGACTTCGAACTTAAAGGTTAATGTATAAGGGTTTGCATGTTTGCATGTGTAGGTGTTTGATAAGTAATCCTATAAGCCATAAGGATTCTAGTAAGTTATCATGACATTCTCACTAATAAGTAGATATAATTTTTGTTAAAATATTAAATAAAATCCTTATGAAAGATTTTACTAGACCATTTTCACTCAAATAAAAAATAGTTAAGTAAAGCCAAAGAATATCATGGCAATTAGTAAATTAATTTAGCTTAGTATTTTTGAATGTTAAATCATTATTTGATATAATAAAGTGAGGCACACCAAAAAAAGTAGCATATATGATTCCAAATACGTTGTAATACATTATTTGCTTTGATATCTTTCAAAGAAATAAACTCTTCCAATTTCAAGAAGTAATCAATAGTAACCAAAGTAAATTTAAGACCTTTAAAGAAATAGGGTTTGATAGGTTTAATTATATTTGTTCCCCAACATTTAAATGGTAAAGAAGCAACTACAAGTTTAATTGTAGGTTTAGTTATATTATCAAACCTATCAGTAAATCTATATATGTTCCCCAAAAGAAGCAACTACATTAATATTCACCCAACATTTATATATGTTCCCCTAAAGATAATATATAATGTCTTAGCTTTTGCACAACAAAAATTAATGCAGGATAATACTTTATATGGTTGAATATTTTATTTTAGTAGGGATGAACCAATAATTAAAGTAATAAATGGAATTCTCATTATTATATTCATTACTTTAAGTTAGTACTATTCCCACCGATTCATCTAAAGTTGTTATGTCCTTCATATCAGAGATGTATTGGTGGATGTAGCAAGTAACTTTTAATATCACCAAACATTGCTTAACATGATTTGGCTCAATGAATATGCATATTTTTCTTATTCAAAGCAGCAAATGGCTGACATCTATTAGAAAATTGAAAATAAACCTTCTTAAAATCACCAATTTTATTTGTAGAGATCTCAGTCGGATAAGGCTTGCTAGTGGTTCCATTTCTAAAATTACTTTGATTTTTACAAGATATATTTTAATACCACACTATCATGTTAACATCAAATCTTTTATTACTTTAGTAAATATAAAGGTATCCCAGGCTTATAAATTCTAAAACTTTTCTATATATGACCCGAAAAGCATATTTTAAAGGGTTTAACATTAACCCAAAATTTAGAACCCTTTATAGAATTTTTCAAAGATCATTCACATGATCTTCAATCACTTTTGTTTTTATAACAATATAATCAATATAACATTCTACCTCATGGTCAATAGTTTGCCAAAAATTTGGGACATTGCATGTTGGTAGGAGCACTTGCATTCTTTAGTCATAAAGGCATAATTTTAAATTGAAAATCCTAATTACAGTCCTAAGAGCTATATGATGCTCATCATTTAAGGCCATCTTAATCTAGTTATATCCTAATAAACTATCCATGAAAGAAAATATCTAATTTGTTGAAACTATATCAATCATTATTTCTAGGATTGGCAACTAAAACTCATCTTTGAAGCACACTTTAATTAAATCTTGCAAATTTATGCTAACTCAAATTTATCCATTCTTAATATGAATGATAAGAATATTAACTATCCAAGTAGGTTCTATTTTTCCAACACAAAATCAACCTAAATTAGCTTCTTTATTTTTTAGATAAAATATTTCTCTATGTCAGGTTGCATTCATTAGGGTGCTTGGTTAATTGAAGGAACGTTAGGATCGATCAATTATTTTCACAACACTATCTTACTTATAATAACTTCAAGTAATATTTATAGCTGATTAGAGCCTAAGTAATTTGTGATATCAAATCATTGAACAATGATTTAATAATAAATTTAGAGCGAGGATCTATGTTAATTCTTAGGTTAATATCAATTAACTCATCAATAATTGAAAGAGTACCTTTCTCTAATTCAAGAGGTGCATTCTCATTATTTTTTTCTTGTACTCCATCATCATTTTATCAATGGTATGGAAAAAGATATTGTAATTACCATGTACTAAACTTTCTTTATGAAACGTCAAACCTCATTTCTTTTATTAGAAGACATTCTCCAAAATTTGTAACATATTCTGGCATGACTTTTATGACATGTTTGAGGGAGTATCTTCCTTTCTAATAATATTAAAATCAAAGATGAAGAATAATATGTAATGGAAAATTTTTTTTTCATCCAAAAAGTCGAATTCATTTACAAGTGGTATTTATATCGACTACATGGGTATTATATAAAATAGTGTTGATGTTTCCTTACATCATGCCAAACAATACATATAAACTATTTACAAGATAAATGCTCCAATTATATTGTTAGATGAATGATCTTGATAAAAAAAATACCTTGGAATTGGGGTAATTTCCAATGTTTGACATGATAGCTATCATGTATTAAAGTTTGGTGTTAGAAACACTATTTATTTTATCAATGTTGAAGAATCTTTCATCTTTTATATAATAAATTCATTATGAAGAAGCATGTAATTCTTTAATTTGGTGGAAATCCTCATTTGAATTAACTTAAGAGCTATTATTAACTATAATCTTACTAAATGGAATGGTTGAAAAGATCTCTCCTTCAGATAAAAATAATAGCCTTTGACATCACTCATAAGAGGTTTTTTATACACCCTATTCTAATGATAAAAATAAATAATGTGTGTGTGTGATGTTCTTTGGATAAAGTAGCATTCGACATTGACAAAAATGTTGATTTTCATTCACAAAAAAATAGTTGATGGTCGTTTGAATAGAAAGAATAGTGCATTTAATTCATTGATGTAGATTTTTTGGTACCATTTCATATTCATTGAGCCAAGGTCACCCTAACAATGCTTAAAAGGATGTATTCACATATATTACATAAAATTTTGTGTCAGTCTTGAAATTGCCAAATTGTAGTGATGGAAATGTAATAGAGCCTAATGTCTTGAACCATATTCCATTGAATCCATGTAATATATACCTAGACTTTATCAAATTTAAAGTTAGTAATTTTAAAGTCTATGTTATGACCACATTCTTTGATGAGCTAGGGTCTATTAAAATTCCATTAAGAGTAGTTCAATATACCAATACAGTCACATACAAAGGTCTATTTTGATCAGTAAAGTTAAATAAGAAATCTTCAATAATAAAAGTAACATCTAGGCCATTTGAAAGAGGGATTTTTCTTCCATCTTGTCTTCAATGAAAGAAGATTAGAAAACTTCAAGTTCAAGTATGGCCTTGATTTAATTTTATTGAATTTCAAGAAATAACATGAGGGCATCATAAATGCTTAATAATATAAGGGGTTTCTTTAGGTCCAGGTATTGTAAAATATAGACCTTCTTTAGCTAAATTTTCATCAAAATCTTTGGTGACTTTTTTATCTTTATTTCTAATCACATTTATACAAATTGGATGTACTTTACTACTTCTCTATTGAACTTTATGAATTTCACTTTTTCTAAGCATGTTTAAAATTATTCAATGTTTATTCTTCTTGTAAAGTATGATCATCAAATTTTAATTATGAAATCACCTTGACTAGAATCAACACAAGTGCTTCCTCAACTTCTATAGTGCCAGCAGTTGGTTTTTCCAAGTATTTCTCAAGAATTTTAATTTTTCTTGTCTTATATTGATTTTCTAGCCAGTCTTTGAATGTGATGTAATTCTCAATTATGTGTTTAAGGCATTGATATGGACAACATAGCAGATTATCAACTTTTCCAACTTCTTCAAATTTTTTTAGGTTCAAGACGTTTCATTATAAATTGTAATAACACTTTGAATAACTTCTCCATAGTATTCTCCTGAAAGAGTATATTATATCAAGTCATTCTTGAAAAGTAAATTAAAATCTTGAAGATGAAATGTAGTTATTTTAGTGAAATCAATTACAGCTACTTTTTTTTGAAGTATTTTCTTTTAGGATTAAAGATTTGTAAGCAACTTTTCACAAGTATGAACATAAGAGAGTTTTAAAAGCAATGCTACAAGTTAAGTAATACAACTCAATAAAAGATCAATATTATGAGGAAAGGAAGAGGAGAGCTTAATGCACATTCTCACTAAATGTTGCTTTACCACTGAAATCTAGAGGTTGCTAAGGGAGATCTTGAAACCAAAAGTGAGAACATTTGAGCAATTTGGATGTTGTCAACTCATGGTGACATCAACACCATGTCATTGGCACTTTTGACCATCCATATTCTTTTATTCCCCTCATCACTTATTGGTTCATTTGGTTTAAAAGAAATGTAACCAAATATGATAACAAGCAACCTTCTTCTAAGGAAACAACAGTGCATATTATTAACTATTTTGTTAAAGCCCTTAGATTTGGCTGCCTTAAACTGAATCCACTTTTCTTAGATGATGCATGGGAGGAACAACATCCAGCTCACTCAAAGCCAACATGAAAGAAAGTTTTTTAGATCAAACCACCATGGGATACTATCAAAATCAATATTGTTGGCTATTTTAAGGAGAAGAACATTTTTGTTGGGATGGGTGGATTATTTCAAGATTACTTTGGAAGTTGCCTGCTATTTTTCTCCACTTATTTGGCCTAGTCTACTCTTTATGCTGAACTTTTAGCTCTTAAAGCTACCTTATATTTACTCCTTACTTTTGAAACACATAGTTTCTGGATTGAATATGACTCAATGCAGCTTATCAACATGTTGAATCTTGGCCACTATGAACCATGGCATTCTACCCCGTCCAACTAAGCAAATTAGATTACCCTTGAGGGATCAAAATGTTATGATCACCCACATTCTCCGTGAAAGCAATCAACTAGTAAAGCATTTGGCTCAAATTGGGGAATCTTCTATGTAGGTGCTAGTTTTCTCCTCCCCTAATGCTTATCTAAGAAAAGTACTTCATGGAGATTTTTATACCATTCCCTACATTAGAGTCATTGATAGGCTATTGTAACATCTCTTCTACATTAATGAAATTATCTTTTTGTTTAAAAAAAATATGATTTTCTTAGAGTAACAACTCACATTTAATTGTTATATTCTACCATTTAATAATAAAGTCCACCACAATCTCAGAAGACTTTTGTAATGAAGTCATCTAGTCGTGCACACTTATATGTTTATGTACACTTGCAAATACTTATATAAAAAATGTCTCTAACTCATCAATGATTTTAAATGATATGATACATAAGTTAGTGAGTCATTTGAATGCAAATCGATAACAAAGTGATGAAGAGATGTAGCTAAAGAGCATTATTATTGCCATTATTACAATAAAGAGCCTTATACTAGACAATACGCTATTATGGATTGCTAGATCCATCAAACTGCATAAAGTTAATGTGGAAAAAATCTTTCAATAAAAAGAACAAATTTATATTTTCTAGATATGGTCTCCCTTTTTTAATGAATGATTCTCCCTGTTTAACTTCCAGCTTGACTTTGACTTGCATTTCTATCATAAATGAAATATAAGCAGTTGATAAAGATAGGAATAGTAGAAGGTTTAAGAAAGATAGGTATAAGTTGAGTTTGATGTACCTAGACTGATTGTTGTGCCAAGCAGGTGTCATTCTGTGACATCTTAGGAATAGGTGGAGTAGGGCAAGATTGGTTTCCAATTTGTGTGCTAAGAGTGGCCATGGAAATAAGCATTTGCTTGATTTGTTCTTATAACTTTTGAATCAAAACATCCTTTTTTTTATTATCATGTTCAAGAGTCAAGACATTTATTTTCTAGAATCAGACATCTCTTACTCTTCTTATTGAATCTTTTTCAGAATTATTTTGAGAGAAGACTCACCTACTCACCTTCGGATGGGTGGCCTTCCTCATTTACTTGTTACCATGACATAGGCTACAATTGTTTTTCTATCGCACTCCAAGATAATAACTTCACATATATCATTTCACACATCAAGAACTTCAGTTAACAATCACTATCATGGGGAACCAAAGTGGAAGGTTCCTCTTTTGGGGATAATACATAGGAAAGTACAACATTATTTTTTGAAAATCTTTTTTGATTTATTTTTCAAAAGAAACTATTTTGAATACATTTTCTCTGAGCATCATTTGAGCAAAATTTTGAGAGATCATAGGATCTTTCTTTCTATGGCAGGAGATTTTCATTAGATGTATTGATAGTGTAGAAGAAAATTATGATAATTTTCTTTTACTTTTGTATTATCAATAGGTGAACCAGGAGTAACAAGATCAATTGAGATTGAAAAAAATTTTATTAATCAAAAAGATAATCTAAATAGGTATATTAATGGAGGTTCTTTTAATATTTAGGAATGACTTTAGACTTCTCACTGTGATTTTTTTTAGGTGATGGGTAATAAGAAGTCTTAAAATACTTGATGACTAGTGGAATTAATTTGAGCAATCAACTTATGTTCAGCAACTAGTTCTCTACCAATCATCAAATTAACCTCCTCTTGGATTCTTTTACTTATGACTCGAGAAATATCATGAATAACATGAATAGCATAATGTGTAGGATATGAAATTATTTCATTTGCACTATCATTTTAGCAAGAGCTTTGAACTAATTTGTAGAATTAAGAATGCTAGAGATAATATTTGATTGCTTTCATTTTTTATACAATTTCTTATGCCTAGTACAATGAGTTCTTCTGCTCATCCTAGGAATTTAAAGTTGTGAGAGAATAAATTTAGAATGAATTAATGAAGCCATTTAAGAACCTCCAAAGGACAAACATGAAAACAAAAAAGGTATATTAGACAAACTTATGAATACTGAGAATTTAGTATTTAGTGAAACATCAAAAGAAAAAGATCTTTTCTTAGGATATAAGATTGAAGCTAGATACAACCTCCATCACAAGGAGGCTTTCTAAAGGTGTCACCCCAAAATTAGGAAGCCACTATGAGATTAGGATGCTTTTAGTTCATTTGATGCTTGACTTAACCAATCACCCATAAAGAGGTGAAAACTAGGTTAGTGGAAGTAAGAGCTCATTAATTTACCAACTAGAAAGGCTTCAACCACCAGCTCACATTCCAAGATACTCAAGAGGGCACTCTCTATTAGAAATTATAGAAATGCTACTTCAGCAAGGCAAGTCTCAACCAATTTGTGCGATAGGGAGAGTGCCCTCTTATGTGCTACCTTCTTCACTTGGTGTCGTGCCAATGGCACTTGTTCCCTCCCCTTCTTGAAGGACCCTCAACCCAATAGGAATAAGAGAGCTAGTGGAGGCACTTATTAGGTAGCACATGTGTACCCCTAATGTAATACCAAGTTTTAACAACGATAAGTGAATAATCATCCAATTAGCCAAAAAGGGTTTCACCAAATCAATCATGAGAAAAAATATAAATTAAATACCTACACCTGTTGAAATTTTGTGAAACTTTTTAGATCACAACTCAACTTTAATCCCTACATTTTACTATTTATTTCCAGTGATTTGAAGTTCTTTGGAATGAGTTATAATTTTGAAAATCACTATTCCATATTTTCAATTGTTATCTGTTTAAGGCTAGTTGAATTCTATTGTTCTATACCTTGAGCCCAACTCCAAATGGAAACCAATCACAACCTTCCTCACTTTTTTAAGCATCTTAGGAAAGATCCTACCCACCATATTGGCTACCCCAACTTGTCAATAACTCATGTAAAGTTATATATATATATATATATATATATATATATATATATATATATATATATATATATATTCATTATTAATATTAAAAAAATTCTATCATATAAGAGAGTTATAAATCTCCACTTATTCAAAATGATTCTTCAATAGATGATCATAAATTATCTACTTACAAAATTCCTCATCACCAATTTTTTCTTTAAAGTAGATTGCATTATTATTAAGGAAGTGCCCCTACTAATGATCCTAGAATTTTAGATTGTTAGAATAGCAAATTACCTTGTCTTGGTCTTATATCAACCAAACCCCTCTAACCATCTCACATTATAGCCCTCTATTTTAGAGCTTTAAAAAAAATTGATTGAAAACTAAAATTTTCAGTTGAAATGTTTTTTATATAGGGACTCTCTTCAATGAATGATCCATACACATTAAGTCAAATAGTTATGGTGTAATTTATAATACTTTTGTTCATTGTTTCTTATCCTTCCGGTCAAAATAGAATGATTGCATAATGAGAACAATTTTAGTAAAATTTTATTTAGATTTCTTATAAAGGTGATATGATAAAACTAATAATAAAATTTGACTTAGCCTAAGAATACTATGTAAATATGTTGGCTTTAAAGAAGCCATTTCCTACAGCCATAAAATAATAATCCTATAAAATAATTCCTAAGGAGGTTATATAAATTTGACAAGTTACTAATAAAAAATTTATTAACTTTATCGCCATAGCATCAGAAAACCATGCTTCACCTACCTCAATAAATAGAACTATTTACAGATGAAAAATGAAAAGCTTCCTCTGAAGATAAATTAGAAAAATATTCATCAACATTTCACCGTATCGGGCAAGAAAGTGCAGCTAATGATAGGAAATAACATGGAAAATATGAAAAATCCTTTGAAGTCAAGTTCGAGCGTTAATTTTGTCAAAACAAAAAATGATCATATCCGTAATAATTTCCGTGTGTAAAGCCTGACAAAGATCGTCGCTTCTAAGACGTGAAGAAACAGTGATCTAGATGTTTCCGTCCGATAGGTGGCTTTATTACTATTTAATAAACAGGCATCAGTAATCAAGTAGGTTAACTTGTTTACCAAACCAAATATTTATCGCCTGTAAGACGTGAAGAAACTGCCAGCACTCAGCTCCCAAGGCGATAATTAAATTCATTCTATTAAAGCACAAAAAAAAACCCAACAAAATTGGAACGTATATTAAGCAGTCTTTTCCAAATGGCTTTCAACTTTTTTTTTATTTTTGATATATATATATATATATTTCAAGCATCTCCAGACAACACACTGGCAAAGAAACCAATTTATATCATCGCCAGAAGGGAAAAAAAAACAAATGGTCTAACACCATGCCAAGTTGCCAGACAAACAGGAAAAGGCATCATTGAAAATTAAGTTTCAGCCATAGTTAGGTAACCAGTTAGAAAAAAGTTTTGTATTATTAATATAGTAATGTTTAAAAAAAAGAAACATACTTATTAAGAAAAATGTTCACTTGAGCTCCATTTATTCAGGGGAGAAGAGGATTAAGCTCAGTGGTGATGGTATGAATAACAAGTATAGTGTAGAGCAGAAGTCCAATGAAGCCACTTATGAGGGCCCACATAATCTGGTTGCAGTACTTGGAGACCTCATCACAGATGGGAAGCCATCCAGCATGCTCGTTTCCCTTCTTCCCCACCTGTGAAATTGCTCCGGCCGCCGCCATTGCAGCCGTCAGCAGCATTGCAATAATCTAAATGCAATCACACACCCAACACAACTGCAAATAAATACTTGTCTACCTCATAATAAAGAAGCAGTAGAAGCCAAGCAAGTTACTCTTACCACATCAAACACAATAACCCATCTTGACATGAGACCTGCTGGGGGAACAAAAAGAGTAAGAAGACTGTAAGCACCAGCGATGGAGTAGGCTACGAGGAAGAACCTGTAATCAAGGTTTAACTTGCAGTAAATGTATGCTTTGTGTGAGTGAAAGATGAAAAAAAGAGTAGATTACGTGAAAGAAGGGGTATGATAAAACTCAGCCTTAATGGTGATGTTGAAGAAGGTGGTGGTCTCATGGCTAGTAGCCATGATGGCAGCAGCCGAGATGGTGGCTGCCATAGCCAAAAACCTTAGCAAGAGAATGCAGGCCCTGGAAATCTTGGCCATTATCGGAGTGAAATTGGTGGTGAGCTGAGAAGAGTTAAGAGAGGAAATTAGAGGGACAATTAAAAAGAGAGCATTTGAGGGAGTAGATAAGGGGTGTTTAACTAAAGAAGGGAGAGGAGAGGTTAGGATGGAACATAATGTGGTGGTGGGGTCCAATTGGCAACCTAACTCAGCATTCATGGAAGGTGCAAGGTATTTCCAAGTGTTTAGCTATCATAGGTGAGAAGATTTAGGCAACTATGTGATAATGATAGTGCTTAGAGAATCTTCTTCAGGAAGGTGTAATTAAACAATCAATTCAATATATTGTATATGTGGTTCTGGGAGGGAAAGTAAAGGGCATGCAGAGGTAGATGGTTGAGGTGAGCCATCAAACTATCTAGGTAGGTGTAAGAAAAGATGAAGAATGAAACCATACAAAAGAAAGGACTAGGTTCTTGGTGAAACTATTATAGTGTTACGAATGATATGGACAGTAAAAATCATTTCTAGATGTATACAGTACAGCTGCACCTGCAGTATATCCAAATTTCCATTTTACCTGATAAAAAAATGCATTGCTTCTAACGAAATACTGAAATTGACCATGGCATCCCACTATTCATCAACATCAAGCTCATGAAGCAGAAAGTTCTCCCAGTAAAAAGGTCGTCTAAAATATTGTCAAAGACAATTTACATAGCTTTTCTTAACAACCGAGTGCTTCTGCACAAGGTTTTTATATCCAGCCCATTCAATAGTACCTCTTCACATGATCTCATAATCATCTTGGGAGTATAACACTATATATATATATATATATATACTTAGAGATATAGTTGATATAATCATATCTTAACAGGAACTGGTATTATCAGAACTGCATGAAGTCAGATCACAAAGTGGTAACACAGTTGAGGATATCACAAGTTTTAGTTCCCCAGGTTTTAGCAAAACAAAACTGAAGTTTTACAATCACAATGATGCTACTTTGCTTTAAAAAATAAATATAGAGAGAATTTTCCCATAAAATATTTCTGGTAATAATAATAGCATCCAAAAAATTGTGAAGAATGTTGTTTTAATCTCATCTGCCCAGTAAACATCAGAAAGCAGTAATTACCGGCTCAAGTTCATTTTCCGAGTAGAAGGATAAAAAAGAGTTGACCTTTCTTTTAGATGCAATTGTTATGCCTTTCCCTCCGAGTGATGGACCGGCCCATCCGCAAACGTCGAGCTGTGAGGGCCTTAAGTAAGACATCCAATGCATTCTCCACCTCTTCCGCCTGCTTATCAAGCCCATGTGAGTGCAGCTCCGGATGATGGTGAAGCTCTGAGAGAAGACCAGCAGCAGCTGCTGCTGTGCAAGTTCTATCCCATGCTGGCTGTGGCCTTTTATCACAGAACAGGCAAAACATGCATTAGATGCTAAAAACTGAATTGCGGAATGGCTTTAGGAGAGGAAAGATGATAAAAAAAACTAAAATGCCTAACCGGAGTTTATGCATCACTGATGCACCAGTACTTGAAAGAGAAATACAAGGTGGATCTTTCTCCCCCCACGTAGCCACCCATCTCTCCTGAAAAGATACTGTTTTTATTTGGGTTTGCTTTGATGATACGTTCCGCATTGTTTACAATCAAATGAATTTCATGTAATACAATGTGTTTTGGGTGGTCAACAGCAGCTATTTCAGCGATTAAGCAATCAACAAAGTTGAATGAATTGGCTTCAATTAATTGTGGTTTGAGTTTAATTTTCTGAAGAAATGCAGAATAATCGTAAACCATAGCCAGCCATATAACTCCAAAAGGAAAAGGTGTTGAAATTACAGAAAATTCAAGTTAAGGAGTACCTTCAAACGTCTATACATTGCAGCAGAATTGCTCCACGTGCCATCAATTAAGACAAAATGTATCTGTCTTTCATCCTGTACTTTTTAAGATCAATTCATCTGCTGATTTCAAAATGTATATCCTTTCGATACAAGTAAAAAAAATTATGAAATGCTGAAGAGTTGGCACGCCATAAGCCTGTTAGATCGCTCCTTTAAAGACACCAATTATTTCGGCTTAAATAAACGTGCTTAGAAGGGTTGGCCCCATTAGCCTCCAGCGGACCAGAGAAGCCCATTAAATTATGTAACCAGACAGCCATTTTAAATGGTGACTACCTTCTTGGGCTTACTGTTAGAGATCTCCATAGAGATAAAAGGATCTGTTTCCTTAAATAGTCTTTGATGGGCCTTACAAACCTAACCCAACAAAGCCCTTCACGGAGAGAATAGAAATGGGGATAGTATGGGCTAGGTGTGCCTTTTTGACAGATCTAGGTGAAGTTTGCCAAAGCACGGGTGAGTTGAGGGCAACAATTAGAGCAGTAAAATATAGATGGGTAAAATTAAATCAAAGGGGATCTTAGTCTTGAGGAAATTAGCGCTTCATAAAAACTGCTGATTAGCAGCAGTAGAAGAGTACTATTTTGCAGTAACGCTAAATCTGAAAAGCCAATGTTTGACAATAACTCAAAGTCACTATGAAGGAGAAAGAACAAGAGAAATGATAAAACATAAAATTGTAAAGCAATGAGTAAAAATTACATTCCTCAATTTCTTCATGGAAAATATTCGTTTATACAATTTGTGAAGCAATTAAAATTAAGCATCAATCCAAAGTATTTCTCCTGCTCTTCACACTTATCATCTAAAAGGATCAAAATGAAAGTTATGATAAAATATAAAATGAAATTTTTAAAAAGAAATATTATTAGAAGAATATAATGAAAAAAAATCCTGAACTATGCCATATAAAATGAAAAAAATTGAACTTAAATTAGCTTTCAAAACATTAAAGGGAAGCTTTTATTTCCAGACAAAATACCTATTGATGATTGAGATAAAAGATATCCGAATTTTGAGAAGGAAATATTTCGGATAATGAAAATTAAAAAAAAAATCAAATTTACAAAGTCATTAGAAATTTGTGGAGAAGAAGATAGAGTATATGGTTAAAAAATATGCAAATATAAAAAAATTTAATCAGGTTATATGCCATAAAGGCCTACTAAGGAGATGAATGTTTAGCCAAATAATGAAGCCATATGAAAAAAATATATATTAAATGATTTTCTGTGCTGTTTATTATTCTTGGAAAAGAATATAATCTAATACAATAAAAATTATTAGATACGCAACCTGGCAAAATGTGTCAACATTATGTTGAAATTAATAAAGATATAAATGATTCCACAATGACTAACAATGAAAATAATTGTTACTTGATGAATGCTTTTCCATTTGCAGCATAATAAAATCAAGCATTAGACAACACATGCATATGTTTACATTGTCTATGAAGAGTCAAAAAAATATTTAATGCGAGATGACTTGGTAAAGGTCTCAATGTCATAAAGGCGATAATCCTTTAGATGGCAAACATTTAAAAAATGAAGAAAATTTTCAAATGAAATGGGTTTAACATTAATGAAGCAAAGTGTACATGCTCCCTAATTTTATTGGACAAGAAGTTGATTTTTTTATGGGTACTGATGAAAGTTTAAGTAATATATGGACATGATAGATCATACAAAAGAATGAAAATAAAGATGAGGAGTGTTGGATCGCAATCTATCTATGAGTTGATACCAAACTTTGCTCACAAGACTTGCCGAAAGATGTAGGAAGTATAATAATAGCCGAATGGCTCAATTACAAAGTGTATCAAATCACCAAAGCCAAAACCATCGAAGCCACTGAAGATACAAAGTGGAAGATAGAGCAACGGGTGCATTACTTGTTGAAATAAAAGGGTCTTATGACCCGCATGTGATCGATTCTTTGATACACAAAAAGAACAAAAAGGTAAATTATAAATTATTTTAAAATATACATAAAATTTTGTATTCCCCAAAAATTTCACAAACAAATTTTAAAAAAAATTTACATTTTATATTAATCAAAATGATATATATTAATAAAATATATGAAATTAATTATTTAATTAAAATTTCAGGTAATTTCATTCTTTCCTGAAATTACTGTAGCTATGACTGCAACTGTAGTACTATGGCAATTTACTATAGCGATATTACCGTAGCACCAACGATTTCAGCTTTTCATGAAATGTAGATATTGATGAAAAAGTTAATTGCTGAGATTTTATTAGATTAATAACTTATATAATATAATATAATTACATATATATATTTATATAAACCTGCGGTCGTTAATATATTCCATAAATAGCAACTGTGGAAATTGAGAGTAGCCAAGAAAGTCTGGGAGGAAATCAAAGAAAAGGAAGAAGAAGAGAGGAAGAGAACGGAAGGAAGAAAGGAAAAGAGAGAGAAAGAGAAGGAGAAGAGGAGAGGAGAAAGAAAAATAAGAAGTATATATTTTGATTTAAATGTAGATTTTTAGAAATTCTTTCAATTGATCCACATTTTAATCGAGTTATAGGTTATAAATTTTATGAGGAGCAGTCATGTTGAAATTATTTATGCTAAAAAGAGATTTCTTGAAAGTTAGAAAGAGTTTAAAGAAGTCCGATTAGCGAGGAAAATCTCCAATTAGGCTAGATAAATTTTAATATAGAAAGCAAACCTTCTATTTCTTGCACTATTATTTAGATATAATACGGTGTAATATTTATAAGATATTGACAACTCTTCATATTGTGAAATGTACTTGATGTAAATTCTTAATCATGTGCAAAATTTCATATATATCCTTTCTTTTATAGTCTTGCAATTGGGCAATTGATTTTATACTGTTTCTTGTGGAATTCGTTCATTAATACAAGCCCGTGATACTATATGTTGTTCAATTACATTTATAGTTGTTTTGCAAGTTTAAAGTAAGAATTTAATGCTTTAGGACTAGTTTAGTTACCTAAACATACAGAGCTAAAAAATATCATGTGATAAAAATATCCTTCTAAAATGTTTATGTTGTTCAATTGCATTCATTAATACAAGCCTGCGATACTATATGAAATGTTTATGTTAATTGCCCAAGTGAGGCAAGAGTCCTTAATGGGATAAAAGGATCCTTAATGAGACAAAAGGGTTCTCAAATGATATGAAATAAAATAAAAGGGCCCCGATAGAAGCAAAAAAATCCTCAATGTAGCTTATAAATTAATTTATGATAGTTAATAACCTCGACAACTGTACATGACTTGTTCTAAAATTATGATAGTCATATAAATATAATTGCAAGTATACTATATTTTTTCACAAAGGTATTATAAAATAAAGTTAAAGGTACAAGTTCGTACAATCACGTTGATCATATGTCTATAATTTTGTTTTAAACACTTATTATTGGCAAGCATATTAATTTCTTCTCCTTAGTATTTGAACTCTATAATAGACTTCTTATCTTGCTAAGTCTTGAAACTCATCAAAAAAATATAATTATTTTTATAGGAAAATGGACGAATAAGATTGAGTTTTCGCCTCTTCTTGAAACTATTTTATGGGGAAAGAGTTTTGAGGTGAGTTTCAACTAATTTTAGAGTAACATCAAGATGGCATTTCAGAGCATCATCGAGATCGAGTGGCAAAGTGGTTGACTCGAAGTAGGCAACGTGGTCTATAAGGTCAAATTTATCTCTATAGGATTCCAAATGAGGAATTTTAAACTTGAGTGGTTGTCGAGCTTCAACAATCTCCTTGAAAAAAGCATTGGGAAAACTATATTCACCTTTTTCCTTACAGATAGTGCTTCCTCATCACAAATATGATAAGAGTACCATCAAAACTTGGTGTTATGCAAGGCCCTTTAGTAATGCCTGATTTGGCCAATAACTGAGTCAAAAGAACCTTCACGCTTATGCCTTCAAGGGCTCTCCCTTTGTGCACCCTCCATTGCACCTTGGATGTGGTGAGTAATGCGATCCTCCATTTCCTTTAAGTCATAATGAGTCACAAATGTGGTGAGTAACATGATCCTCCATTTCCTTTAAGTCATAATGAGTCACAAAATGTTGAGCTTCCACTCCATGCCAATTGAGTTATCCCTTGTTGCGCTCATTTCTAGTTTGTGGCACCTATACATGCTCACTGCACTAAAGAGGATATTGGATCTCATTTTGTCCATGGAACTTACCTAAAGAAATAGAGGATAAAGATAGAGAGAGATGGATGAGTAGAGAGTATAATATAATTAATTTATATCATTGATGGAGAAAGTTAGTAATAGCCAAATAACTCAAGTACAAAAGATATCAAATAACTAGTTAATCAAAATAGCATATATATGATCTCAAATAAGATCTAAAAAGTCCTGAATATACCTCCTAACCCTTCATTTATAGGATTAGAAGCTACATAAATGGCTACAAGAAACTCATAAATAAATAAATATATATATATATATATATATATATATATATATATATATATATATATATATATATATATATATATATATATATATATATATATATATATATATATATATATATACAAACTCTGAGGACTACTTAAGCATCGCCACATGTACAGTGACCTGATATAGTAAGGGGTGTGCCCTCTAGATGATGTGGGCTCTCATTCATGTGGATCAACATCCTTGGCCCTATACATAGGATGAGTTCACTATATGTGACCCTATCAAGCCATGCTATGAGCAAGTAACTGGTGAGTTCCCCTATAATAGTCGTTCATCGGATATGGTAAGCGAGTTGGATAGGCTTTATCAAATGGATGGTGAACTTCTTGCCAAAGGCCTTTCTATCCAACCTATTGCCCTTAGGCAAGAGTGGGTGTCAGGTCCATGAAAAATAAACTCTATATCATGTTGGCTTGATCAAGTGATCAGGTGGGTAGGAGAATTACTCAAGTCCATGGCTTTGGGTATAAAACGAGATAATTCATCCAATTATTAAATTTGGGTAAATAAAACTAAGTGACTCCAAAATTTATGTGATAAGAAAATAGCAAATAGACTATAATTTAATGAAATTACAATCAGGTATATTATGCAAACATGAGTGTTGATAATAAAAATCACAACTGATCAAGTTGATTGAGAAAAAAATGAGAACTATAAAACAAATGTACGATAAAATTTGGACATGGAGCCGAAAGTTTGTCATTGCCCCCAAAAGAGAGGTCTATAGGGTTTGAATCCTCCCAACCAAAAAGGGAAAAATAAAGTATGAGATTATTATGTTTGAAGAATGGTATAAGTAGAACATGTCCAAGATTAAATAGTAGAAAATAAACAAAATGATTTGGGCTTTTATAACTAAGAAGAGAAGTTGCATCAATAAAGAAAAGAATTAAAATGGAAGGATTAGAAAGAAATGAGCAAAATGACCAAAGGCAATGCAATTGGAAGTCGCAATACAACTAGAAGCCACACAAAAACTTGGAAAAAATAGATTTAACAATAATTTAGCATCAATGGGAATAGGAATAAATGGATGATTCATAATCCATAAATGACATAAATAATAGCCTTCAACTTAAAACTAATTTCCTTCTAAAAAAATAGCAGACTTTATCACTTAAAATTTTTTATTTTGTTTGATTTATCTTTTTAGAGATAATGTTGAGCGGCCAAAATGGAGAAGTTTTTCAAGGATATTATGTGATAAAAAGACATTATGTAGAATTAAAAATAAATTTAAGAGAATTATAGTTAAGTCAATTATGTTATATGATTCCAATGGTTGGAAATAAAAAATCATTAATATCTAATTGAATATAGTGGAAATGAGGCAAAATTAGGAAGGATGTGTTGAAGAATAATTATATTAGAAAAGTATGACCTATCATCTGTTGATAATAAAATAGTTAAAAATAAACTTGAATGATTTAGATATATGATAAACTATAGAAAATCCATCATTACACTGGTAATATAAAATTGATTTCAGAGTATTGACAAAGAAACAAAGTAAACCTAAGGTAAGGACCAAACTACTTAAAAAATTGAGAAGATAAGTTTAATGCTTCTTGCAACACCCAACGCAAAAGAAATGTAGAATGAGGGTGTATAAAGCTGACCAATAATAGTTTGCTGAAGATAATGATCATCATGATTATACAAAACACAATTAAGAGAAAATATAAAAAATACCATCTTTTCACCTTCAGGATCAGCAAAGGAATTGTCAAAGAACATTTCTTTGACTGATTTGGGAGAGAAATTCTGATTAGGATAAAGAAACCATACCATACGTTTTCCTGGAAAAAAGAAATTCGCTCAGAATTCATGAAAACTCAAAAATAATAAATCAATATCCCGTAATTCAGGTAAAATGGATTCAAGAATATTTGTTCATGGGTTTCTAAATAAATTTATCAAAGTTCGTATAGCCTTATATTAGAACTTTGCTTGCCATAGTCCATAAGTTATATGAAAAAGTTACAAGTCAAGCTTACTGCTCAAAATGGCCTTCAAAATTATCAAATTTTGATTATGGTCCTATGAAAAAGACCACACCAAAGTGGCATACAGGATTAACGATGAAAATTAGTTAAACAGGGAAAAAATAAATAAATTAGCACAGCTGACTAAAGTGTTTATTTATCAAAAGTAAGACCACAGTATCAGAACTGAATTATGATGCTTCAATTACCAATACTCACTATATTTTTTAAGGCTAATAAAAAAGTGTTGTTTCCAAGGATTGTGGGAGTAGCGTTGACATGCAATTTTATTTATGAAGTGATTTGATAGACACTTCGTTCCTATTAAAGATATATATCGGCAATCACAATGTTGCTCCTTCAATATATGCTGCTTCTCTTTGGAGGCATTTTATAAATAGCAAAATGATGCAACTACCTTTCTTCTTTATGTTGCAGGGAACCGTTCATTACACCCTTGGCAATCAATCTTACACATCCATGCTAAATGTAGCACTAAACATCTCAAAAACCGTGCAGAGAATGATGCTGCATTTGCAAAAACACTGTTACCAGATCTGAAAACAGCGCCAATTCACTTTGCCGCTATCACTGCAATACCTCCACCCATCCCACTGCATCACAAGACATTCTTGAATATTAGGTGGAGGATGAAGATGCCAAGGCTCAACTCTTCACTTTTCACGTCCAAGACACTACTATAACTGATCCCTACTTGATATAAAGATCTTACTAATAATAAACATTATTTGAGGTTAAATTTGTAACATCAAGACTTCCTAAATACATTGAATAATTTATCTACTCCTAAATTTGATAGTGGCCTACATCAGAACAATTTTGAGCTGCTTAAACTCCAGAACTGAAACTAGAGGCTTTAGATAAAAATGAGAAAAGAAGAAAGAAAACTGGAAACATTCATCTTTGCTGCCCTTTTCAACCATCGAAAGTTTATTTATCAAATTGGTTAAAATGCTATTACAATGGTTATTCGGTTACTAACAATCTAACAATGACAATCTGTTTATAAATACTGCTTCTCTTCCAAAACCATCATCCAGCTGTCTGGTCTGCTTCACCCTGCTTTGCCAGCTAACAGAGATTACATCCAACTATTGTTGGCTGTCAAAGTTATGGATTCACAACATCACTCCCCCTCTATAAAAAAAAAGACCTTCGCTGCAAGGTTGAATTGAGAATATCCTAAAAAGAAACTCCTTGAATATCTTCAGGCAAAAATACTGGACAAAATAACCGGTAAAAATGAATATAGTGGTTATTCGTCTAATAATAATTCATCTAGTCAATCTTTTAGTAGCAATAGAGGTAGAAGATATCAATCCAACAACAATTTCTCAATTGGGGTCCTTATCTACAAGACCAAAAAAGGAGTTGCAAAAGAAAATGTTGACCAATGGGCATTTGGGGAACACGATCCATGCTTCAAGGTAACCAATGATGGAGGCTGGAACATACAACTTACCATAGAGAATTATATCAATGATAGTTCACAAAATATCAATCGTTATCACATAAAAAGGTGCATAAAAGTTTGGTCTTGAATTTCAGTAGGAGAAGATGAGGTGTCCTCAGCCATGTCCTCTTTAGCCTTTACTTGTATGATATTGGAATTAGACAATCCAGGATATTTTGCAAAATTAGAACCCAAGAATATAGAAACTACGAGTACTTCCAGAATTCATGTCAAACATGCAATCCAAAGCACTTTTCAATATTCACGAATTGCAAAGTAATAAATATCCTTCAAGACCACAAAAATGAATGTTAGTTTATATCCAAATTGTTGAGCTTTAAACTAGAATTCCCAATCAAATAAATGTAACATTGGATGAAAAATCTTGTTTGACATGCTCAAGGACTGGGCGGTTCTAAGAAATTCTCCATCAATGAGGTCAAGATCTATGCTTCCTTTTTTGTGTGCTGAATGGTTCTTGGTCAGAAGATAATCAGTTTGGGGAATCGAGAAATAAATGCAACATTTCTTAGTTGTTGTGGAAGAGTGGGATGCGAGTTTCTTGGGAGAGGCGGAATGGGAATTTAGGACATGCGATGTGAGAGAAAATCGTACATCAACATCTACTAGAGCTAGGGATCTTCATATATATGCACAGAGTTAAATGGATGAAGGCAATAATTGCTAGGGTGAAGGGATCATGGATCTAGTTGAAGTTGGGATGCCAAATCTAGATGGCATAGACCTTGGAGTTGTAAGAGATGAACAGATGGTGGTGCGGTCACTTAAGGCAAAGCAGAGGACGTGGGGGTCCTAAAGGAAGATCATGGAAGAAATGATTGATGAAATTTGTTGAAGCTTGGGAATGGGAATCATTAAGTTGGCGAAGATAAGGACTTGTACGATTGAACAGAGATGATGGAAGCAAAACTAGCACAGAAATATGATGACAAATTTGGCAAGGATCTGATGAAAAGGTTTCTTGAAGTCATCAATGGATCTGGATGAGGTAAGGCCTAAAGTTGCTAGTAAGATCTCACACTTGTGTATGAAAAAATGATGAATACATGCAACTGGATTGGTGAAAATCTGCACAAGAGGCTAGAAATTAAAAAAAAATAAGACAAGATTTGTAGGTGCAATTAAACAAGGAATGACTAATCTGGCATTGAATAGCAATTAGTTTCTTGAAAAAGATGACATGCTAGATGATACAACAAACGCACCATTGATAGAACCCCAACACACATCAAAACAATTTTAAGTTATTCGAACTCCATAACTGAAACCAAAGGTTCCAGGAAAAAGGAACAAGGAATAAACAAAATATGGAACATTCATCTTAACTTCCACGTTAAGCCATAAAAGGTTTATTCATAATGGTCTAGATTATTTAGAATGTTATTGTAATAATTATACAGTTATCAACCACCTAACAATTACAATTTGTTTATGGTTGTTCCTTCTCTTCCAAAACATCATCCTATTATCTGCTCTGCTTCACCAAGCTTTGCAGCTAACAACAGTAACATCAACTTGTCATTTGCTCAAGTTGTAAATTTATGGCAGAATTGCATAACACGTTGCCAGGAAACATTGGAAATCACAAATCAAACTTAAACACCGATATTTATAATTTCCATTATTTCGTTGGATTAGAAGACATTCTACAATGGTAACTAGCCTTTATACAAATACAAAATGTCTCTTTTGATGTCCATTAGTAGTAATCTTTGGTTTAATGAAGATGTCAAATTCTAAAAGTATTTCCTATTTCAAGAGTAAATAATATATAGTAGGTAGAACTTTTAACTGCCCATCAAGCATGGAAACTTCAAAGGGTTATATATTCTCCACATTTAACAATGAATACATCACCATAGTTCCAAATGACAAGTATTATCTCAAAGTTTTTCAGAAATTTCACCCAGATATTATTAACTTCAACTTTTTTTCCTCATCTTATTATATAATCCTAGCTTATATGAAACTGGACAAGATTTCCTACTCGAAAGTCACTTTGATAAAACAACAATCATACCTTGCTTTATATTTCTATTGAGTTTCTTTTTTAAATATTTCTCCACAAATGTATGAATTTTGTGATACCCTCCAGAAATATCTATGCTCTTTCTTAGTCAGTTTCAACCCCACCAGCAATGGTATGAGAGATGGAGAAGCAAAGATCATGCATTTCTTTCTGCCATGTAGCCCAAAAAAACTTCAAATGGTGTCTTCATTAAGAACAAGTGAATTTTGTTGTTTCAGGAAATTGAAGGTATGATAAGCTGTCATCCCAAGTTTTGATATGCTCATCATTGTGCTCTCATAGAAATGAGCTATAGTTCTATTCAACTCCTTAATTTGGTCATTAGTCTACAAATAAAAAGTGGAGCGCCTATTTAAGCTACGTTTGGGGCAGTGATGTGATGCAAAGATGCACCACTGTTATTTAGAAACCGCATTTTGGAAAATTTACGATAGGAAAGCTGTATTTTTCAACCTGACCTAGTTTAGTGCAGTGGCCATCAATAATATATGGTAGCATTTTAGACAGCAACTCCACCACTACTTTTTCAGATAGCTATAACTACTCCAAACAGGCACTTAGTGTCTTGTACCAAATCATGGCCCACAAGGCACCCCAAAACAGACTCAACAACCAACTATCTCAATCAAATATAATAAAATTGGATAATTCAAAATGTTCCAATACCGGCTAGAAGAATAGTTCGCTTTCCTCGTCCCTTGTGATTGTTTTTCTTGCAAAAGTTTAGAATGACCAATTTGAAAATTTATCCATGACTATATAGAGGGAGTCATGAACAATCTTTGGTTTTGGCAAACCTTCCAAAAAAATTCATGAAGATGCTTTTCCACAAATAGTTTGCTATGGGTAGTGACGTGAACAATCCCAACTTCTTGTTTGTAAGTTAAGAGGTGCCACAGAGTATGTATAGGTTGTTTGGTCACAAGATTTGAACAGGATTTAAGCCAGATTTAATTTAAATCCAGTCAAACAATGTTTTTGGACAAGTTAAATCGACCACATTTTGTAATCCCTTGCAAATCACTTTAGGACATTAAATCTGGATATACTAAATCCTGTTGGAAAGCAAATTTATAGGATTTAGAGAAACTAAAGCGTGCAAAATTGAGTGAGAGGAAAGACGATAGTTACCTACATGGCGCATCTCTTCTCTTCGTCGGTGGTTTCAAGTAATAAGGGAGCGGAAGGGGAGAAAGATGATGGTTTTGCGCGTCGAAATCTCATTGATGCCTTCAATTGCGAGAGCTCCCTTCGCAGGTGATTTTGATTTTGATTTAGGAGGGTTTCGAATAGAAGTCAAAAAGGGAAGTTAATATAATTAGTTTAAACTTAAAAGATATTAAATTATTTAAATTAATATTAATTATGATTTAATCTAATTATACAATATTTTAATAACAATATAAAATATTTTATTATATTAACTTCTAATTAATAATTAATTAAAATATTATATTAAATTAATAATATTTTAAATTTATAAAATAAATTAATTTAAATTAATTTTATTTTTTATTAAGTAATGACTATAGATTATATTATTGAATTGAAATTAATCATAATTTTAATTAAATTAAATTAAATTAGTTTTATTTATTTAATTATTCACCAATGATTAATAAATATATTATTCAAACTTAATAATAATTCAAAAAATTTAATTACAATTATTAAAAGTTTAATAATTAACTAATTTATGATAAATAAATACGAACTAAACTATTGCTTAATATTTAAATTGCTTAGAAAAAATCTAGTTAATGATTAAATATTTTAGGAAATAACTAATTAATAATTAATTAAAAAAATATCAAGTTGTTGAATGATTATTAACAACTTTATCAAAATTACTATTGATGATTAATTAGTTTAGTAAATAGTTAGTTAATGGTCAAAAAAAATAAAAAATAAATTATACTACAATTATTAAAAGTTTAATAATTAACTAATTTATGGTAACTGAATACAACTTAAACTATTGCTTAATGTTTAAATTATTTAGAAAAAATCTAGTTAATGATTAAATATTTTAAAAAATAACTAATTAATAATTAATTAAAAAATATTAAATTGTTAATGATTATTAATTAGTTTATCAAAATTATTATTAATGAATATTTAGTTTAGTAAATAGTTAGTTCTTGTTCAACATAATTAAATATAATAAAAATTAAATTAAACTAAATAAATTTTAATAATTACAGTATTAATATGAAATATTAAATTCAATTTAAACAAACACATTTAAATTCTGAAATAAATTACGTATGTAAACTAACGAAATTAACTTAAGCAAATTAATATTATTTTTATATAATCTAATTATCTATAAGTTATCATTTAATAATATACTAATTATAACTTAATTAAAATAAGTAATATTCTCTTAATCATGATTAGACAAAATAAATATTATTTAATTAGTCTTATAAATTTTGATTTGTAATAAATAAATACATCAAAAAATAACTTTCAAATACTTATTATTTAAATATTATTTAGCTTAACTAACTTAAATCCTAAAGTAACCATACAGTTAATCAAGATTTAATTGAATTTAACCATCAGCATATTAAATAGTTTTTAGATTTAGCTTTTACAAGATTTACTTAATCCAATTTACAAGATTTACTAAATCTTATTTGAATTAAATCCTACTTGTAGCAAAATAACCCCTTAATGTACTTACATCATGTTGCATGTTTAGTAGTAAACATATTATTGTAGGTTTTGTAATGTCTTCATCACTCTACAAAGCATCTATAAAAGCGCTACCTTCTACAAGGACTCCATTATCCTTTTATAGAAAGAGATTCTTCTTATACTTCTAGTAATCTCTATGCATAGACAGCTTTAGCTGAAAAATAGTACTTCAAAAAGAAACTATCAAAGGCAACTAAAATAACACATTGATCATTTTATAAGTAACTCCCTTATCTACTTAATCACTAGGGTGAACTATTGGGAATAAGTCATTCACTTCATATGTCAAGCTTCCTATAGCTAAGTCTAAGTATATAAATACTAAAGTAGTATGTGGTTTGTATGTACCACAATCTCATTTCCCAAAATATAGTTATGCCAATGTTTCATTGCTAGATGCAGTGCCAACAATTCTATATGATAGGTAGGATAGTTATGTTGAGGTCCTTGAAACATCTCAAAGTGGTAGGCAAAATATATTCCATCACAAACATTCATCTCCAAATTAAATTGTTACAACAAATTTAGCAAGGCTATCATAAGAGCCTTGCTTATCTTCTTCTCTAGCAAGATAAATGTATCCTTTTGCTTTAGCTCAAGTTAGATTTGGCATTGGTCTTAGTCAAAGTATGTACAAGAGATGCAAGTATTAAATATGGCTAATGAAATTGCAACTGAGTGGTAACCTCCCATGCAACTCCTTACATCACTCTTTTTTTTTTTAAAGCTAGGGTATAATCAAAATAAATGTTAGGAAGATAACATAGATATGATTGCAAAACATCATTCTTCAGCCTTATGAAGCACAAACACTTATAATGGAGCCTGTGTCCGTGTTGAATATGTGTCAAACACGAATATGGCCTCAACACACCCACTACATATGTCTCACATGCCACAAACTATGTTTGAATTTTTTTTTATTTTTTATTTACTATAAATGTGAACTCCGACACAACAGGAACTTGAAGACACTACAAAACACGAGATGAGCCAAAAATTACAAAAGTATTTTGCCCTAATATGATTCTTCTCAAGTCAGGATGCAAAAGATAATGAGGACATCAAGACCTCATTTGAACCTCGTTTCAAAGAAGATACAAAGCCGGTAAGCCCATGTCAAAGTCAGACATCAAAATAACCAATATGACGCGAGACGAAAAAAAAGCTAAATTGTGCTCATTTAAAGCTCTCTTAACACCAAAATCAAAGGCGAGATGTGAATAAGCCTCTTGCTTCTTGGTAATCAAGGCCATGCTTATAAGAAAACCAAAGAAATTTCATTGTGACTTGTAAAACTCATGTTCATTCAAATTCATCTATTAGAGTCTTTACTTCATTGTGATTTGTAGATTCATCGAAAGCATTTAGGTTATTGTTACTTACGCATTTATTTGAACTCCCTTTTTTGCATTTATTAGAACCCATGTTTCACTATGGCTTGTGTATTTGGAGAAGCTCGTTTGAATGCATTTATAATTTTCTATTATATCTTTTTCTCTATATCTCACATTAGATTTCCTTTAATGTTATAAGTTGATTTTATACAAAAGTTCACTTACCTGATTTGAAGTTCACGATTGTTTAGATGTTCTAAACAATTTCATTGATTACATAGAAAATTATATGTTTTCTATTAATAATTCATTAAATAAAAAAATATATCTATGATATATCATATCCTTTTTTTTGTAATATGCTATGTCGCCATATTCATATCATGTCATGTTTGTGGCTATTCATAACTTCAATCATATGAATGTTGCTAGGGAACATAATATTCTATGTTGCATAAGCAATCACTTATATCTATCTAGTACTTAAAGCAAACTTCAACTATCCATCTCATTTATGCATAATTGATATTAGATAGATTTGAGGTCCAACTTGTTGAACATTGCTTTAGTTTTCAATTGATCGAGTGTGTCATCTATACACATCAATGGATAATAGTTCCGTATAGTTACATCACTCGGAGTTAAGTAGTCGACACAGTCTCCATGTATCATTTTTCTTTAGTACCATCACAATGAGTGAACCATAAATATTAAATTATAAACCTCTAATCTCGAATAACTCTCCAACTTGATTTTTTATCTCTTTATTCTTGATAAGTGACTTTAATTACACCATAAGTTTTGATAGTGTACATTTTGGATAAACTAAGTACTATAATTTAAAAGTCATTGTGGTGGCTTCCTCTGAACTCCTAAAAGAATAGTGCATACTTTGTTTATAATTGTTGTAATCTCACATTTTCAGTCTTCCTCAATGCAAATAAAACAAAATTTATCTCCTTCATGACAAGCTTGTTTAGGAAAAAAAAATTTGTGGCATTTAAAAGTTACCTATCAAGCCTATCATCACGACATCCACTAGTAGAATACAATAGTCCTTTAGCAAGTACTTCTTATCCTTAATAATCTAATGCTAATAGAGATGGCAATACAACACTGCATACATGTCATGCAAGTACAAACTACCAAAAATAATAAATGCCAATTAGAATGATCTCGCACAGCATCTCATCAATTTAGTCCTTAGTGATTACAAACTACAACTAGTATTAGCAATCAATCATCAATTCAAACCCCATATAAATCTAACCAAAACAGCATAAATGAGATTCTTCTTGATAATGGTGTTGATAATGATGTTGATCACTTCTTGCCTAATCTAAATCATCCAATGTGAATAAATCTTCCAATTTGTATGGCATAGAAGGTAACTCCACCCCTAAATCTTTTGACATAACCCTCAGAGATAAAGATCTATCTTATTTATAGGATTAATCATAAAATTATCCATTAAAATAATAATCTTATTTTCTTTTTCACCCTTCTTCCACATTTAAAACACTCCTTTCATAATTTTGTTTTGGAATGACCAAGTACGTTCCTATGATCATAAAATTGCCTTACAACATTTAACTTAAAGCATTACTTGTCCTTTTGTTTCTTCTTGAGAAGTTGACGTTGTGGTGCCTACCTTTTACTTGATTCAGGCACTTTACAACCATCATCATCATAGTGGCTTTTAATGCATCTCTAAACTAACAAGCAGCTTTCTCGTCATTTTATCCCTATCTTTGTTCATACCTCTTTGATACTAACATAATCTGTAGACAATTATTTTTTGGTTTCGTTTTTCTTTTATTATAAATAGGCTAACGTTTTGTCAATTTTTCTTCCTAGAATGCTGCATTAAAACTAGAGTTTGTAGTGACACGACAAGGAGTAGCATCAGTTGGCAACGAAGAGATAGTGGCCAGCACAAAGAACACTAGTGGTTATAACCAATAGTAGTAAAGATGATAGCTTCAACGAACAACAGTAACAATAGCTTCAAGAGGGTAGCAACAATAATAGAATCAAAAAGGCAACAAATGGCAGAGGAGTTGCAAACAAGGGCAAGAATGTTTCTTTCTTTGGTTTTGCTGTAGTACCGAAGGACCCACAAAGAAACCAAAAAAGGAAATAAATTATTATGTGATTTCTAATTGATTTTTCACAAATTTTCGAACCTTTAAATAGAGAATGCTCTAATACACTTCATAAACAAACTAAACAAAGAAAGGAATCTTATTTAAAAGTAACAAATGAAATAAGTTAAAATTAAACAACAATTCTAGTAGGAATTATCATGATCATGGACTACCAATTTTAAAAAAAAAACCTATCAAAATAATTTTAAAAATTCAAATTCATTCTTTTCTACTATAAACCAAATTTTAATAGATAGTTTAACTTTTGAGGCTTTGATTTCCTTCATAATGTATCAGATTATTGATATGATCATGCCTATGGCCACTTAGAGACATCCTTTTCAAATTCAATAGAGTAATAACATGAGATGGACCATCATTGATAATAATTTTTTATAGACAAAATTAAAATTTTAATATCTCTCTCTCTCTCTCTCTCTCTCTCTCTCTCTATATATATATATATATATAAACTTTAACAAGTATGATCTCTTTGGTCTTTCCTCGATTTGATGCACAAATGGGAGCCATAAATGGATTAATTGATCACCCACCAGATACGATCCCCATATGACTCCCACAAGAAGATTTATATTCTGATCTTCAACAACTAAGTATATTCAAGCATTAAAGAAACCCAATTCAACGCATGCCAAATTAATTGCTTATCTATAAGAGAATATGCTCTATTTTACAACATCATTCTAAAGTTAATAATAAAGTAGTTGATGATTTGAACAATTTAAATATACTAATAAACCCCATGAAGTGGATCTTCATAGATTTGAATGACAGAGGGAAATATATTTTAACGCATGAATTATATGTCATTTAAATGAAATCAAAGATAAAAACCATCCAATTAATGATGACAATCTCATTAAACAAGGATACTTATTTATAGAATGTAAGATGTGTATTTCTTATGCATCCATACAAGATTTTCTTATTTCAAATAATTATAAGTGGCTAAGTTGTAGGTAATGTTGGGTGCTACAAAACTATCCATTTGATGTTTGAATATATTGTACTAGCATGCATTAGGTTGAGAAGTTTCCAAAAATTTTAAACAAAATTACAGTTTTGTAGAGCTATCAATTATACCCGACATACTTGTCTAAGTGCTCTCATGCAATATTTGAGTAGAGATTTTGCTTTGGAATTTCCAATAACTGTTAGATGGCATGATTTTATCATGGTGTTTGCTAATTATGTAAGATGACTCATTTTTTATCATAAGTGACTGATGCATCATGAATAGCAAAACTATTTTTCAAAAAATTGATTGAGTTATTTTTCACTCACATATATTGTGTTTAATAAAGATGACAAGTTTGCTAGCTATTTTTAGAAGATTGTGAAAATTATACAATACCATCCATAAATTTTCATCTGCTTTCACACATAAAAAATGGACATAATAAGATAACGAATAAAAAGTTTAGAAAACTTTTAAAGGTGTTTGGTTAGTGATAATTTATCAATATTTGATATAATTCCACTCATTTTTTAATTTGTTTTCAATAGTTCAATTACTAAAACTGCAAGTAAAATTTCGGTTTTGCAAGCATTTAAACACAAAAAGCCAATAGATCTCGTTAGTGTATCCTAGCATGCATATATGAATTCTGCAGCTTCATTTGCTGAGCATCTTCTTCAATTAAATAGAAATGTCAAGATACTGAAGCATAATGAAAATTATAAGATCTTTGCAAATATTCATAAGCATTTTTGGTAGTACACTGAAAGATATTATGTTTCAGTTCGTATTCTTCCCAATTGCTTCCTTCAAAATACCTACAAAAAGTTATATGCTTAAGTCTTAGACCTTACAAAATTATTTGGGAGCTAAAACCTAATGACAATATACTTAATTTTTCATAGAACATACATAATAATCCTACATTAAAGTAGAAAATTTATTGTCATATTATGGTACTTTCAAGCCTGGGGTATTTACTGTAAGTGTATCTTCCGTAGAGTAGTTGATTGAACTATTATTGTACTTGTTGCAATCCATCTATCCCCAGCAAGTATGAGATAAATCAGATTGTGACTAATGAGATTACAATCGAGTATTTTGGTGCTCAACACTATATATTTTGAAGAGATCACCCATAATCACATGACAGCTGGGTGGCACATGAAAAACTTGTTTGCATTTCCCTAGTCTCCTTAACGAATGCCAGAAATAACACACTCCAGGGAGAGGGTCTTTCCTCCTTGGAAGAGTAGGTGAAGACCATCAAAAGCTCATTCTCAACATCTAAGTCCTAATTGATGTCTTTGTAGATTGGGATTTCACAGTTTTGGTAAGGACTATTTACCTCTTTAGTGGTAATAAAAATTTATTTTAATGTAAAGGGTCATTGTTCGGGTTATGTTATTCATATAAATAGTCCTATCTCATTTTAGAATTAATGTATTGACTACTTGCAACTTTCTTCTCCATCAAGATTTCGATCAGCCTTCTAATAATTCTCATGGATTGTTAGATGCTTTCTCTTCTCTGAAATTTTCAGAGGACCGAGTGATATAGCTAGTACCCTTCTTCTTATTTAAACTCCCTTTTCTTATCTCCTTATCTTTACCGGCCAGATCACCCATTATCCTCCATTTAAAACTGTTACATAAGCCGATCATCTCACCCCTCACAATTAGCACTCAAACAGGGGAGATGAAGCATGTCTCAGTGGCGAGGGTATTATCTTGATTTGGAAACTATGGATGGGTGAATAAATTGAAATTAGTAACCATTGAGCTACTCTTCTAACTATGATCTTGAATTTCTATGATGCAACGTGGAATTTAACATAGAATGAAAAAACTTTCAACATCAAAATGTAACTGGTGGGATTCCACAAAAAGAAACGTCAAAATATAACCTGCATTTCTAAATGCATCCCACATGATTTCTTCATGTTCATGAATGCCAAAGAGACACAATGATGCAGCCTGAACTCCGAATAGTTGCCACAGTAACTTACCAGTGTTATTTTGTCGCAAGAAGTCCTGAAAGAAAGATAACAAGTATGAAAAAAAAAACTGAAAATTAATCAATAAAGCACAAAATAGTAGAGCGAAAGCTATTCAGTGAAGCAAACCTTCGGATGCATGTACACCCAAAATCTTATTCTCTTACAAAGAGAGCATGGCACAAGCATTGAACACATGCAGTCTTCCGTAGCAATCCAACACTGCAAAATCAAATAACAATGCCCCATATGTACACCATAAAATACTAGGCAGTGAAAAAAATTAGGTTCCATTTCTACAATAAAATGAAAACTAACATATAAAGTACTCTTTTTTTGGATAGGAAAATCTAACAAATGAACATGAAGAAAAATACAACAAATGCAAAAGGAGGCAAACATGTCAAACTTTGCACAAGATATCAGTGTTTGAACTCCTATTTCCTTGTTTTCACAGTTCCTCTAGGTATGATTTTACGTTGATTATGGCCATCATTAGGAAAAGAACATGGAATAAATTTATCTTGAAAGTTAAGTAGATATTTTGTGATAAGGATCTCATTTAGTTATGATTGGTGATAATTGTACCCATCATATAAAATTACTTGAAACGTATATCCATATAATCAAGAACTTGATTACATTACTGAAGCCTTGTGGTTGTAAAATTCTGATTATTGAACAGTCATTGAGGTTGGAAACTAGAAATTGAAGTCGAGATCTTATTCGGCTGATATATTTGGACAAAACAAAACTTCTTGAACAACTTAGAAGTTTTCTTTGATTTGCATCATCAAGACTTGTCAACTAGAGAAATTTTAAAAGGCTAACTCGGCTATTAGGCATCTTTTGTGGAGACCTGCCTTGCAGAATTGTATTTTGGCCAATTGACAAGGGAGATAATCAACAGCTTCAAAATCCCGACTATCCTCATCTGCTCAGCCCTAAAATGGTGAATTAGCCATTTTTCTTCATTTTTAGTTTCGCTTACTGAGGGAGCTTCAAAATACTTCATGCATGTTCTATGATTTCTTTTTCTTAGGGGTTTGCACCTTAAACATTTGAGGCTTGAAGGAATGTTGATCCCTCTAATTACCATCATAATAATTATGTACATCATTAGCATCATGGAGTTTTCAACTTCTTACATAATATGTAATTTGAAAAAACCTCTTCAATTATAATATGCAATAACATCACCCATCATAGGGGTAACGACTCATACAGACTTGTCTTGGCTTAATAATGTTGCATCACCCACTATATAAAATTTGAATTATGTAGTCCTACGATAATAACTCAGAGGACTAGACATGACTATCTCAGATTAATTTTAATGGCTAAGCACGCTAGCACACAAATTGAAATGACTAATGCTTGCATACATTGGTGTGAATCTTTTTTTATACCCTTGCATGTTATTTGTAAGTGTTATTCTAGTGTCAATAATATTTAATATGTGCCCATCACTTGAAGTTGGCTTGGGGACAAAGCTGAGAATATAGCTTCAAAGGTTGGACTTGATTCCCTTAGTCTAATTTTGACGGTAAACTATTTAGGCACACAAATTGAGATGATAAATGCATGCACCGATTCGTGTAAGTCTTTTATATTTTCTTGTATTTTATTTATAAGTGATCATCTTCTATTATTAGTAATATTAGCTATTTACCCCATCTCTTAAAGTTAGTAAGGGAGCCTTGCATCAATTATGTTAGACATATGCCAATTTCTTCTACTTCTCATATTTTCCAATGTCAACTATATCACACAAGTGCAGAGATTTAGGCTTTAAAAACTATCAAGACATGAATCCTATTAACTCTAATCACTGTGTGTAGAGGATTTGAGCACATACAATTATCAAGTTTCACCCTTGTCCAGTCTATCTTCATATATAGAGCATTAATCTTTGAATGATTATTAACTTAACTCTGTAGACTATAATTTTCAAATGCAGAGATGATCTTGAGCTATGAGCTCTAAAACTCTACCCTTGCATGTAGAGTACAATCTAAAAATGGATGTACAACTCAAATGCGGAAAAAACCCAAAGATTTGGACTTCTACCTTACCCAATAAGTATGAAGACCTATAAAATTTTGTTGTTTTAACTTTCAGAATAAAAAGCCTTGAAATTCTTATGCAAATATATTATCAAGTATCTTGTTGAAACCTAAAATCATATTATTGATCATTAAAAGACTATCTTGACTAGAAGCATGGGAATCACAATTTTTATTTTATCATTTGGACAATTTTGAGAACATAGTCCTTGTAAGCACTACCGCTTATAAGTGGAGGATCGAGTTAGTAAATACCATAATTTTCTAATATTTGTACCAAGTTCTCTATATTTTCAAAAATTTCAAGCATTTATTTTCCAAAGTTAAAAAAAATAGGGAATCACATATTTAGATATAGTTTTAAAAAGTTTTAGTGTGATAAACATGGCTCCTAGAATACTTCTGAAATTTTCTAAGCATTACTAAAAATTTTAGTATTTATTTATTTTTTTTCTTGTTTATATTTATATTTATATTATCCTTCTTTTGTAGGAATATTTCATTTTTTTTTTCAAGAATATTTTTTGCATTTTTCAATTTTTTGATCAAAAAAATAATGAGCGTCTCTTTTTGGACTTCTCAATCAAATTTAAGACACAAAGATGTGAAATCATTGGAGAGAAACATAGATTAAATCTAAATAAGGAATTAATTTACACGTCTTTCAAAACAAGTGTTTATTTATTGTGTTTGCATTGTAAATTGTGTTACATGCATTTTGATTCATTTTTGTCACAAACTTAGGTTAGAGGTCTTGTCTCATCATTTTTTGTTTATCATTCTTTTTCAAAAAAAATTTAGTAAATTTCAATAGCACTTTGGAGTCATCCCCACAAGGGGTAGTGGAAGTAGGTCATCCCTCAATGCCAACAAAGTTTTGAACACAGTGCATAGGACAACACGAGCTACAATTTTCATCCACCACATCAATAAAGGTGCTTACGGGCATTTTTATTAAAAATAGCCTAAAATCCTGTTGGTGCAAAGTCATCTAAATCATTCCTACCATGTTCAAATGATGTCTAGGTTGCACTATTAATACTAAAAGTCTCCCTCCCATTTTTTTCTTTTTGCTTTTTGCTTTTTGCTAAAATGCTATAGTGAGCAAGAACTAGACAAGAAGTTGGAGAGAGGAAGATGGAAAGAAATATAAAGAGGAGACAGCTTGTGCAAGATTTATGTGGAGAGGAAAGGATAGAACAAGATAAAAGGAGCAGGAGGGGTTCAACTGACAAACCATTTCAGTAACATGCATGCGAATCTTTCTAGGGAACTGCAGCGTGGAAGTTGCACAAAGGTACAAAAAAAATATATGTTGTATATGTATGTGAGTGTGGAGATGAGTGCGTGTAGGAGGAAGAGTAGGGGTTGGTGAAAAAGTAGTGCCAAGGTAAAACAAGTATGCTGCCATGCTCCACGTAGTTTATACCTTCTGACAAAGATATCCCCTGCTTCCAAGCAATCTGCATGCTATTTGTCGAGCAGAAAAATATTGAAGCTTCTCTTCCAATTCAGTTAGGAACTGGTATACTTCTCTATGTTTAATATCTTCCTGAATCCTAAAGTTTCCCTGCAAATGCCAACAATTGAATAAGCACTTCGTGAGTTAAATGCATGGTTTTACTCATTAAACACAAAAGGGAAAAATAAAAGACATGACAAAACAATCCATGCTATCAGTCTCTTCAAATGTGAGCAAATAATTCAGCAGCCAATTTATGATTTTGAAGTGTCCACTAACATTCACTGCTAAAGCCAATTTCTTAACACTAATTCGATAATCTACTAAACCAGCACAAAACACATGGCGCGCTACATGAAAAACCCTAAAGAAAGCCAATTGAGATTATCACATTACACATCTGCAGTGAATCAAGATATCAGAGAAAACGTTAATTTAGGTAAAGTGATTTGATGTGATAATTCAACTAAACTAAAAATATGGGGCCCAAGATGTTTGCTTTGACATTAACTAGAGTGGGATTAAGTATGTGCAAACTTTGCATCCAAATCTATCCATAGAATGACACTGATGTAGCACAAGAACCAAATGGAGTTCATGAAGGTCTACTCACAAGAGCCAAGTAAAAAAACTTAAAAACAAGTATGGAGGACCAATTATAAGAAGTAAATAAAGAATACAAAGTTTAAAAAATATATATTTTATGTATTGTATGTAATTTTGAAGAAATTAATTATTGAAATTATAATTAATTAACTAATTAATTATAATAAAATTTAAGAGGGAGGGTCGACCAAGAAGAGCAGAGTTGAGTAGTTACAAGGCTGACCCCTTCCAACCAATCATTCCTTCTAAAGTTTGAATTTCAAGTTAGTGTGTGTGTATGGACTTATAAATTGTTTATTCAAGTGCAATAGAAAATATTTAATATAGTTTTGAATGAAAATTTGGAGAAAATTTCCAAAGAGTTGGGGTTTAATGACCAACCAACAAGTTGAAAGAGATTTGTTGAAGCTATTACATAGGTTAGTTTGGTAAGTAATCTAATTTTTATGCAATGATTTTTTATTTTGATTCCTTGTGATGTTTCGTGTGTGTTGTCCTCTACCTAAGAAAATTGTTTTCACACAATTCTCCCGCTTAAAAGTATCTGATTAGCCCTTGGAACCAATCGGCCAAAACTAAGTCAAGTCAAGCCCAATCTCATTTCACTTGGTGCTTGGTATGTCTAAACTCCAAAAAAACTTGTGAAATTATTCAAAATAGTAGACATCCTAAGATTCCATTTACAAATGTTATTTTGAGATTACCTCAACTTTGATGTCAAGTTTTAACTCTAAATAACAATCAGTCAATCGACCAAAAAGAATTTCACCTAACCAATCTTTGATGAAAATTCAAAATAAATATTTAAAACTCCATGAAAATTTATGAAACTTTCAAATCACAACTAGATTTTAATCCTCACAATTTGGCTTTTATTTCTATGACTTGGAGTTCTACTTATGTGAAATGAGTGTTCCAAAACTTGGGTGATTGTCTATTTAGGGCTAGCCAACCCCTATTGCAATCATATCTTAAACCCCACTCTAAATTGAACCCACTCACAACTTTCCACACTTTCCTAAGCATCTCAGGAAAGCCCCCATCCACCTACTTGGTCCCCACAAGTAACCGAGCATAGGCCACACCATCATTCAAAATCAAAGCCCAATTTGGAAGGTAATTGCAACAAGTTCAACAACTCGAAGTGTGGAGGAAGGAAAAAACACTTACAAGTGGTTAAAGTTGAATCCTCACAAAATAAGACTCTATAATCTGAATTTGGATAATTACTTTTATTGATATTACAAATCTTTCATTGCAAAAAATTTGCTAGAATGCATGTGGTAGGTAATCCTATGGACAATTATATTACTATCAATTAATTGACTCCGTATTAAAGACCTAGCCACTACCTATTAAACTTATTATAAGTATGTTTTGCTTTAAGTGCCAAACTAGAAAAGGGAGTGCTCGTAAATCAAGTTAGGGTGCAAAATTTTACATAAAAATTGAATTTGTAGTGTTTAGGGTTTTACTTAAAATAATGATTAGATATCCTTTAAGAGAAGTAGTTAGCCAATCTTAGAAGAGATATTTAAGAATTAAATAAAATTTCATGATCTCAGACATTAGAGGATATTTTCCATTATGTTTACTCTTAGAAAAACATAAGAAAGCGGCATCTACATCTAAATCTAAGTGTCCAATACTACTTATCAGACTTCCACACATCAATCACAAAGTCTACTGCTACACTTGGTCCTTCATCATCTAATGTCCAAATTAATAAAACTAAATCCACTTCTAAGAACATTAAGGACATAATTTTTTTAAGTGTCATGAGAATGGACACATACAAAATCAATATAAAGCCTAAAATTATGTTCTTAGATGAGGCAAATGAGAAAGAAGAGGAGGATGATATAGAGAAGATACATGATGACACCCCTTTATTAGAGAACGATATAGAGCATGAATTAGAAGATCAAATAGGTGTTATGATATGTATGATTGCATCCGGAGATGAGGATTAGAGGTGTAACATCTTTACCATATATATCACATATAATGACAAAAAGTGCAAGCTAGTTATCAATGGGGGTGGTGCTACAAGTAAATTTCAAACCAATGCCCATCCTGAACCATTCATGTGACTTAGGTAAACCACTCCTCATTACCCATTACTTCTGGATGCATAATACCCATTACAATAGGCAATCATGAAGATCATGTATGTGTGATGTCCTTCTCATAGACATAGCCCATATCATATTAAGTAGACCTTGGTTTTATAAGATGAATATAGTACATTATGAATGAAGGATTACATATATGTTCAAACATCAGGACAAGACCATAAAACTATTTAAAGTAAAGCCCGCGGACAAACCAGTACCTACTCCACATTATGAGTGATTAGTGATCATTTGGCTTCAAATGCTCTTAACATATTTACAAGGTCAATGAACACCATTTTAAAACTCTTTATTGGTCATTTCTAGTTGTCAATTTGGGTGATATATTTGTTTATAACTCTGATGAAAAGTCTCATTTAGATGGCCTGAAATTAGTTTTAGGAAAGTTAAGAGTAGCAAAACTTTATATAAATATTAAGAAATAAGTATTTGTCTTGCTGAAGTTATATTCTTATCTTTTGTTGTATTTACTAATAATTTGAAAGCAAATCTAGCATAGATCAAGTCAATTGTAAATTGGTTAAGCCCCAAATTATTCATAGATGCTAGAAGTTTTCATGGATTTGCACCTTCTACAAAAGATTTATTAGAACTTTTAGCATAATCATAGTTCAAATCACAGACATCCTAAAGAAAGATAAGTTTATTTGGACTACAATGACAGAGAAAGCCATCAAATAAATTAAAGACCTCTTTATCTGTCTTAAAGATCCCTTATTTGAATAGGACATTTGAAGTAACTAGTGGCACTTCAAGTATTAGAATAGGAGGACTATTAAGTAAGGAAAATCATTCAGTGGCCATTTCAATCAAAAATTAAATGATGCAGGACAAAGATATTCCACTTATGATGGAGAATTTTATGTCGTCATTCAAACACTTAAATATTGGGATATTACCTATTATATAAAGAGTGTTAATGCAGATCAAACACTAAAACATTGGGATATTATCTATTATATAAAGAGTGTTAATGCAGATCATCATGCTCTAAAATTTATAAATACACAAAAGAAGTTAAATTATAAACACATCATAAGCAAGGCGATCAGGAGAATCATCCAAGTCGAAATAGCTAGAGTATAATGACCTACCTTAGAAGAAAAGACTCGCCCCATGTAGGGTGAACACCAAAGGAAAGAAACTTCCGCTAAGTGACCAATGCTCAGCAGCTCACCTCAGGTCCGACAACTCGCTCATATATGGGCAACTATACATCCAGCGCCTGTCGGATGAACCATCCGCCCAAGTCCGAGATCCATCAGTCAAGGGGACTCGTCATCCGATGGCAGTGAACTCAACTCTCGTAGGCGAGTCATCTATCTTATCTATTCAGCATTCTCCATGAATATCGACAATATGTAATCCCTGTGTGATGGTGATCAAATTAATTATTTGTCACTTTAAAATCATATTTGACAGACTGTGTGATGGTGATCCCTACCGAAATTTTTCGCACAATGCCACCAATGATCTGCTCGATCAATCGTCAATATATAGTCGCCACATAGGTTTTGGGTTGACTGTAGTGTCGTGTGAGGTACTGAAGTCCACAAGAAAATTCATCAATGCTTATGTTTTAATCACTATTCTGGGAGAGTATAATATGTCAAACTCATTCAATTCCACTGACTATTTCAACAACCTCCCTGAGTGATCAGGCTTAGCAAGTACAAACTTGAGTGGGATGTCAGTAACGACTTGAATAGAGTGTGTTTGAAAGTACGATTGCAATCATCAAGCAAAGATAAAAAGAACGTGTGACTTTTTCCATAAGCGGATATTTCAACTTGGTACCTTATAGAGATTTACTAATATAGTAAATGGGTCATTGCTTCCAACATTCTTTCCTAATAAGAATAGAAATGACTACATCTTCTCCAGCTCCTAAGTATAACAATAGAGTCTCACCTTCCTTTGGGCTTTGCAATAAAGTGGGTTACACGAGTAGAGTCTTGAGGTCGCAAAAAGCCTTCTCGCACTCTAAGGTCCACTTGAATTTTTTCACCCCTCTAAGAACTTTGAAGAATGGCGAGCAGTGCTCCTCAGCCTTCAAAATAAATCTAACCCTATTAGCCGCTGCACTTCCTTCACTATCTTGGGTGATGGCCTCTCGAATATAACATTTACTTTATCAAGGTTCATCTTGATGCCTTCAGGGGTGATAAGAGATTCTAGAAACTTCCTTGATCCTACACCAAAAAATATATTTTAAGGAATTAAGTCACATGTTATACCTTTTCAAAGTGGTGAATGTCTCATTAAGGTCTTGGATGTGTTGAGTTGGCAACTTACTTTTGACTAGCAAGTCATCAAAGTAGACCTCCACATTCCTTCCTTTTTGTTCTCTTAACGCTCGATCAACCAATCTCTGATAGATTGTCCCTGCGTTCTTGAGCCCAAAGGACATAGCCCTATAATAGTATAATCCTTCTCTGGTAATAAAAGTTGTCTTCTTCAAGTCCACAGGATGCATTTGTATCTGATGGTACCCTAAGAATGCATTGAGAAAACTCATCACTGAATAGCCTACAACCAAGTTGAAAAGCACGTCTATACTAGGGAGGGGGTACCCATCTTTTGGATATATCAAGTTCAAATTAGTGAAGTTGACACACATTCTCCACTTCCTGTTCAATTTCTATACCATAACTAAATTCAATATCTGCTCCAGGTATTATACTTTTCTAATGAAATTTGCTTCAAGCAACTTCACGACCTCTTCCTTGATAGGCTAGGCGAGTAGGGTGGCTATCTTCCTCATTTTTTGCTAGATGGGCTACACATCTTTGCGGATATTGAGACGATGGCAAGTGACATTACCGTTGATGCCCAGCATCTCCGTAGTGGTCCAAACAAATACATCGAGGTTTTCCAAAAGTGTCTCGTGAGTTCTTCTCTATACTCAGAGTTAAATGCCAAGCTGATTTTCAGAACTCACTCTAGATCCTGCTTGATGAGAATCTCTTTTATCCCCTCGAGAACTTCAAATCCAGTTCTCGTGGTATTTAACTATAATACTTCATCTTCCTTATCAAATCTACCAACTACCTTTAAGTAGCAAACTCAAAACTGGTTGAGATTTCCTTAACGATGATCTCCTCACCTCTAGTGGGAAATTTGATGACTACGTGGTAGATTGATATCATTGCTTGAAAAGTATTGAGTAAAAGTCGGTCAAAGATGGCATTGTAGGTGGTCGGAGCCTCTATGATGATAAAGTCGGTCATTGCTGTGAATTGTTTCCTCCCTTCTCCACAAGTCATAAGGAGGATAATCATCCCTTCAATTTGTCTCCACTATCTTAAGAAGCCGTATAGTGATCCCCGTGTGGGGACGAGTTTAGAATTATCTAATCCCAACTTAAAGATTATGTTGACCGAGCTCCTCGTGTCGATCAAATACTTTCAACTTGATAGTTGGCGATGAGGGCGATGACGACGACGGCATCATTATATGGGTTGCTCATGGTGAGTTTATCATTCTCCGAAAAACATACTAAAACTATAGAGGTAGGTTGTGCTCACAGCATAGCAACTGAGTTTATCTCCCCTGATCGCAATCTCTTCAAGCTCGCCTTTTTGTAGATTCCCCGTAACCTTCGAAGATGGCAGGTACCACCCCTGCAATGTGGACTACATGTGCGAGAACGAGCTCATTATCGAGTTCAACGACTTGTCTTTTCTTCTAGTGAATTCCTTAAGTTTTCTTTTGATCAGTTCATTTACTATAATCTTTAAGTGTTGACACTCCTCAATGTCATGCCTATGGCCACGATGGTAGGCACAGTACATTGGCTGGTCATCAACTCTATCGGGCTTTCATTGGTGGTGGTCTCTTGAAATACTCCTGTTCTGGATAAGCTCTATTAACTCAATCATTGATACTCAGAGAGGGGATGCTGATGGGGGTTACAAGTATTCAGCTCCTTTATGACGAGTTGTGAGATTCCTAAAATCCCACCCAACTGGTAGTACTTGGGTCGCTTTCTTTTATCTACTCTTTCTGGTCGATACCCGCTTGGGTTGCTTTCTTTTATCTACTATTTGTGGTCGATGCCCGCCACTGGATGTCACTTCGAAAGAAATTTATTTGCCAAGTCTTTTGCTTAGGTCAAAAGTGTGGGATAGACGACTGCATTATATTCTTCCGCATTCACATAGTTATTTGTCAGCTCTAGTAACTCTACGAGTGTCTTTGATTATTGGAGCCCAAGAGCATATATAAAAAGCCCCTCCTTTAGGCCTTGGGCAAATGCAGCTTGGGCAACTACATATTACAAATCTTTAATTTCTAGTATCTCTTATTGAAACGAGTGATGAACTTCCTCAATGACTCGTCTGGTTCTTGTCTCATCTGCAAAAGGACTTGGGAACTCTTTAGCGATTTCTGAGCTCTGAAAAATTACAAAGTGAACATTCTTTCAAACTCGGTAAATGAGGTAATGAACCCCCATTGGAAGGTGCGAGAACCACAGCAAGGCCAACTCTTTGAATGTGAAAAGAAGAGATGGAACTTCATCACGTCATCCAGATCTAACAGTGATGTTGTTGATTTAAATAAGCAATGTGGTCAGCTGGATCTATCTGACCTTTGTATGAATCCAAATGTGAGATCTTGAACCGGTGTGGGGGCAAGCTTTAGTAATCTTCACGAAGAAAGAATTAGTTAGTTGGGGCTGATTCTTTTACACATCTTTTTCACCAATGTCATAAGACTTGTCATCCAAGATGGGAGTCATGGACAATTCTCTTCTTGCTCGACGAGCCCGTCAAGTGGTCGATCCCATGGAGCCCTGATTTTCTCTGAACCTTGATTCTTCATGGTGCGCCCTTGTACCAGGCAAGTAATCTTATCTTCCATATATCACAAATCTTGTTGTGTTGCAAATTATTGGACATTCCGCTTCATGTCCACTGAGCAATCTCGTGTCAATGATCCTACTTCACTTTATATCTGACTTCTAGTTCTTAACCTCTTTCCACACTCACTGCACCTAAAAAGATGTTAAATCAAAATCTATCTGTGGACTGAGGAAAAGCCTTCTTAGATATCTGGGAAATAGAGTAATATAGAGTGAAGTAAATTTGAGAGGTCAAAAGAGTCATGAAGTAAAACGAATTTTATTTCTTGATAATTCAGAGTGCATGTGTTGTGAGAGCAAGAGCGGAAAAAAGATCTCTTAGAAATAGAGGTGCCCCCTATTTATATAGCAAGAGATGTCTATACATATGATAAGAACATATATGATAAGTCGGGTACAGATGAGGACTTGATACAGAGATGGACTTGTCTGACCTAATATGAGTATGTGTGAATAATGGATCCAGTGAACATAATTGTCATTCTAGTCTGGTTGCTCGAGTTGAGGCCAGGCTGTCGAGTTTTAGTGATCACGGCCATCCGACCTCCGTAGCTACTTACCAACCATGGGAGGAGTAATCCTCAGGCAGTTCTATGGTTTTTTCTCTAAGTCTTCAATTCCTCTATTTGTTAGTGAGACTTCACTATCGAGTGTATTTTCCTGCGAGTTTGACTATTCTGATAGCCTTGCTAGTATGATCATTCATATTTATTTACTCCTTCAGGTATACACTAGGTATACACAAGTCTTGGCACTAAACTGCCCCTATGTGTCTAATCATGCAAGGCAATCTACTTTTTGAATTGATGGATGAATTTGATAATCCAGATGGCTAACCTGACTTGACCAACCTACTTTATTCCTCTTGATCTTGCTCCTCCAAGAAAAGAATCAACTCTTATTATGAAGATGTAAGCATGAACTTCATATTCCCTCTAGCAACCCCAATTCAGATGATGCAACCAAGCAGGGGCGGATACAGTGTGGGGGCACTGGGGGCACATGCCCCCACTGACCAAACCCACCGTAATAAAAATATTAGGCTTTGGTATCGAGATTTAGGCTTTTGAAATATTCGTCTTACTCGCGGTGACTTGTGGAGTGGAGCCTGAAGGTAATCCCTCGTCTTTCCTCTCGGTTCCCACCCTTGTGCCGACTTGTCTAAATCATCGATTTAGTAAATTAGATTTAACCATGAGAAAGCGGTGTAGCGGATTATACAAAGCCATGGCCAATTGATTCGATAAATCCGGATTTAACCATGCCAAAGTAGCTTGTCTAAATCCGAAATTGCCTTGTCTTTCCTCCCACCGCAGCGCTTGTCTAAATCTCGTAAATCTGCCTAGAAAAAATTTGTTTTGAAAAATGATGATTTATTTCCAATCAATTAACGTGTGAAACTAAAACTATTAAAAATTAAAATCTGTACATTTACGATTATTTAAAAGGGGTTTGTGGAGGTTATTAAAGTTGATATTGATTTCTAAAATTTATAATTTCTTTTAATCATATATGTTAATTTAAAACAATCAAATGTGATCTTATACCTTCATAATTAGATGATTCTATTTGTTGAGCATAAATGATAAATCTTGGTGTCACTTAATATGACTTCAACTTGATTATCTTTGATGATGCTATAAATTTTATAGGGGAGTTTTTAAATATTGCTTTTTTTTTGTCCTAATTTTTTAACATTATTACTTTAAATTGATATCTTGAGTCTTTTATTTTTCCCCCATCCCTATTTTTGGACTTTGCTATTGAGATTTGTTTTGTCTTAAATTTCATTAAATCTTTTATGAGTATTTAATGGTTAATTATATGTTTTATGTTCTGTGTTCTTGGAGGATCAAAACATTCAGAAATATTTCTCAATGGAACATTCTTCACAATTGATTAAGATATGTGAATATTTTTTTATTAAAAAAAAGTAAGTGTGCTTTTTTTAAAGATGGAGAAAATTGATGTTATTGTAAAATTTATTTATTATATTATATTATGAGATATTTTAATTTTTATTTAATATAAGAGTGTATTATTATTTTTATTTTATTGTGCCCCCTCTTAGAAAAGTTTCTGGATCCGCCTCTGCAACCAAGGATGGTATATTTCCATCTAAGCATGAAGATTACCGATTTCAACATCACTAATCTTCGTTTTAAGGTAATTGAATATCGAACCAAAGAGACTGGAATCTTAGGAAAACAATCAACAACTGGAAATGGGGAACTCCAGCTGATACGCTTCTGCACAAGCACTTGACATTTCAGTAACGTAATTGATAAATGACAAATGATTTTTCGGTCCAAAATTTATTCGCGCCGCTACCTTATTTCCTACAGATCAACAAATCGTCCAACTAAATGAACAAGCCGAGATCCTCAAATCAATCCAAGATTACGTAGTTTTCTAGCGGACACAGGAGAAAGAAGAATCAAAGGAAGGTAGGGTAAAAACGTGCACCTGAAGCTTGCCGCCGAGTCCACCGAAACGCATTCGCGTATCGGAGTTTCTCTCCAAGGCGCGGAGGTCGTGGATGATTTGGTTCACCATGGCGGGGACGGGAGAAGAAGTACCCCAACCCTGCCATTCCATTAAACTCACCGCCTGCTCTCCCCTGTCCACACGCGCCGCCATTCCTTGTGATTCGGCCATCGGGGGAACCAAAGCGGTTCCGGCAACTCGCAGCTTTGCTCTTGCGCAAAAGGCAGGGTACAAATCGTTGAGGTAACGCGGCGCGAGTAGCCAAGCTTGGTGCGCGAGCATGGCAGTAAGAACTGGCTGCGGAATGTAACTCGAGTCTTAATACCGTTTTCTCTCTCTCGTTTTCTCTCTCCCTCTCTCTCTCTCTCTCTCTCTCTCTTTCTCAATTTCTCCTCACAATTTCTATTGTTTGAATATTAATCTATGCACACGGATCAACACTAATTTTAATGTTTAAATAATATTATATTGAAGAATGAATTTCTTTGAACTGTTTATATGCTATATGGTTGGTATAGCATCCATCAAGTTAACATTCTCCTACTTAAATGAACCATTAAGATAACTTAGACTTAAATGTCCTCTAAAGTTGAATATTTTACTTGATTTAAAATTCTAATAACTATTTGTTATTATAAAATCATGTCTTTTGTATTGAAAAATATTGGCATAATATATCAAAGTGTTATAACACTGATATTTAATTATCTCTTGCATCATAATTAAGAGCAAGCGTTACATTAACAATATCATTATTAAAAGCAAACATTTTTATGATAATATGACTTGGTTGAAGAACTATGTTTTTAATATATTACGAAATATGAGTAAAAATTAATCCATAAAAATGGGAATTTAGAGTTTTCTCAAAAAAATTTCCTAGGATTTATTGTTTGTCATAGATATTAAAATTAGCTTCATCAAAATCAGAGCCATTCTAAAAATGGAATCAACCAAAAGTCAAATGTAATTATGATCCCTCTAAAAAAGTCTTGACTTTTTAAAGTGGTTCATCTCTAATCTTTTTGGTAGATGTCAACCATTAGTTGCAATAGTAAAAAAAAAATTATTCAGTTTTTTTATAGCCTTATCAAAATTCATTTGACAATATTAAGAAATATTTGAAAATGGCTTCTATTATTCTAATAACAAGTTCATTTCTATTTGAATGGAATATTCTCTTAGCAAAACATGTCACTGTGTACTAATTTTATAGTTTGTAAATTAAGTCATTATAAATTTTTCTTAAAAATAGTTTAATTTCTTGAGTAAATCCTCTTTAATACTTAAGAAAAAGATGAGACCATCTAATATGCCACATGGTGTACATGAAGAAAGGAAAAGACCGATCAAAATAACTCATGACAAGGCACTCACTACAAGTAGCAAAATGAAGATCTTTAATTAGGGATTTTTTTAATGAACATTATATGAAAACATGTATTTGTAATATTATTTGTGGAACATTTGTAATTTTTAAAAATAGAAATTTTAAATTTTGAATGTTTGAACTTTTTTAAATTCATATTTTTGAATTTGAAATTTAAATTTGAAAGTTGAGTTTTCAAATATATATATATATATATATAAGAAACTTTACATAAAATTCATAAAAAAGTATATGATAATTCTAATTATAAAATAATTATTGTTTTTTTTTTTAAGGGTGACTAGAATCCACTCATTTGGAGGTGGTTTTGGGTAATTATAAATGTATAACTACCCATTCTAATCATAAACTTTATGGCCATCTAGTTCTTTCTTTCTTTTTGAATTTGAGAATTCTCTCTTGTAAAAACATATATTTATATTTTGTATGTAAAATGAAGTATTTAGTTTATTGTTTCAATGAAATTTGGAGTGATATTTTGAAGTTTTGTTAGACTTGGTGGCAGCCAAAGTTGGAGAGATTTTGTGATCTCTCCAACCTAACTCATTCAAGTGATTTGATTTTCATGCTACTATTTTCTTTGTAATGTTTTTTGTGTACACTTTTTCTATCTTTTCTCTAATTTAAAAAAAATTAAATCCACAATAGAACACCCATAAAATCTATTCTAAAAATTGATAAGGGTGGCTGGCCAACCTAATGAAGAAATCAGACCTCCAAACCCTAATTACTGGACTTAAACTCTTCCAAAAAATTTTAAAAAAATTATAAACATTTTTCTATTGCATCCAAGTATTTTACAAGCATTTCCTTTGTATTAAGTTAGTCCACTAAAATACTAAATCCAACCTAGCTTATCCAACCAAAGGTATTCTATAGACTAAGTCCTTTTAAAATTAGAAAAAAAATATTAAAATTTTTAAAATTTTGGAAATTCTCCATAGTGTACTAGACTCTCAACTCTATCATTTTGAACTTGTTTTAAGGCTTGGAGTTATTTTATTTCCTCACATAAAAATTTTGAAGTGAAAGTTTATGTTCTCAAGCTAGGGAGCTTTATAGTATAAGTTAACTACTCTATGTGTCTTAATCTCGATTTTCACATCAAATATAATTCTATCAAACCATTCATCAAAATTTTAAGTCACTCTGAAGTAGTTTTCAACCAAATTTAGGTCACCCCAAGTGATATAATCTTGGGAAACATCAAGATTTGTATGAGAGCAAATCCTAGATTATAAAAGGTTTTCAAGTTGGAAACTCAAGATTATAAGAAGTGGTAAGAAAATAATTTTTAAAATATTTGTTATTTATTTTTATTTATTTGACCATTAAATATTTTTTATAAATTTAATTGTATGGTGTGAGAATAAAAATGTTTCTATTTGATAATAATATCTTTTTATTGTATGATATTTATTAGTGTAAGCCAACCCCTTTATTCCCTTAACTCAATTTCATGTCAAATCTAACTCTATTAAATTCTTAATCACCTTTCTACATCTCTTAGAAAGGATTTTTAATCAAATTTGGGTCACTCTAAGTGTTCCAACCTCAAGCCACATCACCATCTCTTTCAAAACATTTACGTAGGTGGATAATGAATCTATTTCAATTTATTATTACATATGTGTCCCATTGTGCCATTAAGGGATATGCTTTAGATTATTTTTTGTAGCCCATATCTAATAATTCTTATCTAAATGATAGCCTATTTAATGAGCAAGTTTTATCTATTATAATCAAGAATAGAAGCTAATTTTGCTGGTACAACCTCCATTAAAATTAATACTTTTGACATAATTCCTCGAGTTAATGCAAAAGTTGGACCAATTTTTGTATCTTTGATAAAGAAATCATTCGATACTTTTAAACCTTAATAGATCTTTGTATAAATGATGAGACATAATTGGAAGCCTTCATCATAAACATTAAATTGCATATTCAGGTGAACATCAAGAGAATTATAATTTACAATGATTCTCAATTGATCTTTAGCAAAGTGACTAGAATTTATAGTATCGAACTAAACCTCTATGCTATATATATATATATATATCAAAATCAACTTATTATATCTCTAGCCTATCATGATACTTATGAGTCTTAATAAATTAAAAATAAAAACTTACATTTAAACTCATCCATAAATTAAGAGAATGATTGTTACCAATTCTTCATATATTACCTAAGTTAAGAAATAATACTTTTAAACTAATCATTGGCCTCTTAAATTGACACAAGAGAGTTCATGTACTTTAATCATTGATTGTTTTATATTTTTTACTTATTTGATAAAATATGGCTTCGTTTTCTTGATAAAAATGAATCATATAAAATTATGAGTGAAGTACTCAAGGACTTATATAAGGTTAATTAATTTGGCCCAAAAATAAAATTAAAAAACAAAGGAGTAGGATATTAGTAGCCAACTAACACACATAATTGTGTAAATTTAATAAAAAAATATCATCAATGCCAAATTTACAGTCTTATCCCTCACATATCTCTAAAATTTGTACTCAAATGTTGGGATGCAAATGTAGTGGGTCTGATAAATCTTCATTCTTTAAAAGGAAATAAATTAATATTTGAGACAATAGAATATTTTTAAAATAGGATGAAGCTTTCCCATTGTTGTGTATACACTTTATGTATCTCACCATTTTGATTTGATGATAGCGAACCTTATATGATGAAGAATAATACTTTTTTTTACAAGTTAAATTATCTACGTAAAATAATATGATTGTCATTATTAATTTAGATTTTTATTGATAACAAATATATATAGCTGAAGCTATTACTTATAAATTTCAAGTGTTTCAAGAAATTCACTAGACTCAGCTTGTTAAGTCAAATTTGAAAAGCCAGATCAGTCTAGACTAGAGCAGTTTAAGAATCTTTCTATATATAATCTACATGAAAAAATTGCTAAAAGTTTTTAATATTATTTATTTTAAATTTTATTTACTTTTTATATTTTATTTGTATTAATTTTTTAACATTCTGATAATTATCCTTTTAGATAATTTGAATATATGCATTGAATTAAGTGTTATCCATGGCATCTCAAAGTGATTTTAGTTTATTTTCTACTTTATTAATTAATTTTCATGTTGATTTAATTTTTATCTATTTATTTTAGCATATGAATTTAATTATCCATTTTATTATCAAAATTATCCTTTTTTTCTCTCTCTCATTATTTATTTTTTTTCTCTCAAATTAATAATTACATTTGAATTTTATTTACCATTATATTTGGCCAAATTTTTGATATTTTTGAGGCATGATGACTTTTGTGTGATTTATAATTCAATGCCACACCATTTTTTTATTTAAAGGATTTTAAAATTTCAAGTTTATTTAAATTTCAAATTGTATATTACCTTAATTCATTTTTAAATCTATTTTTATTTATTTAAGGTTTCTTTTTTGTTAGACCCTTAAGTATTTTAATTGATTAGATTTGATTTAATTTGAATTAAGTTGAATTAATTCAAATTTTAATTCAAATGATTCTTGTTTAATGGACTTCCCTACCTTAATCTCCTAATTTTGGAAAGTCTTTAGTGTCACAATCACGGATAAAATGTCATAGTGGATGGAGGAAGAAGAAGTTCTTTTAGATCTTCTCTCTCGCCGAAGTGGAAGAAATGCGAGAAAATTTACTCACCCAAGTAAAATGATAGTGAAGGATCACCAAATCCCTCGAACAGTCGGCCACTAAGCTCCAAGCAAAGAGTCTTCACTCAAGTTTTTCACACACAAATAGTCTAATCTTTTCCATTAGGTTAGAATTGTAGTTTATATAAGTTACAGCAACCCAAGTGATGTGTCCGTTCAAAAAACCAATGAAAAACTAAAAAAAATTGGAACCTATCATTTCGTAGCATCGACTCACCATAGGCTAGCATCTAGTCGCTGACTTTTCTGTCCAGACACATTATAAGGAATCGGCCATAGTGCCAAGGCACAAAAAAGCTAGTGCCTAGGTGTTATAGATGAAGCAATCATGGAGAGTTTGTGACAGTGAATGGAGGAAGAAGGTGTGATCTAGATCTTCTATTCACCAAAGTGGAAGAGATGTGAAAAGTTTTACTCACAAAAGTAGAATGACAGTGAGAGATCACCAAATCCCTCACTTCTATAAATGATTGGACTTAAGTAGTGAAAGATTTACCTAGGCTTGCTAGAGTCAAACAAATGATGTAAAACATATTGCAAATGACCACCCTCCTACATGGGGTTTAGTATGACCAATCTAATGGGGTAAGTTAGTTTAAAGCTTTAGTATTCTATGAAGATATATATATATATATATATAAGTGTTGCTATATTTTTATATCATTAAAGGACCTTCAACATATATGGTATATTAGTAAGATATGCCATAAATATTTGCAAGATGTCTTGATTTTAAAATCGTAAGTGTTGATAGCTAGACTCGACCAATTAGTTCGTAAATTGGAATCCTCTCGTTGTGGAATGTTGAAGAGTATGTTTATATGTGAATTACTCCAATAGATACATATCAAAGAATGCAACAATGATAAGTAAAAAACTTAGCAGTCAAACAATCATTGGTAAAAACTAAGTGTCCATATGGTCATTAGCCTAATGACTAGTGCTCCAAATCATAGATAATAAGGGCTCAAGATTTCATTATTATAATCCAAGACATCTTCCAAATATTTATGACATTTCTTACAAATAAATAAACACACACACACACATACACATAGGATGATCCCCAAAAGATGGACCTTGATCACTAAACCCTCCAAGTAACATCTTCAGGTGTGTTTGACTAGAAAACCTTCTAATTACCATGCTAAACCTGAAGATGGATTATGTTACTTTGCTCTTACTTCTTAAGAACAAATTAGGTAGAAAGGAGTAACTCAATCTTGGAGTCATTTCCTAGAGAAAAAGCTATGCTTGATCTTTCCTATTTTTACCTTCAAAGTATGTTAAGATTACATAACTAACTCAATTTACTTGAGCTTAATGAAAAACTCCTTTATAGGTCAAGTTAATCTTTCCCTAGTTTTGCACTTCAATGACTTATGAACCAAGTATTGTACCCATAGAGAGTATATAAAAGAACCCTTTTGTTACATTATCTTAGTAAGTAGACTTTTGGTTGAGCACAAAAAGAGTATTTGTACTTAGTTTGCAAACTCAGTAGGTAACCTTATAACTATATCATTTCAAAGGCTGTTTGCTCGAGATTGGGTTGCAAGTTTGACCTTGAGAACTTATGTGACTTTAATTAATCATACCGTTAGAAGTTAGAGTAGGTCATTAAACATATGAGAATCAATCAAACCAGAATGCCAGACTCATCATGAGTCAATCTCCTCGTTTGACAAAAGCTCTTTAGCCTAGGTTTCTACTTCTATCATTTCGAAAGAGGTGGTAGAAGCTTTCACTTAAGACTCATTATTTTTTACATGTTTGCCAAAGTTAAGGATGAATTTCTAATTTGATATGTGACTTTAGTCTTTTGAACTAGTTGGTGATACTAGTATTAGGACCAAAAATTGACAATCAAATTGTAAGTGTAGATAAATAGTTATATTGTGCTTATTCCCAACTATGTAAAGGGTAAATTACCATATTTGAGTAGTTCAAATCTTTTTTTAGGCTAGCAAATTAGAGCAAGATAAGGTGTATTCTAATCTTATGGATGTGTGTGCCAAAGTGATTAAATGACAAAGGTTTCATTAATGACTCATATAAGGAGCATACATGTTGTCAATCAACATTTTGCTGCTTAGGATATACACCACAAAGATTTTATAATGGCCCTCCTTTAAGTATTTCTAACCAAGACCAAATCCTAAGACTAATTAAAAAGGAGAAGCTATGGACAATACTGGGATAATATAATAACCTCTTTGATGGATTTAACCTAGACTTAGATCTGAAATAAAATTAGAAAATAGAGTACCCACCATCAAGGATGTTGAAGTCACTTCATTTAATTTAAATGAAGTTGAAGGTGCATGAGTTTTTTTGGCCTACACTTAGTCATATACCCAAATTGGAATGGTGAAATTACAAATCACGGATGGACAATACATGATGTAAATGGTTGGTGTTTGCCCACAAAAGTGATCAAATTGGTGGATTTTGGGCCCCCTAAGATACTCAAGAGACTAAGAATATGATGAGGAGTTTAGATTAAGGTGGAAATATGATTTATAAGGATAGAGTGGTTAGCCAAGAACTTGACAACAAGCAATCCCAATTTTGAAACCACAACTTTTAACAATTAGAACTTTGTCACCAAAGATCTTAATCACATAAAATAAAAAGGAAATTTTAGGGTAAGGAGTCCAGTTGTGATATAAATTTGTGAGGGGCAATGATAATTTTATTAGAATTTCTTTGAGGAATGGTCACATTAATAATAGCTTGGTATGCTCTATAAATTTGAACTTAGGGGTTCAATAAACTCAAGAAATTAGTAAAGGAAACACCTCAATCAATACATGAAGATTGTAGAGAATGAATTTTACTATAGATCCAAAATTTTAAGTAATTTTTGTCAACGTTAGATTGATCAATTGCCAAAAAATTGAGACTAGGTCCTAAAACCCTATGACCTAATTGACTTTACAAGATGGAATTAGAATAGATTTTATGTGGTAACTTTAAGGATTTGATTTTTATATTATAAAACACAATCACAAGAACACCAATCAAATAATAATTGTTAAAAGATGATACACATAAAATTAAAGCAAGTAAAATAGAAGCACTTCTCACCCAAGTAGTGTTGAAAGTGGGATCACCAAACCCCCCTCCCATGGCATGCCACCAAGCTCTAGCCACAACTGTGTTTCACTCAACTCTTTCTCAAAGAATAGCTAAAAGCCTTTATTAATAGGAGAATAAGGATTATAAGAGGCCCTTAGAATTTAATTTGGAGGGAATAGTTGAGACGAGGGATGCATGGGAGGGGGAGGGGGTCATCACCCAACCAACTTAACCACTCTAAAACATGGAGCCACCGACAATTAAGAAGATTAATTATATATCAATCAATATAATTATAATTTACACTAATGACTTTTATTATACATGATATGACAACACCAAATACAATATACATGAAAATTTTACATGGAGTTTCAAAATAATTGCAATAATACAACTAAATACTACAACATGACATAAAATGCATAAAACTAAGTTTTTTGATAAGCCTTCATGCTTCCTTCAAGCTCAATGTCCTCCTTATGCCCTCTTGCTTTGGTGATGTGGCCACCATGAGAAGACTTCCTATCCCTTATCTTGGCTCTAGTCAAGGAACCTTATGCTATACTACACATTATAACAACTTCATTTAGTTTGATGAAATTCAAAAGGAGGTGAGTTTTGATGACCCAGGCCCAGTCATAAGACATAACCATAAGAATTAGGTAAGATTATAAATAGCTAAGAATTTTATAATAACCATATTTAATTTTATTTTAGCTATCAATTTTATTAATAAAGAAGAGAATTAAGGGTTAGAAGATGAACCTTAAAAAATAATGATTTCAAAAGAACTATTAATATAGAAACATGAGGGAAACCTTTTAGGTGTCATCCATTTTTGTTGAAGAGATGACATACATAATGGATGAAAATGAAATGTTTAAAGATTCTTCTATAGAAATTGTCAAGAATTTAATCATCATAATGGGATAGATCTTATTGAAGAACAACTTTCACACATTGCAAGGTTGAACACCATTAAGGATTTTGTAGCATTAATATTTATATTTGTTAACATTTTGATGTCATTCACTAACAAGGGTAGGATGAATATGTTGACCTCTCTTTTAGTGAGGTTGACACTCATCACCTTTTATTTTAGGATTTTCATATTAGCACTAAGATTTTCTCACCTAGATCTTAGGACACTTATGCTAATTAAGATGTTGCCAAAACCCAACTTAAGACTTATAGACTTCAACCCTAGAGTTAGGTTCATTAGGCTAGAGGATCCAACCTAGCCCCATTAACCCAAATCCACATACACTAAATCAAATTGATTTCAAACCAATTTTAACTTCAAATAGAATCCAAAAAAGCACAAACCAAGCATAATTAGCTTCAAATGGGTTACTTGGCTAACTTAGCCCAGAAGCCATTTGACCATTTAACTCACCAAACTTGACCCTTTTGGGCCTAAAATGTTTAAACCCAAAATTGACAGAAACCCTTTGAAATTAACCTCACCTAAACTATTTAAAATATCATTTAAACTTGATTAAAGCTTAATTGAGTGTTAATTTAGAAAATTGACTTACTTAGCCCAAGTTAGCCAAATTTAACCTATGGGGGCAAAATCAAAATCAAATTAATATAATCTAAATTGAACCAACCTAAAGCCTTACTGTAGTTAAATGAGATTCTTTTAGAGCAGCTTGAATATGAGCTCATAAACATATAACAAAATATAATGTTAGGACCACTAGCAATAAGATACAAAAGAGAACCAATCATACTCCGATAAAGTTTCTGATCAACTGGTTTTCCAAATACATTTAAATCAAGCTTAGTAGTGGGGCTTATAGGAGTCTTACTAGATTTAAATTTCTTCATACCAAAACTCTCTATCAAGTCATTAGTATAATTGATCTGACAAATGAAAGTGTCATTATCTTGTTGCTTTACTTGAATCCCCAAGAAAAATTAAGTTCACCCATCATACTCATTTTAAATTCTTTGGACTTCAAAGATGGGAACTCAATGCACAATGATTCATTTGTACTACTAAATAAAATATCATCAACATAAATTTGAACAATGATCAAGTAATCACTTAAATTTTTAAGGAATATGGTGGTATCTACTCTACCCTTTCTAAAACCATAGTAAATAAAAAGCTACTCACTTTATCATTCTCTATGAGCTTGTTTCAATCCATACAAAGCTTTCTTTAATTTAAAAACACGATCAAGAAATTCCAAACTTTCAAAACTAGGGGGTTATTCTACAAAGATATCTTGATCTATAAAGCCATTTAAAATTTACTTTTTACATCCATTTGAAAAAGTTCAAAGTCTTTCTAACAAGCATAGGCAAGGAGCAATCTAATGGCTTATAATCTAGCTACAAGAGCAAATATTTCCTCAAACTCTATTCCTCCAACCTGAGTGTATCCTTATGCAACTAATCTAGCCTTATTTCTAACAATGTGTCACAAGTCATCTAATTTATTCTTAAAAATTCATTTGGTTCCTATAACATTTTGGTGTTGAGATCTAGAGACTAATTCCCACACATCATTTCTGAGAAACTAATTTAATTCATCATCCATAGCTATAATCCAAGAGTGATCCTCCAAAGCTTCATCTATAAATTTTGGTTTAATTTTTGATAAGAATATAGAATGATTAATCACTTCCATAGACTGCCTTCTAGTTCAAACACCTTGGGAAGGATCTCCTATAATCAAGCCTTTGAGATGATTCTTAATAAATTCTCATTCTTTAGGGAAAGAATCATCTATCCAAATTTATTTTCATAAATTTATCTACCTCATCTTTAATAGAATATACAAGATTTTCATCAAATATAATATGTACTAATTCTTCTACAATCATCTTTCTTTTAACGTAAACTCTATAAGATCTGTCATTCATATAATAGCCTAAAAAAATACCATCATCAGACTTACTATCAAACTTTCCTAAAGAATATTTACCATTATTCAAGATAAAATATTTACAACCAAAGATATGAAAGTAACTACCTTTAGGTTTCTTACTAAAGAACAACTCATAGGAGGTCAAGTTTAAAATTGGTCTCAAGTAAAAACAATTCATTACATAGCATGCAGAGTTAATGGCTTTAGCCTAAAAATACTTAGGCAACTTATAATCATCTAGCATAGCTCTACTCAACTCAACTAGAATTTTATTTTTCTTTTCTAATACACCATTTTGCTGAGGGGTTCTGGGAGTAGAAAAATTATGCTTAATGTCAAACTCATCACAAAAAGCTTCAAAATTTTGATTTTCAAATTCATCACCATGATCAATTTGAATTTTACTAACAAGAACACTTCTATTTCATTGAATGTGTTTAATAATTTTCTAAAATATTCAAAAGCATCATTTTTGTGAGTTAAAAATATGACCCAAGTGAATTAAGAAAACTAATCAGCAATATCAAAGCCATAGAATTTTCCACCCAAGCTTGTAGTACTAACATGATCAAACAAATCTATATGTAGTAATTATAATGGTCTAGATGTAGAAATAGTATTTTTGTTTTTAAATGATTGTTTAAAATAATTTTCATGAATACATGCACAAACATAATTAGAATGAAACATTTTTTTTAGATAAATCATCTACAAGATCAAGTTTTACAATTTTATTTTAAGACTGAATATTAATGTGACACAATCTTTTATGCCATGACCAAATGTCAGCATGTGAACTTTAAAACAAGGTTAAAATTAAATTATCATCACATGTACTTTCAAAATCAATAAGGTAAATATTTTGAATCTATGACGAGCAAATAAAACATTATCCTTATTTCTAACAATATAGAAAGACACATGAAATTCAATATTAAGTCTTTTATCATTGACTTCATGAGCCCCAACTCATTTGAGATTAATCTTGATGATAGAAACATATGTTCAAATGCTACTAAATTTTTTATTTCAAGTGTTGTAGGAAAATTCTTCAACTCTAGATTTTTTAATCAATTCGGAAAGCTAAAGCTATTTGACTTGTACTGGTTGGGAATTTTTAAGAATCACTATATTAAGGGAAATAAAGAGCTCAATAAAAAAATAATAATAAATGATTCATTCATTTTAAAATAATTTATTTTAAAATTATTCATATTTTCTACATCTCAAAATTGTAATTATTCTTTGAATTATCCATTTTGGATAATATGAACTAAGTGCATGAGTTAAGTTCCATTTAATATGTTTTCAAGAAATATAAATCAAGTTAATACTTTATTAAATCATTTCCATTCTTAATCATAATTTTATTTATATATTTATTGCATGAAAACTAAATTATTCTTGAATTATCCTATTATTCTATTTTCTCTCTCCTATTATTTTATTTTCTCTCTCCCATCATCCTTCATCATTTGGCCATGATTTCATAGAATTTTCATAATAAATCATTTGATAATTATTTAAAATTTTTACATAAAAATTCCCTCATTTTTCAATTTTTAAAAATTCATTAATTTGAATTTTTGAATTCGAATTATTTTGAATTTAAATTGCATAATTCATGCCATATCCATGCAAAAACAAATCTAATTTTTATGGAATTTTTTGGACGCCACAAAATGATTTATTTAAATTATTTGAAGTTTAATTATATTATTTCAAGCTATTTTAAAATTAAATTCAAATCAACCTTTATTAATAATCTTTCTTTTTTTATTAAATCTATTTAATGTATTTCTTGGCCAACCCACACCAATAAAATTTAAATTATTTAAAATTATATTTATTACTTAAAATTCATCTTAAGTAATCTTCCTAGATTGAAATCAACAAATTGCATTGAATTGAAATCATTCCACCTAAAGAGTTTAATGTTGGCCAAAATTCACAATGATTTTTTCATTTATTTTATTTGAATTAATTCATGCTATGTTGTCTCCTAAATCGTGATAAAATATATTGATCATATATTAATTATATCATGAATTAAATTCAAATTGAATCCCTTCTTGGAATTAAATTTGGCTAACTATCATGCTCTAGGATATCATATTATATGCAAGTTAATTTAATTCCCTCTTGATTGATAGAAATCTTTAAATTAAGCCTCAATCCTCCCTTTTGATGAATGGTCTACTTATGAAAGAGAATTAGATGAATTAAATGCTAAGGCTTGTAATATCTTATATTATGCTTTACTTCCCAATGACTATATGAGAATTTCTTTGCTTAAGCTAGTAAAAATAATTTGGGATAAATTAATTCTTACTTATCAAAGTACTAATGAAGTTAAAGATGCCCATATAAATATATTAGTATATGAATATGAGTTATTTCACATGTTACCAAATGAAAGAATTTCTGATGTGTACACTCATTTTATGAAAATTATTAATACATTTCTCTTATTTGGAAGGAAATATAAAAATCAAGATTTAGTTTATAAAATTCTATAGTGCCTTCCAAAAAACATGGGATGCAAAAGTTACTATAATTAGAGAAGGAAAGGATTTGACTACATATACACTTGTTCAGCTTCTTGGTTTCTTGATAGCTTATGAATAGGCTATAGCACAAAGGGATCAAAAAGACCCTTTCCAAAAGAAAGAGAAAGAAAAATTAATTGCTTTGCAAATGGATGACACATGTGAAGAGAATTCCTCATGTTTAGATGTTGACAATGATGAGATTGTTATACTTTCAAGAAAATTGGAAAATATGTTCAGAAAAGAAAGCACAAGTATGGAAAATCTAAATTACATAAATTACCTAGAAAAAAGTTTAATGCAGGTGAAGGAATAGTATGCTACAATTGTAAAAAGCTAGAACATGTGAGAACTGATTGCCTGGATATTGCTGAAAAAGAAAAATGACCTGAAAGGAAGAAGTCTTGGAAAAATAAAAAGCCTCAAAAGAAAAGGAAAAGAACAATTTGGGCAAATGCTGATTTAGAAGAATCTAGTGAGGACACTTCAAAAGAAGAAGCAACTTGTGTTTGATCATAGATGTGGATACTACAAGCGAAGTATGAGAATAAATCTCATATGAAGAATTAAATGATGCTTTCAATGACTTAACACATGAAAATAGAAAATTTAAAAAAAAAAATTCAATGCTTTAGAAAAAGAAAATAACTTTTTTAGAAATGCTTGTTCATCTTTAGAAAAAGAATGTAATGATTTAAAGACTAAGAATGCCTCTTCAATAGATCAATCTATTCTTATTGAAAAGCTTATATAAGAAAATTTATTAGTTCATGCAAAATTGGATACATGTAGTAGTTTACATTCACATGCTTCATTTATTAAAAATAAATCATCAAATTCATTGAGATTTAGACCTTATGCAAATACAAATGTTACATGCAATTTCTGCAATACAAAGGGCCTTTTGATTGTCATGCAAGAAAATCTCAAAGATTTCCTAAATCAAATTTTATTTGAGTACCAATGATAAAAAAAATACAAAAGTAACACACATTACACAACATTCATTGCATACTTTTTCATTAGGATATGGACCCAAACATGTTTGGGTTTAAAAAGTTGACCTCTAATTTTATTTTTATAGAAATGCCTTAAAAAAAAACAAAGAAGGCATGTGGTACATGGACAGCAGATGTTCAAGACATATGACTTGTGAAAAATTAAAATTTTCTAGTTTAGAACCTTGTGAAGAAGGCTATGTACTAAATGAAAAATAGTTTTCATTAGTTCCATTTCTAAAAATTCAATTACTTTAGATAAAGTTTATTTTATTGAAGGTTTAAAGAATAATCTTATTTTTATTAATCAACAGCTCTAGCCACTTCTTTGAATCCATAAGAAGAATCTAGCATTCATTTAGTTGAAGTGTAGGTTTTTATGGCGAGCATGCAACCTACGAATATTTTAGAGAAGAAGGAGGAGAAGACTTGTTATTTATTTGGCATAGGAAAGTGTTGGAATGCCTTGTAGTGAGATTTGCTTATTATCGTGTATTGGGAGTCCTTTTCATCCACATCTCTCACTTTCTTCTTTGATCACAGCTAAGCATGACTATCATTTAAGCATCGGTGGAAGATGGTGAGGGGCACTCATCTACCCTCTAAGTCATTTCCTTTAACAGTCCAAGTAGCTTCATAAAGTCACTTCATGTTTCTATGGGTCTTGGCCACTTTCCAAGTAAATTAGAATTCCACTTACTCGATAGGCAACTTTCCTTCCTAAGGATTAGACCTATAACAATTACCCTTATTAAAATTCCTTTTTAAAATTTTAACGAATTCCTTTCTCACAGACTAGTAGCAACTGCAGCTTTGTCACAAACTGAATTGGTGGTGCCCCGTGTGGCATGTTAGTTGGGAGAAACTTTCGATGCTTTAGTTACCACAACTAGCTTCACCTCATTTAACATCAAGGAAATGGACGTGGATTTTTCCTCTTCTATGCATAAAGATAGTGGTTAGTCTATGAACAACAAGTCTACTCAGTGGCTGGAGGACAATATAGAGGAAGAAGGATGAGTATTCACAAACTCTTTGAGGTTGCCACTCTACTAAGGGAGGTCTCACTCTTTAGAGAAGCCCTAAACTCATCCCAACGGGAAGGAGCTGCATCATAGTTGGAGCTAGAATCATAGTGATGATAGTCTTTGGAGGTGGAGTACCAATGTAACTATGTGACTGTGAGGGTTGAGATAACGCTAATTTAGAACTTGGTCAAGTCGTAAAGTACTTTTCTTCTCCTTTTTGACATAAATTATTTATTCAATTATGTGTGTGAAAAAGGTGGACTATTCAAGGACTGGCTCTTGGACTCTTTAATAAAATTGTCGATACATTGATGTATTAGGGTTATACTGAATGTGTTATACTTTTTTCCCAAATATTTTATTTATTTATACTTGTAGACACTATTTAATTTTTTACTACTATTGTATATTAAATATTTTTTTGTAGCTTTTGTCACTTGAGATGGGATTTTAGTAATCATTTATTTATTTAATATTTAATGTGATGTCCATGTTACCATGCTTTTCTTACTATATCTATAAATTCTTTCTAATTAGAATAGTTGAGACTTTATTACTCTATTGACAGAAGCGAGTAGGTCTTGCTCTCATTCTCATTGTGAGCAAGTATAAGTTTATTGAAGAAAGCTGTCTCTACTTTTAATCAAGCTTATATTAATTATGGTCCCATAATTAAACTCTTATCTTATGACCATGTTTTATGGATACTATGGAGGCAACCCCAACTTCACCAAGTGAGTGGCAGAGAAGATCAAGTGCCTCAACTTGGTGAGGATGCATGAATTGTGCATTATACTCACCTATTTTAAAAATGGGTTCAATATTCCTCTCCCTCGGAAGTGGATTGATATTCTTCATTTCTTTAAAGTAGTCTCTACCCAAATCCTTTTGAACTTAGTGGTGAGCATCACTACTTTTATCTTGTGTTTGCGAGAAAAGAGCACTTTTTGGAGCCTAGGCCTCTTTCGATGAGCATTCATGGTGAAAGGCCACCATGATGGAATTGTGCAGTTTTTAGCGACTTTGCTAAAAATTTATGATTTACAAAATAAGGTATAAAAGTGGTGCTCACAACTTCTGTTTGTGAAAACTGCATCATAATGGTTGATGTTGACTATTCCTCTACCCTACCTACCAAGTAAGGTGACCAAGCTTGGTAAGTCAAGTGTGCAATAGGAGGAGGTCATGGTGAAGCTGACGGGGTCATACCAAGAATACTTATTTTTTACTTCTATTTTAGCAGGGTTTCTGCTATCCTTAGTAAATACTACTCTTTCTTCTCAATAATCATTTGTACCTTTGGAAACTCATCTTCTTTTAATATTTTTATTTATATTTACTCATAAAAGAGGTGACTCCAATTGCCTCTAGCTTAGCCGTAATGTGCTCCTATTTCTCAAGGAGGGCAAGTGCAAGATAAGTTAGCAAATGGTAGACGACGAGGACCCAACCTCTCTTAAGGTTAGCGAGGAGGAAAAAAAAGGAAGCGGAGCAAAGTACACGATTTGTAATTTATCTTATATGCAAGTGCACGTGTCGCATCAAGTAATATAAAATGAGTAGAGTATCGTTCCCATGAGGATTAAAGTAAAATTCAATTTTATGTTAAATTAAGTACTAATCTTTTAAAACTTGACTTTTAACCAACAAAATATAGAGTGCATAAGTCAAATAACTATCTATTATTTTGTAAGGAAATATTTTTATTAAAAAGACTAACTTTTATATATTTTTAGTAAATATAAGTATTGTTCTTAAGTTTTAAAAATAGTACTCTAAATTTATGAAATTTTTAGATTATGTATTATATTAAAAAAAGTAGTTCTATTAATTTTAAGCTTATAGTGTCAACCATGAACAAAATGTTATACCCTCTACATCTAGATAAGTATAAACAAACCAATCCCTTTACTAAATTTTCTACCTAGTGACAAGTAAATTTTGATTGGTTACTTTACCTTGTAGAGAAAATTTATGACACCACATATAATTTGGGTACTTATTTAGGTAATCAAATACATTATTAAGGGATAAATATATTATCTTAAAAGATAAGTTCATCACCTTATAGTGGATTCAATTACTTAATAAGGACTCCTAAAGCTAACATGTGTTTAATATTTTAGAAAATTTCCCTTAAACTATATAGAAAAGTTGAACAAGGTTTATTTGCTGCAAGATTCATAGTTCCCTATAAGGGAAAGCCCCTATAGTTAATTACATCTTAGGAGTAAGGGAATTCCTCCTAAGAATACTCTTAATTAAAAAAATTGATCTTTATTTTTCTGGATTTCAAAGCTTGTCTTAAAGGGATAGTTTGTTTGGAAATTCAAAGGGGAACACTCAAACGAGGAAGAGTTCTTTTCTGAAGCCAATCAGGAATAAGCGGAAAATGTCTATAGATATTGGGATGCCTAGTAAACATTTTAACTATCATATCATTAGGATTTATGTTTTTAAATTGAACTTATTATTTTGAATTAACATTTTATTAAAAGTCCATGACTTAGATTATGACAACACAAGACTATAAAGATGCCCAGTGGTTAAAGACTTATTCCAATAGAAAGCTTCATAACATAAGTCTAAAAATGCTTCTAAGATAATTCAAAAGCTTGACCTAATGTAATTCTTAGGAATTATTTTTTCTTAGTTAAGAAGAACATATCTATTGACTTCACTATCAGAGCATCAAGCAGTACCTCATGATGCTGCTAGTCTTGGCTACCCCTATCCCGAGTAAACCTCTGATCATCTACACTGCTGCATTGGATGACTCCCTTGGAGCTTTGTTGGCCCAAGCCAACGATAAGGGAAAAGAGAATGAACTCTACTATCTAAGCCATCATGTGATACTTACTGAGGCAAATTATCCACCCATTGAGAAGCATTGCCTAGCTTTGATCTTTGCAGCAAAGAAACTATGACACTATATGCTATCTCATAAAGTAAATTTAATTTCTTGAATCAATCCATTGTAATATCTTATGACACAGCTGATGCTATCCAGACGGTTGGCACGATAGTCCAAAATTCCTAGCGGCACATCCACTTCTAACATTTCCTGCTCAGTGATGATCTCTCCGATGAACAAATCATGAGCTTAGGGGATTCATGCATTCACCATTGAGAGATGTTCTTTGATGGTGCACCTTCCTCTCAAAGGGAAAAAGAATCATAATCTCCCATGTAAGGCAGGGGCAAGGATAGTCCTCCTAATGCTAGACCTCAATATGATAAGATTCTCGTATCATCTATCCAAGCCTTGCACCAATAATGAAACTAAATATGATGCTTTGATTGCTAGGTCCTACAAGGTCTTGAAGAGAAAACTCCATCACTACCATAAGTACACTATGGAGTTGCTAGCTCAAATTCTAGAGGACACAATCTATAAGATCCCTAGGGGAGAAAATGCCATAGTTGATGCCTTAACTAAGCTTGCCAAAGAGTTGGCTTGTTTGGAAGATGAGTCCATATTAATAGAGGTCCACAATAGACAAGTCTTACCTTTTATTGATGTTGAGCTCATCGATAAATACTCTCTTGAAGGAGAGGTTACTGTTACCAAAAAGGATGAAGAATTGGATTGGAGACAACCCTTCATTGATTACCTAAACAAAGGCAAACTACCTCAAGAGAAATCTCAAGCAGATCAGGTGAAGCAAAGGGCACTCTCCTACGCCCTCGTGGATGCTATCTTATATCGAGGGTCCTTGAATCATATGTGATTATATTGTTTAGATAAACATGAGGTCCGTAAGATCGTGACTGAGGTACACTCAGGATTATGCAGAGCTCATCAATCCGGTCCTAAGATGAAGGCCAAAATCAAGAGACTTGGATACTACTGGCCAATGATGATCACAGATTATATGGACATAGCAAAGTGATGCTACCAATGCCAAGTACATGGAGTGCTTCTACATCAATTGCCCAACATTCTACATGTAACATTGGCCTCATGGCCATTTTAGTGTTGGGGCACCGACATAGTGGGTCCGATTGATCCTCCTTCATCCAAGAGTCAGCGATTTGTTCTAGCTACTATGGACTACTTTTCCAAGTGGGCAGAGGTGATTCCACTCAGGGAGGCCAAAGCTCAGCATGTGCTCTAGTTCTTTAGAAACCATATCATATATAAATTTGGGGTACCCTGCCGAATCATGTCCTATAATGGTACCACCTTCAAGAGCACTAACTAAAATCAATAACTTCACCCAAAGACACAACATAGATTAGAGATACTTTACCATTTACTACTCATGGGTGAATCGTTTAGTAGAAGCCTTCAATAAAACTCTCATCCAAATACTTAAGTTGACACTCGATGATGATAAACAACAGTGGCGTGAGTAGTTAGTTAAAGCTTTGTGGGTGTACTGCATTACCAACAGAATTCCAATGCAGTCTACCCCATTCTCTTTAATGTATGGGTCTGTAGTTATTCTACAATTTGAAGTTGAACTCCCTTCACTACGGATAGTTATGGGTAAAAAAATTCTAATCAAATAGAATGCCAAGCTGCGATTAGAAGAACTTGATGGTTTAGAGGTGAAACACTTATGAGCATGCTAGAACCTTGAGTTATACAAGGCAAGGATGGTTCAAGCTCATAACAATTTAGTATGCCCTAGAGAGTTTCAAGTAGGAGAGCTTGTTTTAGTTCTAAGGAGACCAATTGTTACCCATCATAAGATGGGAGGTAAGTTTGAACCTACTTGGGAAGGCCCTTTCGCCATAGAAAAGGCCTAAAGGTGAATCTTACCATCTCATAAACCATATAGGAGAACGCCCAATGCTTCTTATAAATGGGATTTATTTAAGGAAATATTATCATAAACAACGTCCAAGATAAGTTTCCATCAATAAAATTCCATTTTGTTCAAACTTCTCTCCAAATTAAAATGTTCCTAATTTCAAAATTATTCTAGTGGTGTGTTTAGGGTAGGTATAAGAGAGCCCGAGCGGCATCTTATCCATCATTAACACATCACAAACAAAATTACACATAAACACAAGCAAATCAAAATAAATCCAATTGCTTCGAGATACCTTGAGTTGAGATAAGAGCCCCAACGAACCTCACTCAGTAGTTGCTCTAGCTCAGACTGGATTCACTACTTAGCTAGTGTGTCCCCCAGTGGCCTTTTTAGCTTAGGAGGATGTGAGACCCCATGCTTTCTTCCTAACTTAACCATTTTAAATTGATAAGCGCCTTGTTAGTGTGGTATGTCTTATTGTATGACCAATAAGCTACCTTGAGGCTAGCTTTGTTTAAGAAGATGTGAGTCCCCGAGCTTTCTTCTTAAACTAGCCATCGTGTATTGAATGGGTCTGAGTTTATGTCTGAGGATTAGGGTAAGGCCCCCAGTGGCTCCTCTTCCTCTTGACTACTTCAAGCTTAGATTTAGTTCATCTTTGTGATTCCCCACTTGGTCTTCACTCTAGGTCGAATAGTAGCTATCTAGCTGAGGATAGACTCTCCCGATGATCAGTTCCAATTAGAAAGATGTGAGTCCCTGATACTTTGTTTCTATATTGATCATCACAAATTGATAGGCACCTTAGGTTGGCTGGTGTTCACTTTGTTGACAGCAACTCACCCAATGGATAACACCGCTCAAGCAATTATGAGTCCCCACGCTTTCTCCCTGAGCCGGCCACCATATACCTACAGGCTTTATATTTTTAAGATTAGGATAAGACCCCCAAAGGCACCTTCCCTATGGGCATTATATTTGGATTACATCTTTATAACCCCATCTAGACATGACCTAGGTTACTACCAGATTGGATAGTTCCCCTTTCCTAGTAGCCACCCCTGTGGTTAGAAGTTCTGTACTGTGGTTGTATAGACTATCCCTTGGGCTAGTAAATCTGAGATAGGCCAAAGCCCCTATGGCTCCTTCTTAGTGCGGTCCCTCATAAACTAACAGGGTCCACGCCGAACATACAAAAAAAATTAAAATAAAATCTTTTATGGATTAGGATAAGACCCCCAAAGGCACCTCTTCCCAAGTAGACATCCTATCTTTTGGGCAGTGTTTGCAAAACTCCATATAGGAATTTCCTCAACTATCTAAGTTGAGATAAGACCCCCAAAGGTGCTCACTTAATAGTCACCCATGGTCGGGTTTGACTTGTTGTGCCATCAACAGGTCACTCCAATAGCTGATTCTACTTTGGAAGAAGTGAGTCCTCGAGCTTTCTTCCTAATATAGCTCTTGCAAATCGATGGGAAACCCTTAGGTTGGATTGTCTATACTGTATGACAATTAGACTACTCCTTTATATTGGTAAATCTAAGGCAGGCCTAGGATATTATAGCCCCTCCTTAGTGCGGTCTATCACAAACTGACAGGGTCCACACTTATTCATCAAACAAAATCAAAATCAACATAAATCATCAAACTTAAACAAAATCAATAATCAAAATTAAAATCAAAATGAATCAAACCTAAACTCAAACCAAATTAATCAGCATAATCAAATCAACATTAAACCCAAGCTCAAATCAAAACTAATCAAATTCATTTAGATGAATTAAATAAACTCAATCTAATCTCAATCCTTGTGCATAAATCAATATATTAAACCAAACAAATTCAATCAAATATTAATCCCAGTAGATCCCCCTTATGCCCTTGGCATAAATCAATCTCTAATCCAACCAAATTCATGTGCAAATCCCTAGCGAATCTCTTTTTGCGTGTCCTTGGCACGAAATCAATCCTTAATAAATTAAACCAAATCTAATCATCTTTCCCTTGCCCCCAACATGATAACTAATTACATCGCACTAGGACTATGATTCCATCAACCTCTCCGCTTAGGTATGGATAGTCCTTCATCAGTGCTTGTAATCTTTTTGGATGCTATTGATCATCTTAATCAATGCCAATATGTGTGGTGTGCCTTGTCAATTACACCACACTTATTGGGAGTCCTTTTATTAACCTAACTTTTGGAGTGAGGACTCATCCTTCTCATCTTGACTTAGGATTCTTCTAAGCACTAGGATCTCCCTAGTTATAGGACACTTCTACTGATTAAGGGAACACTAAACCAAGGCCTAGGGACTTAGGGAGGTATACCATAAACTTAGGATGTACCTTAAGACATATAGGTTCTACCTATCACATGGCCTAAACCATAACACATGCTTATCCACTTATCTAAAACTAACCTCAAGGCAATATAACCAACCCCAAATTGAGTTTGTTTCCTAACCAAGCTCCAAGCCAAATTAACTTAGCCATTAACCTGAATCAATTCTACAATCATCCCATGATCTTATGGATCAAGCCTATCCAATTGACTTTCACAAAAGCATTCCAATCTTTCAATACTTTATTTCAAATCCTTCTAGGACTCATAACTGAACCAATTGAACCAAACTAATCCAATCAACCCAAGTTAGCCCATTTGACTTAAAGGATCCAAATGATCCAAAATTCAATTAAATCCAAATCAATTATAATCCAAGCCATCAATCAATCCTAAACCAATCATCAAAATCAGTTTAACTCAATTCAACCAAATCTAACTTAATGAACCCATTTGGTCCACTTGACCCAAAGTGACCTAAATGACTAATTTGATCTAAACTTCAATCCAACCCAAATTGGATTGAATGAACCCATCAAATCTCTTATACAATGACTATTGATCATCCTTGATTGAAAAATTTCAATCGATAGGGTCAAGCCAAGCCAATTTGATCACTTGACCCAGGTGGACCCAATTAACCCATATAGACCAAAATGAACCAAACTTCATCCCAACCTCTATCAATTGCATCCAGTGATTCCTATCAACCATAAATTGCTCATTGAACATAACTCAATAAAAAATTGAATTAAACCAAGCCAATTTGGTCTCTTAACTGAAGTTGACCTAATTTGGCCCAAATCTCTATCTAAACCAAATTGATTAAAATCAATGCCTTTAATCAATCATAAATTGATTATTGAACATGATCCAACCTTCGATTGAACTCAATTTAATCAAACCAACCCAATTGACCCATTTAGCCCAAATTGACCTAAAAGGGTCAAATTGAATCAAATCATTCTCAAATCTAAATTAATTCAAACCAACACCTATAATCATTCTCAAATGATCAATTGAACCTAAACCAACCCTCCACCTAAGCCAATTTGGTCAATTTGATAAAATTAATCAACTTAGCCCATTTGACCCATATTAGCCAAAAATAAATCCACTTCAAATTAAGCCAAACCAATTGAACCAAAATATTTCAAATGATCATTTGAACTTACACAAGCCATAAATTTGACCCAATTTGACCAATCGGTCAACCTAACCCTAGTGAACTCATATGATATGGGTCAAATTGACACAAACTCATCCAAATCAAGTCCAAACCCAACCAAACTTGGCATGACCCATCCTTGGGTCACCATGGTTCAGCCCAAACGAAGCCAACTCATGGTGGATGTGGTTTGAATTAAAACCCATTGGACCAACCCACCAAAATGGGATAAAATTCCCATTTGGATGGCGTCACCTACTTACCAAACCATGACAACCCCCCTTAGCTCAGTTTGGACACTAGGACCACAGACCCACTTGACCCAAGGCTATTGGCTTCAACCTTGGGTCAAGAGAGGGTGAGTTCACCCATGGAACCCCATTAGAACTCTTAAAAGAGGAGGTACACACCTTGACAGCCCTTGTAGCTGCCTCAGACCCTCAAGAGCCTCCACCTCTGCCCCTCACTAACATCTCCAGCCACCTACCCGGCTGGATGACTGCCAAAAGCTAAAATCATCCTAATCATCGGATCACTTAGGGAGGAGGGTATACTCCTCCCCATCTAATTCAAACTACATAGAGAGTTTCCTTGAGTGATTGCGAGCATCCCCAAAGCTTCTCTTAATTCTCTTATGCTCCCCATCACCAATGAGACCTAAGCTAAATAAAATCGAGCCTCTTGTTCATCCAACATCATCTAAACTCTATCAAACTCAAATTAACTCTTTCCATAGCTTCCCCAAGCTTCAAAAAGTCAAAATGAATCGATTTCCAATTGATTCAATCACCGGAAGGAACTCCTAAACCAACTCAGGCGAGCTTCTCAATAGGGCTTCATCTCTTCAAGATGAAGCTATCTCAATCGATGGACTGCTGGTCTTGAGCTCTGATGAGGTAAATTATAGAAAAATCATAGATAGTCCATTAGGTATTGGTCTTTTATAAAATATTTAGTGATTTCATGTGATTTCCATCGTATGATCTCCTTATATCTCTTCCCCGTACATTTTGGCATCTTTCCAGACCTCCCATGAGCTCTGACAAGCTTGAATCAAGCAGTGGAAGGCAGATTGTGTCAGTCTTCTGGCCCTCGGGGGATAAAGGATCATCTAACATCCATTTCATGTGATTAGAACGGATGGCTATGATTTAATACATTAGATTTTGATTTAATTCAATATGAACCATGAGATTGATCTCCATTGTCCGATCTGAGATCAGATGAGAGGACGAAACGGCATTCGCTGCCACCAACTTAGCCGCCATGGGTGAAATTTTAAATAACCTATCCTGTGGCGTCACGTGGAATGCATTGTCGCGTCAGCTTCTGCGTGTCACCAATGAGTTAGGAGGTTAATTAGGTGTTTAAAATGTGATTAATTATCCTAAATTTCAAAAATTCATAACTAATTGTAGAAAATAAAAAATATATATGTAAACCCATTTTGGAAATAGTAAATAGAGGATAATTTAATCAAAATAATATTCTTAATGTTTGAAGAGTGAACAGAGCTTAATTAGGGTTTTAAATTTAGGATAATTATCCTAATTAAGGTTTAATAACTTGGCCAATTATCCCCAAATTTGGTGGGTTTCTTCTATGGGATGTCTTCTATCGCCCATAATTTTCTTGGGATTTGTTGGCCATGTAATTGGGAGAATTTGAAATTTAAATATTAATTACCCTCTTTAAGTAATTTAATAATTATTAAAAATTCCAAACAATAAAAATTAAGTAATTAAAGGTGATTAATCATTGTTAATAATGAAATGATAGGGGAGAATGATTAGGACCTCTTTCCTAATTATATTCCTAAAATCATTTCATGGGATGATTAATTAATGCATGAATTAATTAAGGATTAATTAAGTAATTTAATGATAAAATTAAATCAATTTAAAATGATAATTATATTGGATAACTCAAATTGAATTCATGGGTTCCTCTTTATGTGTTTAATAATATAAAGAGCATTAAAGAACATATGGTTAACCCATGGGTGTGGGAAAACCATATAAATACTTATTTAGTCATTTCCTTAATCCAATTAACTCTTAAACATGAGCAAATTTGCATTAGGTCCCTTAGGAGCATTGCAAATTTTAATTTCTCATTTGCATACCATTGGAGGCTCATGATTAAGTAGTTAATTAAGTTAAAGAATCATAAGAAAGGGAAATTAATTGAATTGCTTAATGATTTGAACTTAATCAATCTATAAAATTTACTTAATTAATTTTCCTTAAACACCTTAAGTCACTAATGTGGGATAGGGTTAAAATAACAAATATTAGCTCTCCTCTTTAAGTTTAATAGTTGAAATCCAAAATCCAATCTCATAACAACTTTGGTTAACCTTAAATAATTTTATTTAACTTGATTATCCTTAGGAATTAATGAGATTGAATGTGTTATGTGATAATGTTCAATTATTCCATTTCAATCTTTATAAATTTATATGCCATTTAATATCATGCATTCATGTTTTCAAATAAAAAAATCAATTGAATTTAATTATGTGTAAGTTGCATGTGTTGGATTAATCCTATTATATGTGTGGCTATTATCACTAACAAACTTCAAAATTATTTTCAAAGTTATAAATTAATAGTGAAGATTTAAACAGATGTTAGCTATGAATATTCTATATGATTTACATTTGTTTATAACTTAGTAATATTATTTTATTTTCATGATTCATGTGTATGTTTACATGTTTTCGAATGTTAGTAAGTATATAGTATGGATATCCCGGGAATATAAGACTTTAAGTTGCCCCAAGGAGGTCTTAGATTGCCTCACTTCCCTGGTTTAAATAGTGACACATACGTAATTAATTTTATTCACATATTTACATACATTAGAATTTGGATAAAGCTTTACTTTGCATTAATAAATAAATTTATTAACATACAATCTTTTGCATGATTTTTATTCTCATGATTGTGTATACATTCATATTTATTTAAGATAGCAAGTATATAGTCTGGACATCCCAAAAATATGAGGCTTTAAGTAGCCCCAAAGAGGTCTTAGATTATCTCACGTCCTTTGTTTAAACAATGGCATGTACTTGCTTAAATATTTAATCCATGTGTATATGTACTTAGATAAAGAATGGAATTCCCCATTTCTACTAAAAATATATGCATTTACAATCATTTAAGAGTGCCAAAAATACATTGCATGTATAAGTATCTTAAGTTCAAAAACATATGCATGTTATTGAAGATGAAAAAGAATCATATAACATTATCCAAGTGATAGTAATTCAATTTCATTAATTTAAAGATGCCTTTCTTGTTTGAATAGGATTCTTCAAGATTAACCCAAATTTAGGATTAATAAAATATTTAATAAATTATTCAATTAAAGAAGCCAAATCATAACAACATGCTTTAGAAAATAACATAAATAGGAAGGAATGGGGTTAAATCTCTTCCTCTATCGTCTTCCTCTCTTTACAATAATTTGATGTTGAGTAAGTATTGAATGAAACTAAAGAAAATTCAAATTAAAATCCACTAATCCTTTTAATAACTTAAAATGTAACCACCCTCCATATTTAACTTAAACAATTCTAAACCTTATACAATTATAATTCTAAAGCCTAGTCAAGACAAACCACACTAAGCTTAATCACATACATTAGAATAGTAAGTCACCACTTCTAGCTTTATGTTCAGGTAGTGTATGTTATGATGTTGTGTTTTGTTTGGTGATGTAATGATTTAGAATGAATGTTAGGATTACTTATACGTAGACTGGATGTTAGGCCGTTATTATCCTAATGATATTTTATGTAGGGGATTATGCTAAAGGGGTTACTAAAAGAAAAATAAATATAAATACTTTTGCTTGCAGGTTGCTTATGCCCCCTTTTTGCATAATCCATATTAAGATAGGTGGGCTTGGTTACCCATGTGCAGGGTGCTAAGTCCAAATTATGGAATATGACTGCTTGGGTTTGTATGGATGTTTAGCGAATATTTGTTTTGCAGGTGTAGTTTGATTTTTTTTTTTTAAAATGCAATTTTGTAATATGAATTAGGATTAGTGATATGGGGTTTAGGATGAGTAGTGGCTAGAAGGCAAAGTCCTGGGAGGCCTTAGAGTAAATCAAATTCAACCAAAGAAGGAAAAGAAGATGAGGTATGAAGAACCCCATAACATCTAATTTCAACTGCAATTGTAATATTCTTTTATAATCTGGGTTGTATAAGGGTAGAACTCGGCTACCTAATTTCTCTCTTTTTTGAGGTGTACAGTGGTACCCAGCTGCACTGGCCTTTTATTCTTTCATGATAATTTATATATGTTTGATTATTTTGTTTAAATTGTGCAATATAAATTGCATGATTTTCATATGCAAGCTTGATGATTGAATGTGTGACTTGGATGCGGTAGGCTCTTTAGGATAAACTTTAATTTTTCTACCCCAATTAAATAACTAATAATTAAATCTTAAAATAACTCATAACCTCACTTTAAAGCTTATGCTATAATCAAGATAATTAAAAGATTCAGAAACCCCTTGGTTGAATGTTGAATGTTCTAATATCATGCATGGCATCTTACTTCACTCTTGAATAGGGAGGGTAAGCCTTTGTCCAAATGAATGTATCAAAATGATAAAATAAATTGTAAAATTTTGCATTAGTCTAAGTCATGTTTTCATGCCAGTCATGATCTAATATCTTAGGGAGTGAGTTTAGGACTCTAGTCTCCTTCATAATTAAATAAAAGCCTAACTGTCTTACAGATATATAAGATTGACCTACATGGTTTTGAATCGTAGGAGGTGTTAGTTGGAGGCCACTCCAAGTGGTTATAAGTCCAGAAGAGTTGGGATGGGTTTATCCTCTCTTATGGAGGTAAACCATTATATCCTATTTTCTACTTAAACTTAGGTCATGCTCTTAGATTGTGCTAAATCATCCTAGACTTAGGATCTAAGGCCATTTATTTCCTTCAGGCTATGAACATAAGTCCTCCCATCTTAGGCATTTTCATAATATTGTGTTGATAGATTATAAGCCCTAACATTCTAATAAAATTTCAACTCAAAAAAAAATAAACTTCCTCTTTCAAATACATAAAGCCTCACTATAGGGTAGATTGGAGTGCTCATTAGGCTTCCTAGTATCATGAGTGCTTACCACTTGATTTCTAAAAATACTCAATCCTTTCATATCCTAACTTTGAAATCTTTAGAGATAATTATTGACTACTTTAATCAAGAGTTTTCTTAAGAAATTCTCATTTCCTAGGATGTAATTAATAATGGGAGCTTGCTTTTATAGGGAACTAAAGAACCTAACATAAATAAACTCTGCTTTACTTTTCCATGTAAAGTAGGGGAAAGATCTTTGGTATAAACGAAGACCCATCTAGCTTAGGAGTCATTGTTAGTTGATTAGGTCCATTGTAGGTGATGTATCTAACTTTCAAGATGGTACATCATACCTCAATGTCATATTCGATCACTTCAATAAGCACTCCTTAAGATTAGTGTGGTGTCCACAATGACTCCAAATTAAAATACCACAATATCTCTAACTCTTCTGGACTTACTACATGCTTAGAAGTGCAAGCTAACACCACCTAAATAATTTTAAATCCATGATTCTAGTGTTTTATATGCAATATGGCTAGGCTATTACATTTAGAAAAGTAGCTAAGATCTTAAGCTCACTCCGTAAACCCAAAGATCATGATTGGTATGTTATGATCCTATTTAATGCAATAATTTTCACGTTCAAATTTTGACTCACAAATTTATTTTAAGGCTTAGGTATGCAATTCCTATATTGAGATGTAGTTAAAAAATAATCATTGGAAAATCAATTTAAGAAGGCACACTTTCCTAGGAAGGGTGGTCATTCTCATAGGTCAGATTCTGCCTTATGTGCTTTGAGTGAAGTATCTAATTCAAGAGTAATGAAAAATATTCTTGCATGATTCATAAAGTACAATTATTTCTAGCTGCTTTTAAGTTAGGCCTAGGGTTTTAATTATAATGAGGTTATAAATTTTCATTTCTATATATGTTGTTTAATTTTAGTGGGCAGAAAAATTTTGTTTTCCTAAGACCTTGAAATTTCCAAGGATTTCATCATAGACTGCATCACAAGAAAAAAAAACTAGAAAAAGTATGCAATTCTATTACACTCCCAAAATAAATCAAGCTAAATTAAATTAATAAACTAGGCCAATGCGGTCGGGTATCACTGTACACCCCAAAAGAAAAGAAAATGAGGCAACCGAGTGTTGACCTCAATTTCGAATGAGATTAATATCATCTCCAACATAGTAATTAAGAGTTTCCTAAATAGACACTTAAGACACCACACTTAGTGACTAGATATATAAACAATCAGATTAAAAAAAATAAATCAATTCAAACATAAGTCTAAGATCAAAAATTAAATCTAAATTGTAAGAAAAAAAGCCTAAATCAAAACTTAATAGCTTAAGACCTGGGTTATCTTAGTGGACTTTTCTAAGATCTAACCTAACCCAATTGGATTAAGTGATCTCAAAGTACACTCAAATCTAATGAAATTCAACATAGATATAAATCAAACACATCTTAAATGAAATCTAAATCTAATTTAGCATAGAGTAAGGTAATTTGGTGTGGTTAACCCAATTAATCTATTTACACCCAAAAATCACCTAAATTTAAATAAAATCAAAATAAATTAAAATTAAGTCAAACAAATAGCATAAATTAGTGCATGAACATAAATGAACCTAAAAATAAATCTAAGTGAGGTTCAAGATAGTCAATCATGTCAACCTAGGATTGACCTATATGGGCCCCACCAAGTCAAAGATCAATTCACCAAAAATTTGACCAAATTAAATCATTTTAAGGATTTAAGATTATCAAATAAACATGTATACACATAAATCTAAATGAATCTAAATCTAATAAGATCTCAAATGGGCTAATTAGATAATTTGATCTAAATGAACCTTATTAAAACCTAAATCATAGTAAAATTAAAATTAATTTAAATCAAACTTCCAAAATAATTTGAAAGTCATAAATGAACACAATTAAGTTAATTATTATTATTAACATAAATTTTTGTTGTGATTAACTTAAATCTAATCAGGCCATTTAACCCAAATAAATTTTTGTTGACCCATTAAGCCTAATTTGGGTCAAAGTGGGTCTAAATTCAAAATCAATTTTAAATAAAATAAAATTAATTGATTTAAATCATTTCAAAACTTCAATCAAACACAATTAAAACCCAAATACCTTTAATTATGTGAAATTAGTCATTTGACTTAATTATACCCAACTTAATCTTAGATGGGTTCAATTGGGTTCAAATCAAAATCTAACCCAAATTCAATAAAATTAATTGTTCAAAATGATCATAAATGATCATTTAAAAATAGCTAAACATAAATTCTAATTCTAAGATATTAAGATAGGTTAGAAAACTTAACTTGACCTATTTTGGTCATGTGAGTCAAGCTAGCCTAAACCAATCCAAATTCAAGTATAGCTTGGATAAATTAACTTATAAATCTTATGGAAGACAATCAATATTGATTGTAACCTAAATATAAATCCAATTTATCAAAGGGAATACAATCAAACCCACTTAAGGAAAGCTAAAACCAAAAGAAACCCAACCTGATTCTTAAGTCCAAACCCAATCTAATTGAGCACAAGAAGGTTAGAGAAGCAAACTAGCAACCTACAAGGGGATGAGGTGTTTCCATGAGGTGAAGAAGTGTTGGGAGATATGGTAAAAGTTCCATAAGATAAGATGAGGCTGAGCCACCTCATCACTAAAATTCCATTCCATGCATATGGCTTAAGCTATCTCAAACATTCTCTGACCACTTAATCGCCTTTAGAACAAACATGGGATTCAAATTCCCATGGCTAGTCACCTCCATTGAAAACCAATGAGAAAGCTTTTGGCAGGTAATAAAACCCAAATAAATGCCAAATTTGGGACTTTTGCGGATTCCAACATGTTTGTTAAGTAAAATCGAGCATGAGTTTGCTTTCCACCTCCTCCCAAGCTTCTATGTTAATTTCTAACACCAAATTCTAGCGAGCGGCAGTGGATATTCATCCCCACACCAATCTTGAGGGAGATAAAGTGTGATTTCATGTCCAAAAGCTTCGCCCAACCTCATTCAATAATTTTAAAACTCAAATCTATATTGAGACCCAATGCCGGTGAGATATGGCCAAAATTAACTCCTTTTCAAAAATAAATATAATCATGCCTTGATCAAACCACACAGATCCTTTTGAAATCATGCCTTGATCAAAAATTCATAGAAATTTAAATATCTATCCAAAAAGTACAACTAAGGGATCTATGGATTAATCTTAATAATAGGAATCCATTTAACTTAAAATTCTAGATTTGTATTGGGTAATTTTAGGTTAATTTAGTTTAATTAAAATAAATATAATCTTAATTAAGCCAAAATTAGTAACCAATCAACCTAGGACTTCGGAGAAGTGAAATTGAGGTTAAAATACACTTATATCAAATAATAAATCAAGAAAGTTATAAAAATTATTAAAATTAATTGAACTAATTAAAAAAAATCTTAAACAACTTTACATGATCTTAAAGAATTTTCTTAGTCCTTTGATTTTGAAAAATCTAATTAATCCTTCACTTAGGGTTTATGAAATTAATTAAAAATATAAAATATAGTCAAACCCTAAATCCCTAAATTAATAAATTCAATATAAAATAAACAATTGGTTGAAAATTGAACTTATCAATCTCTAAATTTTAAAGAATTCATCAACATTGAAACTACATTAAGCTTACTAACTATTAAATAAAAGACATTAATGATGAAAAAATTGAATGCTTAAATTAATCATTTAACTTAAATAACCCAAGAATAAAAATGGCCTAGATTAGGTTTGGCACTTAAATAGTTCATTCCCTTAAATTTCTTATGTTATAATCAATATTTAAATAATAATAAGCAAGACTTTATCTTAAGAAGTTTAATTAAATAATAAACTTTTAACATAAAATATCCTGGAAAATCAACCTAAATAAATGAATTAAATACACACTACTTTTATGTAAATATAAATTAAACAAACTACTTGAATAACAAAATTAATACATTAAAGTAAGCTTAAATTAAAATGAACTTAAATCAATTAAGTGAATAAACATTAACATTAGTAGAATGAAATAAATGTATAAAACCATATAAACGAAAATTAAATTTCACAAATTAAAATATGTGAAATTAAATAACCATTTCTCTTTTGAACCTTAATCAAATCAAACAAATATAAAATTGAATGTAAACCTAAATTATGAAATCACATCTAATAATATTAATATTAAGCACCAAATATGACATATAAACAAATTAAGTTACTTAAAATGAAATTAAAAGATTAAATTGAAATAAGCAATTAACTAAATGATCAAACTTTTAATTGAGATTTAGAAGACTATTTTAAATTTTAATTAAAAGATATAAATTAATTAAGTCAATAGACATTAATTAAATTAAATGAAATTTGAATAAAAATTGAATAAAACTCTTTAAATTTCAACATCATTTAAGGAATAACATAAACTTCAACCTTAAAAAGATGAGTTAGAAATTAATTAAATTAAATTTAACTTAAATAAATCATTCAAATAAATTCAAAAGGGTTAATTTGGATATTCAAGTTCTTAGTTTGACCCATAGAATAGATTTTTATCTTAATATGAAAATTGTAATAATATTAAGATGTTAAATGGAATTGGTACTATCCAAAGTAGAATTTATTATATTGTTCATTCTTTAAAACATAAATTCTACTTTTAACATAAAATCATACCTCAAAATGGATTAAAATCCAAAAGTAATTAAGTCATTTAAGTTGAAACTTCTCAATGGTAAATTGAGCAAACCCTAAGATTGGATAAAGGAAACTAATCTAGACAATTCAATGAAAATAAAATATTTCATGATAAGATATTATATGGTATATAGTCTAGACACTCGAGATCATAGGACTACTAGTCCAAAGGAGGTCTCGATACCTCGAATGTTTAGTTTAATAATGGCATGTACCTATGAAAGTAAGATTATTAAAATAAATAGACTAAAAATTGAAATTAAATCAAAGCATGAACCTAAAAGGCCTAATGAAGTTGCACCACATAAGCCGCTCTTTCACACACACTAGATTATTAGGTCATCGACTCTAGATTTAGGTTAGGTCGATGATTTGTGATGTTCTGTGAAGTGAAATGATGTTTTTTTATTTTATGGTGTAATGTTTTTTTAAGGGAAATAGGAAAATTTTGTTGCCACAAAAATGGTACAAAGTCCTTAGATGGGGAAAATCTCTAAGCTAAAGCTCAAAGAGCTACAATAAGTCCTAATAAGATAAGCCCTCTAGCTAATACAATAGATACTAAAAAAAGCTAATAAAAAAGGAAACAAAGATCCACAAAAATAATTCCTTGAAATCAACAACAATCTTCCTCTGCTCCTTTTGTAACCAGCATACTCCAATAGCAAAAGTTTCCCAGCATGTGATAGAGATCTTATGAAACCAGCCCAATCCAACCACATAAGTCTCCCAACCTAAGCGAGAGATCTGCAAGAAGCTAGAAAAGGGATTAGTATAGATAATGAGATAATTAAATAAGCATAGAAAATAAGAGCAGATAGAAGAAAAAAGATGAAGAAAAGGATCCGACTCAGTATAAATGTCTTAAGGAGCAACACCATTTATAAGCATCCAAACTTCGAGTGAAGGGTTAAAATTACATATAACACTAGCAACCAAATGAGGAAATGGGACAAATCATGGCCATCTTTGCTAGCATACCTGTTGTAGCACCTTATCCAAAGATGATCATCACAAAAACCTGCATGAGACTTCAACCAGTAAATATAGCCACGAAGAACCAAGCAGTTAAAGATATTAAGCTTAGTATAACAGATAAGGAGGATCCCCATCAGTAAAGTATTAGGCCATAGGGAGCACTACCAAAGGCACTAATTATTATCTAGCTTAACAATAAGATTAACATCAAGGATGATAGAAGGTAAGCCATCCAACAAACCAGGAAAGGGTAAAGAATCAATGACAATCCATAAGAAACAATTCCAGTAGGTAAAAACCAAAAAAGAAGAAAAGGAAGCAGCCAAAACACCACTCAACCAGTGCAGCAAAACAATTCTCTAAACTATAACTAGAGGCATAGAATAATGAGCCCAAAATGGCACAAAAGTTCTCAAAGCTGCAGGAGCAAAAACCACAACACCACTACTACCAACAACCATAATCTAAAAAGCAAAACCCAACTCAGATAGCCAAACCCCAATTAGAACACAAAATGGCAGGAATAAAAGGGAAGAAAAAGACTCAAGAGAGAAAGAACAATAAAAAGAATAGGAAAAACCAACCCAAACAACCAACAATAAAGAGATAAACCAACCCACCACAACAAGAAGGACACAAAGGCAGCAAGAGAAGCACCCAAAAAAGGGAAAGACCCAAATCTAGGGAACCATAGGAAAAAAACCAATCCAAGAATGCTGAGCAAAAAAAGAAAGCTGCAGAGGTCCAACCACACCACCTGATGCCAAAACCTCTACCAGATGGGAGAGAAAGAAAACCAGAAAGAAGGAAAAATAGAAAAAAAATCAAAAACTGGAAAAATAACCGCAATCCTTCCAAAGAGAGGGAAGAAACCAACTAGAAAAAAGAAAAAAAATGATGAGAAGGAAGAAATAAAAACCAAATCACCACAAGGAAAAGCCAAAAATAATCTGAATCAGAACCAATAGAAAGTGGTATGCCAAAGCCCTGCATGAGGAGAGAAGATTAAAAGCTTCTAACATAAGATAAGCCCATTTTATCAAGATTCACCAAACCTTTTAAAGGGAAAGGGATGTCATCCTGAGAAAACATTTGCATAGAAGAAGACTTGGCCAAATTGGAAAGAAAGTTAGCATAGGAATTGGCTTCCCTATAGATATGAAAAATTTGAAACTATAATTTACCAAGAAGCCTCCTCGTGTGATTAAGTACATAAAATATTTTAGCAATACCATGAGTATTAGAGTTGAGTAAGTGTAAAAGGAGGAGGGCATCAACTTCAAACCAGATCTTATGAAAACCAAGTTGAAAACAAATAGAGATAACATGATAAAACCTTTAAGCTAAGCAAATAACACTAAACAAGGCTCTAAAGGGGTAGCAAATGTTGAGATAACCTTCCTACTATAATCTCTCAAAATCCCACCACAACCATAATAATCATTAAATATTGAGCCATTAGTATTGACCTTAAAGAATTGATAATTAGGTTTAATCTAGTTTATAATCTTCTAGATAGGAGAGAGATTATAGGAGGGAAGGCTAATCCAAAAAATGAAAGCCATAGACTTACACCCTTTAAAACTATTGTAAGTAAGAAGATTAACTTTAAAAAGATACATAATTTTATATTTGGTTCTAGCAATAATACGATAATAGTTCATAGGAATACTACAATGCTTAACATCATTTCTCTCCATCCAAATATACCAAAGAATAGTAGTAGCTAAAATAAGTTTAACCTGACCCATAGAAGTATGAGAAAAGCAAGCTTCAAGAAGTTGCAAAATAGAAAAAGAACCATTAAAATGGAGAGAGTTAAAAATATTATCATACCAATTCCATACTCTAGCAGTAATAGGGCCATTCACAAAAACATGATCCATTGTTTCAATGTGATGGCAACAGTAGCATTTAGAGGGGAGATGAAAACCTTTTTTCAGAAGCGTAGCATTTATAGGAATATAATGCTTCAGAATGTGCCAACTTAAAACCAAGAATGAAGTGGGAACAGAATAATTCCAGATTTTAGTAAAAACCAAGGACTCTTGAAGTTTAAATCTGATGAAATGACAAACATCCTTAAAAACAAAATTTTAGAAGAGGAGTTTTTATAGAGAATTTGGTCGGGTTCACTAGGGAAAAGGCAAATGTTAAGAATTTTGTCAACTATCACCTTAGGAACAAGGGTGTTTAATTGAACCACATCCCATTTATTGTGAGAAATTAATTGATTAATCTTATGCATCATAGTGGAATGTGTATTGGGCAAGGAGTCAATAGAACCTGGTCCCAACCAATTATCTTGCTAGAAGAAAGAGGAACAAGACTTGACACCCCATGAAATAAGGTTCTTGGCATGCCATTTAATACTACAAAGTCTTCTCCACATAGGAGAATCCCTAGATTTGAAAGTACAAATGAGGGGATGTTTTCCCTGATAATATTTAGCATGCATAAACTTAGACCAGTAACTTTGATTATTTCTAGAATTCCACCACAATTTGTAAGAAAAATAGTTAATATAATCCTCTAATGTTTTGCAACCCAAGCCACCTTCATTATAAGTACCACAATAGTTGTGCCAACTAGCACAGTGTAACCTTTTGGAAGAAGAGTTAGAACCCCAAAACAATTTATTAAAAAGTCTATTGATTCTTTTAATAATGGACTGGGTAGGAACAATACTAGACAAGAGATACATAGGTAGAGACCAAAGAGTACTCTTGATCAAGATAAGTCTAGCACCAAAGGAAAGTAAATGAAACTCCCAAGAGGAGATTTTCTAATTTATTTTTGAATGACTTCATCAAATAAGGAAGATCTTTTAGTTTCTCAATATAAATGAGTCCCCAAATACTTAATAGGAAGAATTTGATGTGAAAAACTCGTAATATTTTTAATAACATTCATCCTAGGCAAGGAAATAGAAGAGCTAGTAATAAAATAACTTTTTTCATGATTAATATTCAAGCCACTTTCCCTACCAAAGAGAGTTAAGAACTTACAGAGTTTCTTAATATAAAGAGTAGAACCATTGTAGAGTATAATGAAATCATCAGTAAAACTGAGGTGAGAAATGGGTAACCCACCATGGGTTTTGAAATACATGTTAGGCATATTACTAAACATCTGCTCAAGACATCTAGGAAGATATTCCACAGCAATAATGAAAAGTCCAGGAGAGAGAGGATCCCCTTGCTTGAGACCATGAGAGGAAGAGAAGAACCAATGAACTTCACCATTAAGAAGTAATGAAAAATAAGAATTCTCAATCCCATTCTTAACTAAAGCAATAAATTGGTTAGAGAATCCAAATAAATCCAAGATTCGATAAAGGAAAACCCAAACAATCGTATCATAAGCTTTGGAAATGTGATGCTTAAAAAGCAGATTTTCACTGCAAACTTTTAAATCATGGATTAACTCTTGGGCTAAAAGAACATTGTCAGAGATGGATCTCCCTTTAACAAACTCGATTTGATTGGGGGAGATAATTCTAGGTAGTAGAATACCCAACCTTTTAGCCAAAATTTTAGAATTAATTTTATTAAAAAAAGAACAAAGGCTAATCGGTCTAAAATCACTCCAAATTTTAGGATTGTCTTTTTTAGGAATTAAAATAATGGAGGTGCTAGCAAAGTATTTAGGGAGAGTACCACACTTAAAGAAATCAAGAATAGGTTCAATCAAGTCCTCTTTAATGATACACCAAAATTTTTGGAAAAATAGAGTAGTGTAACCATTAGGACTAGCCATTTAGTTAGTATTCATACTTTGCAAAATGTCATCAATTTCATATTCTGAAGGTATGGAAGAAAGCATCTTGTTATCTTCATAAAAAATGAGATTAGAGATAACTTCAGGCCAAGAAATATCATCATAAGCAACATTTTTATTGAGAAACACTTTAAAAAGAAGATAGCAGAATCAGTAAGCTCCTTGTTATCCGAACACCAAACACCATCATTAGTTTTAATTTTATGAATATGATTTAAAGCATTTATTTTAACCATAGCATGAAAATATTTAGTATTATGGTCACCATCAGAAATTCATTTCATATAAGCTTTTTGCCGCCAATAGGTCTCTTTGATGTCTTGATAACATGTTAATCTATTTTTAGCCTGAGCCAACTAATGAATTTTAGAAGGGTCATTAACAACAACATCTTCCAAAACTATAACCTCATTCTCCATAGCTTTCATATTGACAAAAAGGTTTTTAAAATAATGTTTATTTCACCAATTAATGCATTATTTGAGTCTTTTTAATTCGAACCACAATCTCCTCATCCCAAAAATAGAATCATCAGAATGGAGAGGTTTGCCCCAATTACTATCAACAACATCAAAAAATCTCTCATCCATGAGCCACATATTTTGAAAATGAAAGGGGATAGAAGAGGAGGGTTTAGTAGCATTCAAATTCACAGAGATAAGTAAGGGAGAATGGTCCGATAGGGTTTTGCTTAAGTGCTCCATAGAAGTACTATGAAGAAGATTAATCCAAAAATGGTTAAAAAGAACACCATCAAGCCTTTGCCAAAGTCAGTAGTTATTTTAAGTAAACTGAGACCCACTAAAGCCAATATTAGTAAGATGATAATCAAAGATCATGTTATTAAAATCTTCCATTGAAAATAAATTCGGAGCATTACCACCAACCCATTTAGAGGAAGAGGAGAGAGTATTAAAATCCCCACCCACAAACCAAGGAGCATTAATAGAAGAAGAAAAATTAATAAGATCATCCCAAAGAAACCTTCTACCATTTCTATTACAAGCAGCATAAACAAATGAACCAAAACAAATCAATTATCAAGAGTAATCTTAACATTCAAAACTTGGGAAAAATCATCCAAAACTTGCAAAACAAAAATCTAAATTTTATTGCTCGAATTAGTAAAGAAATTACCAAAACTAATCATTCTAGCAATAGAAGAAATATTAGAAGGAAGGATAAAAAGTTGTAATATAGACAAAAAAGAAATGTTATGAGAATGAAATAAGTTTGTAATTTTATTTCTAATAGAGAGGATACCAATCCCTCACACATTTCAAATTAAGAAAGAAACCATTTATTTTTTGGCAGAAGAGCAGAATCTAGTAACTCTGACAAAGTTAGGAAATTTAGATTTAGGAGTTTTATTTTTCTTTCTAAAAACCATTTGAAATTTATTAGACATATTGACAACATCACCATCAGATAGAGATTGTTTAGGGATATGCTTGGGATAAGGTTGCATCTTTAAAACTTCATTACAGGGCACTTCACCTTCTTCCAAATCATTATTATTTTGCACAATTGAGTTAGAAATTAGTGGAACATTAGATGAAGAAATAGGAATAGGATAAGGACCATTTAAATTACAAGTGCCCAAATCAAGATTAGAACCTTTATCCTTAGTAATCTCATGAATCGGACCCTCATGAGGGATCCCATGTTCTTCTATTAAAGGTGGCAAAGAAACAAGAATAGAATCATTTGAAATCAGATCATCATCCACCTGTTTTGAAAACATATTATTATCCATATTAATACCAATATCAGTGTGATGCAACTGTATAGAATCATTAGAAGGTAAAGCATCCTTATGCACAAGAGTAACATCTAGAAGCTGATCAGGCTGAATAGCCACAGCCTTGTCTGAAGGAGCAATGGTAGGATCAATGCAAAGAGCCTCAGCTTCAGGTAATGAATTATCTATGAGAACAACTTTCTGAGGGTTAACCGAAGGCACCATGAGATTGGGAACTAAATTAATAAACATGGATTTGGATTTCTTAAGGTGAGGATGAACCACAAAATAATTCAAAAACCCATGACTGAATTTTGCAATGGGAACAAAAAATAGGAAAATTTTTAAAATTCACTTTTTGCAAATATCCATATCTCTCTGATCCTAGCCAAATTTCTTTATGAAATTTTTTGGTTATATCCAAGTAGACTAGGATCTAAGCAACAGAGGGCTTGCCTGATCTACTTGAAGAGGATGACCGAACACTGCACCCACAACAAAAAGAAACTCATGATTAATGAAATGAACACATAGATTGGGCATAGAGATCCATATTGGAACTATATGAGATTCCTCCTTTGTATCAAAATGAGCCATCCATTTCAATAACCTCATTTGACAATTGAAAAAAAATATGAGTGTCGAGAGAAAACCCTAGAATAATCTAAATCATTTGAAAGCTGAATCAAGACATGCCATGATTCGATCAAACTGATAGAGAAAATCCTAGAAAGTTTCAAGCTATAAAAAAATGATTGAATATTCTCCATAGGAGGACGATGGAAAGCAAATTTGTCCACCAACATGAATTCAAAAGGTTTCGTAAGCCTTTCTATAATCGAATCAGAACACATTATTTAGAGAACACCCTAGAAAGAGGTAGAGATAAGGTTGAGAGACTCACTAGCGTAGTTGGTCTTACCAGCAATAACATCCTTGAAGGATTTAGAAGCCAACAAAGGAATTTAGCCAGAGACCCCTACGGAGTCAGAAGATTTCATGAAAGTAGCCGAAATGCTAGGATTCCCCCATGGGGAAGCAAAGACTGAAGCCATGATCAGCAATAACACATGATAGGAGAAGTCAAGAACCAACAAAGCCACCAAAATGTTAAAGCAAAAAAGCCAAAATGTCCATATTAGAAGGAAAAGGAGATGCACCTCCACCAGGGAAAATGGGTTATGGTGTAATGTTTTAAATTGGGTGGCTAGAAATTATTTGCATGCTAGCTTTGAAGGTAGGGCACTCTTTTTTAGGCTAACACTATTTTTTGTAGGGGGTTGTGCTTAAAGAGACTATTCTAATAAAACTAAAATAAATATTATTTTCTTGCAGGTGCTTTATAAATCCTTAATAATAGCTTAATAGGACTAGTGGGCTTCGCAAACACTAGTGTTAAACTCGTATGTTTGGAATATAAATTACTAGTGTGTTGTATGTATTTCCTGACATTTATTTTGCAAAGATTAATAACTTATTCTAAAATTTTAAAATGTAATTTGAGTTTAGAATTAGATTAGAATATATGGGGTTTAGGAATAATAAGATCTAACTTTTCTAGTTGGTGGTCCCCTGTGAAGCACATGAAAGTATTTAAAGAAGGCGATGATCCTAGATGAAGACCCCTATAGATTTGAGACTTTTAGTTCTAAGTCGGGCTATATAAGGGCAGAGCTCATCCATTTTTATTTTCTTCTAGAATGTACAATGGTACCTGACTGCATTTCCCTATTTTATTAATTTAATTTGGCTTAATTTATTTTATGGTGCACAATAGAACTGCATGCTTTTTCTTGGTTTCTTTATGTTATGTGCTCTGTGATGAAATGCATGGAAATGTTAGGCTCCTAAGAAAACAAAAATTTTCTACCCCACTAAAATTAAATAACTCAAATATAAAAATAAAAATTCATAATATCAATATAAATAAATTCTTATGCATAACTTAAAAGCAACTAAGAATAATTAGACTTTATGAATCATGTGAGCATATTGTTTGTTACTCTTAAATAGGCACTTCACCCATTGTACATATGGGGGTATCTGACTTTGGATGATGACCAATTTTCTTGGGGAAGTGTTATTTCTTGTATTAATTTGACTTATGATTATGTTCTAACAACATCTCATTATAAGCATGAAATTTCATACCTAAGCCTTAAAATAAATTTAATATAAATAATTATTTTAGTTAGGATCATAACATACCAATCAAGATCCTAGGGTTTATGAAATGAGCTTAGGATCTTAGATTCTTTTCTAAATATAACAACCTAATCATCTTGCATTAAAAAGACTAGAATCATTGATTTAAAATTGCTTAGGTTATGCTAGCTAGCAACCTTTTTGGGCAGTAAGTCTAGAAGTGTCATGGATAGGTTCATTTTCTTAAGTAAAAAAAACCAATAATTCTAGGAATTACATTAGGTTGAGCACTTGACTTATGTCGGAGGTATTTGTAGACTCCAGTTTTAAAGCATTCCATTGAAATAAGTCATCAACAATTGGGCATTTCTACAATCTTGTGTAATCAGAATCTAGGTAATAGACTTCTAATAAAATGATAAATTCAAAATTTTATTAAATTTAATCTTAAAAATGTAAAGCCTAATGATAGGATTGTTGAAATGTTTTTTGAACATCTTAATATCTATAAGCATTTCTTACTTATTCCTGATTGGCTTCCAAAAAGAACTCTTTCCCCTTAGAGCATTCCCTTTTAAATTTCTGAATTAACAATTCTTTTAAGAAAAGCTTTGGAATCCATAAAGATAAATGTTAATTTCTTTAATCGAGAGTATTCTTAGTAGGGATTTCTTTTCTTCTAGATGTAATTAATTATTGGGGCTTGCCTTTATTAAGAAATATGAACCAACAATAAATAAACATTGTCTTACTATATCATGTAATTCAAAGGAAAAATCTTTAGAATATTGAAGACCTAATAGCCTTAAAAGTCCTTATTAAGCGATCAAATCCATTATAAGGTAATATGCTTAAGTTTTGAGATAATATATTTATCCCTTATTAACATTTTTTATTACACAAATAAGAATCCCAAAATCTATATTATGTCAAAATTTCTCTATAGATATTTTCTGGGACTCCACTGAGGAATAGTTACTCTCTCTATCTTTAGAAATAGACTTGTATCTTTATATATTGGTAATGTACTTGTGTTATTCGTGGGTTAAGATTGCATAAATGAATCTTTGACCAATATCCTAAACCCTTATAGAAAGACCCAATAATTGACCCAGCTATTTCCAAGGTCTACTATAGTGTCTTAGCCCATCTTCGAAAGCTACCTACTAGATTAAGCATTTATGATTGCCCTTATTCTGTCCAAGGAAATGAGGGAATCTTTAGTTCCAACATTTCTCAATATAGAAATATGCTTGACACATCTAGCAACAACTTCTTTGGATGAGGCTTGCTACTTTAAAGAAGTCATTGGAGTAAATTTATTTAATGAAGATATACTTCTAGGGCTACTAACCATAATCATCCCCTTTACATTTCAGGCAAGGTGGAAAAATATCAAGATATCTAAAGTTCTTATTAATCTTGACACTTCAATCAACATTCTAAACTCTAAAATAATATCATTTTTGAGAATGAACACATGAAGGCTTAGTTTTGATAAGATGTTATTAAATGGGTTCAATGAAATAAGAGAGAAGGCTTTGGGTTCAATCACTTTATTATTAGAAATATATTGATTAAAAATTGAAGTGAATTTTCACGTTATTTATTCAAACATATATTTTAGTGCTCTCTTAAGCAAGCCATGGATACATGAACACATAATGGTTTCCTTCATCACTCCATTAATATATTAAGTACACAAGGTATGTAGTGTAATATACTATAAAAAGTTGGTATGCAACCATTCTCTATTCATGAAATTGAACTTAATCTAGATGCTACCTATCACATGCCTAAATGGAAAATGCCTGATTCTATGAAATCCAGCATTATTGAGGCATCGAAGAATATGAAAGGATATATCAAAACAAATGAAAAAGAAGAAAAGAAAGAAAAAAAATGAAAAATAAAAATAAAAAGAACCTCAAATAATTTAGATTGATGCCTTGATAAAGTTTGAGATCTTATTATATTCAAATAGTGATGAAGAGAAAATTCTAGCATCAATAGATAAACTTGAATTATCTACCTATGAAAATTTTTAAATGTAGATGCTTTGACTTTAACCCCATTGTCTCAAAATAAAATTGCACAGTTAGAAGTCAAAATATCCCTTAACCTTTCAGGAGAGGTAAGAAAGTTATTAAAGTTTTATTTTGTACATAGATCCTCAAGCTCAGAAGTAGATGTAAAGCTTGAGGATTCATCTTCTAATGAAATAATATAACTTTCTTTTGACTAGTAACCTGATTATGTTAAGAATGTTATGAAAATGATTTAATCCCTACTATTTGGCTCAAAGATATAGTGTAACACAAGAAGATTTTATAGGATACTAAAATAAAAAACTTAAGATCCAAAGCTAGTGTTAAGTTTGTTACCATTAGACCTTTCCATGATAATGAGCATTATTTAATGATAATTAATCATATGAAGTTTGATCAACTTTTTTAGAGTTCATCTATTCCTTTAGAAGAATTTTTTCTTTTTTTGAAACATTAGATAATTCAGATGATTTCTTAATTCAAAGTGCACCCCTAGACTTTGAAGATGAAATAAAATCCACCATTGACGAACTAAAAGAGATCAACTTAGGAATTGAGGAAGACCCACGACCAATTTTTAGTAGTTCGTTATTATGACCAAAAGATTTTGATGAGTTGATTAATTGTTGATTAATTTACTTTATGAATATAAACATTATTTTGTATGGAATTATAATGAAATGCTAGGTTTATCTCCAAACATTGTAGTTCATAGATTAAAGATTAAACTTAAAGTGATTCTAGTGAAACAAACTTTTAGACACATGCATCTAAAAATTGAACACTAACTAATTATTAAAGTAAAGAAATTAATTGAGGTTGATTTCATACAAGAAGAGAAGTACCCTTCTTGGTTGGTGAGTATTATCCTGGTAAAGAAAAAAGAATAGCCAAATACGAATATGCGTAGATTTTAGAGACTTAAATACGGTATGTTCCAAAGATGAGTTCTCATTATCAATACCATAACTTATGGTGGATATAGCCTTAAACATGAAATTTTCTCATTTATTGATGGGTCATCTGGGTATAACCAGATAAAAATGGCCCCCAAAGATGAAAAATATATATCATTCAAAACATCGATTAAGATATTCTATTACACGATCATGCCATTTGTTCAAGAAAAATGTCGAGGCTTGTAATCAAAGGGCAATGACTAAAATATTTGATGATCTAATTCATAATCAAGTTAAATGTTACTTCGATGATCTAGTCATTAAAAGTTAAAAAAAATTGATCTATAGATTATTTTTGAATGGTTGCACTATTATAGCTTAAAAATAAAACTTTTGAGGTGTGCCTTTGGAGTTACTTCAGAAAAACTTTTAGGGTTTGTATTGAGACACCATGGAATAGAAATCAATTCTAAAAAAGCTAAAGCTATCATAGAAATGCCACCACTTAAATGTATTATACAATTAAGATCATTCCAAAATAGGCTTGCATACTTAGGAAGATTTATATCAAATTTACCTAGAAGATGTCAACCATTTGTGACATTAATAAAGAAGGATTCTAAATTTAATTGGGATGAAAAATGTCAGAGTGCATTGAAAAGCTTAAAATATTTTTTAATGAATCTTCCTGTATTGGCTACCTCAATCTCAGGGAATCCATTAATTCAATATAATATAGCTTTAGATGAATCCCTTGGAGATTTATTAGCTCAAGTTAATGAAGAAGGCAAAGAGAACACCCTTTATTATCTTAGTTGTATACTCATCCCAATGGAGATGAATTACCTACCTATTAAAAAGAACTATTTAGCTTTGGTTTTTGTTGCTAAAAATTTAAGGCATTACATGCTTTCACATAAAGTGAATTTGATTTCAAGTGGAAATCCTTTGCAATATCTTATAACCTGCCCAACTTTTTCTGGATGTTTAGCATGTTGGTCGATGGTTTTATTCTAATTTGAGATTACATTTATTCCTCTTTATGTTATATCGGTCAAGTTATAACTAACATCTTAGTGGCACATCCCCCTCTGAAGGTTCGGCTTTAAATGATGATCTCCTGGATGAATAAATCATGATTTTAATGAAACTAATGCCACATGGGAGCTATGTTTTGATAGTGCAACATCTTTAAAAAAAAAGATAAAGAGTTGAATTCTATCCCATGGAAGGCAGGGATTGGTTTAATTTTTATAACTCCAAACACATGAAAGATGTGATATTCTTATCATTAGTTTGAACCTTGTACAAATAATAAATCCAAATAAGAGGCTCTTATAACTGGGCTAGAGTTAGCAATACATATGGATATGAAGAATATTAAAGCCTTTGGGGATTCCCATATGATTATTAATCATGTGAGCAGAATTTATAAGGTTTTTCACCCAAAACTTTTCAATTATTATCAATATACAATGAAATTATTTGAACATATTTCTTTTATAACTCTATTTAGGATATCACACAAAGATAATGCCATAGCTGATGCTTTGGCTAAACTTGCCAAAGAAATCATGTCTAGAAAATGAATTTGTATATATCTATATAAGTTCAAAACCAATAAATTTTATCTCTTATAGGCTTATATTATATGAACAAAAAAATAGAAATGCAAAGGGTATCCACCCTTACTGAAGGTCAAAATGAATGCGACTAGAGGTAGCTCAAATGTTTTTCGGCATTAGATTTAAATTAATTTTAATTTTTTATTTCGATTTTAATAAGATTAATTTAGGTTCATTGGGTAAAATGATTTAATTAGACCATTTTAGATCATATTGGATTTATATTCATTTATATTTATGTTTATACATGTTTATTTGATAATCCCAAGTTCTTGGAATAATTTAATTTGGTCAAATTTAGGTGAATTGTTATTTGATTTGGTGGGGCCCACATAGGTCAATCTTAGTTCAAGTGAAATGATTGACTATCTTGAACCTCACATAGATTTATTTTTTGGTTCATCTATGTTCATGTATTTATTTTATTTTAGTTTTTATTTATTTTTAATTTATTTAAATTTTATTTGAATTTCTTTGGACTAAGGTGATTTTTTGGCTTAAATGGGTTAATTTGGTTAACCACCTTATTACTTTGGTCTATGCTCAATTGGATTTAGATTTTATTTAAAATGTGTTTGATTTATGTATATATTGAATTTCATTAGATTTGGGTGTAGTTTGGGTTCACTTAATCCAATTGGGTTTGGTCAGATCCTAAAAATGATCACTAGGATAACACATTTATGAACAAGTCATTAGAAAATCAAAAAAAGAAACATTCCTTATTTTATTCATTAATCAATAATGTGTTGTATCAATGATCATTCGATCAAATATGGCTAAGCTATTTAAATAAATAAGAAGCTTATAAGATTGTGACTAAAGTACATTCTGGATTGTGTGGTGCTCACCAATCCAGACCGACAATGAAATTAAAGATTAAAAGACGGGTATTATTGGCCCTAAATATTAGATGATTGTATGGAAGTTTCACGCATTGCCATCAATGCTAAGTACATGTGGTCCTATATCAACCACCTAATGTGTTGCATCCAATGATTGCCTCTTGGTCTTTTGAAGTTGGGGTACTGATATTATAAGACCTATTAATTCTCATTCATCAAAAGGGTATTATTTTATAGTGGATGCAACTGACTACTTTTCTAAATGGGCTAAGGCAATCACATTAAAGAAGTTAAAGCATACCATATACTTAAGTTCTTTAGGGAAAATATCACATATCAGTTTGGCATCCCTCGCCAAATCATATATAATAATGGTCCATTATTTAAACCCACTAAAATAAACCACTTTGTGGTAAAACATAACATCAATTGGAGGCACTCGACCATCTATTACCCTAGGGAAAATGGATTGACTGAGGATTTTAATAAAACACTTATTTAGATTTTGAAAAAAATTCTTGAAGAAAATAAATATCAGTGGCATGAAAAGTTGGTTGGAGTCTTATGGGCCTATCATAATACATATAGGAGATCAACTCAATCTACACCATGTGCTTTGGTTTGTGAAGTTGAATTTATTCTTTCATTAGAAGTATAATTTGCTTCTTTAAGGATTGCAGTCAACAACAACATTACAATAGATCAGAATCATAAATTTTTACTGGAAGAACTTGAAGGTCTTGATGGAAGATACTTGAAAGCTCAACAAGACCTTGAACTTTAACAATCATGTATGATTCAAGCTCATGATAAATTGGTCCATTCTAGCACTTTTCAAGTAGGAGACTTGGTCTTGTTTCTTTGAAGGCCAATATTAGCTCATCGCAAGATAGGAAGCAAATTTGAGTCAACAAGGAAGGACCGTTCATTATGGAAAAAGTCTATGAAAGAGGTTCATATTAGTTAATAACTTGTAGTTGTGAACGTCCAATGCCGCATATTAACAGACTTTACCTAAAAAGTATTATGTATGAACTATTCTGCAATTTAAAAAAAAAGATTAATAAAGTTATGTTTATTAGATTTTTATTTTATTTTTGGGTCAAGAAATTCCTCTTTTATAAAATAAATGGATTTATTTCAATTTAAATTTTATCTACAACATTATTTTTGTGTAAAAATTAACTTGTACTTAAGTCTTTTAAATCTTTGGAAAATAGATTTAAGTTGTTATGGACTTTATTTCAATAGGATATCAAGGTTAGGATTACGTCACCAAGACCCCTTTCCTACTAGTCAAAATCTAGAGGATTACGAACTAAGCCATTAAAGGCCCCTATTCCACAATTTAGCTACTTAGGTTGGAATTAAGCCATTGAAGGCCCCATCTTAGTAGCTAACTATATAGGAGTAAGTCTCTTAGCAGACATCCTTTCTAAAAGACAAAGATAGGATTAAGGCATTAAGACCCCTTTTTATCAAATAGAATATGTAAGTTAAGATTAAGTCACCAAAACCCCTCTCCTCACTTTAGTTGAAGTTAAAATTAAGTCATTAAAGACCCCTTCTTAATAGCTAGAAGATAGGACTAAGTCAATTAGTAGGCATTCTTCCTAGAAGATAAAGATAGGATTACGTAATTATGACCCCTCTCCTTTTTCAAGCTATTCTTGTAGGAACTAAGCCATTAAAGGCCCCTTTCAATTAGCTAAATTTACTAGATTAGGATTTAAGTCATTGTGACCCCCTTTCTAGTCCAAAAAAATAGAAGAAATTTAGGAATAGAAATAAGCTAATCATAGGCCCCATTCTTATAAACTATTTAAGTTAGGAACCAAGTCCATGTGACCCCTACCTATTAGTCAAAATGTAGGGATTAGGATTAAGTCATCAAGGTCCCTTTCCTCAGTCTAGCTATTTAAATTGAAATTAAAGCCCTATCCTTATAGCTAACCAGATAAAGGTAAGTCCCCTAGTGTCCCCCTTTTCTAGTTGAACTTTATGTAGTTTGGTCAGGAGTGAGTATCCATAGTGGCATCCTTTCTAGGAAAAAAAAATTTTAGGGTCTACCTATAGATCCTTTTTTTAGAAGTGGCTAATCATTTAGTCTACCTCTTGACTAATCTCACATTGAAAGATATGAGTCTTAGTGATTACTTTCTAGGTTAGCTATTAAAAACCTATAAAAGAAACCAAACTCTATTGTAGTCAATATAAGAATAAGACCCATGAAGACATCTTCTCTGGCTATCATGACCATTTTAGGACTAGATTCCTTATTGAGTTTCTTCTTAACAACATTTTTATTTTTCTAAAAGACTAGTAAATCCAGATTTTCTAAGAATGAATTACTCTAAATCAAAATATTCCAAGGCATGTTTATGCTTATCTTTCATAATCAAATTCAAAGTCAAATCAAAACCAAATGTAAATTCAAATTCTAAATTTAAAACCAACCTTATGCTTGTAATCTTTATAAGATCTATTGATTGGCTCGATCAACACTAATTTGTGTGGTATACTCTAGTTAGTCCACCACACATTTGGTGGTATATTTGTTGAACTCATTTTTGGATGAGGTTAACATCATCTCCAACCTAGTAATTTTGACACCAAATCTTAGATTAAGAGTTTCTTAAATATGCAGTTAGGACACTACACTTAGTGGCTAGATGTATAAACAAATCAGAATTAAAGAACAAATCAAATAAAACATAAGTCTAAGATCAAAAATTAAATCTGAAATAATAATAAAAAACTAAATGAAAACTCAATACCCTAAGACTTAGGCTATCCTAGTGAACATTTCTAAGATATGACCTAACACAATTGAATTAAATGAACCCAAAGTACACCCAAATCTAATGAAATTCAATATAGACTTAAATCAAACACATCTTAAATGAAATCTAAATCTAATTGAGCATAGACAAAGGTAATTTGGGTGTTTAACCCAATTAACTTATTTAAGCCAAAAAATCACCTAAGTCCAAAACAAATCAAATAAAATTAAAATAAATTTAAATCAAATCAAACAAATAGCATAAAATTAATGCATGAACATAAATGAACATAAATTTAAATCTAAGTTATGTTCAAGATAGTCAATCATGTCACTTGACCTAAGATTGACCTATGGGGCCCCACTAAGTCAAATATCGATTCACCAAAATTTGTCCAAATTAAATTATTCCAAGAACTTGGGATTATCAAATAAACATGTATAAGCATAAATCTAAATGAATCTAAATCTAATATGGTCTCAAATGTTCATTTAATCTAAATGAACCTCAATGAACCTTATTCAAACCTAATTTAAGGTAAATTTGAAATTAATTTAAATAAAACATCCAAAATCATTTGAAAGTCATAAAACATAATGACCAATTTTATGATTAAAATTGAAAGTCAATTTTAAATAAAATGAAATTAATTGATCTAAATCATTTTAGATATTTAATAGAACATAATTCAAAGCTAGATACATTTTAATTATATCAAATTAGTAAATTGACTTAATTAGACCCAACTTAATCCAAGATGCATTTGGATTAAAATCAAAATCTAGCCCAAATTTAATAAAATAAACTATTCAAATCATTTCAAATTGTCATTTGAGAATAGCTACAAATAAATGATAATCCTAAGATAACAAGATAGGTTAGAAAACTCAACTTGACCTATTTTTGTCATGTCAATCAAGCTAACCTAAACTAATCCAAATTCAAGGATAACATGGATAAATTAACTTAAAAATATTATGAAAGACAATCAATATTGATTGTAACCTAAATATAAATCTAATTTATTAAATGGAATACAATCAAACCAAGGAAAGCCAAAACCAAAAGGAACCCAGCCTGATTCATAACTCCAAACCCAGTCTAATTGAGCTCTAACCCAATCCATGGCTCATTTTAGCATGGTTAGAGAACACAATAAGTAACCTACAAAGGGATGAGGTTTTTTCATGAGGCGAAGAGGTGTTGGGAGATAAGGTAAAAATGTCATAGATGATGATGACCACCTCATCACCTATATGTATATGCCTTAAACATTCTCTAACCACTTAACCTTCTTTAGAGCCATCATGGAATTCAAATTCCCATGGTCGGTGGCCTCAATTAAAAACCAAAGAGGAAGCTTTGGGAACCTAGAAATTAAAGGAAAGGCCAAATTAGAGACTTTTGCTGATTCTAACAACTTCATTGAGTGAAATCGAGCATAAGTGTACCTTCCCCCTCCTTCCATGCTTTTGGATCTACCCTTATACATTGAGGAACCCTTAAATTAGGAATGATCAAAAAAGCTTGGGAGGAAGGGGAGGTACTCTCATGCTCAATTTCACTCAATAAACATGTTCGAGACAACAAATGTCCATAATTTGGCCTTTCCTTGGGTTTTTATGGTCGACCAAAAGCTTCCTCATTGGTTTTAAATGGAGGTCACTGGCCATGGGAATTTGAATCCCATGATGTCTCTAAAGGTGGTTAAGTGGTTAGAGAATGTTTGAGATGGCTTAAGGCATATGCATGGAATAGAATTTGGGTGATGAGGTGGCTTGCTCTCATCTATCCTATGGCATTTTACCTTATCTCCCAACACCTCTTCATCTCATGTCAACACCTCATCCACTAGTAGGCTACTGGCTGCCTTCTCTATCTATAAAATGAACCATGGATGGGGTTGGAGCTCAATTAGATTAGGTTTGGTGTTAAGGGATCAAGTTGGGGTTCTATTTGGTTTTAGCTTTCTTTAAGTGGGATTGATTTTATTACCTTTGATAAATTAGATATAGATTTATGTAACAATCAATACTTATTGTCTTTCATAAGATTTATAATTTAATTTATCCAAGCTATACTTGAATTTAGATTGGTTTAGGGTAACTTGACTCACATGATAATGTGGGAAAAATTTATGACACTATATAGGTTTTAGAAAATTCTTATTTAGATGATCAAATGCATCAATAAGGAGTAAATATATTATCTAGTAAAATAAACATGTTATTTTATAATGGATTTGATTATTTAATAAAAGACTCCTAAGGCTGATGGTCTTTTATGTACGAGAGAATTTTCTCCTGAGCAACATTAGAAGTAGAGTAGGGTTTATTTTAAACTAGGTTCATGGTTCTCTATAAAGGCAAGCCTTTATAGTTAATTACATTTTAGGAATGAAGGATATCTTCCTAAGAATACTATTAATTAAAGAAATAAGCTTTTATTTCTATGAATTTCAAAGCTAATTTCCAAAGGAATGATATTTTTGAATTTCAATTAGGAACGATCCAAAGTTGAAAGAGTTGTTTTGGGTGCCAAACAAGATTAAGTAGAAAATGTCTATTGATATTGGGATGCCTAGTAGGTATTTCAACTATCCTATCATTTGTCTTTATATTCTAGAATTTAATTTAGATTTTTAGTTGACATTTTCTTAGAAATCTATGACTAAGATTCTAGTAGCACAAGACACATAAATGCCTAGGTTCAAAGACTTACTCTGAGAAGGGTGCTTCCGATCCTAAGTCTATAAATGCCTCTTAGACAAGTTAGATGCTCAACCTAGTTTCACTTTTGGGAATCATTGGTCATTCCTCTCATTTGAGGGAACATACTTATCTCTGACTCTTTTGGACTTACAACCTGCTTGGAAGGGATGCTAGTTAACACCACCTAAGCTCATTTTAAATCCATGATACTAAGTCTCATGTATGCAATATGCTTAGGCTGTTGCATGTTAGGAAAGAATCTAAGAACCTAAACTCACTCCTTAATCCTTAAGATCATGTAGGGTATCATGGATATTTTTTAGCTTTTAAATATTTTGACTAATGATTCATTAAGATTTTGGATATGCACTTTATGCCTACAGGCCATACTATTAGAAGTGGTTATAGGTTAAATCAATAAAAGAAGGCAGACTTCCCCAAGAAGGTGGTCATCCTTAAAAGTCAGATGCCCCTTATGTGCAATGGGTAAAGTGCCCAATTCAAGAGTTGAAATCAATATGATAGTATGGTTCTTAAGAGCTAATTATTTCTAGTTAATTTTATGTTATTCTTATGACTTTATTTTATGTGAAGTTTTAAATTTCTTTATTTTGTGTTTGAGTTGATTAGTTTAGATTAGGTAAAAAAATTAGTTTTCCTAAAAGTCTAATCATCTAAGCATCCATCACATAAAACATAGCACATAAGGAAACCTAGAAAAGCAGGCTAATTCTATTGTGCAACCAAAATAAATCAAGCTAATTTTAAATTTGAAAAAGGCCAATGCGACCGGGTACCACTGTACACCCCCGAAGAAAGAGAAAATGGGCAGTCGAGCTCTATCCTTATACAACATAGCCTAGAACTAAAGTACAGACATATAGGTCATCTTTTTAGGACCGTCTCCTTCTTTAGGGACCTCTATTAGGTTTCATAGGGGACCTTTGCACCCATCTGCTTGTAGTTTAAGCTCCTGTTAATCCTAGAAATTGTAGAACCTAATTCTAAGCTCAAAATTTATATTTTATATTAAAAAATAAATCCTAAGCCCTGTGAAGCAGATGTTAAGAAAATATAAACAATACACTACAATTATATTTTATAAATATATGGGCTTAGCATTAGTTGCTTGCTAAATCCACCAAACCTATTGGGCTATGCTTAAGGACTTAAGCATACCTATAAAAAAAATATCATTTATAGTTTATATATGATAACAATCCTTTTTAGCATAGCCCATGTAGAAAATTGCATTAGTTCTAAAAAAATGTCATATCATCCAGTCTAATGGGCAAACAATTCTGGGCATGCAGTCTAAAATAGTAAACCATAAAGAAAAGTATCACATCACATCACAAAGTATCATGAAATATCACAGTCTAAGCTCTGTGACCTAATGATCTAATGTGGGAAGGTAATAGGCTTGTTTGACATGACTTTGCTTGACCTTTTTAGTTCAAGTTTCAATTTGAATTTTGAAGTTTGCTTTTTTTTTTCTTTTTACCTTTAGATGATTCCAATACAAATAATTTAATGATTTAAGATTCTTGATTTCATTTTTATGTTAAAGTGAAGTTTGGGTTTTCAAGAATGGAGAAAAAAATAGATCCTACTTTTGGGTGGAACCCATTTTATTCAACATCTGAAATCCCAATAGAATGAAATCTTCATCCTAAGATGAAGATTCATCCTAAATGCCTAATTAAGATCTTTATGTATCTTAATTAACTTCTTTTTGATTCATTTATGATTTGGGTTGGTGTTTAATTTGGATTAATATTTTAAATTTATCTTTAGAATTTAATTCTTCATTTCATTTCTTTGATTTGATTAAATCTTCTTGATTTAATTTATTTTTGATTTGATTTGGATTGGTTTAATTATTTGTTTCATTAATGTTTATGTTCATTACATTCATTTGGTTTAATTATGTTAACCTTAACACATTTAGGTTAGTGTTTTAATTCATTCTTAGCTTGCATTGGTTATAAGTTAGGATTTCATTAATTAGTTGATTATGAATATTATAGATTATTTACTTTGAGGTTTAATTAGATTTTATATAATTAATGATTTCCATTAAACCCTAAGTATGTAATTAACCAAATTATTTGATTTAGGATATTAGATAATTATTCTTAAGTGTTATAGTGTTGATAAACAAATTTTATGAATTTTATGATTTAGTGATTTTTTAATTTATTATTTAATTTATATTGACTTAGAGATTTAAAAAGTCAATAAATCCCAATGCATAGGTGTTGACCTCATTTTTAGGATGAGCTCTAAACCTCTCCATCTTAGGCTTACGACTTCTCTTAGACTTTAAGAGTTCCTTAGTCTTAAGACACATCTAGTGATTAGGTGGACACTCCAACCTAACCCTAGAGGCTTAGAAGAGTTAGACATAGGAATAGGTCATGCCTTAGGGGTGCTAGAAAAATTTCCTACCCTTTAGCTTAAACTATTCCTTGGATCAAATCGCCCATGTGCACACTCAAAATAACCTAAACAACCCTCCCAATCTCAACAATTGGATCAAAATGACAAAGGAGGTGTTGGCCATCTGATTTCCATAGGGGGAGATATACTCCCTCTAATTGAATGAAATTTTAATTCACTCTCTATTGATTGAAGCTTAGGAACCCATAGCAACCATCTCAGAACACTCCCAAGCTTCTTAGAGAGGATTATAATTCTTCTTTCTAGGTTTTGCATAATGCAAAAATAGGGGAGGCAGAGTGAATTACCAATTTCTTATATACTCCATTTGAATCTAATTACTCTTGCACATTCCATTAGAGGGTCAAGTCAAATTGGCCTAAACCTTCTCTGAAGTTCTAGAGTTAACGATGAGCTCAATTGGATCAAAGCCAAACCCCAAGTGAAGTGGTGTTGGTCCATCCATTGATCCACTTAATCCTAAGGCCTAAGAATTTCAATAGGGCTTCGTATCCACCAGATGAAGCTACCTCATCGATCTTGAACGATCGTGATCACCTCCAATGAGGTACAGAATTTTTTGACCACTTAGCTTAGGAGGTGTTGGCCCTTTGAAAAGAAATGTTCATGGCATGTGAAATCCACCGTTGGATAGGTTTGTAATTGTGCTTAGATGGTGTGGGTACAATTTCATTCCAATATGAGCTCAATTGAGCTCGGATCTCCCCTTAGATCATGGATGGTCTCCATTGATCCTCAGGGAAGAACCTGGCTCATCTCAGCCGTCCATTCATGCATTTTAGATGGACGACTAAGATTATTTAGCATGTTTAGTAATATAATTTTCCTTTATAAACCACGGAGGAATTCTCAGTCGTTCAATCTTTGATCGAACAGTAGGGAATATAAGCACGTGTGTTGCCGCCACCATTTGGGATGTGACATTTAAGTCACCCTCTCATGGTGCCATGCGTGTAAAGCGCGCTGATCGCTGTCGCCACACGTCGCACCATGAGCTAAGTATTAATCAGTGATTAGTTAATTATATTAATTAATTCCTAATTAATTCAGAGAACTTCTAAAATTCATAATTCCCTCTAGAAAAATCAGGAAAATAAAAGAAAAAAATGCTATGGAAAGATAATGTCATCTAGAATATTTTAAAAATGGTTTCAATGGATTTTGAATTACTCTTTTCTCTGAATTTAGGTTTCTTTGGGAATCTTAATTAGCTAATTATCCTTTAATTAGGTCATCAATTAATCTTAAATTTTTGGGGTTCATTTTAGGGGATAAGCTCTGCTTCCCCTAATTTTCTTGAGATTTATTGAGGGCTCAATTGCAAAAATTGCTATTTCATTCCTTAATTACCCCTTTCATGTAATTAAGCATAATTAAGGTATGATTAGTAGATTTACCCAATGATTTGGGTTGATTAAGGTCAGATCCAGTAAGTGGGAGATTTATGGGATAATTTTGGGACATTTCCCCCAAGCTATTCCTTAAACCACCTCTTCTCTCCTTAATCTTCCCGTAATTAAGGGTTAATTCATTAATTATCCCCTTAATCAATTTTAAAAAATTCTAAAAAGTTTTAGAACTTAATTAATCTACCTTGGGTGGATGCATAGGTGTTTAATAGCCTAAGATCAATTAAGGAAATTAAAACCCCTTTCATAAGTATGAAAGGGTGTTTTGAAAGTACTTAAGCTAAACCCCTTAGTTTAATTAACTTTTAATTGTGAGCCATATTGCATTAGGCCTTTTCATTATTAGGTGCATTGCAAATTTAAATTTATTGTGGGTTTTATGTCATCTCATTGGCTCATAATTATTTAAGTTAATTCTTCTAAGGTGGTGTAGGTAAGGATTAATTAAGTTACTTAATTCATACCTAAACCTAATCAACATATAAAAATAGATCTAATTGTCTAAAAATTAAACAAAAAAAATACAAAATAGATGTGGGAATGTGTTAGGAACAACAAACTCATTTCACCTTTTCAAAATTAAATCAAACTTCAAAATAGACAAAAATCACTTTGAAATTCACTTTGATTTATTCTAAATTTTTTTTATTCTATAAGAATGTCTTTAGGATTTAAGTAAAGTGAGTTTGTTTACATGCTTTCATTATTTTGGATCTTTCCCAACAAGTTATGTTGTATGCCATGTGATTTCATGTAACTATAATTTCATGTTTCAAATTTTAAAATGAAATTGTTTACTTTATGTCAAATGTGCATGTGTTGGCTAAAGTAAAATATGAATGACTACTATCACTACTAAATCCATATTATTTTCAAAACTTATAAATGAAATATTAAATATGAAAGCATGTTACTTATACTTTAATTATAAGCTTGTATGTGAAATATTACAATGGTATGCTTAGTATAGGTTTCCTAACTTTCCTATGTTGGTATAGTTTTGAATAGGAATTTTGGTGAGATAGAAGGTTCATTTGAAAAGGACCTAATGCTCACCTAATTTCATATCCTATTCATCCCTATGCTACTATCTAAGAAGGGTAACCTACACTTACATACATAAATTGCATAAACAAAACAAATCTATTAAACAACTTTTGCATATTCCTTTTCCATTTCATTTCTTTTATATACATGTTTATATTTAAGGAAAGTGGTATATTAGTTTGGACAACCCCAAGGTTATGAGGCTTTAAATAGCCCTAAGTAGGTCTTGTACTTTACACCTCTAGTTAACAATGATGCTGTACTCACTTATGCTTTTCTTACTTTCATGTATGTATGTGAAATTTTGGATAAGGAAAACCTATTCTACTTAAGAAAAATCATGCATATTCAACTTCTAAATTTTCTTAAATGGATTACTTAGCATGCATAATAAAGTGGGTTAACTACTCTCATTTGCATGTATAGATATGCTTAGGGTCCATCCATATGCATGTTATATATGTTGGGAAAGAAATGAAGTAATGTGCGTTATGTGAATTTTGATTCATTTTATTTAATCTTAGAATGCCTTTCTTTTTGAATAGATTTGTTTAGGGTTTATCTAAACTTAGGGCTGATTAAAATATGTAATCAAAACATTCACCTAAATGAAACTAAAACATGAACCTACATTAGAAAATTACTTAAGGTTAGGGAAGGAAAGAGAAGTTCTCTTCTCATTCACTCTCTTCATAACTTAGTAATTAATTATAGGTTCACTCTAACCAAATAAAAACATGAAATAAAACTAACCCAAAACACTTAAACAATTTAAATGAGACCCTCCTCTAAGTTGAACATGTTCTTCACACTTAGAAAATTCAAACCCAAAATCCTAAGCTAAGCATACCACACAAGCCTTCAAAACACACACATTAGCCTAAGTCGCACTTCTAGCCTTAGGTTAGGTCGGTGCATAGTTTGATGTGATATTTTATTTTGTGATATATGTTATAGACTAGATGTTAGGGTGTATGCTTGTAGAATGAATGGTAGGACGTTCTTAGTCTAACTATTCATTTCTGCAGGGAATTTTGCTTAAGGGACGCTATCATAAATTAAAAAAATATAAATGCTTTTGCTTGTAGGTGCTTTATACCCCTAAGCATAATCCATAGGCCAGGTGGACTTAGTCACCCATGTGTTGTGTTATAAGTCCAATATACATGCCTGGGATTTGTGTGGTGTGATTTAACTAACCTTTGTTTTGCAGGTGTTAGCTAGATTTCCCTTTCCCTTTTCATGTAAAAATTTATATAATTAGGATTTTGGAATGATTTGTTATGGGGATTAGGATGAACATTGGTCATAAGATCCCATCTTATGCATGATGTTAAGCCTTGGAGCATCCACCTTCTAACCTTCCAAAGGAGGAACCGAAGAAGAAAAGAAGAAAGAAGAAAGAAGAAGAAAGAAGAAAAAAAAACAATAAAGCTTGAAGACCCCCATAACAAAAAATTCCTTTACTTAAATTGTAATTCAATTCATTTGAATCCGGGTTGTATAAGGGTAGAGCTCGGCTTCCCAATATGATATTTTTGAATTTGTGCAGTGGTGCCCCACGAACGACCATTTATTTTTTTGTGATTAGTTATATAAATTAATTGATGATTTGTTTTGCTTTTGCATTAAGTGGTATGATTTTCATAGTTTCTTCCTTGCTTTATGTATGGCCTGGATGTGGATTAGGCTTTTTAGGGAAAAATAATTCTTTTACCCAACTTAATAATTCAAATTAAAATAAAATAACTCATAACCTCACCTAAAGCTTATGTTTAAAATTAAGATAAAAAAATTAGCAACCCCTTAGCTAAATAAGCATTTCTTTATAATATCATGAACAAATGTATCTTATTTCACTCTTGCTTAGAGGGCTTCCACCTTTGCAAGAGAACCCGGCTTGACCTTTGAGGGCCGTGGTGGAAACTCACCTCCTCCCTTCTCATTGATTTAGGCCAATAATCAGATTTCTCATGCATTAGTCATAAAAATCCTATTAGCCTGAGTTAAAATAATTGTTCAAAAAAAAAAAAAAAATGAAATTTGAATTGCATTAGATTTTGGTCATTTGAAGCATGTCCCTTTACATGATCTAGTCTCTTTAGGGAGTGAGTTTAAGGACTTAGTCTCTTTCTAAATAATAACAGCCCATCTATCTTGCATAAGCATAAACACTTGCCTACATGTATTTAAAATCGTAGGAGGAGTTAGTTGGCAGCCATCCCCTAGGCAGTAGTATGTCCAAGTTGTCAAGTGATTTGTCCTCTCTTATGGAGGCAAACCAATTACCCATTTTCTCCTTAGATTTAGGTTGTGCTTCCGACCCTTGCTGAAGCTTACTAGATTTAGGTTCTGAGGTTACTTCTCCTTGTTGTGGGTTATAAGAATAATTCCTCACCTCTTAGGCATTTTCTTAATCTTGTGTTATGGAATCTTTAGTCCTAAAATTCTAATGAAAAATACAACTTAAAAATAAACTAAATCAATTTTTAAAATGTAAAGCCCAACTACGGGATAGTTTGAGATGCTCACTAGGTTTCCTAGCATCATGGGCATCTCCTACTTATCTTTTATTTTGGCTTTGATAATAACTCCCTCTTTTGATCAATCCCATTTGATGTTCAAACATAAACCAATTGATTGATAGTCCTTTCCTATTGAAATCTTCAAAGACAATGATCATTTACCTTAATTGAGAGTTTTCTTAAGAGATCCCGCCTTAAGATGTAGTTAACTATGGGGGCTTGCCCCTGTATGGAAATTAATGAACTCAGTTTAAAATAAACACTGCTTTACTTTTCCATATAAAGTAGGGGAAGAATCTCTGGTACATATGTAGACCCATCGTCCTTAGGAGTCCTTATTGAGGTGATTGGTTCCATTAAGGGGTAGTGACTTATATCTTTCTAGATAGTACACTATTTCCTTGATAATGTATCCGATCACCTAAATAAGTACATCTGCGGATCTGCATGGCATCTTACCAAGATGAATTTCTATAAGGTCTCTCTTTTCTTTTCTCTACAGATGTGAAAGGTGACTCCCTATAGAGATTTATTCACCACAATAGGTTAATCGGGTTTCAAATTCTTATTGCAAGTGGGGTTCCTTACCAATTTAATTTTCTAAAAGTTTTAGTTTAATCAGATGTATAATTAGGGTGTAATTAAAGTTTTAATTATTTATTTAAAATCAAAATTAAGCTTAATTCAACAACAATTAATTAGGGATATTTATTTTTTTCTAGATTCCTCTCTAAAAAATGCATCCATAGAGGGTTTATCTGAAATTTTAAGAGTTTTGGTTGATTTATTTTGATTTTCCAAAGTTTAAGTTAATTATTTGAATTAATTAATTCAATCAATTACAAATTAGGCCATTTTGTGATTTATTAAGTTTCAATGGGTTTCATTGATGTTTTTAAGTTCATTAGGGTTTGTTATGTTAGTTTAAAGTGATTTGATCCACTTTCATGATTTATTTTATCTAATATTAATTTATTTCATTGAAATTGAAGTTTGGAGTTTGAATTTTAATAACTTTTGATTAACTTTGAGATAAATCATAAATTTTTTTTCCTAAGGTTCATTTTAATCTTAATTTCATTTTCCCAATGTTTCATTTTAATTCGATTAATGGTTTATAATAAATTTGAGTTTGATTAATATTATGTAAAGTTAAATTAATCCAAAATTACACAAAATTAATTGGTTGTTTTGGGTTTAATGGATTTTACTCATTGAGATGAATCCATAGAGCCTCATTTGCATTTTATTGGATTTATATTTTATTTTATATGATTTATTTTTGATGGTTTTGGTATTTTTTTAATAATTTTTTAATAATTTAAAATGAGAAAGAACGATAGCATTGACATGGCGCCATTGTCACGTGGTGTGATGCCATTGGGCTACACAGGATTCGCACAGATCCCAAGTCAAAAGTAGTTGTCACGTGGGATTGATCCTTACCTTCCAATCGCGGTCCAAATTTCACCCATGATTTTCTATAGGGATTTAATCAAACCATCCAGCTAGATCTCGATCGTTAATGCTAAATAGATGGAACAAATGATAGAGATCATTCCTTGCTCTCTCTAGCTAGAGACAGATGCAGTCCATCAAATCCAACAAATTTTTGGTGACTCGTGATGAATTTTAATGCTATTTTGATTACAAAAATGATCAAGGATCGATTTGCAATCAATCTAGATGGTTTGATCCTTTGGGGAACAAATTCTCTTCACAAAAGACCAAAAAAAATTACTATAAGTGTCGGTTGTGAGGCATACCTTATCAGCTGTGATCCTTAGGTCATGCTCTGAGAACCTTTACCATAATGGGACAAAGCTATGTACATGATTTGGTGGCTTGCCTCCTTGCCAAATGCCTTAGAGACCAACACTTGGTCATTTGCCATCAGTTTTGGCCATTCTTTGCTCGCCAATAGAGACGAGGCTCAGTGAAGATTTGTTTGAGGTCGCGTTGACCTTTAGAATGTGTTGGGAAGGCCAATTGGGCATAAAATAGACTCCATCTCTTTTTTCCATTAGAGGCCAAGAGGTTCGCCACTAGCTTTAGTTGAATTCTAGCTTGCTGGCGGTGAGAGGTCGTGGGAATGCTTCACTTCTCCTTCTCTTCACCTTATGGATATTTTGAAATAAAGATATGGAGAGGAGAGGGCTTCTCTCCCCTCTTTCCATACATGGTTAAGATCCATGTATGTGGAGCTTTAGGTGGCCAAAATCTAGCCATAAGCAGTGAGGGGTTTGGCCAATTGGTTGGTTTGATCCCTCTTAACCTTATGAGTATGTTTAGATGAAGGGTTTAAGGGAGGAAGTCTTTTACTCCCCTTTCCTTCCTTGGCTGAGAGAGTCCTTCATAGAATTCTCTTTTGCTCCCTCTTTGCTCTCTTATGGAATAATCCAAGTCTTTCTTTATTAAGGGGCTGGACACTTGATTCCAACCCATGGAAACATTATCCAAGAGGAGGTCAAATGATTGGGTAAAATCCGAAGGAGTTTAGATGTTGGGGGGAGAATGAATCCATAAGGCATCTTAGCTTAGAGGAACCTTGTTTGCATACTCCATCTCATCTCCCTTTGACTTTTCATTTTATGGCTTTTGGCATCACCACCATAGCCCTTAGGCTAGTGTTTTGCTACCCAAATCAAACCCAATGTGAGTTTGAGGTTAAATCTAAATCCATTTGTGTCAGATTGGAGGTTTGAACCTAATTCATGCCATTTAGATTTAAAGTGTTTTAAATTTATTTATTTTGGTTTAGTTCATTTAATTTGGGTTTAATTATCTTTAGTTGGTGATTTACAAAGTTTCAATTTGATTAGTTCCTTTAGGTTTTGAGTTTATTTTGGATTTCATTTCACTTTAATACATTTAGGCTTAAATAGGTTAAGCTTGATTTCAATTGGGTTCAAATAACCCATTTGGATTAATTGAATTTTGTTTCAACTCTAATAATGTCTGATAACATGTGTGAGATGATTTGGAGTGATTAATTTCATTTGATTTGAATTTTATTTCAATTTGAACCCTTTTGACCCAAATTGGGTTTAATAGGTTAAGTTTGGGTTCATTTGAGTTATATTACCAATTTGATTAAATTAGACCTAATTCTTGGTTAGATTATGTTTAATGATCATTTCCAAATGATTTTGAACAATCAAATTGAATTGATTTTAATTTAATTTTGGTTTGAACCCAATAGGACTCATTTAAGTTCATTTAAACGAAGTGATCTAATTACTCATTTAGTGCCTGAATAAATTTAAATTTCTTTAAATTCATTATTAAACATATTTATTTTATCATTTGAAATGATTTCATTTGGTCGAATTTTAGTGGGTTGACTTTTGACTTGGTGGGACCCACATAAGTCAAACCCATATTAAAAGGGTTGACCATTTTGGCCTTGATTTATATTTAAAATCATTCATTTGATTTAATTTAAATTACTTTTGAATTTATTTGGATTTATTTTGATTTAATTTAATTTTGGAATTTGGGTTTAGTCCTACACCCATTAGGTTAGAACAAACCTAAGGAAGATGCACTAAGTTATTGGGTATAATATCCTAAGTGCTTAATTAGGAGGCTACTAATCTAGAATTAGGTGTCATAATTACTAATTTTAGAAATGATGTTAACCTCATCTAAAAATGAGGTCAATAAATGGATCCCCCCAATATCAATAGTGGACTGACCATAATACATTGCACATATTGGTGTTGACCGAACTAGTCAACACTACAAGCATAAGCTTGAAGAAGTTCTTAATTGATTTTAAATTTTAGAATTTTAGAATTTTGATTTTTAATTTTGATTTCAAATTGTGTTTTGGATTTGATTGGGAAAGATGGGCATAAACATTTTTATATTTATTTTAATTTGGAATGATTTGTTCTTAATAACTTAAATTCACTAAGTTCTAAAAAGAGCCATTTGGATTTAAAGTGTTTTAACTTTATTTATTTTGATTTTAATTTGGGTTTAATTATCTTTAATTGATGATTTATCAAGTTTTAATTTTATTTATTCCTTTATATTTTGAGTTGATTTTGGATTTCATTTCACCTTAACCCATTTAGGATTAAATTGGTTAAGCTTGATTTCAGTTGGGTTCAAAGGACATATTTAGCTTAATTGAATTTTTTTGGACTCTAATCATGTATAATAACTTGTGTGAGATGATTTGGAGTGATTAATTTCATTTGATTTCAATTTTATTTCAATTTGTACCCATTTGACCTAAATTGGGTTTAATGGGTTATGTTTGGGTTAATTTGAGTCAAATGACCAATTGATTAAATTATACCCAATTATTGGTTAGATTATGTTTAATGATCATTTCCAAATAATTTTGAATAATCAAATTGAGTTGATTTCAATTTAATTTTTGCTTGAACCTAATTGGACTCATTTTAGTTCAATTAGACCAAGTGATCCAATTAAATCATTTAGGGCCTAAATAAATATAAAGTTTCTTAAATTTATGATTAAACTTGTTTATTTTATCATTTGGATCATTTGGAATGATTTCATTTGATCACATTTTAGTGGGTTAACCTTTGACTTGGTGGGACCCACATAAGTCAAACCCATGTTAAAAGAGTTGACCATTTTGCCCTTGGTTTAGATTTGGATTCATTCATTTGATTTAATTTGAATTCATTTTAGTTTATTTAAATTTATTTTGATTTATTTTGAGTTTTGAATTTGGGTTGAGTCTACCTAAACCCATTAAGTTAGGTATAGTGTCCTAAAGAAGATGTACTAGGTTACTAGGTATAGTGTCGTGAGTGCTTAATTAAAAGGCTCCTAATCTAAGATTAGGGATCCTAATTATTAATTTTAGATATGATGTTTACCTCAACCAAAAATGAGATCAACATACTAAAATAGGTCAAGTTGAGTTTTTTAACCTATCTTTTTATCTTAGGTTTGGAATTTATGTTTAGCTATTCTCAAATGGCTATTTGTAATGATTTGGAACAATTGATTTTATTGAATTTGGGTTAGATTTTGATTTGATCCCAAATGCACCCAGCTAGGTCTAATTAAGTCAAATGAGTAATTTCACATAATTAAAATGTATTTGGCTTTCAATTGAATATTTGAAAAGATTTCTATCAATTAATTTTATTTTATTTAAAATTGATTTTGAAATTAGGTCCACTTTGACCCAAAATAGGCTTAATGGGTCAACATAAATTTATTTGGGTTAAATAAACTAATTAATCAAGTTAATCCCAATAATTGATTGAATTATGTTCATTTTTGACTTTCAAGTGATTGGGATGTTTGATTTAAATTAATTTAAAATTTATTTTGATTTAGGGTTTAATAAGGTTCATTTAGATCAACTAATTTAATTATCCTATTTAGGTCCTACTTGAATTTAGATTCAATCAGATTTATGTTTATACATGTTTATTTCATAATCCCGAGTCCTTGAAATGATTTAATTCGATCAAATTTTGGTAATTGATATTTGACTTGGTGGGGCTCATATAGGTCAATCCTAGGTTAAGTGACATGATTGACTATCTTGAACCTCACTTAAATTTAATTTTAGGTTCATTCATGTTCATGCATTAATTTTATGCTATTTGTTTGATTTGATTTTAATTTATTTTAATTTTATTTGAATTTCCTTAGACTTAGGTGATTTTTGGGTGTAAATAGATTAACTGGGTTAACTACACCAATTACTTTGGTCTATGCTTAATTGGATTTAGATTTCATTTAAGATGTGTTTGATTTAGGTCTATATTGAATTTCATTAGATTTGGGTGTACTTTGGGTTCACATAATCTAATTAGGTTAAGTAAAATCCTAGAAAAAAAATCACTATGATAGCCCAATCTCAAGGTATTGAGTTTTGATTTAGTTTTTTTTAAAAAAATTTCAAATTTAATTTTTGAACTTAAACTTATGTTTGATTTGAATTTGTCTATACATCTAGTCACTAAGTTTAGTGTCCTAAATGCCTAATTAGGAAACTCTCAATCTATGATTAGATGTTCTAATGACTAGAATTTGAGATAATGTTAACCTTATCCAGAAATGAGGCCAACAAATGGACCCCCAATTTGTGTTGTGGATTAACTAGAGTATACCACACATATTAGTGTTAATCGAACTAGTCAAGGGATCCTATAAAGACTACAAGCATTTGGTTTTGAATTTGAATTTAAATTTAGTTTTAGTTTTAATTTTAAATTTGATTGTGAAAGATAGTCATAAACATGCCTCAGATTGTTTTGATTTAAAGGGAATCATTCTTAGAAAATATGTATCCACTAGTCTCTAAGAAGATCATAGATGTTATTATGAAAAAGACTTAATAAGGAATCTAATCCTATAGCCAAAGAGGATGTCCTCAAGGGACTTACTCTTATCTTGACTGCAATAAAGTTTGGTTTCTTTTATAGCTTTTCAATAGCTAACCTAGAAAGAAAGCATTGGGACTCATATCTTTTGAAGTGGGATTAGCCTTGAGGTAGTTTAAATGACTAGCCAATTCTAAAGATAGGATATATAGGTAGAGCCTATAATTTTCTTTTCCTAGAAAGGATGCCACTATGGATACTCACTCCTATCTAGAGATAGTAGTTAGAGATGATGCCACTATGGATACTCACTTCTGACTAAACTACATAAATTTCAATTAGAAAAGGCATCCACTTGGGGACTTACCCTTATCTAGTTAGCTACTAAAATGGGGTCTAAATTCCAACCTAAATAGCTTGACTGAGGAATGAGGCCTTGATGACTTAATCCTAATCTTCTAAATTTAAACTAATAGATAGGGGTCACATGGACTTGGTTCCTAACCTAAATATTTCAGTTTTTGCACTAGAAAGGGGTCACATGGACTTCAATCCTACCCAATAACTTTGGGGTTGGTTGGTTTCATAATGACTTAATCCTATCCTTATCTTTTAGGAAGGATACCGACTAAAGGACTTATTCCTATCTTTTAGCTATTAAGAAAGGGTTTTTAATGACTTAATTCAAACTTAAATAACTAAGTTAAGAAAGGCGTCTTAGTGACTTAATCCTAATGCTCAACATTTGGCTATTAGGAAATGGGTCTTGGTGACTTAATCCTAACCTAAATAATCTATTTGATAATAAGGATCTTAGTGATGTAATCATATCCATATCTTTTAGAAAGGTTCCCTACTAAGAGACTTACTCTTATTTAATTTAGTACTAAGATGGTACCTTTAATGGCTTAACTCCAACATAAATAGGTAAAGTGAGGAAGAGAGGCCTTCAATGGCTTAGTTCCTAATCCTCTCTATTTTGACTAATAGGAAAGGGGTCAAACATAAATATTTAATAATAATGCTCATGTGCTCTCCTTAATGGGCAAGTATAAGCCAACACATACTTTCCTTAATGGGCAAGTTCATCCCAATAAGAGAACAAAAAAAAGGAATATGGAAGTATCTAATTCTCAATTTTAAAATAATTTTACTCTCAAAACCAAACTACAACAATATTAAGGCAAAAGAAATTAAATGAAAGAAAGATAGCTCACTTTAATTGATATTTAAATATGTAAGCAATGATTAAACTTGAAGTATGTAAATGATGCAAATGAAACTTTAAACTATTTGATGTGAATGTAATACCTTGAAATCAAATTGATTTAATTTTAATGATTTGAAATGTAGCAAAATAAATATATGAAAACTAAATCAAATATTTTTACAAAAGAGACTTTGAATTTTCAAAAGATCAAATGAAAAATGAAATCTTAAATCGCATGAACTCAATTTGAAAAGTCTTTTCAAAAACAAATATCACTTGTGCAAAGTATAAAAATATTTAATAGAAAAGAAAACTTGTAACTTATAAGTGTTCTTTATGAACTAATTTTTATAACATAAATTTCACTTTAGCATATGTAAAAATAAAGAGAAGAGGTTGAATTGGGTTTTAAAAATGAACTTCAAAAAATTTAATTTTGACTTTTGTGCTAAACTTAAATATTTAATAATAACTCTTTAGTGAAATGAAATAGTAGAATAATAGAAGCAGAAAAGTAAAGTGCTGAAGTGTAAAGAAAGATAAAACAGAGGTTTTTATGTGGTTCAGCCAAACCCTAAAAACTAGCCTACATCCACACTTAGCCACCCAGGCTAAGAATTCATTAAACAAAATTGAGATTAAAACAAATCTCCCATATTCTTCTTCATGGGTAAGTACAACCCAACACATACTCTTCTTAATGGGCAAGTACAACCTAAAATGTACTATCCTTAATGGGCAAGTACAACCTAATATGTACTTTCTTTAATAGGCAAGTACATCCCAATAAGAGAACAAAAAAGAGGAATATGGCAGTATCTAACTCTCAATTTTAAAATAATTTTCTTTCAAAACCAAACTACAACAATATTAAGGAAAATGAAATTAAATGAATGAAAGATAGCTCACTTTAATTAATATTTAAATATGTAAGCAATGATTAAACTCGAAGTATGTAAATGATACAAATGAAACTTTAAACTATTTGATGTGAATGTAATACCTTGAAATAAAATTGATTTAATTTTAATGATTTGAAATGTAGCAAAATAAAGATTTGAAAACTAGATCTAATACTTTTACAAAAGAGACTTTGAATTTTCAAAAGATCAAATTAAAAATGAAATCTTAAATCACATGAACTCAATTTGAAAAGTATTTTCAAAAAAAATATCACTTGTGCAAAGTATGGAACTATTTAATAAAAAAGAAAACTTGTAACTTACAAGTGTTCTTTATGAACTACTTTTCATAACATAAGTTTTACTTTAGCATATGTAAAAATTAAGAGAATAGAAGAGAAGAGTTTACAAACACAAAAATTTAATCAAAACCAAATAAAGCTTTCGACAAACTTGAGAAAGTGTATGAATAGATGTGTAAAGCACATCAATTTGTCCAAATACCAAAGAGTCTTAGCCCAAGAAATAAATCAAGGTCTCAAACTAGAGCAGCAATAAAATAAATTAAAAGAACCTTTAAATAGCTTTCGGCCAAGAGGAATTTCCACCAATCCACCAACTTCTTATGTGAAATATTTAAGCCAGCCACTTGCAAGTTGGAAGATGGAAGAACAATGAAGAAATTAACACTTGATTCACCAAGAAGAGATCTCCAATAGTTTTGCAAGAATTCGGCTAAGAGAGTTTTTCTAAGAGAGATTTTTCCAAGAGAAATTAACTTAGTCTAAAAGACATTGTTTATAAGACAAGGGGTCAAGAGGGTTGGCCATTAAGAGGAAAAGTAGGAGGAAAACTCATTTGGAATTAATTTAAATATAAACCAATCAAAATAAAAATTAATGGCATGAGATAAAAAAATGGCCAATGGGGAACAGGAGGGAATTCCAATATGGAAGGTTGGTTTAAAAAGAAATTGAAATTATATAAGAGGAATTTTGGCCTAAGCAAGGAAGGGGGAAAATATACTTGGCAAGTGATTCAAATTGAATCAATTGAATTTAAATCTATTTATTTTTGCAAGGTGAAAAGTTCTGCTAAGGCAACATGGAGGGAAGAATAAATTGAAAAGAGATTTAAATTGAATCAATTCATCATATGACCTAATTTCTAATGTAATTAAGAAGTTAATATTTATGTTGGTCAGCTCAGAGAGAGAGAGAGAGAGAGAGAGAGAGAAGAGTTTGAATTATTACCAAACAAGTCATGACACATTAATTATCCAACTGAAAAGTGAATAAATCAAATTTTGATTAATTTAAATTAAGCATGATATATGGTCAGCTAAAAAGAAGATTCCATGATGTGATTCAATTAATATTTAATGAAATATCATGAAATATTCAATCAATTCATCTTGATTGAATGAAGGAGAGAAATATATAATTCTAGAACATTTTAAATTAAATCCAAGGAATTAATAAAATTTGACCAAGCTGCTTTCCAAAAATAGATTATATTTATTTTAATGTACTTAATTCAAATTAAATGATGACGGATCAGATCTTAGGAGAGTTTAAATTATTTTTCATTAAGAGATTAATTTGAATTTGAATAAAGATATGATTGGCCAAAGGAAGTTTCCAAAAATATAATTTATATTAAAGGAAAGAAAATAATTCCATAGCTTATTTTAATTGAATTTCAATGAACTTAAATAAATCAAATTAAATCAACTAGATTAGCATATGATCAGCTACATAACATTATGTTGACCTCACTTTTGGAGTGAGGATTCAATCTTCCTATCTTAGACCTAGGAGTCTTCTAGACATTAGGATCTTCTTAGTCATAGGACACTTATAGTGACTAAGTGGACACTTAACCCAAACCTAGAGACTTAAGAGGAATTGCCATAGGTTTAGGTTATGTCTTAGGATCATAGGAAGCCTACCCATCCTATGTCCTAACCAAGACTCATGCCTATCTCCTTAGCCAGATCCAATCTCAAATTAATCCAATCAAAACCCAATTGAATTCTAATTCATATCCAAATTCAAAGCTAAAGGATTGAAGCCCATAACCTAAATCCATCTTAACCCCTTAAGCCAACCCTATGGACTTAACCAAAATTCCTTTAATCAAGACTAGTTAAATTAATTTTCTCAAACCATTGAAATCATCATTTCAAACTCTATGAAAAGCTACAATCAAACAAAATCAATCCAATCAACCCAAGCTAGCCCATTTGAACCCAAAGTGTCTGAATGAGCCAATATTCAATTAAACCCAAATCAAATGTGATCAAAACCATAAATCAATCTTAAATCAGTTATCAAACTCAATTCAACCCAATTCAACTTGAAGCCAACTCACTTGACCCATTAGGTTCACTTGATCCAAAGTGACCTAAAAGACATATTTGAACCAAATCTCAATCCAAACCAAATTGGATTGAGACAACCTATTCAAAACCTCCTATATTGATTGTTGATCATCCTTGATTGATCAATTGCAATCAATTGGGTCAAACCAAGCTAACTTGAACACTTGATCCAAGTTGACACAATTAGCCTACATGAACCAAATTGAACCAAACTTCATTCCAAGTTTAATTAATTGAAACCAATGATTCTACTAACTTTAAATTGATCCTTGAATATGACTTGACAATCAATTGAACCAAACTAAGTCCAATTAGCCTTTGACCCAATTTGAACTAAAAGATCAAATTGGGCTAAATCAAATCCCACATCAAATTGATTAAAACCAATGACTGATTATTGAACATGACCAAACCCTTGGTTGAACCCAATTTGACCAAGTCAACTCAATTGACCCATTTAGCCCAAATTGACCTAAAGGGTCAAATTGGTCTAAATCATTTATAAATCCAAATTTATTAAAATTAAACCTACAATCATCTTCAAAAGATCAATTGAATCTAAACCAATACCTAACCTAAGCTAAATTGGTCAATTTTATAAAGTGGCCAACTTAGCCCAATTGACCCATATGAACCATATGAGTCAAATTCAAATATACTCAAAATAAAATCAAACCAATTTAACCCAAACATCCCAAATGATCATTTGAACTTATCTCAACTCATGGCTTGACATAATTTGACCAATTGGTCAACTTAACCCAACTTAGCCCAATTTGACTTACATGGGTCAAATTGAGCCAAACCCAACCAAACTAAGCCCAAACCCTTTCAAACTTGGCATGACCCATCTGTGAGTCACCATGGGTCAGCCCAAATCCAACCCAACACAAAAAAAATCCGAATTGGCCAATTACCTATTTGTTAAAGCCTTCCAAATGGGACAAAACCCATTCTTGGATGGTTAAACCCACTCTCTGACCCTTGGCAGCCACCTTAACCTCAAATTGGACATGAGGAACACTGGCTCACCTGACCCAAAGTTGGTTAGGTCAGCCATGAACCAAGTGGAGGTGAGATAATTCATCCATTCCCATTGGAAAACTGGAGAGCAAGGATAAAAAATCTCACCCCTTTGAAGCCTACTTCCCTTGCTCACCCACTCAAATTGAGCCACCTCAACACCTCCCTGCCACCCACGATTGCCTATCCCAGCTGGACACTTACAAATTTTAAAACCAATCCAAGCCATCGATTGGAGGGGGAGAGGATATACTCTCCCCATCATGATTCAAATGGCCACAAAGAGCATTACTAGAGTTGGTGTTAGTGAAAACAAGTCTCTTAGAGCTTTTCCAAAGTTCCTAGAGCCTCTCCATTGACAACATCAAACCTGAGGGAAATAGAGCACTTATTTTATCCAACACCTCTCAAACTCAACCATTCTCAAATTAACTTCACCAACACTTTACCAAGCTCCAACGAGGAGAAACAAATAAATTCTCGATTGATTCGAGAACTGGAGACCTGTCCAAGACCAACTCCGGTGAGGATTCTGGTGATGCTTGGTCCATAGAGCCACCAATGAGGAGTAAAGGCATGAGCTTCTCAATAGGGCTTCATCTCTTTAAGATAAAGCTACCTTCGTCAGTTAGCCGCCGATCCTAAGCTCTAGTGAGGTAGTTTTTTAAAAAATCATAGAAATTCCCTTTGGTATTGGTCTTTTGTGAAAGAAATCATGTTTTCTTGTGAATCCCATCATTAGGTCTCTCTAGATCTCCCCATCAAAAATTTTGGAGTCGATCCTGAGTCCTCAAGAGCTCTAACAAGCTCAGATCGAGTAGAGGAGGGCGGACAGTGTCCGTCTTCTATTGCTCGAGGGATGATGGATCATTGGCCATCCATTTTGCACATTTGGAATAGATGACTATCATTAATCCGTTAGATTACATTAATTTATTCCGTATAGGAACCGTTGGATTTACCCCCACCGTTCGATCTTAGAGATGATGGGGACGAAAGTGCATCTGCCATTGCCACATTAGTGTCACGTTAGACTATTTAAGTGCCCAATCCTACAACACCACATGGAAAATGCTACCACGTCAGCCACTCGTGTGGCGCCAATGGGATTAGAGATTAATTAGGGTTTAAAAATTAATTAATTGGCTGATACTTTCTAAAATCATAACTAATTATAAATAAAATCCCAAAAAATAAATGAATACATTTTGGAAAGGTTAGATAAAGGAGAATTAATAAAAATAATTTCATTTAATTTTGAATAGTGAGTAAGGCATAATTAGGGTTTGAATATTCTCTTTATTAGTTTAATTAAGTCTTAATTAATTGAGCAATTAATCCCAAATTTAGCATGATGATTTAGTAGGACGACCTGTGCCTCCCATGATATTTTTGGGATTTATTGGCTATGTAATTAGAAAATTTTGAAATTCAAACTTTAATTTCTCTTTTATTTAATTTAATGATTATTTAAAATCCTAAATAGTAAAAATTAATTAATTAAAGTTTATCAACCAATGATTAACAATGAGATGATGAGAGAGTGATTAGGACCTCTTTCCTAATTATTTCCTAAAATTCATTTCACTAAAGAGAGTTAATTAATGTGAGGTTTAATTAAGAGATTAATTAAGTAATTAATAATGGAATCAAATCAAACAAAAATGATAATCACTTCAGATAATCAACATTTAATTAAGGGCTCCTCTTTATGTGTTCAATAATATAAAGACCCTTAAAAATTATGATTAACCCATAAGTGTGAGAAAATCATAAAAGTACTTAATTAGATTCTTTAATTTAATTAATCTCTAATCATGAGCCAATTAAATTAGGTCCATTAGGAGCATTGCAATTTAGTTTTTCTCATGTGCATATTATTTGTGGCTCATGATTAAGTGGTTAATTAAATTAAAGATGCATAAGAAAGGGTAATTAAACGGATTGCTTAATGGTTCAACTTAATTAATTCATAAAAACTACTTAATTATCTTTACTTAAACAAATTAAGATTACCAACATGGGATGAAAAAATAGAAAATGATCTCTTCTCTTTAAGTTCAATTAAAATCTAAGATCAAATTAGTAAGAAGCTTCATTTTTCTTTAAATGATTTTATTTAATGTGATTGTCCTTAAAAATTAAGTGTAGTTGAATGAATTATGTAGAAATATTTGTCTATTCCTTTTCAATCATATTAAATATTGTATGTCATGTGATGACATGCATTTATATTTTCAAAATCAAATGGAATTTACTTATGTAAATTGCATGTGTTGGCTTAATCTTATTATATGTGTGGCTATTATCACTTAAAAATTTGAATTTATTTTCTAAAAAGTTATAAATTGACAATAACATTTGGAATGATAGTAGTTATGAATACAAATAGGATTTGCATGTGTTTATAGCTTAAGTATGTGAAAGTAATGCTTTATTTCCTATGTTTATATATGGATTTTCATATGTTTGAATGATAATAATTATATAGTCTAGACACCCCAGGAATACACAGCTTTAAATAACCCTAAGGAGGTTATCTGATTATCTCACTTTCCTAGTTAGCAAAGGCATGTACTTATTTAATTTCACTTCTACATATATTTGTATTAAAATTTGGATAGAGCTTTAATTTACATGAATAAATAATTCAATCAAATAAAATACAATCTCTTGCAAGATTTTTGCTCTTCTAGTATATGTATTTAAGATAGCTAGTATATAGTTTAGACATCCCAAGAATTCGAGACTTTAAATAGCTCTAACGAGGTCATTTGATTATCTCATTTCCCTGATTTAAACAATGACACATACTTACTTACATCTTTTATACATGTGTATGTGTATTTGATTAAAGAATGAGCTCATTTTTACAAAATGCATGCATTCATAATTATTTAAGTATGCCAAAATATGTTATATGTATTGGTACAGTAAGTGTTAAATCATATGCATGTTATGGGTGATAGAAAGGAATGGTCCAATATATTCTATGTGATGATAATTCAAACACATTAATCTTAAGATGCCTTTCATGTGGAATAATATTCTTTAAGATTAAATTAAAATTAATATTAATATTAATAAAATATTTAATAAATCATTCACTAAAAGAAACTAAATCATAAAAATGTTCTTTAGGAAATAATTTAAGGTAGGGATGAAGGAGGTTAAGCCTTCTTCTTCTCTTTATAACACTTAGATGCTAAGTGTAAATCAAATGAAACAAAACAAAATACAAATGAAATTTTGCAAACCTCTAAACAACTTAAAATCAAACCATCAATCTTGTTAACTTAAATAATTTCAAACTTTAGAAGATTATAATTCAAAAGCCTAGCTAAGACATACCACATAAAGCCTAAGTACACACATTAGAATGCTAAGTCACCACTTCTGCTTTATGTTAGGTCAGTGCATGTAATGATGACGTGTTTTATTTTATGATGTAATATTTTAGACTAGATGTTAGGATTGTTGTTCATAGACTAGATGTTAGGTCGTTATTAGCCTAATATTATTTCTTATAGAGGATTATGCTAATGGGGCCTACTATAAATATAAATACTTTGCTTGCAGGTTGCTTATGCCCCTAAGCATAATCCACATTAAGACAGGTGGGCTTGGTTACCCATGTGTAAGATCCAAATTATGAAATATAACTACTTGGGTTTATGTGTAGGTTTAGCTAACATCTATTTTGTAGGAGTAGTTAGATTTACTTTCCATAAAATGTATTTTCATAATAGAAATTAGGATTAGTCCTATGGGGATTAGGATGAGCAGTGGATAGAAGGCATACTCTTGGGGTACCATGCGATGCCTTCGAGAAAATTAAACCTAAATAAGGTAGAAATAAAGATAGATGAAATGAAGAATGAAGACCCCTATAGTATGTATTCAATTATAAATTGTAATATTATTTTATAATTCTAGGTTGTATAAGGGTAAAGCTCAGCTACCCAATTTTTTTCTCTTTTCTAGGGTGTACGACGGTAGCTGGCCGCACCAGCCTCTTATTCTTTCACGGTAGTCTATAAAATGATTATTGTTATGTTAAGTTTGCGCACTAGAATAACATGATTTTCATAATTTCTTAATGATTGATGATTGAATGTGTGGCCTGGATACGGTAGGCTCTTTGGATAAAATTAATTTTTCTACCCTAATTAATAATTCATAACCAAAATTGAAAACAACTTTCAACCTCACTTTCAAGTCTAGGTTATAATTAAGATAATTAAAAGATATAGTAGCCTCTTAGATGAATGTTGTATGTCTAATATCATGCATCTCAGATTATAACACTCTGCAAAAAATGAAGGCCTCCATTTCAACACTTTAGGGACCGCTTGACCTATAAGAGCAACCCCTTATGATGGAGCTTCACCCTATTTCTCTTTTGATTTGGAAAATAACCAAATTTCACCATGAATTTAAGCATAAAATATCCTAAAGCCTTTATCCAAATGAATTTGTCAAGATTATGTTAAAAAATTATAAAATTTTGCATTTTTAGACTAAGACATATGCTTATGCCAATCATGCTCTAGTCTCTTAGGGAGTGAGTTTAGGACTCTAGTTTCTTTTCAATTAAATAATAAGCCTAACCATCTTGTAATTTCATAAGACTAGATCACATGATTTTGAAGTGTACGAGGTGTTAGCTGGTGGCACCTCTTTAGGTAGTTGTAAGTCAAGAAGAGTCAGACAGATTTATCTTCTCTTGTTGAGGTAAACCCTTATGTCCCCTTTCTTCTTAGATTTAGGTCACCCTTTTAAATTTTGTTAAAGCTCATTAGATTTAGGATCCAAGGTTTCTTATTTTTTTGGTCTATGAGCATAATTCATCACCTCTTAGGAATTTTCATAATCTTGTGTTGATGGACAATAAGCCCTAACATTCTAATAAAATTTAACTCAAATGAAATAAATCTTCTCACTTTCAAACATATAAATCCTCACCATAGGATAGGTTAGAATGCTCACTAGAGTTCCTAGTATCATGACCATTTCCCACTTATTTTTTCTTGGATTCTAAAAATAAGTCTTCTAATTGAACAATCCGATTTGATTCTTCTAAAATACTAATCTTTTGACAATCTTAACCTTGAAATCTTTGGAGACAATAATTTACTACTTTAATAGAGAGTGTTCTTAAAAAATCTCATTTCTTAGGATGTAATTAACTATGGGGGCTTGCCTCCATAGGGAACTGAAGAACCCAACTTAAAATAAACCCTACTTTATTTTTCCATGTAAAGTAGGGGAAAGATCTCTGGTATATTCGAAGACCCATCATGCCTTAGGAGTCCTTACTAGGTGCTTAGGTCCATTGGAGGGTGATGTTTCTATTTATTGAGATAATATATCATACCTCAATGTAGTACCTAATAACTTCAATAAGTAACCCTCTAAGATCTGTGTGGTGTCCACCCCACATCTAAATTAAAACACCACATATTTTTCTGGCGATTCTGCTGGAGATTATTTCTCTCTCCATCTTTAGTAGTCAATTATTATCTCTAAGCATTGATAGTGGACTTATATTTGATATAAGCCCAAGAATATCTTTCTTTTTATTGGCACTTTGTTCATTTCATCCTTAAGCAAAGGTGTCCAACATCCTTTAGGTTTTAAGACCTCACTCCAAGTAGGTCATAAAAACCCTATTGGGCCCCCCAATAGGTTAAAATAAATTAATCAATTAAAGGAGAATAACCAAAATCAATCAAACAAAATTAAGAACCACTCATCACTAGCTCAGTGAAGTAAGGTTCATCTAATATTCAACAAAAATCAATGAAATCCAAACCAAAAATAAAGAAAAATCTTTTCCAAAGCTCCAAACTTTTCAAACAAAATTAATGAACCACCATTTAACATAATAAAATTTGTTATGTGAGGGGTCTCATTCAAAATTAAATCAATCAAACAACAAAAATAAACAAAAACAAAAATCCCTTCTTCAAAAAATTCAAAATGTTTTCAAACAAAATTAACCAACTATATTTAACATAACCAAATTTATTAAATGAAGAATTCCCTTTTCAAAATCAAATTCAAATCAAACACCAAGCCCCAAAAAAAGCTTCTTCCCCAAATTGTTTTTCAAAATCTCTCCAAAATAATTGAACCCCACCCCATTCAACATAACCAAATTTGTTGAATGTGGGTTTCAACACAAAACCAAAATCAAACAAAAACAAATGCAAAACAAAATCCCTTCTCCAAAATCTCCAAAATCTCTCTAAAGCAATTGAACTCGATTTAACATAACCAAAATTGTTGAATGAGGGCTCCAACATAGAATTTAAAGAAAAAAAATCCAACAATAATTCAAGGAGAATCTCTCCTTCAAAATCTTCAAATATCTTCAACATGCAATTGAACCCATTAAACATAATCAAATTTTTTGAATGAGGGTTCCAATTTAAAAATCAAAATTAATAATTCAAGACATCAAACTAGAGTCTAGTCCTATTCTCTTTCAATTGTGCAACAGAGATTCAAGCCTCATCTTTTTTTTCCTTCTTCAGTCAGCTTCCCACCATGTCTTCCGACAAGTTAATCTTTTCTCTCTCCTCTTGTATGGATCTGGCCATACTCACCAGTGTCCCATGTCATTAAGTTTAGACTTGGCTTTGAGCACTTCAAAGTCACCCATGAGGGCTTAGACCTCACCACTATCACTAAAGAGTAGGTGGAAGGCAAGAAGCCGCTTCTATAGTTTGACTTGATTTGAAGTTCCAATTTTTGAAGAGGAAGGTTGTTGAAGTTTCCCTGGCATTAGTACCAGTTTAGTTAGTTGCCCCTACTGTACTAGTACTACCTCTGTGGTTGCCCTTGCTCTAAACGGGAAGGCTATCTTGGCTTCTGAGATAGTCTCCCCCACCTTTGAGGTCAGTTCTAGTTCCCGCCATGCCCCACTCACTAAAACTCAATGCCATAATAACTACCTTAAGATCAAGAGACATTACGAGCGTGTGGCTAAGGAGGTAGATGAAGCCTCTCATGTTGTTGAGGTGGGTTCCCCTCGTGAGATCTCTGCACTCTTGGGTGGCAGTAGGTTTCACCCCCTTTCAGTTTTGGAGGGAGAGGAGGATTACTTGAGGATAACTACATTTCCCCCACTACTCGCAGAGTATGAAACATCGACTAGGGAGAGGAGGAGGCCCTATGCTGGTCTATGATTTATACTTCATAGAGTTGTAAGAGCCCACAGACGCTCAGAGTCTGGTATTTTTCATGATCTGAGGATGCTAATTCCTAGAAGTGTTATGGATTAGATTCTCCGAGAGAAGGCCACTGAGGCCAAGGTGACTGTCCAAATGGGCAAGACAGAGAGAGAGAGAGAGGAGGAGGAGGTTTACCAGGCAATCAATAACCTCCACTTTGGTTAATCTTTCTGATCAATGAGCTAATAGAGCTAATCATTTTGACTGCATCATCCTTACTAGTACCACCAGTCATAGGAGGAGATCTCAAGTAGAGAGGCAACCAGTGTCCCCACCATTACACCACTCAACTCACCATCCACCTTCACTAGTTTAAGTTCCACCATCTACAGTCCCTACTAAGTTTCACAAGCCCCCATCTAGAGAGAGAGCTTCTCCTTTCGTGATCCAGCTATGACCCAAGGATCCCACTCCATCTACCCAACTGTTGAGGTGAGGCCGAGCTCCCCTGCTCGACCTTCCATCCTAATAGTGGTGAAGAAGACGTGGCAACCCAAGAGAGTCATGGTTGCTCCACTACAGCAGTTGGAGAAAGAGAAGGGAAGGGATATCGAGGTAGTCCCTATTATTGTTGAATCAATCAGGGAGAGTAATCCACCAGTGCAGAGTATTCAATGCATAGCTTCCACAGATCTCAACCCAGTGGTTAGTCATCAGCTAACCTATTTTCCAGTAGAGCAAGCTCGAGTAGATGACCATTCTTTAGATGAAATTTTGGAGGACTATCATGCCGCAGTTAGGCAGATAGTTGGGGATGATTAGTCTGACTAGGAGGAGGGTATACTATAGTTTGATGATGAAGAGGTTGATGTGTTAGATGATCTAGCAGAAGTTTAGATGGTCGATACTCAAGGATCCCAACACATTGAGTAGCCTAGCTAGGAAGGCATTGTAGTTGAGGAAGGTGAGGCATCAGACTCAACTCAATGCCTCCTACAACAAATCAAGTAGAAATATGATCAGATCCATAAGATAAAGAGAAGGGTGGAGGAGATGATGGAAGTAATTTTAACCTTGCAAAACTAAGCCCTAGTTTTACAACCTTCCCCCTTGGAGGCCGATCTACCTGAGCAAGTTCATACCTTAGATCATCCCAAGTACACTTCCATGGATGATGATGCTAATAGCTTGCATAGGAAGGTCTCCGATAGTACCTCCATGTAACAAAAGGACATAAAACAAATGGTGGAGCAGCAGGTGAAGGAGGCATTGGCGTAAGCCTAGGGCATCTCATCTATTCCAAAGAGTAGACCTTACTTGAAAGAATTTGATATAGTTCAATACCCCAAGGGTTTTCCACCATCTTTCAAGATATTTGATGGCAGTGGAACCCAAGGTAGCATATAGCAAATTCTAGATCCAGTATTGCAACGTCGGTGGCAGTGACACACTTCTTTCAGGTTGTTTGTTAGTAACCTGTCAGGGGTAGCATTTGATTGATATGCCGAACTACCCAATAGTTCAGTGAAGACCTTGCAGAGTTAGAGCATCTCTTCATCAAGAGATTTGAAGGAGCACAGCTAAGGGTAACTGTATGGGACCTCATTATAGAGAAGCAAAAGCCAAATGAGTCCCTTGTTGATTACATTCTCATATAGTACAACCTGAGTATGAAATATAAACCATAGTTGCAAGAGCGGCATGCCATTGATATTCTACTCAAGAATATCTATGGCTCAGTCACCTTCATGCTTAAAGGTTTTACCATAAAGACATTTGAGAAGTTAATCAACAAGGCGACTAACTTATAAGAGGAAGCCAAACACTTTCCCTTTTCAGACCAGACATCTAAGCCCAAGCCTCAGAAGGTCTTTGAGAAGAAGCTTTGGATAGTTGTGTTAGTGGATAAGGGGAAACAATTAGTTAGAACATAGTATGAGAGACCTTAAGCTCAACATCCTCCATTATCACCTCATCTTTCGTTACCTCAGCTACCACAATGGGCACCACCGCCACAGCAGCCTACTCAGTAGCGATATTAATATCCACTATTAGGTAGCCACTTTCCACTTACTCTTGATAAAAAACTTAACAAGCCATACTCATTCAAGAGGGAGGTAGTCAAGAAGATCTTCAAGAATATCTTATAGAAGCTTGATTTTTAACTACCCGAGCCTAAGAAGTCAGAGGAAGTGGGTAGGAGTGATGATCCTAACTATTGCCCCTACCACCTCATGTTAGGCCATATCTTAGAGGATTGCATACCTTCAAGGATTGGCTGAAGCGTAGCTAGAAGTCAGGAGCTATAGTTATCCCCAAGAAATACTTAGTAGAACAACCATCTAGTTCCATCAGAGTAATCCTTGGGAATACCTCTGATCTTCTTTAGATAAAAGAAGGTTGGGATATTTCTTTATCCCAAATCTCTAAGAAATTAATTTCTAAAATAACAAAAACTTTCACTGTAGATGCTTGAAGTAGATGAAACTTCCAACACCAAAGAATGTTTGCAAGTTATGAGGGATAACTCGGGGAGGGTGGAAGTTTAGCAGTAGTAGCAGCAACAGCAGCAACAATAGCCTCCTCTTACCAGGGATAGACCAGTAGCATAACCACCATTCGAGTCTAACATTCCTTCCATTATTGTAGCTGCTACCACCTCTACTACCTCCTCTACCCCTAGCAGGAGCATTATATCAGCGGATGAGGGTACCAAACCCCTTATCCAACTTACTATACTTGATTTCTACTATGTACCTCTCCCAAAATTAAAGAAATCAATGAAGAAGACTTATTCCACTTACATCTTTTCGACTTTTGATGTTCCAGTTAATTTTATTCCAATTGAAAGCTCTCCAAGTCAAAATAATAATAATGTAATTAATTCTGATTAATCCCAATCCGATTCAGAAATGGACTTTCTTTTTCAGAATTATTCGGTTCACCTCTTGAGATTGACTTAGAGTCATCTGACTCTGAGGATATTTTAGAAGAAGCTGTAGGTTTATCTGATGAGCAAGTAGAACTTCCCACAAGTTCCTCCCAAGAAGTCACTAAAGTTAACCTCTCCAGTGGCAAAGTTCTACATCTTAGGGTAGCACCTCAAGATAAAGTTAAGTAGGTCATTGGTTCTAGTGAATAGATAGCCCCTCCAAATGATGCTCCACCTATTGATATTCTTGTGGAGGACTAGCCCAAAGTTGATTACAATATCCTCACACATCTTAGAAAGCTACAAGCTAAGTTAAGCATATATGATGCCTTTATCTTATCCAAAGAGATGAGGAAATCTCTAATTAAAGCCTTGCTTGATCCAGAGATATGCTCAGCTCATCTGACCACTACTGGAGGGGAAGCATGCTATTCAAAGGAGGTTCTAGAGTTACATTCACTGATGAAGACCTACTTCTAGGAATGATTGAGCATAACTGTTGCATTTACAATATAATGGATGTTGGTAGATTCAGGATATCTAGAGTTCTGATTGATCGAGGTGCATCAGTCAACATTATGAGTTTAAGAACCCTTGCCTACTTGAGGATTGACATATCTAAACTCCAAACAGAGAGGATGATGTTGAAAGGATTCAATGAAGAAGGTGAAAGAGTCTTAGGCTCCATAGTGTTGCCCTTAGAGATAGATGATTAGAAGACTGAAGCCAAGTTTCACATAATAGACTCATATATATCTTTTAATGCTTTACTTGAGAGATTGTGGATAATAAAATGGTTCCATCCTCTTTACATTAGTGCATCAAGTTTCTAATAGGTGGAATAGAATATTATGTTAAAGGAGATCTTAAGCCCTTTGCAGTTCATGAGGTCGGGATATATGAAGACACGTCCAACCATCTCCCTAAGAAATAAAATGTATATTCTTGTGAATTTAGTCAAAATCCCAATGTAAGAGAAAAAGAAAATAAAAAGAAACAAGAAGATAACCTTAGGGAGGAAGTGAAGCCTGAGATTAAATTCCACCCATAGTTCATTACTTCATTTGAACATATGGGGAGGATGATTCGATCACTACCAGGATAGCAAAGAGGCAAGTCCAGAGGGAGTCCCAGGGGTGGAAGGCATCCAAACATACGACCCACCATAAGATTCATCCCAGCTTACAGAAGTACACATGCTATCCATATAGACTTAAAATCTAGTTCAGATGACGAGTCTTATGTGGTTAGGATACTGACCAGCTCTTATGATAGCAGATCCCATTGGAGGTGATACTCGAGCAAGACAATAATGAAGACTGGATTCCCAAGCAAAGCATAAGTGTATCGAAGTCCTCATTATGTGAAATTGTTAAGCATCAATTGGGATCTTAGCTCTAACCCCCACTTTCATCACAAAAAGTTGAGAGTTTGGTAGTTAAGGAGGCCTTCGAAACATGTGCAACCATGAAGATTCATATGTTTTATCCTAGAGTATCATCCTCAAGTTAAGAATTTGATGTAGACCTTTAGGATGATTCATATAAGGAATTAATAAAATTACCTTTTGATTTGTACTCGCCTTGTGTTCATAACTTAGTAAAGAAAGGTTTAATTCCACATACATGGTCTAAACATAGGTCAAATTACTTTGAAAGGCTATGAAACAACAAATGTAAAAGATCATAATCAAGACCAGGACTAGGCTTTGGCACAGTAGGCCCAATCGATGATGTTGATTATTGCTTGGTCATCACCAATCATTTAGAATATGATAGGTTCTTTTCAAATCACATTAACTCATATGAGGAGGTGTGCTTAGAAACTTCAGATGATCCAGATGATTTTCAAGTCAAAATGCACCACCAAAATTTGAAGAAGAAATCAAGTCAACCATCGATGAGCTCAAAGAAATCAACTTGGGAACTAAAGACAACCCACACCTAACATACATCAGTTCCTTGTTGACTGAAACTATAACCAATGACTTAGTGAGGCTACTCACTGAGTTTAAGGACTACTTTGCATGGAGTTATGAAGAGATTACTGGATTGGCTCCTGACGCGGTCCATAAGCTAGCATACAACCTGATGCTAACCTTATCAAGCAAGCACTACATGCATGCGATTAGACATTGAACAACAGATCATTTCTAAAGTCAAGAAACTGATCGATGATGATTTCATCTGGGAGGAAAAATACCCCACCTGATTTTTAGCATCATCCTAATTAAGAAGAAGAATGACCAAATTTGCATATGCATCGATTTTAAGGATCTTAATAAGATATGTCTAAAAGATGAATTTTCACTACCAATACCAGAGCTAAAGATGGACATTGCCACATCTCATGCAATCTTCTCTTTCATGGCTGATTTATCTTGATATAACCAAATAAAGATGACACTTGAAGATGAAAGAAACATTGCCTTTAGAACCACGATCAGAATATATTGCTATAAGGTCATGTCTTTCGACCTTAAAAATGTTGGTGCTACGTACCAGCAGGTCATGACTCGAATCTTTGATGAACCCATTCATCACCAAATTGAGTGTTACATTGATGATCTCATGGTCAAAAGCAAAGAAAAGAAAGACTACAACTTTTACTTGAGAGTAGTTTTTGAGCGATTAAGATAATATAACATCAAAAGCAAAGATAATATAACCTCCTTTAGAAAGTTTCTTGGGTTTGTTATTCGATGCCGTGGAATCAAAATCGACCCGTAGAAGATTAAAGCAATATTAGAAATGCCACCCCCTAAATGTCTAACTCAACTCAGATCATTCCAAAAGTGGTTGACATATCTAAGATGCTTTATATCCAACCTATCAAATAGATGCCAACCATTCTCACCTATAGTTAAGAAGGATGCAAAGTTCAAGTGGGGCGACTAGTGCCATCATGCCTTTTGGAGCATCAAGCAATATCAGATGACACTGCCAGTCCTAGCCACCCCTATCCCAGGAAAGCCTCTCATCCTCTACACTATTGCATTAGATGACTAACTTGGTGCTTTGTTGGCCCAAGCCAATGACAAAGGGAAAAAAGAATGCGCTCTATTATCTCAGCCATCATCTAATCTCTGTTGAACAAACTATCCACCCATTGAGAAGCATTGCCTACCTTTAATCTTCACATATCTAAAGCTACGACATTATATACTTTCTCATAAAATAAACTTGATTTCCATAATCAATCTACTACAATATTTCATGACATGGCTGACACTATCTGTATATTTGGCATGTTGGTCCGTGATTTTATCACAGTTTGATATCACTCTCTTACCCCTCCGTGCGATGAAAGGATAAGCACTCACAGATTTCATAGCAGCACACACACTTTTTACTGACTCTTTGCTTAGTGATGATCTCTCCAATGAACAAATCATGAATTTAAGGGATACCAGCATTCACCACTAGGAGATGTACTTTGATAATGTGGTTTCCTCTCAAAGAGGAGAAGAACCACAATCTACTCTTCCAGGGAAGGCAGGGGTAGAAATAGTTCTCCTAACTTTAAACCGTGATATGATGAGATTCTCATATCATCTATCCAATCCATGCACCAATAATGAAGCTGAATATGAAGCTTTGATTGTCGGTCTGGAGTTAGCCATCTCACTACGAATCCAAAACATCAACATCTTTGGGGACTATCAACTAGTGGTCAACCAAATCGTTAGGTCCTATATGGTTGTGAAGCCCCATCACTACCATAAGTACACCATGGAGCTGTTAGCCTAAATTCTAGAATTTACCATTTACAAGATCTCTCAAGAGGAAAATACTATAACAGATGCCTTAGCCAAGCTTGCCAAGGAGTTGGCATGTCCGGATGATGAGTTTATATCAATAGAGGTTCATAATAGGCAAGTCTTGCCTCCCATTGATATTGAACTCATTGACATATACTCTCTTGAAGGGGAGGTTTCCATTACTAAAAAGAATGAAGAGCTGGACAAGAGGCAATAATTTATTGATTACCTAAATAATGGAAAACTACCTCAATCGAAGTCCCAAGCACATCAAATGAAGCAAAGGGCACTTTCCTATGCCTTCATGGATGGTATCTTATATCAGCAATCATTCAATCATATGTGGTTGCATTATTTAGACAAGCATGAAGCCCATAATCGGGACCAAAGTACACTCAGGATTATCCAAAGCTCACCAATCTGATCCCAAGATGAAAACCAAAATCAAAAGCCTTTATTAGCCTTCAATGATCTCATATTCCATGGATGTAGCCAGGCGATGCCACCAATGCTAAGTACATGGACTAGTCCTACACTAGCCACCCAGCATTCTACATCCAACTTTGACCTCATGGACATTCAAGTGTTGGGGTGCTGACATAGTGGGTCTGATTGATCCTTTTTCTTCCAAGGGTCACTGGTTTATCCTTATTTCTATCGACTACTTTTTCAAGTGGGCGGAGGAGATTCCTTTCATGGAGGTCAAAGCCTAGCATGTGCTCTAATTTTTTAGGAACTATATCATGTATAGATTTGGGTACCCCACCGAATTATATCTGATAATGGTATTGCATTCAAGATCACAAAAATCAACAATTTGATTAGGAGACACAACATAGATTAGAGGTACTCTACCATCTATTACCCATGGGTGAACGGTTTAGCAGAAGCCTTCAACAAAACTCTCATCCAAATACTCAAGAAGACACTCAATGATAACAAATGACAGTGACAAGAGTAGTTAGTTGAAGCTTTGTGGGCCTACCACACTAGTTATAAAACTCCAACTCAATCTATCCCTTTCTCCTTAGCGTTTGGGTCCAAAACTATTCTACTATTAGAAGTCCAACTCCCTTCACTAAGGATAGCTATGGGTAGTAAAATTACAAACGATATTAAGGTACGGTTAGAAGAACTCAAAGGTTTGGAGGACAAATGCTTATGAGCATGCCAGAACCTCGAGTTATATAAAGTAAAATTGATTCAAGCTCATAACAAGTTGGTCCATCCTAGAGCTTTTCAAGTAGGAGAGCTTATTTTAGCTCTAAGGAGACCAATTGTTGCTTGTCGCAAGATGGGAGGCAAGTTTGAACCCACTTGGGAAGGCCCTTTTGTCATAGAGAAGGCCTACAAGGAAGATCATATCAACGTATCAACCATAAGGGAGAGCGCTTGATGCTTCCAATCAACGGGCTATACCTTAAAAAATATTATCCATAAAATAATGTTCAAAATAATCATTCATTAAAAAAATTTCATTTCAAAATAGACATCTCTCCCAATTGAATCTATTTCAATTACCAATTTTTTAGTAGTGTCCTATTAGGATAGGTGTAAGAGATAACAAAAACACAAACAAAACAAAACAAACACAAATCCTTTTTTTGGGCTACTTTTAGTTGAGATAACGGCCCCAACAGCCCTCACTCAATAGTTGCTCTAGGTTGGGCTTGACTCACTACGTAGCTAGTGTGTCTCCCCAGTGGTCTTTCTTCTTAGGAGGATGTCAGTCCCTATGCTTTTTTCCTGGCTTAATCACTATAAACCGATGAGTGCCCTACTAGTGTGGTATGTCTTATTGCATAACTGATAAGCTACCTTATGGTTGACATTGTTTAAGAAGATATGAGTATTCATACTTTCTTCTTGAACTTGCCACCATACACTGACTGAGTTTGAGTTTATCTTTGAGGATTAGGGTGAGACCCTGAGCGACTCCTTTTCCTCTTGACTACTTCAAGTTTTAGGTCCAGTCCTTCTTTGTGAATTCCAACTTAGTAGTCTCCCTAAGCCAGATAGTAGTTGTTTAGCAGATGATAGACTATCCTGTTGATCAGTTTTGCTTAGGAAGATGTAAGTCTCTGATGCTTTCTTCCTAGATTGATTATCTCACATCGACGGACCTTAGGTTGGTTGGTGTTCACTTTTCTTATAGTGACCCACCCAATGGATAACACCGCTCAAGTAGATATAAGTCTCTGCACTTTCTCCTTGAGCTGACCACCGTATACCTATAGGCTTTTTGTTCAGGGATAACACCCCTTGAGGCACCTCTTCTATGGACATTCTATTTTGATCATGTACTTTGCGATCCCATTTAGACACTACCCTAGTTGCTACTGGATTGGACAGTTCCTATTTCCTAGTAGCCATCCCTTTGGTTGGAAGTTCTATACTATAGATGTGCAGACTCTCCCTTAGGCTAGTAAATTTGAGATAGGCCAAAGCCCTCGTGGCTCCCTCTTAGTGTGGTCCCTCACACACTAATAGGGTCCATGTAAGTAAACAAATAAAAAAATTAAATAAAATCTCTTGTGGATTAGGAGAATGCCCCTAGTGGCACTTTTTCCCAAGCAGACATCCTATCTTTTGGGTAGTGTTAGCAAAACTCCCTGTAGGAATCGCTTTGACTACTCTTGAGTTAAGATAGGTTTCCCAGTGACACTCATTGAGTAGTCACCCAAAGTTGGGTTTGATTTGTTGTGCCATCAACAAGTTACCCTAGCAATTGATTCTATTTTAGATGATGTAAGTCTTCGTGCTTTCTTCCTAGCACAGCTGTTGCACATCGAAAGGTAACCCCTAGGTCGGATAGTTCTACCCTTCAGTTGGTAGACTATCCCTTTGGATTAGTAAATCTATGATAGGCCTAGGATTACATAGCCACTTCTTAGTGCGGTCCCTCACAAACTGATGGGGTCAAAATCTAATCAAGTCAAAATAAATCAAATTAAATTAAAATGAATTCAAATTCAAACTTACTTCCCAGTGGATTCAAGTCTCCCTTCCATAAATCAAACCAAATCAAAATAATTAAAATAAGTTTATTCAAATCTATATCCACAATGGATTCCTCCTAAACTAAATCAAACAAGTTCAATTAAACTTCAATCCCTAGCAGATTTCCACTTTTATGCACTTGGCATAAATCAATTCTTAAACCTGATCCAATTCATGTGCGATTCCTTAGCGAATATTCCTTCATGCCTTTGACATGAAGCCAACCTTCAACTAATTCAATTAAAATTTATTTGGCTCTCTTATGCCATTAACATAAGATGAGTTGCATTGCACTAATATCATGATTCTATCAACCTTTTAGTTTAGGTATAGATACTCTTCGTTAGCGCTTGCAATCCTTTTGGAAACTATCGATTATCTCAGTCAACACCAATACGTGTGGTGTGCCTCATTAGTTACACCACACCTATTAGGGGTCCTTTTGTTGACCTTACTTTTGGAGTGAGGATTCAATCTTCCCTTCTTAGACCTAGGAGTTTTCTAGACACTAAGATCTTCTTAGTCATAGGACACTTCTAGTGACTAAGTGGACACGTAACAAAAACCTAGAGACTTAGGGGGACTTACCATAGATTTAGGTAATGTCTTAGGATCTTAGGAAGCCTACCCATATTATGGCCTAACCAAGACTTATGCCTATCCTTAGCCAAATCCAATCTCAATTAATCCAATCAAAATCCAATTGCATTCTAATTCATATCTAAAATTGAAGCCAAATGATTGAAACCCATAACCAAAATCCATCTTAACCCCTTAAGCCAACCTTATGGACTTAGCCAAAATTCTTTTAATGAAGCCTAATTTAATTAATTTTCTCAAACCATTGAAACCATCAGTTCAAACTCTACCAAAAGCTACAATCAGACCAAATCAGCCAAATCAATTCAATCAACCCATGCTAGCCCATTTGAACTCAAAGTGTCTGAATGACCAAAAATTCAATTAAACCCAAATCAATTACAATCAAAGCCATCAATCAATCCTAAATCAATTATCAAACTCAATTCAACCTAATTCAACAAGAAGCCAACTCACTTGACCCATTAGGTTCACTTGACCAAAAGTGACCTAAAGGATCTATTTGAACCAAATCTCAATTCAACCCAAATTGGATTGAGCCAACCTATTCAAAACCTCCTATATTTATTGTTGATCATCCTTGATTGACAAATTACAATCAATTGGGTCAAACGAAGCTACCTTGATCACTTGACTCAAGTGGACCCAATTAGCCTACAAGAACCAAATTGAACCAAACTTCATTCCAAATTCAATTAATTGAAGCCAATGATTCCTACCAACTTTAAATTGATCCTTGAATATGACTTGAAAATCAATTGAGCCAAACCAATTCCAATTGGCCCTTTGACTTAAATTGACCCAATTTGACCTAAATGATCAAATTGGACCAAATAAAATCTCACATCAAATTGATTGAAACTAATGACTCAAATCTATGATAAATTGATTATTGACCATGATCAAACCCTTGGTTGAACCCAATTTTACTAAGTCAACTCAATTGACCCATTTAGCCCAAATTGACCTAAAGGGTCAAATTGGTCTAAATCATTCTTAAATCCAAATTGATTGAACTCAAAACATACAATCATCTTTAAAAGATCAAATCTAAACTAACACCTAATCTTAGAAAATTTGGTCAATTTGATGAAATTGGTCAACTTATCCCATTTGACCCATATGAACCCATATGAGTCAAATTCAAATCTACTCAAAATCAAATCAAACCAATTGAACCCAAACATCCTAAATGGTCATTTGAACTTATCTCAACCCATGGTTTGACCCAATTTGATCAATTGGTCAACTTAACCCAACTTAGCCCAATTTGACCTACATGGGTCAAATTGACCGTACCCAACCAAACCAAGCCCAAACACATTCAAACATGGGATAACCCATCCTTGGATCAGCCCAAATCCAACCCATCCCAAACTAAACCTAAATTAACCCATTACCCATTTGGTAAAGCCTTCTAAATGGGACAAAATTGATTCTTAGATGGTCAAACCCACTATCCTCCCCTTGGCAGCCAGCTTAAGCACAAATTGGACATGAGGACCACTGACTCACCTGACCCAAAGCTAGTTAGGTCAGCCATGAGCCAAGTGGAGGTGAACTAACCCATCCATTCCCATTAGAACACTTTGAGATCAAGGATAAACCACCTCAACCCTTTGTAGCCAACTTCCCTCACTTACCCACTCAAATTGAGCCAACTCAGCACCTCCCTACCAGTCATGGCCGCCTCTGCCGCCCAGACACTTGCAAATTTTAAAACCAATCCAAGCCATTGGATTGGAGGGGGAGAGGGTATACTCTACCCATTTTTATTCAAATAGGCACATAGATGATTACTAGAGCTAGTGTGAGTGAAAATGAGTTTTCTAGAGCTTTCCCCAAGTTCCCAGAGCCTCCACATCGATAGTGACATTAAATTGAGCAAATAATGCACCTATTCTATCCAACCCCTCTCAAACTAAACCATTCTTAAATTAACTTCACCCACACATTCACCAAGCTCTGACGAGGAGAAAAAATTGATTCTTGATTGATTCGAGCATTGGAGAATCGACCAAGACCAACTCTGGTGAGGATTTCAATGATGTTTGGTCCATAGAGCGAGAGTCAAGGCTCGAGATTCACAACAGGGCTTCATCTCTTCAAGACAAAGCTACATTGGTTGGTTGGTCGCTAGTCCTGAGCTCCAGCGAGGTATTTTTTTGGCAAATTATAGAAATTCCCTTAGGTGTTGGTCTTTTGTGAAAGAAATTATGTTTTATTGTGAATCCCACCATTAGATCCTTCTAGATCTCCCTCTTGAATATTTTGGAGTCGATCCCCAGGCTTCATGAGTTTTTACAAGTTCAGATTGAGCAGAAGAGGGAGGACGATGTCCATCTTTCATCGCTCAAGCGTCGATGGATCATTCACCGTCTATTCTATGTGTTTGGAATGGACGATCGTGATTAATATCAATTTAATCCCTATAGGAACCATGAGATTAACCCCTATCGTCTAATCTTAGATTAGATGGCAGGGACAAAAGCATGTCCCCTGCCACCACATCAGCGCCGTGTCAGACCGTTTAAGTGGCCAATCCCTCGACACCACGTGGAAGGCACTGCCATGTCAATTGCCCGCATGGCACCGATAGGATTAGGGATTGATTAGGGTTTAAAAATATAATTAATTGGCTGATACTTTCTAAAATCATAACTAATTATAGAAAAATCCAAAAATACAAATAAATAAATTTTGGAAAGGTTAAATTGAGGAGAATTTAATAAAAATTATTCCAATTAAATTTGAATAGTGAGTAAGGCTTAATAATGGTTTGAATATTATCTTAATTAGCTTAATTCAGTACTAATTACTTGGGCAATTAATCCTAAATTTGGCATGATAATTTAGTGGGATGACCTTTGCCTCCCATGATGTTTTTGGGATTTATTAGCTATGTAATTAGGGAAATTTAAAATTCAAACCTTAGTTGCTCTCTTAATTAACTTAATGATTATTTAAAACCCCAAAAAATAAAAATTAATTAATTAAAGTTCATTAACCACTAATTAATAGTGAAATGATGGGGGAGAGTGATTAGGCACTCCTGCCTAATTATTTTCTGAAATTCATTTCACTAAAGAGAGTTAATTAATGTGAGGTTTAATTAAGAGATTAATTAAGCAATTAATAATGGAATTAAATCAAACAAAAATGCTAATCACTTTAGATAATCAACATTTAAATTAAGAGTTCCTCTTTATGTGTTCAATAATGTAAAGACCCTTAAGGAAATTATGATTAACCTATAAGCGTGGAAAATCATAAAAGTACTTAATTAGATTCTTCAATTTAATTAATCTCTAATCATGAGCCAATTGCATTAGATCCTTTAGGAGCATTGTAATTTTATTTTTTCTCATGTGTATATCATTTGTGGCTCATGATTAAATAGTTAATTAAACTAAAGATGCATAGAAAAATTGTAATTAAGTGGATTTCTTAATGGTTCAACTTAATTAATTCATAAAAATAACTTAATTATCTTTCCTTAAACAAATTAAGATTATCAACATGGGAATGAGATGAAAAAATAGCAAATGATCTCTCCTCTTTAAGTTTAATTAAAATCGAAGATCAAATTAATAAGAGACTTCAGTTTTCTTAAAATGATTTTATTTAATGTGACTATCCCTAGGAATTAAGTGTAGTTGAATGAATTATGTGGAAATGTTTGGTTATTCCTTTTCAATCACATTAAATATTATATGTCATGCATTAATATTTTCAAAATCAAATGGAATTTACTTATGTAAAATTACATATGTTGGCTTAATATTATATTGGTTATTATCACTAATAAATCTGAATTTATTTTCTAAGAAGTTATAAATTGACAATAATATTTGGAATGATAGTAGTTATGAATACATATAAGATTTGCATGTGTTTATAACTTAAGCATATGAAAGTAATGCTTTCTTTCCTATGTTCATATGTGGATTTACATATGTTTGAATGATAATAAGTATATAGTTTGGACACCGTGAGAATACGAGGCTTTAAGTAGCCCCAATGAGATCATTTGATTATCTCACTTCCGTGGTTAATAAAGGCACGTACTTTTATAATTTGATTTATAGGTATATTTGTATTAGAATTTGGATAGAGCTTTAATTTACATGCATAAATAATTCAATAAAAAAATACAATATCTTGCATGATTTTCACTCTTCTAATTAAGTGTACACACATATGTATTTAAGATAACAAGTATATAATATGGACATCTCAAGAATATGAGGCTTTAAGTAGCCCCAATGAGGTCATTTGATTAACTCACTTCCCTAGTTTAAATAATGACACATACTTGCTTACATATTTTATACATGTGTATTTGATTAAAGAATGAGAATCCTATTTTCTACTAAAACACATGCATCAATAATCATTTGAGCATACCAAATGTATTGCATGTAAAGGTAGTGCTTTATTTCCTATGTTCATATATGGATTTATATATATGTTTGAATGATAATAAGTATGTCATTTGGACACCCTAGGAATATGAGGCTTTAGGTAGCCCTAAAGAGGTCATCTGATTATATCACTTCCTTAGTTAACAAAGGTATGTACTTATTTAATTTCATTCCTACATATATTTATATTAGAATTTGGATAGAGCTTTAATTTACATGCATAAATAATTCAATCAAATAGAATACAATCTCTTGCATGACTTTCGCTTATTTTATCTCACTTATTTTCCCTTGGATTCTAAAATAAGTCTTCTAATTGAGCAATCCTATTTGATTCTTCTAAAAATATCAATCCTTTGATAATCTTAACTTTGAAACCTTTGGAGATAATAATTGACTACTTTAATCAAGAGTTTTCTTAGGAAATATCATTTCCTAGGATGTAATTAACTATGAGGGCTTGCCTCATAGAGAACTTAAGAACCTGACATAAAATAAACCCTACTTTATGTTTTCATATAAAGTAGGGGAAAGATATCTAGTATATTCGAAGACACATCATGCCTTAGGAGTCTTTATTTGGTGATTAGGTCCATTATATTTCTATCTTTCAAGATAGTACATCATACCTCAATGTAGTATCTAATCACTTCAATAAGTATCTCCTAAGATTTGCATGGTGTCCTCCCCACATCCAAATTAAAACACCACACATTCCATAAAAAGAGGAGTTCAAATTTGCATATGTAATCAAAGGAATATTCAATTTGAATTCAAAAATAATTCAAATAAAAAATTAAAATAAATAAATTTTTTAATTTATAAAAGTATGGGATAATTTTAGAAATGATTTAAATAACTCTCACACAATTTATTTAGCAAATAACCATGAAAAAATTAAGCCAAAATGATTAAGGATGAAAATTATGATAGGAGAGAGAAAAATAATATAGAGAATAATTTCAAGATAATTGGATTTTATGCATGTAATAAATGGATAATAAATATATATTTAGCATGGAAATAGTTTAATGAGATGTGAACTTAATTTAACTTACATGAAAGCACAATTAATATACCATGGTTTATGCATTTAGTTCACATTATCCAATGATGAATAATTTTTAAGAATAATTATAAATATAAAATATAATGTTTATGGATAATTTAAAATAGATTGTTTTAAAATAAAGAATGGTATATTTACTTTAGTGAGCATTTCATTTGCCTTAATATAGTTATTCCTAGAAAAATTCCCACCCAATGCATGTCTAATAGCTTTAGCATTCTGATATAGTTAAAGAACCCAGGAGCTGGAGAATTTTTCCAGCACACTTGAATTTAACTTGATTAGTAGTATTTGAATATGTGTTTATTATCACAAAATCAATCTCATATGGCATGGGGCTCATGAAGTCAACAATCTTAACCTAGATAGCTTATTGAAATGGAGTCCTACATGACTTGAATCCATTTACAAAAGATTTGAAAGACTTAAGTATAAGTTAATTATTACACAAAACAATGTTATAGATAATATTTAAACTAAAATAATTTCATTTATTTTAGAAAAGAGGAATTTTTGGACCCAAATAATCACAAAACAATGTAAGAAACATAACTTTATTGATCATTTTTTTTTATTGAAATTGAAGTACAGTTCATATATAATACTTTTTAGGTAATGACTATTAATAGGTAGCATTGAATGCTCACCTTTATAAGTTATTAACTAATATGAACTTTCTTCATAGAATTTTTCCACAATGAATAGTCCTTCCCATGTTGACTCAAATTTGCTGCCTATCCTATGATGAGATAAAATTGGCCTTCAAAGAACCAAGGCCAAGTCTCCTACCTGAAAAGTTCTAGGACGAACCAATTTATCATGAGCTTGAACCAAACATGATTGGTAAAATTCAAGGACTTGTTGAGCTTTTAGGCATCTTCCTTCAGGACCTTCAAGCTCTTGCTGTTGAAATGCATGATTCTGATATATTATAATATTATTGTTGACTATAATCCTCAGAGAAGGCAATTATACTTCTAATGAAAGAATAGCTTTAGTTCAATAAACCAAAGCATATGGTGTAGATTGAGTTGGTATCTTATACATAGTCTGATAGGCCCATGAGGCTTCAACTAACTTTTCATGCCACTAACATTTATTTTCTTCTAGAATTTTCTTCAAAATTTGAACAAGTGTTTTATTAAAAGCCTTAGCCAATCAATTTGCTCTAGAGTATTAGATGGTTGAGTACCACTAATTGATGTTAGGTTTTTCCAAGAAGTAATTTAATTTAATGGATTTAAATGATGGGACATTATCAGATATAATTCAGTATAAGATGCTAATTTAATATAATATTTTCTTTAAAGAGCTTAAGTATATGGTATGCTTTAACTTACATTAATGGGATGGCTTTAACCCATTTAGAAGAGTAGTTAGTTACAACCGGTATTAAATGATGACCCTCTGATGATGGAGAATCAATATGCCCTATGATATTAGTACCCCAACTCTTAGAAGGACAAGAAATAATCATTAGATGCAATACATTAGGTGGTTGATGTAAGATCACACCATGTACGTGGAATTGATGGCAATGACATACAACTTTCATACAATCATTGTGGTATTTTTAATTTGGAGTCGTAGGGACACCACGCTAATCTTAGTGTATACTTAATGAAATGCTCGAGTGTAACGTTGAGGTATGATGTACTATCTATAAAAAATATCACCCGATAATGGACTTAATCACCTAATAAGGACTCCTTAGGTAGATGGGTCTTAATATATACCAGAGACCTTTTCCCCACTTTACATGGATAAAGTAGAGCGGGGTTTATCTTAAGTTAGGTTCTTTAGTTCCATATGGAAGCAAGCTTCTATAGTTAATTACATTCTTGAAAATGGGAATTTCTTAATAACACTCTCAATTAAAGTAGTCAATAAATGTCTCTAAAGATTTCAAAGCTAAACTATCAAAGGATTAGTTATTTTTGAAAATCAACTAGAAAGAGTTTAAATGGCAAGACTAATTTACGAATTCTATAGGAGGATAAGTAGGGAGTATCCAAGAAATTAGGAAGCCTAATGAATACTCCAATCTATCTTATGATGAGGCTTTATATTTTGAAGAGGAGAATTTATTTTTATTTAAGTTAAAATTTTATTATAATGTTAGGACATATGTCCCAATAACACAACATTGTGGGAATGCCTAAGAGATGAGAACTTATACTCATAGCAAAAGAGAAACAAGCTATCTCAGAATCTAAGTAAAAAATTCTTTAGCATAGGCTAGAAACATGACCTAAAATCTAATCGGGGAGAATGGGATATAGTGGTTCACCTCCATAAGTGAGAGTGAGCACATCCTGACTCTTTTGGTCTGCAACCGCTTGGAGTCACTGCCAACTAACACCTCTTATGCTTTAAAACCATGTAGGTCGGTGCAGCCGGGTACCATCGACAAAAAAAAAAATTTGGGTAGCCGAGCTCTACCTTTATATAACCCATATTACAATTACAATAAAAGGAAAAGCAATGAAGGTCTTTAATTCTTTTATATCCTCACTTCTTGGATTTGAATACTCCAAGCTTCATAGGGCCTTATAGGTCTTTGCCTTCTATCCAATTATGATCCTAAACCTCATAGCACTAATCCTAGTGTTATTACAAAAATTACATCTTTCTAAAAAAATAAAATTTAACTACCCCTAAAAAATAAATATTAGCTAAATAAACATACATACCAAGCAGTTATATTTCACATATTCACACTTAGCACCCTACACTTGGGTAACCAAGCCCACCTACCATAATTGGATTATGTTTAGTGACATAAGCAGCACCTATAAGCAAAAGCATTTTTATATTCATTTATTATTACAATGGTCCCTGATAAAATATTACTAGGCTAATAATGACCTAATATTTAGTCTACACACAAATAATCTAACATCCAGTCTAAAATATTATATCACATAATAAAATATATCACCATAATATACACCGACCTAACATAATACTAAATTGGTGACTTATTATTCTTATGTGTATGCCAAGGCTTACTATGGTATGCCTTAATTAGGCTTTATAATTAGGATTTTCTAAAGTTTAGGATTGTTTAAATTACCCATTAAGGTGGTTTCACTTTAAGTCTTTTAGTAACTAGATTGAGTTTTAACTTATGTATTTATTTTGTTCACTTCTTACTTAAGATCTAATCATTATGAAGAGAAGTAAGTGACTTAACTCTTTCATCCCTAATCTAAGTTAATTTCCAAAGATAGATTATTATTGCTTTAACTAACTTAATATTCTATTTATGAATTTTATTTTAGCCTAAATTTAGATTAATCTTAATGAATCTTATCTAGACATGAAAGGCATTTTAAGACCAATGAAATTAAGCCACTATCACATGAATAATACTCCGATACATCCTTTCATTATCAATATGATTTACATTCTTTTCCTTTTTTGTTTTTTATATATTTTATATATATATATATATATATATATATATATATATATATATATATATATATATGTAATATTTATATATATAATTTATATATGCAATGAAAGTTGATGCATGGATTTGATAGAAAAAAAGGATTTTATTTCATATTTAAGCATATGCGAACATGTATAAGGAATTTAAGCAAGTATGTGTTGTTGTTAAACTAGGGAAGTGAGATTATCTAAGACTTCCTTAAGGCTACTTAAAGCCTAGTGTTCCTGGGATGTCCAGACTATATACTTGCCAATTCAAATACACATAAATATTGAAATAAAATCATGAAAAAGCCTAAAGTTAAGCTTAATGGCAAAAAGAGGATTTCACTTTATATTCTAATATATACATGCACATAAACAAAATTAAGCAAGTACATGCCATAGTTAAACTTAACAAGTGAGATTATCTAAGACCTCATTGGGGCTACTTAAAGTCTCGTATTCTTGAGATGCCCAGACTATATACTTGCCAATTCAAATACATGTACATAAGTATAAACATAGGAATAAAACTATCAATTTCCATCTTTCAATTATAAGTAAATGAACATTTCATTTTCACATAATTAGTTATTTATAATAAGCATTGATTTAAAATTCATAATTAATATATAGTTTCAATATAATTTGAGATTTACTAATGATAATAGCCACACCATGTAATAAAATTTTTCCAACTAATGCAATTTAAATACAATCATATTTTTTTAACTTTAAAACATGAATACATGAAGCACATGGCATGGACATTTATGCTAACTGAAAGTACGGTATGCCCATAGGGCTTCAACCAATTGCTCGTGCCACTATTGCTTATTGCCATCAAGTGTTTTCTTCAAGACTTAAAAAAGTGTCTTATTGAAGGCTTCCGCTAGTCCATTTGCCCAAGGATAGTATATGGTTGAGTACCTCCAATCTATATTTTGCCGCTTCACAAAGCTATTGATCTTTGTACTCTTAAAAGTAATGCCATTGTCAGTTATAATCTGATGGGGTATGTCAAATCTATAAAAGATGCGACTCTTGAAGAACTGAAGAACATGATGACCTTAACTTCCCTCAAATGGATTATGTTTGCCCACTTGGAAAAGTAATCTGTTGTTACTAGGATAAAGTGATGAACATTCCAAGATGGAGGGTCAATTAGACCCACTATATCTATACCTCAACACTCAAATGACCATGAAGCTATTATCAAATGGAGAAAATTATGAGGTTGATGTAAGATCACTCCATGTACTTGACATTGGTGGTGGGGTGCTATATTCAAGTAATCTGTAGTCATTGTTGGCTAATAATATTAAAGTATTTTAATTTTAGCATTTAACTTTAGACCAATTGATGTGCTCCATAGTGCTGAATGTACCTCTATCACAATTTTTTGGGCTTTATTTTTGTCTAAATAATGCATCCACATGCAGTTAAAGGACCGTCAGTATAGAGTGCCATCAATAAGAGCATAAGATAGTGCTCTTGGTTTGATTTCATGGGCTTGTGATTTTTCTTGAGGTAGTTTGCCTTTATTCAAGTAATCAATAAAGGGTTGCCTCTAGTCCAATTCTTCATCTTTTTCAACAATAGTAACCTTCCCTTCAAGGATATTTTTATCAATGAGTTCAAAATCAATAGGGGAAAGGACTTTGCAATTACGCACTTCTATCGATATGAACTCATCTTCCAAACATGCTATATCTTTGGCAAGCTTTGCTAAAGCATCTACTATGACATTTTCTCATCGAGGGACCCTATAAATGGTAACCTCTAGGATTTGGGCCAACCCCTCCATAGTGTACTTGTGGTAGTGATGGAGTTTAGGTTTAAGAACTTTGTAGGACCCATCAATTTGGTTGATTACTAATTGTGAGTCCCCAAAGATATTAATATCTTCAATTTTTAGCAAAATGTCTAACTCTAATCTAGTAGTCAGAGCTTCATATTTAGATTCATTATTCATACAAGGTTCTTGTAGATGATACAAGAATCATAGCATTCCGTGATCTGCAGTTAAAAAGATTATCCTAATTCTCGTAGTGCCTAGGAGGATGGATTGTGGTTCATCTCCTCTTTGAGGAGGCTGCGCCATCAAAGTATAATTTCCAATGGTTGCTACTCACATTCTTCAAATTCATGATCTGCTCATCAAGGAGATCATCATTTAGAGGAGAATTTGTGAGGAGGGGATGCATTGCTAAAATATCTACCAATGCTTGTCCTTTCACAATGTGAAGTGGCATGAAAATAATATCAAACAGTAACAAAATTATGGACCATTGTGCCAACCATCTAGATAGTGTTGGCAGTGTCATGAGATATTAAAGTGGATTTAATCTAGAGATTAGGTTAATCTTATAAGAAAGCATGTAGTGCTTTAGCTTTTGGGCATCAAATATGAAGGCTACATAATACTTCTCATTGGACAGATTGTCTTCTTCTGTAGGAATCAGGTGATAACTTAAGTAATAAAGTGTGTTCTTTTCCCCTTCATTGTTGGCTTGAGCTAACAAAGCACCAAGTGAATCACCTAATGTAGTCGTATAAAAAATGAGTGGCCTACTCGGGATAAGAGCAAAAAATACAAGAGGTGTCATCAAGTATTGTTTAATGCTCTTGAAAGTATATTAACACTTATCATCCCATCGAAACTTGGCATATTTCTTTGTAAGTGCAGTGAATGGTTGGCACTTACCAGATAAATTTGATATAAAGCATCCTAGATACTCCAACTTTCATTGAAAGGACCTAAGTTGGATTATACTTTTAGGAGGAGACATATCCAACATTTCTTTGATTTTTTCTAGATCTATCTTGATCCCACGGTGTTGTACTACAAATCATAGAAACTTCCCTGAGGTTACCCCCAAAGGTACATTTAACGGGTTCATTTTTAGGTTATAACATCGTAACCGTTCAAAGAAACTCTCAAATCATACAGGTGATCTTCCTTTTCTTCACTTTTGATTATCAGATTATCAATATAACTCTCAACCTTGTGATGGATGAGCTCATCAAAGATTCTAGTCATGGCCCACTGATACGTAGCACCAGCATTCTTATGGCCAAAAGGCATGACCATATAGCAAAAGATTTCGATCAAAGTCCTAAATATGGTATTCTTCTAATTTTAATAAGGCATATGGATTGATTGCATGAGAGGAGGCTATGTTTACCATCTGCTCTAGTATGGCTAATGGGAATTCATCTTTGGAACATGCTTTATGTAGATCTCTAAAATAGACACATATGTGAATTTGCTCATTCTTCTTCTTAATGGGATGACAATGTCTAACCAAGTAGAATATTTTTTCTCTCAAATAAAACCAACATTGATCAACCTCTTTACTTTAGAAATGACCTATTGTTCAATATCTAATTGCATGCGTCTAGGAGCTTGCTTCACGGGAATTGCTTGGCGGATAGTCTAAGAGTTAATCTAGGCATTTCTTCATAACTCCAAGTGAAATAATCCTTAAACTATGAAAGCAACCTAATCAAGTTATTGGTTTCAGATTCACTCAGCAAAGAACTAACAAATGTTGGAAGTGGATTATTTTTGGTACCCAAGTTGGTTTCTTTCAGCTCATGAATGGTTAACTTATTTCTTCTTCCAGTTCTGGAGGTGCATCCCTATCTTGGAGAGAATATGGGTCATTTGAAGTTTCTAGATAAAATTCTTGACATGAATTGCTGTAGTTTAAGAAGAACCTACCAAACTCTGTATTATTGGTGATGATAAGACAATATTCATCATCATCTATAGGCCAACTATACCAAATCCTAGCTCTGGTCTTGACTGTGCATTTTTGCATTTATTTCTCCATATTTTCTCAAATTAATTCAACTAATGCATGGATCATTCATGTGGTATCAATCCATATTTTACTAGATTTTGAACACAAGGAGTGTACCGGTCAAAGTGTAATTATTTTATTTCTTTGTAAGATTCATCCTCAAGTTCTACATCAATTCCTGAATCTGAGGATTATACTCCTAAGTAAAACTTGTGAGGCTTTGAGTTTTCATCCAATTGTGGTGTAGCTTTAACTACTAAACCTTCAATAGTCGTTAGGGAGAGTGGAGTTAGGGCTAGAGTACTCACATACTGGTTGATCCTCTCATATAAAGTCAATTTAGACACATCATTGCTCTACTTGAGGACCCTTTCATCATTACTTTTTGGCTCTATTATTAACTTTAACTGAGTTTATAGATGTGGGTAGGCAACTGGTGCACTAACTACATAGAACTCATCTTCTGAGCTAGATTCTAAGTCTATGTAAATGGTAGGAAAGTCTTGAGCTAGTTGCAGAGAATCTTGAGCCAAGGGTGTGTATATTGATCTTCATTGCCTCCTTTGAGCCTGCCTATTTCTTGGCCTATGAGAGGTCGAGGCTTCTCACCTATTTGTTGGGAAGGATAGATAAGGTGTGAATGGAAGGTTGTGTCAAACTCTAGTTCCTTCCCCAAGTTTCTATTTTTTTTCATACTCTCTTTCATTTTCTTTTTCTTTCTATTTTTATTTTTCTTTTTGCTTTTATTTTTCTTTTTTTTTTTTAAATGATATTATTTTGTACATTATGGGAGTATACATTTTGCCTTTTAGGGAGGTAATAGGCTGCATCTTCATGTATCCCAACCTCGTGCACTGACAATTGCTTCAAATCACCGTTAATATGGTATTCTAGGCCATTATGCATGAACTTAATGCATTGATGGAGCGAGGATGGCACAATGTCATTTTCATGTATCCTGGACTCCCCAACAAAGCATTGAATGATGTATCTAATTCTTAAATATGGAACTTTGCCTCAGTCTTCAAGTCACCAATTTGTAATAGCAATGTCATTGAGACCAAAGACTTCTCACCATGTTCATTGAATGCTTTCAACATCATCTTATCAGAGCTAAGCCCGGTGATGTCGATCCTCAAGTAGGCAAGGGTTCTTAGACTCATGATGTTGACCAATGCATCGAGTTCAACAAGTACTTTGGATAATATAAAGTTGTGTATGTATATATATATATATATATATATATATATATAGATATATAGTAGGCAGTTGTGGTTAGTAGTCCATTAGAGTAGATCTTCATCTAAGAAGGTAACTCTGAAAATCTCTTTGAAGTAGCAAGCCTCTTCTTCCACTGTAGAAGTAGTGGTTAGCTGAGCTATGCATATCTCAGGATCTAAAGAGTCTTGATCAAAGGTTCCCTCTTATCTTTGGATAAGATGAGAGCATCATATACGTTTAGCCTAGCTGACAACTTTCTATGATGGGCTAGGACATTGTAATCAGCTTTAGACTGATTATCCATAAGCATATCCTATGCTGGAGCATCTTATGGAAGGTTTATTTGTTCATTGAAACCAATGGCTTATTTTCTCTTATCTTGAGGCACCATCCTAGGAGGTAGAACTCTGCCACTATGAAGGCTAATTTCTACAATCTCTTCTATGGATGGAATCATAGTGGCATCTACTTACTTGTTGGGGGTGCCCAAAGCTTCTCCTAATGGAACTTCAGAGTCAGATGACTCTAACTTTATCTCAAAAGGGGCTCCCTGAAGATTTAAGATAGGTATGTCACTATCAGGGTGAAAGTCATCATATGGAAAGACTTGGTTGGAATCTTCTTCATTATTGAGATTTGGAGAGTTATCATTAGGATTGAGATTATAAGAATCATTTTCACTACATAGAGATAAAGTACAAGCAGAATTCATTTTATAACTTTATTTTCCTCTGGCAATATAAAATAAAAGTCATATAGAGTAAGCAGCATGTGTGGCTTGACAATCCCATCCACAGACACTATGTTCCCAAAAGTAGAGGTAGGATGAGTGATAGGCGATGCTACTACAGATGTATCCTATGTGAGATGTTTATGCTCAGTGTTTCTCATTTTGAGTTGGCCTTCATAACTTGCAAACCTATCAGTGGTGTGGAGGTCTGAGCTAGTTCAAGTACATATAGAAAGAGTTTTGTTATTTCAAAAATAATTTTATGAGAGGTTCAAGATAAAGAAATACCCCAACCTTCATTAGTCTAAAGATCAAATAATTATACAGAGATTACTTTGATAGAACCAGTGGTATGTTCTACTAAGTATTCTTTGGGTATCACTATGGCTCTAGATTTGTAGCTTCACTTGAGCCAATCTTTGAAGTTAATACAATCTTCTAAGATGTGTCCAAGCATGTAGTGGTAGGGAAAAAAATTAGGATCATCACTCTTTCCCACTTCCTCAGGCCTCCTAGGTTCAGGTAGCTGGAAATCAAGCTTATTGAAACTTTTCCTAATCACGTCTCTCTTAAATGAATAAGGTTTGTTTAACTTTTTAGTAAGAGTAGGTAATTTAGCTACCTGACTGCTGGTAAGGGTACTGGTATCGCTGGGGTTGCTGTGGGTGTGAAGTGGTGGTGGCTAGGACCTAGGTCTCTTGGGTTGGAACTGCATGGGTTGTTTCCCTTTGTCAACTATAGTGACCATCCCAGGTATTTCTCTAACACCTTCTATGGCTTTAGATAGGATTGGTCTAAAAATGATAACTATTTTGCTTCTTCCTGAAGGTTGGTTGCTTTACTAATCAAATTTCCAAAAAGTTCTAATGGTAAAACCTTTGAGCATGAATGCCACTAGCCATGGATATTCTTGAGCAAAATTTCCATGGTATGTTGCTCTTAAAGCTGAGATTCATACTTCATACTAAGGTTCCTCCATCTAAGAATATAATCAACCATGGATTCATTGAATCTCTATTTTTCAACTACTAGGTCCACGACAGTCACCTTCTATTGGAGTCCTGCAAACTTCTTGATGAATAGTTGCTTTAACTAAGTAAACATCTTCACTAAACCATTGGGTAGTTTGACATGACAATCAAATGCTACACCTACTAGGCTAGTAATAAACTATCTAAATAGAAGAGCATCACTGCCTCCAACATTACAACAACTAGCTCTAAAATGGGCAATGGTTCCACAACCATAAAAAACTTTAAAGGATGGTGGCACAAACCCTTGGGATAGTACATAACATCAAATTCCTTTAGGTAAGGCCTCCTCTTTCGAATTAATGAGGCCCCTTAGGTTTTCATAAATGCTTCCTTAACTTATTGCTCCACCAATTATTTTATATCTCATTCGTGAAGAGCTACACTTTCTATACCCTTCCTATGCAAACTGCCTACATCCTCATCTAAAGGAACAATGCTTTTATTTCTTACACTATATGCACTAGCTCAGGATTATCTGCTTCCATAGATGGGGCTTGGGGGACTGGAGTTTGATCTTGAAGAGATAGAATTACTGGCATCAACTCTTCCACCCTTTGGTCCATACGATTGAGTTGGTCATCTTTTTGTCTTAGTTAGTGCAATAGTTGTTGAGTTAAGTCTAGTGTCTTGCCTTCCTCAACTGCAACATCCTGTACATTATGGGGGAGTTGTTGTTCTCTATGCAGGGACCCCCAAGTGCCAACCATATGTATTTATGTTGTATCATCTAGAAGATCATCCTCATCAACATTTTAGTCTACCTTGCCACTCTCTTGATTAGAGTAATCATTCCTAACTATATGCTTAATTATGGTGTGATAGTCCTCCAGTATATCATCTAAATACTGATCATCTACCTGACTTAAGACTGCTGGAACATATCTGGGTGATCATTACAACTAATCAGATTCCCTAATTGCATCTGATCTCTTTCTTGAATTTCCTATTTATTTACTGGTCTAGATTGTGTGCAAATTAGGTATTCCTTCTCTATTTTCTCCCCTCCATTAGGTGATCGTGGTGGGGCCAAAATAATACTCTTGGGCTACTACACCCTCTTCCTTGCTAGTAAAATATGAGGTTGAATGGGAGAACCTGGCCTCATAGTACCAGCAAGAGAAGAGAAGGTTGACCCTCAGGTTGTAGTTTAATCACTAGAGGTGGGGCATGCCTTCCTTTAGACTACTTCTGATACTTTGTGGGACTTTAGGTGCAATCACTTGGTTAGGAAAGGGGTGTTTGTGGTGGTGACCACACTAACTATGGTTCCATAAATGCCCGACTCTCTAGGTCAGATCCAGTGAGTACAATTTGATCAAATTCACCTATATAGTAAGACTACTATAAACTATGGTGTCAATCCATTAATGTGGAGGCCACCAACTACCTGGGAAACCTCCTCCTTTCACTTCTAATAGCCTAAATTGCCACTTTGGCCTCTACAGACCTCCCTTTTCTCATCTAATCACGCACACTTCTTAGGATGGCTGTTCTCAAACTTCTCACTACTTTGAACTTGGACCATTTGTGCTTCATTCCCATGCATTTAAAAATTAACATCAAACTAGCATAAAGTGTTTCTCTCCTATCCCTAGCTAGTGTCTCATTCTTAAAGGGATGTGGGTGCATTGCAATGATGCATTGAATATCTTCCTCTCTCTCTCGAATGCAGAGAGTGGGTGAAATTTACTTCCACAAAGAAAGAGAGAGGTCTCATAAGAGGATCCATCCTCAGCCATCTAGGATGAGGTATCTACCTCTTGAACATCCTCTCATATAGTTTTTAAACTTTCTATTCTTGTTCCTCCTCTGAGTCTTGGTAAGGGGAATGTTACGAGAGGAAGTACCTACTTCAAAGATAGATAGGACAACTACGGGCTCAATCTTGTCCTTCCCTTTTGAGGTTGAGGCTATTTTGGGTATTGCCTCATTCTTTGCCATTCTGCTAGTGGTGGAAACAAAAGATGGTAGTGGTAAAGTAGGAACCTCAATAGACTTCCTTTTTAATGAAAGAAATTATACTTATGTTCTCAAGTCAAACTGTAGAAGTGATTTCTTGTCTGCTACCTCTTCATGATTAACTACAGTAAGGGTTGGGGCTTTACATGTGACCTTAAAATTATCAGAGCCTAGTTCAAACTTAATGATAAGAGAATTGATGAGGAAGGCCTGATCCATGACTAAGTCCACACTAGTGGCAAAGGAGAAAATGAGCTTGTCAGACGGCAGAGTGCCTTGATGTAAGTTGGTTGTTGTTGTATGGGTGCTTGATCTTGTTGAAAGAGAGAAAGCATTGATTATCTATATGACGCTTATAGATTTTGTATTTTAGACCCACACTCATTAGATAGAGTTATGATGGGTGAAGTCCAAAGATTAGGATAGATTCTTATTTGAATGTCAAACCACACCGTTGAGTGGGTTTGGAATATTTTAGGAAGATTCATGATTGTAGTTTGTCATGCTTGAGCATGGGAATTGGTTTAAGGAGATGATCAAGTATTTTGTTGGCTTTAGTGATTAATGAAAATTTCATGGAATTGACTAGTCGAGGAATCCAATGGGAGGTTCTAAAACCTAATCATTAGCTAGTGATTGACAAGAAGTTTTAGAACCAAGAAAGGATGTTGACAACACCTACCAAAATAAGAAATAGACAAGACATCCAATGGAATGAATGGTAGTCTAAGCTTATGCATGGCATAAGCATACTATTGATAATTGGAGACAACATTGACTATTAGAGATGGAGAGAGGAACTTTCCTTAGTGGAGTTGCCAGAAAATCTATCAAGTTTTTAATTTGGAGTCTTAGGGACACCACACAGATCTTAGGGGATACTTATTGAAGTGATCGAGTGTGACATTAAGGTATGATGTACTATCTCCAAAGTTAGAAACATCACCCTATAATGGACTTAATCACCAAATAAAGACTCATAAGGCAGATGGGTCTTAATATATACTAGAGATATTTCTCCCACTTTATATGGATAAAGTATAATGGGGTTTATTTTAAGTTAGGTTCTTTAGTTCCTTATGGAAGAAAGCTTCCATAGTTAATTACATCATAGGAAATGAGAATTTTGTAAGAACACTCTCGATTAAAGTAGTCATTAAATATCTCCAAAGATTTCAAGGCTAAACTATCAAAGGATAAGTTATTTTCAAAAATAAACTAGGAAGAGTTCAAATAAGAAGACTTATTTATGAATTCAATAGGAGGATAAGTAGGGAGTACCCAAGTCACTAGAAAGCCTAGTGAATACTCCAATCTACTCTATGATGAGACTTTATATTTTAAAGAGGAGAATTTACTTTTATTTAACTTGAAATTTTATTAGAATGTTAGGACTTATCTCCCAACAACATAAGGTTGTGGGAATGCCTAATAGATGATGAATTATACTCATAGCAAACGAGAAACAAGCTACCTTATAACCTAAGTCTAAAATGCTTTAGCATAGGCTAGAAGCATGACTTAAAATTTAATCAAAGAGAATGGGATATAGTGGTTCACCTCCATAAGAGAGAGTGAACACATCCTGACTCTTTGGACTTATAACTGCCTGGAGTGGTTGCCAGCTAACACCTCTTACACTTTAAAACCATGTAGGCCAATGAAGCCGAGTACCACCATACACCCCAAAAAAAAAGAAATTGGGTAATCAAGCTCTATCCTTATATAACCCAAATTATAATTACAATAAAAGGAAAAGCTATAGGGTCTTCAAATCTTCTCTATCCTCACTTCTTTGATTTAAATACTCCAAGCTTTATAGGGTATCCTAAGTCTTTGCCTTCTAGCCACTACTCATCCTAAAACCCATATCACTAATCCCAATCATATTACAAAAATTGCATCTTTCTAAAAATAAAGTAAAAATTAACTACACCTACAAAATAGATATTAACTAAATAAACATACAGACCAAGCGGTATATTTCACATATTTGGACTTAGCACCATGCACTTGGGTAACTAATCCCACCTGCCCTAATTAGATTATGCTTAGGGACATAAGTAACACTTACAAGCAAAAGTATTTTTATATTCAGTTATTATTACATCGGTCCCTCATGCATAATCCCCTACATAAAATATTATTTAGCTAATAATGACATAATATTAGTCCACACACAAACAATCCTAACATCTAGTCTAAAACATTACATCATAAAATAAAACATATCACCACAATAAATATTGGTCTAGCCTAATACTAAGATCAGTGACTTAGTATTCTAATATATGTGCTTAGGGTTAGTGTGGTATGTCTTAATTAGGATTTAAAATTAGGATTTTCTATAGTTTAAGATTATTTAAGTTACCCATTAAGGGTGGTTTCACTTTAAGTCTTTTAGTAACTTGATTGAGTTTTAACTTATGTATTTATTTTGTTCACAAATTACCTAATATCTAATCATTATGAATAGAAGAAAGAGACTTAGCTCTTTCATCCCTAACATAAGTTGATTTCCAAAGATAGATTATTATTGCTTTAACTTTCTTAATAGACAATTTATAAATTTTATTTTATCCTTAGTTTAGATTAATCTTAATGAATCTTATCCAGACATAAAGGCATGTTAAGACCAATAAAATTAAGCCACCATCACATGAATAATACTCCAATACTTCCTTTCATTATCAATAACATCCACATTCTTTCCTTTTTAGTTTCTTCAATATTTGATTTAGTTTATATATATATATATATATATATACACACACATGCAATCTGCTCATATCTTTTCACACACTTAATGAATGTTGATGCATATATTTAATAGAAAAAAGGGATTTCATCTCATTTTTAAGCATATGCAAACATGTATAAGGAATTTAAGCAAGTACATACCATTGTTAAACCAGACAAGTAAGATTATCTAATACCTCATTGAGGCTACTTAAAGCCTTGTGTTCTCAAGATGTCTAGACTATATACTTGCCAATTCAAATACACATAAACATATACATAAACATAGAAATAAAATCATGAAAAGGGTTGTATATAAATATCTTTTGCTTATGTAAAGCTTAATGGAAAAAAGAGGATTTCACTTTATATTCTAATATATGCATGCACATAAATGAAATTAAGCAAGTACGTGCCATTGTTAAACTAGGGAAATGTGATTATCTAAGATCTCCTTGGGCTACTTAAAGCCTCATATTCCTGGGTTGTCCATACTATATACTTGCCAATTTAAATACATGAATACATAACATAGGAATAAAACTATCAATTATCATCTTTTGATTACAATTAATTGAATATTTCATTTTCAAATAATTAGTTATTTATAATAACCATTGATTTAAAATTCATAATTAACATATAGTTTCAAAATAGTTTGAGATTTACTAATGATAATAGCCACACCATGTGATAACATTTGTCCAACTCATGCAATTTTTGTAATCATATTCTTTTAACTTTAAAACATGAATACATGAAGCACATGGCAAGCACATTTATGCTAATTGAAAGGAAGTAATTGAATTCCACCACACGACATACTTGATTTCATTAGAACCTAAGGAAAATCAAGTTAGATAAAGATCTCTTAAATCTAATCAAAGTTTTTTTAAAGTTTAATTTTAATATTCAAGTTGTTGAAACCTAAAGAGGAGAAACAATAGTTAGTGTTCAACCCATATCCATGTTTGTTTGTTAATAAATTTAAAGAGAATTTATGTGGCTTTTATGAATTAATTAAGTTTAGCCTATTAATAATCCATTTAATTACTCTCTCAAAAATCTATTAATTTGATTAATTATTAAGCAAGAGCTCACAAAGCATGATGATATGCTTGAAAAATAAAATTTGTAATGTTGTAAAGATTCTAATGCAATCAAGCTAATGTTTAATAAATAATTGAATTAAGAAGATTAAGCTAATCACTTTTATAATTTCCCACACCAATGAAGAATCTTAATTTCATTAAAGATCCTTATACTAACTAATCACATAAGGAGGGTCAATTAAACATATTTATATTAAATGAGTTAATTATGGTGGTTTCATATTTAAATTTCATCTAACAATTTAATTAATTAATTAAGCACCTTAAGGGTAATCTAGAAAAATATTTAGGAAGAGGGGTCCTAATTATTATTAATTTTATTATCCTTACTACTATAGTGATTAATTAATACCCTTTAATCAATTTCATAAGTTTCTTAATCTTAATAATTACTTAATTGCATAAGAGAGATAATTTGGGTTTAAAATTTTGATTATTTTAATCCACTTGAGAAATTATCCAAAGAAAACTATGGGAGGTAGAGGGCATCCCATATATTCAACATGTCAAATTTAAAGTTAATTAACTAAGTGATTAAGGCTTAATTAAGATAATTAGTTAAATATTCAAACCCTAATTAGTCACTATTTATTGGATGAAACTTAGAGATTTTATTTTTTTTCTCCTCTATCTAAGCTTTCAATTAAGGGTTTATTTACAATTTTTTAAATGTTCTACAATTAGTTATAATTTTTTAAACTTCTTCATAATTAAAGTAATTAATTAATGCCTAATTAAACTATAATTTTATTACTTTTATAATTTATATTGAGATGGTCTAATCAATTTTTAAGATATATAATGTTTATTAAAGTGATTTAAATTATTTTGGTGAATTTTCATCTAATAATTTAATTAATTAATTAAGCACCTTAATGATAATCTAGAAAAATATTTAGGAAGAGGGGTCCTAATTATTATTAATTTTATTATCTTTACTACTATAGTGATTATTGAACACCCTTTAATCAATTTCATAAATTTCTTAATCTTAATAATTACTTAATTGCATAAGAGAGATAATTTGGGTTTAAAATTTTGATTATTTTAATCCACTTGAGAAATTATCCAAAGAAAACTATGGGAGGTAGAGGTCATCCCATATATTCAACATGTCAAATCTAAAGTTAATAACTAAGTGATTAGGGCTTAATTAAGATAATTAGTTAAATATTCAAACCCTAATTAGTCACTGTTCATTGGATGAAACCTAGAGATTTTATTTTTTTCTCCTCTATCTAAGCTTTCAATTAATGGTTTATTTACATTTTTTTTAATTTTTTACAATTAGTTATAATTTTTTTTAAAGTTCTTCGTAATTAAAGTAATTAATTAATGCCTAATTAAACTATAATTTTATTACTTTTATAATTTAGATTGAGATGGTCTAATCAATTTTTTAAGATTTATAATGTTTATTAAAGTGATTTAAATTATTTTGGTGAATTTTCATAATTTTTATAATTTTTAATTACTTTTTAAATTAAAAATATCCAATTGCCTTCAAAAATTAATAACTCTTAAATGAGAAAGCTAAATTTTTATGATAGGCAGGTAAGAACATTAAGTTTCTTTTTTGAAATTTTCAAGTTGATTGGTTTAGTATTTTAAGAGTAATTTAAAAAATGTAGATTTCACTAAAACTCAAATTACTCTTAAATTATATGTCAAAATTTGGGGTTTTTAGTTCATTAGATTCCGCTTAAAAGATGTATCCATTGAGCCATTATTTGCATTTTTTTGGTTTAGTATTTTATTTTATTTATTTATTTTTTTTTTGAGTTTTAGGTTAGATTTAATAGAATAAATCAAATATGAGATCTAATCATAGCCGTCCATTCTATTAAAGTAAGATGGATGGCCTGGAGGTTTTCTGTCTCATGGGAGGTAGACCAAATAAGGTTAGCTTGATGGGATCTATCAGAAACTTCACCTAGTCTCACGATCTTCTAGTGATCTTAACTGTAAGTCACTTTATTTCACATTGGGGGGTTGAAAAAAATAAAGTGCAATGGGATCTAAAGAAAAATATTAAATTCATGCAATATTTTCACCAAACACAAATACCTATGGTTGATCTAAAGTTTAGAGAACTTAGCTTACTGAAGCACACATTCGGTGGATGCTAGAAGATCTAGGATCTTTTCTTTTGCCTCCTTGTGCAATGCTCTGGCCGTCGTGCACCACTATGCGTTGCTAAAAAATTGGAAGCTCTTGGACTTAAAGGGCACAAGAGGTGGGGAGAGCAATTTTCTTCTGGTTGGAACAAGATGTGTGATGTGTGTTTTCTCTATTCCCTCCTCCCCCCCTGTGAAGAAAGAAGTGTATATTTTTTCCTCCTCAAACTCACCTCCCTCTTTTTTTATTTCCTTGTGTTTGGCATGTGCTTTTCATTATTAAAGCTAAAAGTTTACATTATTTTATATGGGGAGGTGAGTGAACTGATTTTGGGTTAAGGTTTAAGTTGACTTATCTTAACCCAAATTGAGTTAGGTTGAGTCAAGTGAGTCTTGTTTGCCTAATTAATGTAGGATTAAATTTGAATTATATTAAACTAATTATTTATGTTACCTATGATTAATTAATGTAATTTAACTTAAGCCTAAGTTAACTTAATTTAACATAAATAAGTCAAATTGGGCCAATTTGGGTTCACTTGGGTCCATGGGTCAAGTTGACCAAATTAGATAAATTGGACCCAAATGAAAATTAAATTGAGTTTAATTAAGTTTTAAGGGTGATAGATAATAATTATTTTTATTTAAATTTATTTTATTTTTTTACTTTAATTTATTTAAATTTTGGCTTAGTATGCTCATATAGGTCAATTTAGGTCAATTCAAGTTAGATTGACCAATTCACCAAATTGACTAAATTGGGTGCCATTGAGAGTTGAGACATATTCAATGATTAATTTAAGAATAATTTCAAGTTTTTATTTGGTTTAATTTGGGATGAGTTAAGTTATGATTTAAACCCATTTTTGATCCAAATTGGGCTTAATAGGTCAGATTGGGTTAAATGACCAATATGACCCAAATTGACATGTGCTCAAGCTTCAATTGCATTAGATTGAGTATTTGACATGATATGAAGTAACTAATTTTAATCAATTAAGATTTGATTTTAATTTAGACTTATTTTGGGACAATTTGGGCTTAATGGGCTAAATCAGGGTTTACTTAGGTCAAATGACTAATTTGGTCAAATAAAACCCAATTAAAATTTAAATTATATTCAAATATAATTTTAAAGTATTTTAGAACATTCAATTTAAATTAATTTAAATTTATTTTGAGTTTTGGTTCAATAGGGACAGTTTAGGTTCATTTAGACTAGGTGACCCAATTAAGCTATTTAAGTCATCACTAATTAGCTTAGTGTTCTATTATATTAATTTGATAAATGCAAGCATTTTGGAAGACTTATATTGATCAAATTCTGATTAGTTTGATTTTTGGTTAGTGGGCCCATATGGGTCAACTCTAGGTCAGACGACCTAATTGACCACTTTGAACCCCATTTAGATTTATTTTTTTGGGTCCATTTATACTTTTGTATTAATTCTGTGCCTTTTGTTTGGTGTGATTTGATTTAGTTTCAATTTTATAGGATTTTCTTGAATTTACTTGATTTAGAGCCCAAATGGTTTAATTGAGTTAAACTACTGGGTTTAGTTGAATTCAGATTTCATTTTAATTTATTATTTTAATTTTTTGCTTTAGTTGAGGTTGTGCACTTAGCCACTAATCATATCATCCTAAGTGTCTAATTAGAAAGCTCATAATCTAAGGTTAGAGATCATAATTTATTGGGATTGTAAATCTCACAGGTTAAAAAAACCCACAGTCAAGATTAAATCATAATTTATATTTTGTTTCAATAAAAGTGAGGTCAACAATCATTTAACATTCAAGGCCAATAATGCACATGTCTTTTAATCTTTGATTTTATTTTGTGTCCCAATTGTTGAGCATTGCACAATCCAGGATGTACTTCAGCCATAATCTTATGAGCTTCTTATTTATTTAAACAATATAGCCACATTTGATCAAATGACTGGCAATACAATACATTATTGATTAATGAATAAGATAACATATTTCATTTGAACTTACAAAGTGACAAAATAATTTGAATTATAATAAGTTTGCATGTAAAACCAGAATATATTTAGAAAATTAAATCTAGCATTTTATTCTTAATATCATAAGGATTCCTCTAAGAGCCTCTATACAAATGATTCATCATTCTTTTTATCCCAATCCCTACCTTCCTTGGGATAGAATTCAACTCATTATTGTTCTTTCAAGTTGCTACACTATCAAAATATAACTCCTAGGTGGCATTAGTTTCCTCATTTAAATTCATGATTTGTTCATCTGAGAGATCATCATTTAAAGCAAAACCTTCAGGGAGAGAATGTGTCGTGAAGAAGTCAGCTACAACTTGAACCTTTACAACATGAAGAGGAATAAATGTAATATAAAATTACAATTAAATCATTAACCAAAGTGCTAGACTCAGACAATGTGGGGTGGGTCATAAGATATTGCGAAGGATTTACTCTTGAAATTAAATTCACTTTATACGAAAGCGTGTGATGCCTTATTTTTTGAGTGGTGAAAACCAAAGCTAAACAGTGCTTTCAATAGGTGGATAATTCATTATGCTGGGAGGAGTTTGCAACTATAATAAATGGCATTCTTTTTCCTTCTTCATTAACTTGAGCTAATAAAGCTCTGAAGGATTCATCTAAAGCTGTAGTAGACAGAATTAATGGCTTCCTTGGGACTTCCATGGATAATACAAGAGCATTTATTAAATGTTATTTTATGCTTTTAAATGCACTCTAAAAATTTTCGTCACAAATAAATTTATAATCTTTCTTTGTTAACGCCACAAATGACTAGCATCTTCTAAATATATTTGATATAAATCTTCTTAAGTATCTAAGCCTACCTTAAAATGATCTTAGTTGCATAAGACTTCTAGGTGACATCATTTCTATGATAGCTTTAATTTATTCAAGATCGATTTATATTCCATGACATCTCATTATAAAGCCTAAAAAGTTTCCTAAAGTAACTCCAAAAGTATTTTTTTAAAAGTTATAATGGTGCAATTGTTCGAAAATGATCCATATATCATATAAATGATATTCTTTTTTTTTTTTTTACTTTTACTAACTAGATCATCGATGTAACATTCAACTTGATTATGAATCAGATCATCAAATTTTCTAGTTATTTCCCTTAGATAAGTAGCACTAGAAATTTTGAGACCAAATGGCATGCCCATGTAATAAAATATCCTAATCAAGGTTCTGAACATAAAATATTTCTCATCTTTGGGGCCATTTTTATTTGGTTGTACCTAGATATCCCATCCATAAATGAGAAAAATTCATGCGATGAGGCTTTATCCACCATAAGTTTTGGTATCGATAATGGAAACTCATCTTTGGGACATAACTTAATTAAGTCTATAAAATTAATGCATATGCGTATTTGGTCATGTTTTTCTTTATCTAGATAATACTCTCCAAGCAAGAAGGGTACTTCTCTTATAGTATCAAACCAACCTCAATTAATTTCTTTACTTCAGCAATTACTTGTTGTTCAATTTGTAGGCGAATGCATCTAGGAGCTTGGTTTACTAGAATCACGTCAAGTTTAATCTCTAATCTATGAACTACAATGTTCAAAAATAAAATAGACATTTCATCATAATTTTATGCAAAATAATATCTATTTTCTCAAAGTAAATTAATCAACTCATTAGAATCTTCTGGACCAAATAACAAAAAAAAATTGGTGGGTCTTTGGTTAAGTTAATCTCCTTTTGGTGTATTTTATTTTCAAACTTTGGGCATGCACTTTGAATTAAGCAATCATCTCAATTGTTTAATGTCTCAAAATAAAATTCTTCCAAAGGAATAAAAGAACTTTCAAGAAGTTGATCAGACTTCATATGATTTCTTATCATTAAATAATGTTCATTATCATTATAAGGTTCAATTGTACTAAACCCAACACCAACTTTGGATCTTAAGTTTTTTAAATTTAGTATTCCATAAGCTCAACATGCATTGTGTTGTATCTTAAGGCCAGACATTAGGGATTAGACAATTATTCATAACATTATTAACACAATCATGATAACAATCAAAAGGAAGCTATGCTTTCATTAGAAGATGAATCCATAAGCTTTATATGTACTTCTGAGATCGATGATCTGGGTATATAATAAAACTTTAATAACTTTCCAACCTTTCTTGAAAGGTTAGGGGATACTTCAACTACTAACTGTATAATTTTATTTTGAGACAAAGGGGTCAAAGTAAAGTATCCATATACCTTTTTAATTTTTCATAAGTGGATAATTCAAGTTCATCTTTTGATGCTCGAATATGCTCTTCATCTCTATATGATTCTAATGAGATCTCAAACTTTATCAAGGCTTACATTTGTTTGAAATCTTCTTCAGAGCTAGATTCCAAGTCAATTTGAATTATTGGAGGTTCTTTTTTTCTTTTACCTCCTTCTCTATCTTTTCTTCTATTTTATTTATTTTGATATCTTCTTTCATTTTCCTTGATACCTCAATAATGATTGATTTCATAGAATCAAGCATTTGCCATTTTTGCATGTAATAGGCAACATTTTCATAAAGCTTAGTTTTATGAATAGAGAATGGTTATATATATCACATTTTATAGTATATTCCACTCCATACATTGTGTATTTAATATATTGATGGAGTGATGAAGGAACCATTATGTATTCATGTATCCAAGGCCTGCCTAAGAGAGCATTAAAAGTTGTCCTTGAATCCATCTATTTTTAGTAATAGAGTAATTGAACCCAAAGCCTTCTCTGCCATTTCATTTAACCTCCATAATAACATTTTATCAGAACTAATTCTTCATGTGTCAATCCTTAAAAATGATAATGCTTTAGAGTTCATGATGTTGACTAAAGTGCCAAAATTGATAAGGACTTTGGACTGCTTGATATTTTTCACCTTGACTAAAATTTAAAGGGCTCGATCATGGTCAATGGTCCATAGAATTAAGTCTTCATTAGAGAAAGTTACTCTCGAGACTTCTCTAAGTAGCAAGCCTCATCTGAGGAAGTTGCTGCTAGCTATGTCAAGTATATTTCTAGATCAAGTAATGTTGAACTAAAAATTCTCTTATTTTCTTGGACAGAATGAGGGCATCATAAATGCGTAGTCTAGCAGGTAGCTTCTTAAGATGGGCTAAGATGTTGTAGTTAACCTTGGGAATAATTAGCATGACTATTGGGGTTTTTTTTGTAAGGGTTCAGGACATTGGTCAATGATTCGTTCACCTTTGTCCTTAAAAAGAGGTAGGTGGGGTGGTCCGACCTTTCCACTTGGAGGTTGATTTCAGTAATGTCTCCTAAATCAGAAGCATGGGTCATGTCAAACTCTCCCTCATCACTGATATTGTTTTCCAAAGATTGATCAAAATTACAAAATTCTACTTCAATGTTAACAAGATTTGTTTATAAATCAACCATAAAACTATCATTTTCTGACCTTGATTTATAAAGTATATCACAATCAGTATGAGAAGATTCTCTTATATTTTTCATATTTTTCCTCTTTCATAACATGATCATCAGGGATTTTAAGAATATAAAAATTCCTTTAGCGATAGACTTTTTATTCATATTTTAAAAATGAGTACATAGAGATAAATGGATGTAGGGCCTAGCCTTTCCATTCTTATTCTACAAAAATCTCTTTGATACAATAATCATTCCTCTCTTGCACTCTTTTCAGACATTTGGGCATTTGATAGTACTGAATGGGGTTAAGGAGGATTTATTTCTAATGCCAGTTGATCAATTTGGATGATCTTCTTCTCGATCTTCATATGATATTGCATAAAAATTTTAAATTATTTCATCAAATATTATTTATAAGAATGGGATAAAGTTATATCCCAATCATTTGAATGAGATGCATAAGAAGAGGTGGAAGAACCACCTATGATCACTTTAATGGAACCTTATCTAGTTAATAAGGTATTTTTTAGGGATAATCACCAACTTTTCTGACAATTCCTTTCAAGCCAATCTTTGACAGTGAAGCAATCCTCAATGGTATGACCTAACATATGATGATATGGGTAGTAATTTTGGGTCATTAACCTTGCTGACTTTCTTTAGCCTTTTTCAATTAGGCAGCTTGAAATCTAGTTTTTTCTTTAATTTTTAAAATATTTTCCTCACAGTCTCTCTCTCTCAAAATAATAAGTCTAGTTCATTTTTTCATTAAAAAGGCTAGTGGGGGTTTTCTAGGGTGGTGGTGACAACGGTTATTGTGATGGCATATAAAGCAAAGGCTACTTTACCTAGACATGAATTGGAGCTTTTTTTGTCCACTATAGAGACATTTCTTGCTTTCTTTTCTAGCACTTTCCTAGGTTTTGAAGGTTTAGTGGTGGACTGATCTCTTAGGAATGATATCCTTGGGGCTTCTTTTTGAAGACTAGAAGCTTTACTCAATAATTTTTCAAAATTTTAGATGGTAAAACCTTTTAATAGGAAGGCAATAGGGTTATGAATATTTTGGAGGTGGATTTCTATAGCATGCTGCTTTTCTAGCTCACGCTAGGAATCCTCCATTTCAAAATATAATCTGTAAGAGATTCGCCTAGCTTTTATTTCTTGGAGACCAAGTTACAATAATAACATGATGTTGTGTACCAATGAATCATTTAAAAAATAGGTTTTCAAGTTCAATGAATGTGCACACTAAACCATTTGGTATTTTTATATTCTAATCAAAGGAAACTCCCATCAAACTTCTAACAAACTTCCTAAATAATAAGGTATCACTTCCTCCAACATTACAATAGCTTGTCCAAAAGTGAGCTAAATGTTGTTTGGGATTACCTATCCCATCAAACACTTTAAAAGAAGAGGACACAAATCTCTTTTGGCAAGGTATAGAGTCATATTCCTCAGGGTAAGGTCTACCTTTTGGAATCAGAGTCATTTTTCGAGACTATGCCAAATTCTATATTACCTACTATTCCACTAGAGACTTTAAGTCAATTTTGAAAGATACATCATCCATTATTTTATTCTCTTGTGAAGTTTTATTAAAGCAAGCTTTTTCTTATCTGTGGGATGGGAATCTTCTAGTTATTATAAGGAATGAGGTTGAGAAGAGGAGAGAACTAGACTTTGGAGTGACTACATTAAAAACCATCATCTTCATCTTCTTTTCATTCCTCAAAATCTAGTCATCTTTCTTTTGAAATCGAAGGATTAATTGCTAAGTTGGATTAGGCATAGGAGCTTCTTTTACAATGTCTTGAGATTCTTCTTGCTCTTTCTTAGAAGCTCTCATATCACCATAAATGAATGGGCAACAAGTAGCTTTGAGTCATCATTTAAAAGATCATCTTGATCTAAGTAAAAAAAAACTATTGAATTCTATTTGGTTTCACTTTTTCTTCATCCTACCTTATAATGATTTCCATTTCTTCTTCTATTAGATGAAGTGGAATACCATTATTGTCAAGGATGGTTTGAATTCTTCTACATCCATAGGTTTTAAATTAGATGTTTCTCCTTCATAATGTTCTTGAATGGTGGGGACTTCCTCTGTAACAAAAGTGTCCCCTAAACTATGGTTCCTATCATATAAAAGTTCTTTATTATAAGAAGATAGAGATGGAGGTCATATCTCCCTATTGGAGGTATAAATATGGACAACCCATAAATTTGGGGCCTAAATAAGGGTGATAAAGGCCTCTCTCTAACAGATTGAATGATAGATGATCTCTTTGGTTGTGAAAATGAAAGTATCTTTGGATTAGTGGACAATGGAGTATTTTTATATAAAATCTCTTGATTTATTTTCTATTGATAATCCTTTCCCTCCTTGCACTAGTAGACTCACCTGTATTCTAAGTTAATGACCTCTCTGGATGGTGATACTAGTCTAGTATAACATACATGGTTTCATAAGGTTTCTCCTATATTGAAAGCCTACCTTCTATTTTCCTTTATTTTGTGTAGTCATGGGTTTCCTTAAGATCTCTTTTTCAAGTAGCTCTTCCTTAGTATATGAAGAGGCAGAGGTTTTACAATAGTTTTGTTATAGTCTACCATTAGTCTCTCTATTCACTAGTCTAAAGCCCTTCTTACTTTCATAAGTAAAGAGGTGAGGTGGAGAACTCACAATTCTAGATATATCTTTCTCTCCTTAGGCTTTTGAACAAGGATGGAATATACTTCTCTTAGAAGAGAAGAAGTATCTGAAAGGGTATACCCCTCCCTCACCCTAGCATGCTCAATTTCTAACATCTCATTTTGTTTTCCTTTCTTAAGAGCTAGCCTCATACCCTTTTTTTTGACTCTTGGTCATTAGTGGAAGCTCAGAAGTGGAACCTATCTCAAAACTGCTGTGAAAGAAAAGAGCAAGTGTCTTTTCAGCAGATAATTTTATTTTCTTCAATATAGAATGGGCTACCTCCTTGCCAATGATTAGGGTACTACAAAGCACTTTAGAGAACTCCAGAATGGGCTTTTAATCTTTCATAGGAGCATTTCTAAAAGGAGCAAGGGTCACTTTGTTAGGAGTGACATTGAAATCCTCAAAATCACCTCCAAATCTAATGACGAAGCCATTAGATAGCCTACTGCTATCAACATTAAAATTGATTATGGATGTATCAGCAAAAATAAGTTGTCCAACTAGTTTTTTTATTTTTCAAATAAGAAAATTATATAAATAATAAAAAATTTTAAATAATAAAATGAAGTCAAAATTTTTTTTACCCATTAAGAGAATTCATCTATCTTGATTATGGTGAAAAACTTTCTTGAAACTTGAAAATGCTCAAATTATAGGATCACCTATTTAACTTTAACAAATAAAGGGGTTTTATAATTCATTTTGTAGATGTTGAATATGCTATGCCAAAGGTGAAATGGAGAAGTATTCAACATAATAAAAGGTAATCTTCTCTTGTGAATAACATAAGTACATTGTCGATGTATGAAAATGAGAGTCCATTTCTAAAGATGGAGAGAGGAACTAGTCCATAGTGGAGTCATCAGAAAATATCTATGGAGTAAAATTATGACATCATATAGATTTCAGGATACTTATTTAGATAATGAAATACATAACTGAGGGATAAATACATTATCTAAAAAGTTAAGTATATCACCCTATAATAAATTCAATTACTTAATAAGGACTCTTAAAACTAATGAGTCTTCAATATTTTAGAGATTTTCCCCTTGAACTACATAGAAAAGTAGACCAAAGTTTATTTACTGCAGGGCTCATAGATCCTTATGAGGGCAAGCTCCTATAGTTAATTACATCTTAGAAGGAAAGGAATTCCTCCTAGGATTACTCTCAAATAATGAAACCGACCTTTATCTTTATGGATTTCAAAGCTTCCCTCAAAAGGATAGTTCATTTGGAAATTGAAAGGAGAACACTCTAAGGGGAAAGTTCATTTCAGAAGCCAATTGGAAATAAGTAGGAAATGCCTATAGATACTGGGATTCCTAATAAGCATTTCAAATGTCCTATCATTGGGCTTTCTATTTTTGAAATTAAATTTAATATTTTGAATTGAGCATTTTATTAGAAGTCTCATACTTAGATTCTATCAGCACAAGACTGTAGAAATATTTAGTTGCTGAAGACTTATTCAAATAAGGTCCTTCAAAACCTAAGTTTAAAAATGCTTCAGACATAAGTCAAAAGCTCAACCTAATGTATTTCTTGGGAATTATTGGTTCTTTTTCTTATTAAGAAAATAAACATATACCTGACTCTTCTGGACTTACTACTCGCCTAGAAGGGTTCACATCTAACACCACCTAAGTGATTTTAAATCCGTGATTGTAGTCTTTTGTATGAAAAATTGCTAGGTTTTTATATTTAGAAAAGAAGCTAAGATCCTAAACTCATTCTCTAAACTCATGATTGGTATGTTATGATCCTAACTAATGAAACATTTTCATGTTTTATATTTTAAACTCATAAATTTATTTTAAGCTTAGGTATGCAATTTCACGCTTATAATAAGATGCAGTTAGAAAATATTCTTGGGGTAAATTAATATAAGAAGGCACAATTCCCCAAGAAGGGTGGTCATCCTCAAAGGTTATATGTCTCCTTATGTGCAATGGGTGAAGTTCCTAATTGAAGAGTAACAAATAATATGCTCTCATTGTTAATAAAGTCAAACAATTGTAACTACTTTTAAGTTATGCCTAGGGCTTTATTTATAATGATATAATGAATTTTTAATTTTTATGTTTGAGTTGTTTAATTTTAGCGGGGTAAAAAAAATTAGTTTTTCTAGGAGCCTAACATTTCCAGGCATTTCATCAAAGAGCACATTATAAAAAGAAACCTAAAAAACATGTAGTTCAATTACACACTATAAAATAAATTAAGCTAAATTAAATTAATAAAATGGGCCAATGGGGCCGGGTATTGCTATAAACTCTAGAAGAAAAGAAAAATGGGTAGTCGAGCTTTTCCTTTATATAGCTTGACCTAGAACTAATAGTCTCGATCTTTGTATCGAGGATTATCACATTCTTTATGGACCTCCACAGGCTTCATAGGGGACCACTCAGTGGTAAAGTCAGCTCTTGATATTTCTAAACTTTATAGATCTTAACCTAATTCTAGGCTCAAATTATATTTTAAAATTCTAAAATAAGTTTCTAATCCCTACAAAGTAGATGTCAGGAAATACATACAACACACTAGTAGTTTATATTCTCCAAACATACAAGCTTAGTGCTAGTGTTTTCCAAGCCCACCTATCTTATTTGGCTATGCTTAGGGACTTAAGCAACACTTGTAAGAAAATAACATTTATTTTATTTTTATTACAATGGTTCCTTTAAGTGCAACCTCCTGCATAAAATAATGTCAGTCTACAAAGAGCACCCTGACATCCAAACTAGCGTGCAAATAATTTTTACACATCCAGTTTAGAATATTACACCATAAATTTTGAAAAATATCATTTTATAACATAGAACATCACAAATCATCAACCTAACCCAAATCTAGGGTTAGGGGTCTAATAATCTAATGTTTGAAAGAGGAGGTGGTATGACTACATTAGGCCTTTTAAGTCCAAGTTTTGATTTAATTTCAAAATTTAGTCTTTTACATTTTCATAATTTTGCTTTAATAGGTACATGCCATTATAAAATCGAAGATTCGAGTATGGAGAACATCTTTGGACTAGTAACCCTACAATTTCGTGTGTCCATATTATATACCATATGATGTTTATTATGAAAAGTTTTGTTTTCATTGAATTGTTTAGATTGGTTTTCTTTTGGATTTTATTCCATTTTGAGGTAACATTGAATTGTTAAAACTAGAATTTATGTTTTAAATATTGAAGAATAGAATAAATTCTACTTTGGGCAGAACCCATTCCATTCAATATCTTAATCCTAATATAATTTTCACAATAAGATAAAAGTCTATTCTATGGGTCAAACTAAGAACTTGAATATCCTAATTAACCCTTTTGAATTTATTTGAATTATTTATTTAAATTGAATTGAATTGAATTAATTTCTAACTCATCTTCTTAAGGTTGAAGTTTATGTTATTTCAAAGTTGTTGAAATTTAAATATTTTTATTCTTTGTAATTCAAATTTAATTTAATTAATTAATGGATCTTGACTTAATAAATTTAAGTCTTTTAATTAAAATTTAAAATAATCTTCTAAATATCAATTAAAATTTTGATTATTTGGTTAATTGTTTATTTCAATTTAATCTCTTAAATTGGTTTTAAGTAACCTAATTTGGTTAGATTTCATATTAGTGGTTTAATATGAATATTATTAAATGTGATTTCATAATTTAGGTTTTTGTTCAATTTTATATTTGATTGATTTCATTAAGGTTCAAGAGAAAATGGTTATTTAATTTTAGATATTTTGATTTGATTCATTTGATTTTATTTTAATTGTTCTTATTCACTTATTTCATTCTACTAATGTTAATGTTTATGAACTTAAATGATTTAAGTTGATTTTTAATTTAAGCTTTCTTTAAAAGTATTGATTTCATTATTCAAGTAGTTTATTTCATTTAGATTTACATGAATATAGTTGTTTATTTAATTCATTTGTTTAGGTTGAGTTCAAAGGATATCTTATGTTAAGGGTTCATTATTTAATTAAATTTCTTAAGATAAAGTCTTAGTTATTAATATTAAACTATTGATTATAACATAAGAAATTTAATGAAATGAATTATTTTGGTGCCAAACCTAATCTAGACCTTTTTTACTCTTAGGTTATTTAAGTTAAGTGATTCAATTTAATCATTCATGTTTATTCATCATTAATGTCTTTCATTTAATATTAAGAAAGCTTTAGGTAATAAAAATCAATTTGGCTCTCGTTCCTGCCAAGTTTTCTATTTCTCACTAGGGTTCTTTATTCCATGGCTTCTAGAGTTACTGTTCCATTGTAGTTGTCGGTACTATTCCATTGCATTTTGGTTATTCTTACATTGCTACTATTTTTACTTATACCTTGCTGGTATGAAGGGTCCTTCCTATGCTGGTGCTCTATCAAATAACATCCCCTCTAATGAGTCATCTAATCCATCCATTAAACTTACTTTCTCTCAGGCTTACCTTGACAAATTCAATGAGGGTAATGAAGTCGGCTTCATTGAAAAAATTGGAAGAAAAAAATGGGAATCCCACCCTTTTCCTTTCTGAATTTGAGTATGCAATCTTTGCTAAACCTCTTTGATTCACTCTAGTTGGTAAGTTCACTTACAAACATCCCAAAATGGACATAATCCGCAAGCATTTTGACAAGCTTAAACTTTTGGGTGATTAGAATGTGGGACTACTCGATGGTCAGCACATAGCTATCTGGCTTAATAGGGAGGAAGACTATGGAAGGCTCTTCTCCAAAAAACATTTTACCATATTGATAACATCCCAATGAAATTCCTCAAGTGGACTCCCTCATTTGATTATAGTTTAGAGCATATTATTGTTTCTATTTGGCTGAAATTTCCTAACTTGAAACTTTATCTATTCAATAAGCAAATCTTATAGTCTCTTGTAGCCACTTTTGGTACGCCATGATGAGTAAAAATTTAGTTGACACCATGTAGTGTTTAAGAATTTCTTATTTGGATGATCAAATACATCATTAAAGAATAAACATATTATCTCAATAGATAAACATGTTATCCTATAATGGATTCGGTCATTTAAAAAAAGAGACAAGGCTAATGGGTATTTCTTGTACATGGGATTTTTCCCCTGAACTACATGGAAAGTAGGACATGGTTTAACTTAAACTAAGTTTATGGTTTCATATAGAGGCAAGCCCCTATAGTTAATTACATCTTAAGAAGGGACTCTTTTTAAGAATACTCTCATTTGAATAAATAAGTTATTATTTCTAAAGATTTTTAAGTTGGTTTTCTAATGATTGATAATTAATATTTTTAAGTAAGGCTAGTCCAAATTGGAAAGATTTATTTTAGAAGACCAAGCGGTATGAAGTAGGAAATGCTCGTTGATATTGGGATGTCTAGTAGGCATTTCAATTATTCTATCCTTAGGCTTTGAATTTTGGAATTTGATTTATATTTTGAATCGATATTTTCTAAGAAATCTAAGACTTAGATTTTAGCAGCACAAGATTGCATAGATGCCAAGAGTTGAAGACTTACTCCTATGGTAGATGGGTCTTTGTATATACCAGAGATCTTCCCCCTACTTTACATGAATAAGTAAAGCAGTGTTTATTTATGTTGGGTTCTTTAGTTCCCTATGGAAGTAGTCTCCCATAGTTAGTTACTTCCTAGGAAATGGAAATTTTTTAAGAATACTATCGATTAAAGTAGTCAGTCAACCTCTCCAAAGACTTCAAAGTTAGACTATCAAAGGATTGGGGTACATTTGGAAATCAAGTGGGAATGTTTAATGTGGAGAGACTTATTGTTCAGATTTCAAAGGAAGATAAGTAGGGAGCACTCATGATACTAGAAAGCTTAGTGAGCACTCTAGTCTACCCTATGGTGATATTTTATATATTTGAAAGAGAGGATTTATTTTAATTTGAGTTAAAATTTATTAGAAAGCTAGGGCTTCTAGTCCATCAACACAAGATTATTGAAATGCCTATGAGGTGAGGACTTATTCTTGTGGCTCGAAGAAAATGAGTAGCCTCAGATCCTAAATCTAGAATGCTTTAGCACAAGCCAAAAGCATGACCTAAATCTAAGTGGAAAATGGGACAGTGGTTTACCTCCTTAAGAGAGGATAAACCCATCCTGACTCTTCTCGACTTACGACTGCTTGGAGTGGTTTCCAGCTAACACCTCCTATAATTCAAAATCATGTATACCGCTCTTATATATGTATAAGATAGTTTGGCTATTATTTAATTAGGAAAGAGACTAGAGTCCTAAACTCACACCTTAAGAGACTAGATCATGATTGGCATGAAGATATGACTGACATGAAGACTTGACTTAGACTAATGCAAAATTGTACAAGTTTTTATATCATTTTGGCACATTCATTTGGACAAAGGCTTAAGACAATTATGCCTAGATGCATGATAAAATTAGATTGTTGGCTTAATCTATGGGAGGAGGTGTTCTCCACTATAAGGGATTCCCTCACAAGTGAAGCATTCCCCTATCGTGCAAGAGTGGTGACCCTCCCTATTCAAGAGTGAAACAAGATGCCATGCATGATTATTGTCACATACATCATTCAGCGAAGGGGTTGCTAAATCCTTTAATTATCTTGATTATAACCAAAGCTTTAAAGTGAGGGTATGAGTTATATATAAAATTTAGTTATGAGTTATTAGTGGGGGTAGAAAAATTAGTTTTGTCCTAAAGAGCCTGCCACATCCAGGCCACACATTCAATCATCAAATATAAGAAACCTATGAAAAGCATGCAATTTTTATTACACAAACTAAACACAATGATCAAACATTTATAAATCTCATGAAAGAATAAGAGGCTAGTGCGGCTGGGTACCACTGTACACCCAAAAAAGAGAGAAATTGGGCAGTCGAGCTTTACCCTTATACAACCCGGATTACAAAAGAAGATTACAATTACAATTGAAATAAATGCTATGGGGGTCTTCATTACTCATCTTCTTTCTTCCTTTTGATTTGATTTTTCTCCAAGGCTTCACAAGGCCTGACAAGACTTTGCCTTCTAGCCACTACTCATCATAAATCCCATAGCACTAATCCTAATTCCTAGTGCAAAATTACATATTTTTGGAAAAATAAAATCTAACTATACCTACAAAATAAATGTTAGCTAAACACCCATACAAACTCAAGAAGTTATATTTCATAATTTGGACTTACCACCTTGCACATGGGTAACCAAGCCCACTTGTCCTGAAGTGGATTATGTGAAGGGGTATAAGCTACCTGCAAGAAAAAGCATTTATATTTATTTTTATTTCAAAAACCCTTTTAGCATAATCCTCTATAGAAAATATCATTAGGCTAATAATGGCCAAACATCCAGTCTAAAACATTTCATCACAAAATAAAAACACAACATCACAACATACACCTTCCTAACTTAGAGCTAGAAGTGGTGACTTAGCATTCTAATGTGCGTGCTTATGCTTATGCCTTACTAGGCTTTAGGATTATGATCATCTAAGTTTGGAATTTTTTAAGTTAAATGTGAGAGGTGGTTTCATTTCAAGTTATTAAGAGGATTAGTGAATTTTAATTTATATTTTCTTGTGTTTCATTCAACACTTACTCAACATCTAATTATTGTAAAGAGAGGAAAAGGGATTTAACCCCATTCATCCCTAACCTAAGTTATTTTCTAAAGCATGTTGTTATAATATGGTTTCTTTTAGTGAATGATTTATTAAATATTTTATTAATCCTAAATTTGGGTTAATCTTAAAGAATCCTATTCAAACATGAGAGGCATCTTAAGATTAATGAAATTGAATTACTATCACATGGATAATGTTATATTATTTCTTTTCATCATCAATAGCATGTATATAATTTTGAATTTAACATACCTATACATGCAATGTATTTTTGGCACACTTAAATGATTGTGACTATAGATATTTTTGGTAGAAAAGTGGGATTTCATTCTTTAGCTAAGTACAAATACACATGTATTAAAGATTTAAGTAAGTACATGTCATTATTTAAACCAGGGAAGTGAGGTAATCTAAGACCTCCTTGGTGCTACTTAAAGCCTCTTATTCTCGAGATGTCCAGATTATATACTTGTTATCTTAAATATACATATGAATGTATGCACAACCATGAGAATGAAAATCATGCAAAAGATTGTATGCTAGCAAATTTATTTATTCATGTAAGGAAAAGCTTTATCCAAATTCTAAAGTATGTAAACATGTGAATGAAATTAAGTATGTGTTGTTGTTTAAACCAGAGAAGTGAGGTAATCAAAGACCTCCTTGGGACTCCTTAAAGCCTCATTTTTTGGGATGTCAGACTATATACTTACCAACATTAAAACACATGTAAAGATACACATGAATCATGAAAATAAAATAATACTTCAACTTGTTTAAGCCATAAACAAATGTAAGTCACATATAATATTTATAGCCAATAAAAATTTAAATTTTCATCATTAATTTATAATTTTGAAAAGTAATTTTGAAATTTATTAGTGATAATAGTCACACATATAATAGGATTAATCCAACACATGCAACTTACACATAATTTAATTCAATTGACTCCTTTATTTGAAAACATGAATGCATGATATCAAATGATATACAAATTTATAATGATTGAAAGGGAATAATTGAACATTGCCACATAATACATTCAATCACATTAATTCCTAAGGACAATCAGGTTGAATAAAATTATTTAAGATAAACCAAAATTGTTATGGAGTTTATTTTTGGATTTAAATTGTTAAACTTAAAGAGGAGAGATAATATTTGCTATTTTTTCCCATCCCACATTAGTGACTTAATGTGTTTAAAAAAAGTAATTAAGTGAATTTTATGGATTGATTAAGTTCAAATCATTATGCAATTCATTTAATTTCCCTTCCCTATACCTCTTGAACTTAACTAACCACTTAATCATGAGCCTCCAATGATATGTCAATGAGAGATTAAAACTTGCAATGCACTTAAAGGACCTAATGCAATTATGCTCATGATTAAAGGTTAATGAGATTAAAGAAAAATCTAATTAAGTACTTACATGGTTTTCCCACACCCATGGGTTAACCATATGTTCTTTAGGGTTCTTTATATTATTAAACACATAAAGAAGAACCCATGAATTCAATTTGAATTATCTGAAGCAATTCTAATTTTTATTTAAATTAATTTATCCATTAATTTACTTAATTATTCCTTAATTTCCATATGCATTAATTAACCCTCCAATGGAAATACATTTGGGAAAATAACTAGGAAAGAGGCCCTAATTATTTTCCCTCATTATTCCCACTATTAATAAAGATGAAACATCATTAATCATTGAAATTTGATTGCTTAGAAATTTTAATCATCATTAAATTGATTAAAGAGGATAATTAAGTTTGAAATTTCAAATTCTCCAAATTACATGGAAAATAAATCCGAAGAAAATTATAGGAGGTAGAGGACATCCTATAGAACTAACCCAACAAATTTAGGGTCAATTGGCCAAGTAATTAAGCCTTAATTGGGGTAATTGGCCTAAACTTCAAACCTAATTAAATACTATTTACTATTCAAACATTAGGGATATCATTTTTTATTAAATTCTCCTATGTTTACCCTTTCCAAAATGGGTTTATTATATTTTTTTAGATTTTTCTACAATTAGTTATGATTTTTTGAAGTTCAGAGTAATTAATTGCATTTAAATCACCTAATTAACCTCCTAACCCATCGGTGCCACACAGGATATGTCATGGTGCCACAGGATAGGCTATTTAAAATGTCCTCCGTGGTGGTTGAGTTAGTGGTGGAGGACGCAATTTTGTCACAGCCATCCAATCTCAGATCGGACGGCAGAGATTAATCTCATGATTCCTATTAGATTAAATAAAAAATCTAATGGATTAAATCATGGTCGTCCATTCTAATCACTTAGAATGGATGGCTGATGATCTGTCAACCTTGGAGCATTAGAAGATGAACACCGTCCACCTTCTGTCACTTGATCTAAGCTCGTTGGAGCTTGTGGGACGTCGGGATCAACTCCAAAATGTGCGGGGAGAAGATCTAAAGGATCCTATGATGAAAATTGTATGATATCACAAATTTCTTTACAAAGGACCAACACTTAGGATATTTTCTATGGTTTGTCAGAGTTTACCTCGCCAGAGCTTAAGACCGACATTCCATCGATTGAGGTAGCTTCATCTTGAAAAGATGAAGCCCTGTTGATAAGATCTTAAGCTGCATCCTCACTACCGCTAAGCTCACCGAAGTTGGTATTAGAGTTATCTCTAATGATTTAATCAATTTATTTTGACTCATCGGAGCTTTGGGAAGGTGTGTGAAGAGTTAATTAAAGTTTGGTGGAGTTTAGGTGAGGTTGGATGGATGGGGCTCTCAATTTTGAATGGAGCTTGGTCTCGTTGGTGATGGGGTGCACTATGGGATCAAGGAAAGCTTTGGGATTGCTTGGAATCACCTAGGGAAGCTCTTTGTGAAGTTTGAATCAATGGGGAGGAGTATACCCTCCTCTCCAAGTGCACTAAGGGTTGAGATTGCCTCAGCCTTTGGCAATCGTTTGGCCAGGGTAAGTGGCCGGTGATGGTAGGGGATTGCTGAGGTGGAGGGTCTTGAGAGGTTGAGGTAATCTCAAGGGCTGGCATGGGGTGTACCACTTTCTCCAAGTGAACCAATTACGGGTTAAGGGTAAGCTCACCCTCTCATGACCCAAGGTTGAACCCAATAGCCTTTGATCAGGTTGGGTTAGTGGTTTTAGTGTCCAAAATGTGCTAAAGGTGGCTGCCATGAGTTGGTGAGTAGGTGAGGCCATCCAAATGGGTATTTTATCCCATTTGGGTTGGTTGGTTCATGGGTTTTGACCCAAATTGGGTTCACCATAGGTTGGGTCTATTTGGGCTGATCCATGGTGACCCAAGGATGAGTAACGCTATGTTTGGTTGGGTTTGGACTTGGTTTGAATGAGTTTGGCTCAATTTGACCCATATGGGTCAAATGGGGTTCAATTGGGTTAGGTTGACCAATTGGTCAAATTGGGTCAAATTGTGGCTTAGGTAAGTTCAAATGATGATTTGGAATGTATTAGTGCCATTGGTTTGGTTTAATTTGAAGTGGACTTAGATTTGGCTCATGTGAGTTCATATGAGACTATTACCTTGAAAAGTACATAGAGCTAATCTCTTACTAGAAGTAAGAACAACAATGGTAGTAGATAGGGAACTAATATTTACTTTACTACCTTTCTTTGAGAAGGACATAGAGCAGCCTCTTCAAATAAAGGTCACAAAAAATGACCCTTATTTGTTATATTAAATCACTAAAACTATGTAGAAGGACACTCAAGATAATATATGTTTTTCCCCAATAGAGGATTTGATTATATTGTTCTTATATATCTTCTATAAATGGAATAATAACTAATCACTAATTTTAAAATTTTGAGAAAGTAATATGTTTTTAAATAAAATAAAACATGTATTTGACACTAGTTTATTCCTAAGTGATTATGTGGATTAAAGTATTTCAAAAAAGTTTTGGTAGAGTAATATTATATTACTTACAAATAAGTAACTAGAGTTATAATTATTATGTTAAATCTCAAATGCTAAAAGAAGAGTATAGGTTTAAATCAAAACTCAAATATGTTTCAAAATATTTAGAGAGATTGAACCCCACTAAAGGAAAGTAAAGTATCAAAATAATGATATAAGTTTTCATCATATATGGAAGATTTCATAAGAAAAGATAATGAGATAGATCTATTTATAATAAGATCAATAATCAATAGATCCACAATAACATAATAAGAAGTGGTTTAGGAAAAGGGGTTCATCTAAATTTTGTTTAATATCATGGGTCCAACATTCAAGGACATCAAGCTTAAAGTTAATTAGCTCAAAAACATAGTTGAATCAATCCAAGCACGAGAAAACTTATCAATAACTATCAATTTCATCTTTTAGAGATGGTATCATAACTTTGAAATAAAGAAAGGTAATTTAGACTTTCTAGACAAATAAATTCAAAGGAATGAATGTGTTGGATCCAAATTCATCTATGCCTAAAGCAGAACTTTGGGAGAAATCTAGGAAGCAGGGATGATGAAAAATGAAATAGAAAGTAATGGAAAAAATAAGGAAAATTTTTGGTTTTATTATCTTGTAAATAATCTCAGTATAAGAAAAGAGGAGAGGAATACCCTTGTTTTAGAGAAAAAGAGATAATAATGGTTTGGAGGAAAGAATTAAATTCTTTTTAATCTAAGCCAATCAAATGTGTTATATCAAAATTTAACATCAGAACTGTCTAAAAAGCCCCCCCCACCCCAACTCATTTTATAATGTTTGGCATGAGGATTGTATGGAAATCAGTACAAGAAATAACTGGCTGAGTTTGTATAAGGGACTCACCTTAATCGATGGTGAGTGCTTATTTCCAAGTGACTAGCCTTGCCGTGGGTATGTAGTGACTTGATCTCTTAAGTGGCAGAAAGTAGTGTGCCTAAGTCTCCTTGAGATAATAATTCTTTATTGAATGCTCACTTTCAGAGGGCGAGTCTGTGTTTGTGTCCTTGATGCCCATGTGTTTAATGTGTTCACCATGATGCAACTAGTCTTTAGTATATGGTTGCCTACTTATTTTGCGTATACATTAAGCTCATCGATTCTGTAGATGAAACTCATAAAAAGGATAAAAGAATAAAAATTTAAATTAGCTCATAATAAATGCTGAAAAGAAAAGTTAATCTTTCATTAAATGTTACATCACCATTTAATTGGGTTCAACTTTTTGGCATATCCCTAGTGACTTTAAGCCATAAAAAAGGCACTAGGATCTCTGAGAATATTTACTAAGCCTTTCATTCTTGATTAAAGATATGCCTCTTCTTTTTTTTATTGAGATTGTTATTATGAGTAAAATACATTCACTCACCATGTATTCCAAGATACAACATGATGATATCGACTCATAAGAACTGTGGGCTGGCCTCCGAAAAAAATTGAACAAATTTAAGAAGCTAATGAAGGTTGCCATTGTTCATATGATGGAGATGAGCTCCTATGCATAAGATGACATCTGCACTAGCTGAGGGAAATGATGCAAAGTCACTGTTTGAGGTAAGTGTTCATCCTACATGGGTAGATAGTGTAATGAAAGAGGGTTACCATCGCTCCCCTTGTTTGCCACAAGAAAGTAGTAGTGAGAATGTCGAAGGTTACCTCTCTCATTCCCACAATCAAAGTGGAGAGTTCTATTGATGTAGGATTAGTTATATGACTTTCAAGTTTTATTGTAGTACTCGACTAATACTGACAGGTGTGCAAGAGGTAATGGAGGGTGATAGCAGACACCTAATGTCTACTTAGATTATTTGCTTGGATAATCTATGTAGTCATAAAAGAATGATACATGTTTTTGTGGCTTCATTCTCAAAGGATCCTTCCCTTAGCAGACTACCTTTTCAAAATCCCTTTTCTAGTTTTTGGCATGTTTGTTGCTCATTATTTAGATGTGACTCCAAACTCATTGTAATTTGAGGTGGTAGTGCCAAGCTTTACCCTAATGAATGGGTCGACTTCAAAGGGGTTCCAATCATGATGCTCACCTTATTTATTGGAGCTGCTCTTAGCTACACCTCTGCCAACATCCAAGAGATGTTTTTGAGTTTTTTCAGCCAAACTTACAAAGAATGGTCACCATTCTGGAGAAGACTTGAGCTCGTGGAGCAGGAAGTAGGCAAGCTTAGGTCTTTGCTGGAGGTAGAATCACAGTAGAGGCAGGCAGCCAATGCCAAGTTCTAGAGGGGCTTGGCCATTTTGAGGGCCAAGTTGGTTTCTCTCTAGTGGTTGGTGTGTTGATGGGGTCTATTTTTTTACCATCAGAGCCAATTTTATGTTTAACTATATATGGGAGAAGGGAAACATCTACAAAGAGTGGTTCTTAGATCCCATTGTAAAGTAGTTAAAAAAAATAATAGGGGTCATAACGAGTGAATTTGTTAAATTTTTTTAATATTATAAAATAAATAAAGAAATGTTTATAGAAAAAGTTTACCTTACACTCACCTTTTCTTTATCAAGTGTTGTTCCATCATTGATTGTCACGAGCATGAGTTCATTTATTATTTTTATCTTTATATGTAACATTTAAGATTTTTGCTAGATTTTATAATAATTTTTTTCATTAAATATTTGATGTGATGTTCATGTTACTAAGCCATACTTACTGCACCTATAAATGTAATTTCACTATAGTCAGTTCATATTTTATTGCAATTTTTTATTGAGCGAGTGACTTCTTAATTCAAGCGAATAGGCATTATTTCTCATTTCTTAGAAGCAAGTGAGTTTGATGGCTACTTTGATCCATTTGTGGACTTCTTTTTTGGATGAGGTTAACATCACTTTTGAAATTATAAATTAGAACACCTAATCTTAAATTAGGAGCCATTTAATTTAGTGCTTAGGATACTACATCTAATGACCTAGTACATATTCCTTAGGTTTGATCTAACCTAATGGGTTTAGGTAGGCAGAACCCAAATTCCAAATTTGGATTAAATCAAAGCAAATCCAAATAAATTTAAATTAAATTAAATGGATGAATCCAAATCAAAGTCAAATCTAGTCAACCCATTTGACATAGGTTTGACTTAGGTGGGCCCCACCAAAATTTGACCAATTAAAATCATTCAAAATGTTCCAAATGTTAAAATAAACATGTTTAATCATCAATAAAAAGAAATTTAAATCTACTTTGGTTAATTAGAATGCTTAGTCTAAATGAACCTAAATGGTCCTGTTTGGTTTAAACCCAAATGAAATTGATATCAATTCAATTTGATTGCTCCATATCATTTGGAAATGCAAATCAAACATAATCCAACCCATCATTGGGTCCAATTTGGTCAAATTGATCATTTGACCCAAATAAATCCAAGCTTAACCCCTTAAACCCAATTTGGGACAAATGAGTTCAAATTGAAGTAAAAATGAAAACAAAATAAAATTAACCACTATAAATCATCTCTCACATGTGATTAGACATGATTTGAGTCAAAACAAATTCAATTGAGTCAAATCTGTCATATGAACCCAATTGAAATCAAGCTTAACCCATTTAAGCCTAAATGGGTTGAAATGAAATGAAATCCAAATTAATTGAAATCCTTATTTAATTAATCAAATCAAAACATAATAAATCATCAATTTAATTTTGGAATCAAACACTTTGAATCTAAATGCTTGAATTGTGTTCAAATGTCCAATCCAATTCAAATGGATTAGAATTTAACATCAAACTCATATTGGGTTTGATTTGGGTAGCCAAAAATTAGCCTAAAAGCTTTAGTGGTGATGTCAAAAATCATATTAAAAAACAAAACAAAAAAAATCAAAGGGGTGGAATAATGAGAGGAGAAGATTTGGAATCCATGAAAGGAATTAAAATTTTATTTCTCTTCCTCCATACCTCTTCCACATCTTGGCTTCAAAAAAATTGGCTTCTTTCTAATTAATTGAAGTCCTCCAAAAAAGAGGAAATCAAAGAGGACTTGGTCTCCTCCATGAAGAAGAGGAAGAAGTGACAAGGGAGAAAGGCATGGGGATCTAACTCTTGGCTAAGGAAAGGGAGGAAATGAATTCCTCCCCTCAAACTTCTTATCCCAAATTCTCATAAGGCCAAAGCGGACTAAATCTACCCTCTGGATGGCCCTCCTACCATTGATGGCCAGAATACGGCCACCCAAAAGCTCAATTACATGGCTCGCAACCATGTATGGTAAGAGGGAAGAGAGGTCATTTCATCTCCCTCTTTTCATCCCAAGATATCCACGAGATGAAGAGAAGAAGAATTGGATCATTCCCCTAACCTCTCACTATTGGCAAATCAGAGTTTGGCCAAATCTCGTGGCCCACCATTTGACTTTTAATGGGAAAACACAAGGGGAGTGTTTCACCTTAAATTGAATCTTCTAACATGTTCTAAAGGTCAAGACAACCTCAAATGAATCCCCATCGAGGCTCGCCACCATCAACGAGCTGGAGAATAATCAAACTTGGTGGAATGCAATCGTAAGTTGATCTCCAAGTCATTTGGTGGGGAGGCAAGCTACCAAATCACATCCATGGCTTCATCCCATTGAGGCAAAGGTGTTTGAGTTGATCCCACCATCAAAGATGGCCAGAGTTGAGGTATGCCTCACAACCAACCTATATAGCATTTGATTTTGGTCCTTCATAATGGAAATTTGATCCCCATGAGGATCAATTGTAAATATCAATTGCAAATAGATCCTTGATTATTTTGCAATTGAAATAAAGTCAAAATTGGCATCAAATCATTGGAAATCCATCAGATTCAATGGATGGCATCCATCTTTTATCATTGAAACTCACTAAAATTTAATAAACCACAAAATGCCCTAATTTGGTAATTAATTGAATTAATTAATTAAAATAATTAACTTGAAATTAAATAAATCATAATAAATCAACCAAAATTCCAAAAATCATGAGTAATCCCTCTTTGGAAGCATCTTTCAAAGAGAAATGAAGGAAAAATAAAATCACCAAATAATCCTCAGTAAATTAGGTTTAATTTAAGTTTTAATTAAGTAATTAAAACCTTAATTACACCCAAATTATGCATCTAATTAAAAAGTAACTTTAAAAAAATGAAATTGGCTGAAACCCAACATGCTATTAAAAATTCAAACCCAATTGATTTTTGGATTGGGAATTGTTGAATTTCCAAATCTCTAGGTCAATAAAATCAAATAATAAATAAAGAAATTCTTAAATCACAAAATTCATGAAGAAACTTGAAATAATCTTCACTAACATCAAAATATTCAAGGATAATTCGTCAACATCCTAAACAAAAGAATTTGATCACTTTAGAGTTAATGAGATTAATAAGTAATGTTAAGATTAATTAAACCTTAAGGTTAATGAACTCATAATCAAACATATCAATGAAATCCTAATCCATAATCAATGTAACCTAAGATAGGATTAAAACACTAACCTAAGTATCTTAGGTTAACATAAATCGAACCAAATGAAAACATAATTTAATAATCATAAACTTAAATCAAATGAAATGAAACAAATCAAACCAAATTGAAAATAAATTAAACTAAGAATGAAAATTAAATCAAGTTAAAGAAATGAAATGAAGAATTAAATTTCAAAAGAACTAAAACATTAAACCAAATTGAACTCAAAACCTAAATCATTTAAATGAAACTAAAAGGACTAATTAAGATACTTAAAATCTTAGTTAGGCTTTTGGGATAAATCTTGATCTTAAGATAAAGGTTTCATTCCATTGGGATTAAGATGTTGAATATAATGGGTTCCACCCAATAGTGAAATATATTATACTCTGCATTCTTGAAAACCTAAAATTCATTTTAATAAAATAAAATTGAACCTAAAAGAAAAACAAAAATAAGAAATCATTTAAATTGAAATCATCCAAAGATAAATCAAATAAACTCAAAACTCCAAATTGAAACTTGAACTAAAAAGGCTTAGCAAAGTCTTGCCACACAACCATATTCCCTTTACACATTACATCATTAAGTCACGGACCCTAGACTTAAGTTAGGTCATTATGTATGATACTTTGTGTTGTGATGTGATGTACCTATCATGTCTTTGTGGTGTAATATTTTATACTGCATGTCTAGGATTGTTTGCCCGTTAGACTAGATGGTAGGATGTTCTTTTTAGAACTAACATTATCTTATGTAGAGAGCTATGCTAGAAAGGACTGCCATCATAAATAAATTTAAAATGTTATTTTCTTGTAGGTGTGCTTAAGTCCTTAAACATAGCTCAATACAATAGGTGGGCTTGGGAAGCAACTAATGCTAAGCCAGTATGTTAAAAAATATAACTATTATGTACTATTTGTATTTTCTGATATTTATTTTGTAGGGATTAGGATTTATTTTGAATTTGAAATGTAAATTTGAGCTCAAAATTTGCTTAGAATATATAGGGTCTAGGATTAGCAGGAGATAACCCTACCAGTAAATGTTTTCTGTTATCCCCTATGAAGCCCGATGGAGGTCCCTGAAAAGGAGACAATCCTAGAAAGAAGACACATAGGTCTGAACTTGTAGTTCTAGGCTGGGCTGTATAAGGGCAAAGCTCGACTGCCCATTTGCTTTTTCTTCTAGGGTGTACTGCAGTATCCAATCACATTGACCTTTCTTTAAATTAAATTAGCTTGATTTATTTTGGGTGCATAATAGAATCAACCTGCTTTTCTAGCTTTCTCTCTATGTTGTGCTTTCTATGATGAATGCTTGAACATAGGCTCATAAGAATAAAAGAAAATTTTATATCCAATTTTAATCTAATCAACTTAAACATAAGATTAATGAAACTTGAAACCTTATATAAAGTAAAACCCTAGGAATAACTTAAAATTGATTATAAATAATTAGCTCTCAAAAATCATGCAATCATATTACTCTCAACTCTTGAATTGGGCACTTCACCCATTACACATGAAGGGCATGTGACCTATGAGGATGACCTCTTTCTTGGGGAAGTCTACATTCCATTATTGATTTGGTCCATGAATTTCTTCTAATTAAATACCATATAAGCATAAATTTCATACCCATGGCCTAAAATGATTATCGAGTCAAACTGTGGAAAAGATAAAAAATGTACTTTAGTTAGGAACATTTTCATGTCCTACATGATCTTAGGGATTAGGGAGTGAGTCAAGAATTTTTAGATTCCTTTCTTAAAAATGCAATAGCCTAGCCATCTTGAATACATAAGACTTGGTGTCATGAATTTAAAATGTGCTTAGGTGGTTTTAGCTGGGAGCCCCTCCAGGTGAGTTGTAAGTCCAAAAGAGTCAGGGATAGGTTTGTTCCCTCAAGCGAGAGGAATGGCCAATAATTTACAAAATGAAATTAGGTCGCCTATTTGACTTGTGTTAGAAGCACAAATATGCTTTGGCTCTAAAGCATCCTCCTAAGAGTAAGTCTTCAACCCTAGGCATTTCTGCAGTCTTATGCTGCTAGAATCTGAGCCCTAGATTTTTATGAAATTGTTAACTTGAAATCTAAATTAAATTCCAAAATTTAAAGCCTAATGATAGGGTAGTTAAAATGCATATTGAGCATCCCAATATCAATGGGCATTTTACTTCATCTTATTTGGCTTAAAAAAACTCTTTCTACTTTGGATCATTTCTAATTGAAAACTGCAAATGTCATTCCTTTGAAAACAAACCTAAAAATCCTTAGAAATAATAACTAATTTATTTAATCAAGAGTACTCTTAAGAAGAGACCCTTCTTAAGATGTAATTAACTATTTAGGCTTACCTTTATAGAGAACCATAAACCCATTTTAAAATAAAACATATGCTACTTTCTATGTAGTTCACGGAAAAACTCTCTGGCACAATAATGACCCATTAGCCTTAGGAGTATTTTTTAAATGATCAAATTCATTAAAGGATAACAAGTTTATCTTTTGAGATAATATGTTTACCACTTAATGATGCATTTGATCATCTAAATAAAAAATTCCTAAACTCTATGTGGTGTCATAATGTTTTTGCATGGAAAGTAGTGAGTTCAGTCATGCTATCCAAGATTAAAGAGGTTCCTAACCTTGATCCTTGTATAGTGACCTTCATTTTCCATGTTATTTCCACAACCACCTTGAATATATAGTGAGAGTGGTAGACTCTGATGGGAGGCTTAATTCAACCAAGATGAATGAGTTATACATCTCTCTTGACAACTTCATACTCGAATTATGGCTCTTCTACTTAGCAAGTGGGTAGATATTTTGATTTACTACTAGGTTATAATCACCCAAATTTTGCCAAACTATGTGGTGAGTATAACCACATTTTTTATGATATTAAGAGAGCAATTTTGAGTCAACTCTTCTACCAATATCTTCACATTGAAAGGGATGACCATTCAACTTTTTCAATCTTGAAGAGAATGCATCTCCCTTAACTCATGTGACATGAAGAGAGAGGGTAATCGCTAGAAGAAGGGTGGAGGGAGGAAGAGTAAAAGAAAGAAAAGTCACACTCCTCTTCAAGAGAGCACCGAGGAGTACTTCAACTAAGCATCAAGGAACCTTTTACAGAACCTCCCAAATAGTTCTTACAACCTTTGTCATGATGATGAACACAAATTTGGTATTAGTTTTTCAAAGATGATGGTTTTGAAAAATGATGAGAATAAAGTATGACCTGGAAGTGGAAACTCTAAAGTAATTAAAAAAAAAGCTAGAAAGTTTACCCTTAGTATCACTTATAAACATGTACATAAAAAGAAAAGGAAAGAAAAGCTAGAACAAGTATTACCAAGAAAACAACACTCAATCATAATAGTGAATAGTGATCAATAAGATATCTTCAGAGAATATGACTCGAGAATAAAATAGTGTGAATCTACTTTTGTAAGATATTAAGAAATTTTATATTTTTATATTAAAAATAAGTTTTTTAATTTTAATTTTAATGATGAAGTAGTATAATTAAAGTATTTTATTAGTAATTTAAATTAATAATGAAATTAAATTAAATATCATGTCAACTAGAGAAAAAATGTTTATTCTATTTCTAAGATAAAAACCACACTCACTAAATTTGCCCAATTTTGATTTGTTGCTACATAAATAATTTGTTGCATTACCTATATTTCACTTTAAATGATTGTGAATCTTAAAAATAATCATATATTTAATATCTATTTAACACTTCTAACATTAATGATTAAATTTATTTTTCTTTTTCTAAAAGACGTTGATGATCACACTTGATTTTATCTTTATATTTGGCCAGATAACAAGTAAATGAAGCATGGATAAAAGAAAAAAAATACTATATTCATTATATAGTTTCTTTTATTAATCCATAAATAAAGTCTAATATAATACAAAAAATCTAAAAGTTCATATAAATTCAGAGTTCACACACTTAGTTCAATATTTTAGGAAGTAAAACACAAACACAATGCATAAATATGTGTAGGAATTACTATAAAATACAAAGAAAAAAGAAAGAGTGTAGAGAGAAATTCTTTCCTTTGGTGCGTATCCTTCTTCTTGATCTTCTAATTGTGATCTCCTTCACACACTCCACACACACACACACACACACACACACACACACACACATCACTTGGACTGTCTCTCTTCAAGTGTTGCCACTACACTCTCACATACTCACACTAGACTCTTACTAGCCAAAACAAAACTTTGCCTAATAGTGCCCATGTTGGCATGGCACAATCACCTATGCCAAATCTATGATTCATCTAGTCTAGATTTTAAAAAAATAACTAAAGAATGAGCTAGATTATTAAGATCAATCATATAAATATTATTAATCCTAATGCCTTTTAAAATAACTTTGCAATTTAAGTCAAACATGCATTTGGTGTTTAAAAATTTGACACTAAAGCCTTTGCCACATAATTAACTAATGCTAAATAGATTGTGTTTAAACTATTAACAAAAAAACCTTTTCTATGTATAAAGAATTTTTAATACCATTGGTACCTAACCCGAGTACTCTACACATCGTGTTTTCTATAAGAGTGACCTTTCCTCTGCTTTTGGGTTTTAAAGAGGTTAATTTTTGCTTCCAGTCATATGTCTCGAGCACCCACTATCCAAGTACCAAATGCATCCACTGGTCCTAGAGTTAAGGCATATTTGCTAAAATAGACTTAAGTTAGAATTTTGGAAACCAGAGTTGTTTAGATCCCATAGAATTAGAATGAGTTTTAGGAATCCATGCATATACTAAATTTAAATGTGAATGATGCATGCATAGATTAGTAACATGTTTAGAACTATCTCAAGAGAAACAACAAATATTAAGGAAAGAATGCATGAATCCATTTTCTTTAAAAAAAAATTTATTTTTTGGACTAGATGTGTTCTTTTTACAAGCCTCAAGTTTCTTTTTTAAAGTTTTATAAGAACATATAAGAAGATTTATTTTTTAGATAAATCATGTTCTATTTTAGTCCTTTGAATTTCTAGTTCTTTGTAGTAAACTTTTTACTTCTCATGTTCATCTAAAAATGTGCTATATGAGTCTTTCCCAAAGAGATGAAAATTTTCTTTAAAGAAAAGTGTTTCCATTAAATTTAATTGAATGCATCAAGTAATTCATCACAAACAATTAGAAGCTCATAATAAGTGAAATTACTTACCTGATTAACCTCCAAATCACTTGAGTTACCTTTCACCATCAGATAAAAATATCTGGCATTTTCAAGACTTCTTCTGTAAAGTTAGAGTCAGAGTTATTCCAAAAGGCACATTGGGTCCTCTTTTTGTATTTCATAGTATCACCTTTTTCTTCCTTTTCATACTTATGATTTGTGTTCTTAAGCATTGGACATTCCAACTTGATGTGAACTAATTTCTTGCATTCATAACAAATTAAGTTAGTCATTTTAGAGGAGTTTTTAAATTTACCTTTGCTTTTCTTTTATCAGATCTCTTTTCTTATCTTTAAGAAAGTTTTTTTAACTTTCTAGTCATAAGCGTGACATTGTCATATTCAGTGTCACTTTCATCTTCACTACCATCAGAAGTATTAGCTTTAAAGATAGCGATCTTCTCTTTTCTTATGTCACCTGTGTTAGTATTTTTTTAGATTTATTGTTCATAAACATCAAGTGTCCCAAGCAAATGATTGATCAATTAAACAAATAAATCTATGGATTCAGAGATAGTAGTAACCTTGGTATTCCAAGATTTAGGTGAACATTGCAAGATTTTGTTAGCTTTTCAGCATTAGTAAATTCTCTTCCCAAAGCATGAAATGAGGTAATTATTTTGGGGAAATATGAATAGATATCATGAATTGACTCAAAATCATGTAAAAGCATATTAATACAAGATTGTTTAACCTTATTTGTTTCTTCATAAGTGCACATAGCTTTTCTCAAATTTCCTCATCAATTTTGCAAGTAGAAACACACATATAGTCTTCAGATTTTGAATCATAGAAAAAGAAATTTAAATATTTGGAATTTAATTTAACTAATTCTTTCTCTTCTAATGGCCATGAGTTAAAAGAAGTTTCAATTCATTTATGATTAATAATCTATGAGCAGGTGAATATCCCACTTCAATCATATCTAACATATGAAAATTAATAGATTGATTAAAAGTATCAATAAGTCAAAAGGAATATAATCAAAAAAAGGTGATTAGATAATAGAGTACCTTTCCATGGTGTTTTTATTTTCTAAATGTGCCATTAATGGATCTATTTGTGATTATTAGATCGTAAAATAAGAAACCTTCTCTAATATCACTTGTAAGTATAAGCACACCCAAGAGGTGAATGAATCGGTGTGCTTTTTAAAGTTCTTAAAATAAAATAAGATTATAACTTAAATATAGATGAAAAACACTTCAATCCAATCAAAGTAAAAGAATGATAAATAAATAATAAAGAAAAGTGGGATAGAATATTTATAGTGGGCATATCAACTGACCTACATCCACTCTCTAGGTACTCTGAAATCCACTATCTCTCTTTCAACATAACTTGGTAAGGCATAGAAACCCCTCCTTCATGGGTAATGGAGAAACCCTGCACCCACTCCATGCACTTTTAAGGAAAGAAGGATGCTACACCTCACAAGAGTTACAAATAAAATTAAAGCTTACGCAAGTTCTCACACTAAAGAACATAATCTCAAGTTAATAACCCAAGACTCGAGGCAAGGTAAATGAAAAATAAAGAACCAAGTGCAACCTCTCTGATAGCAATTCCTTAGAACAAAAGAGGAGAGAAATCTCCCCACCCTTCTTCTAAGCACTCTTCCTTAAGCCTCTTTGAAATATTTTAAGTTGAGAATTATTGAGTTAAGTCCCCCTAAAAGGGGTATTTATAGGGAAAATCTAAATAAAAAATTATTAAATTTATTTTTAAAAAGGTCAATCCAATCGTACTGTATGATTTATTTTGTACTATATTATCAGTTCAATTTGCTAGGATTTGAGCTATGAATAATTAGGTTATCCCAAACACCTTTAACTATTCTCATTATACGTTCTTAGATCATGCTATATGAATAGTATAAAAAAATCAGCTCTTTATTTGCTCATCTTGTATGATCCAATCGTACATTATAAATCAATTTAACAAGAATACTGAAAAAATTGACACTTAAATTCAAGATTATAATTAGGTAATTAACAAATAAGAATCATATTTTGATTTTTTGAGTTTTTAAGTAGTTTATTTTATTTTAATGATTATTTAGTTTAATTTAAATAATTTTTGATTTAATTTAATTTATGTTTTCAATTTATTTAATGTTAAAATCTAATTTATAGTTTAAATTTAAAGTTAGTTGACTTGATTTTGGATGAGGTTAACAACATCTATAAAACTAGTAATTAAGACACTTAATCCTAAATTAGGCTCTTCCTAGTTAAGAACTTAAGATACAATACTAAGTGACCTAGTAAATCAACCATGGCACCATGTCTCCTTAACTAGGAATGCTCCCTCCCTCACTAGGGTTCCTTTCCTAGTTACTATTCCATTATCGTGCTCTCCATGGAGGGACCATCTTTTATTGGAATTCTCTCCAATAACCTTCCCACCAATAACTCTATTGATCCCTCTATCAAACTCATATTCCTACAATCCTATCATGATAATTTTGTGAAGGAAGTGATACAAGCTTTATCAAAAAAATCAAGTAAAAAAATGGTAAACCAGCTCTTTATCTCATTGAAATTGAATCTGCTCAGCTGGTCAAGCCTCTTAGATTTACATTGGTTGTCAAGTTCACCTACAGGCATCCAAAGATAAACACTATTCAAAAACATTTTGATGAACTCAAACTCTTTGGTGACTAGAATATAGGACTTCTAAGACACATTACTATAATGCTTGATAGAGAGGAGGACTATGCACATTTTTTTTCAAAGAAACTCTGCCACATTGACAACATACCCATAAAAATATTGAAATGGACTCCTACCAATGATTACATAATAGAATCACCAATTATCCCAATTTGGCTAAAATTTTCCAACTTGAAACTTCATCTTTCCAATGAACAAATCCTATACTCCATTGCCGCATCATTTGGTAAACTGCTTAAACTTGATTACTTACATTTAATCTATCTAAGCCATTTGCTACTCATGTTCTAGTTAAAATGGACATAACAACACCCCATGCTAATGAAATTTGGATAGGAACCCCAACTAGTGGCTATTGATGATAAGTTATTATTGAGCAGAAACCATAATATTGCCCTAAATGCAGGATGTTCATGCATCTCCTTGAGAATTGTTACATTGCCAACCTTGATCTTAGAGTAAAATACACTAAGCCAACTAATAAGGGGGATGAAATCACTAAAAGACTACAAAACAAGCCTATTAGAAACCAAAAGGAAACTACTATCAAACAGTTTGACCAAACTCTTAATTCAGAGCATACTGGATAATTTCAGAGGAAAATTGCTTACCAATTATAACTCACGTAAAGAACATAAGTACAATACTAGAAGAAAATATAGCCAATCCTTTCCAACAACTCAATTCAACTGAAAATAATACACCAATTCAAGCAAATATGGAGACAAAGCAGGCTGCAAGTAAAGAAAATACTATGGAAGAGAATTTCAAATGTCATACACAATAAACTCAACTTGATGATGTCGATTCCTCACCGCTCCAACAACAAAAGACCTATTATAAAAAAGTAGACAATACAATGCAAGATATTGAAGGGAAATGGTTGATCAAGAAATCTAAAAGAAACAAACATAAAAGAATTAGGGAGTTAAGCCATATAAACCCAACTGTAGTAACATCCATAAGGAATACTTTTATTGTCAGCATACTAGCCAATTTAGATGATAGGTTGGATAAGATTGATACTAGAGCCTCTAGGGGCCCTAAGTATTTCAAAAATGATTAATTTTCTAATTTAGAATATTAGGGGCATTGTAGATACTGTAGCCTCTATTAGGCTTAAGAAGTTAATAAGGACACATAACCTCCACATCTTTGCCATCCTTAAACCACTTATACATCCACAAAGTTTTGAGAAACTTAGAAAGAAATTCAATAAGTTCAACATCATTCAAAATTGTAATAACAAGATCCTACTCTTTTGGAAAACCCATTTCAAGTAGACCGATTGATTGATGACTCATAATTTATACACCTATCAATTAGTTATAACATTTATTCAATACAAGCAAACATTGCATATGCATCCTGTACTAGGGAATTTAGAAACAATCTCTAGACTAACATTATTAGCTTTGGGAAAATATTTCAACATAGTTAGCTGGAGGGGGGAGACTTTATTATGTTCACTAATGCATTGGAGAAAAAAAAGGAGGAAGGAAACCAAGTAAAATAGTTATGAGGGAATTTGCTGATTACATAGAAGATGCACAACTTATTGATCCTAGATTCGGTGGTTCTCCTAATACATGGAGTAGATGAAGGTCTTTGAATGACATGATTATATCTTGCTCAACTCACACTAGCTTGCACATTTTCAGCATTCTGCTGTAAGACACCTAAATAGAACTTGTTCTGATCATGCTCCTTTATTATTATCTATTCACCACCTTCAAAAACCCTCCAAACTAGTCTTGAAATTTTGGAATATGTGGACTAATCATAGCCTATTTAACAATTGTCTCCAAAATTCTTAGCAATCAACAACAACTAACCCATAGATCAAGTTATGGATCCTACACAAGAACTTAACCAAAGCACTTAAGCAATGAAACTAGAATGTTTTCGTGATATCTATCAACAAATTGAGGTGCCAGAGAAGGAAGTTCTCCTCATTGAAAGCAATTATATTGATGATTCATCAAAGGTAGCTGAAGAATGTCTCAATAAAGCCTGAACTATGCTTAATAATCTAATTAAAATGGAGGAAGACTTTTTGGCATAGAAAGCTGTTGTGACTAACCTCAAAGAAGGGAATGAAAATACCAGATATTACCATGCTCACATTAAAATAAAAAGGGAATATAAAGCTATCATAAAAATCAAATCTCAATACACTTGGTTGCACACTAATGAAGACATAGTTGAGGATGGGATCAACTACTTCAAAACCTTTTTTTCAAGAACAAAGAGTAAACTTAAATCTATTTAGTGATGAGTTATTCAATGAAAATAGAGTTGAGGTAAGCCACTTGAATCTAGCATATATTCCAAAAGAGGATGAAGTTTGAGAATGCCTATCTTCCTTTTAAGGATAAAAAGCTAATGGACTAGATAGGTACACGGTTCACTTCTATCAACATTCATGGCCTTGGATTAAACAAGACTTAACAACAGCTATTCAGACATTTTTTTATGGGAAAAGACATTCATAAATTATTTAGTACCTTTACCAACATCCTCATACCCAAAACTAAAAACCAATACAAATGAGAAGACTTTAGGCCTGTAAGTCTCTCTTCAATTACTAACAAAGTCTCAGTAAAGTTATAGCAAATAGACTTCAACTACACCTCCCCAACCCTATTAAAAAAACCAAATAACCTTTGTTAAGGAAAGAAAAATAGCCAAAAATATTTTTTTAGCACAGGAACTCATTCTAAATCTTGACAAGAAATGTAGCCGGGGGAGGGGAGCGAACATGATTATCAAATTGGACATTAAGAATGTATTTGATACAATCAACTAAAATTTTATCATGGCAACCTTAAAAGCTAGAGGAATCCAAGAGGATTTTTGATCACTTGTTAATAAGATTCTCTCCAACAACTAATATTCTCTTTTTATTAATGGGGAAGCACATAGATTCTTCAAAGCATCAAGTGGGATCAAGCAAGGTGATGCTCTTTCTTCATGTCTTTTCGTACTAATTTTTTACTATCTCTCTAGAATGTTGGATGCAAATCATTTAGTTGGTAAGACAATCAACTAAAAATCTAAAAGGAGGATCAATATTTTCCATTTAGCATTTGTTGATGATCTATTGTTGTTTTACAATGGATCTAAGGGATCAATTAAAAGAATCATGCACATATTCAATACCTTTGAAGCTATTTTTGGAATGACTTTCAATAAAATGAAGTGTTTGTTTATCCTAGAAAATTTATATAAAATGGATCATGATTGGATTAAAAACCACACAAGTTTTACACATTCCCGCCTTCCAATCAAATACTTTGGTGGTAACATTTATAAAGAGAAGAATAAGGCTCAATACTTTGATGGAGTTATCAATTCTTTTAAATCTAGAATAAATTCATAGGAAAATGTCTTCTTATCGACTGGAGGAAGAATCACCTTGTTGTAAAGCATTCTAAGTTCCATTCCACTCTACTCAATACAAAATATGATTATGCCAAACCTGACACAAAACAAGCTTGAAAGAATCTTTAACATATTTTTATGAAGTAGGCACAAGGACTCAATACACTGGATTAGCTGGAGAAAAAGATTTAGATCTATATCTGATTCCATCAAAATAAACCAATTGAAGTTATGAATTAAGCTAAGACAAAATGACTCATTATGGGCCCAGTTTCTTCTCAACAAATATTATTGAAAAGATCACCTATCTATGATTCAACAAAGGAATACAGATTCACAACATTGAAAGAACCTGCTTAAACAGAGAGACATAGTTGAAAATCAGATCTTCTGGCAGTTGGGGAAAAGAAAAATCAGGTTTTCTAAGGACCATTGGTTTCTTGATGGCTTACTATTAGAGTTCACTAGACAAACTATCCCTGATCAAGCATTAGTTTATGAATTTTGGATTGAAAACAAGTGGGATATTCCAAAAATAAGACAATACCTCAATGAAGACATTATAAAATAAATATCCAACATTCCAATTCTCCCACAAGTTGAAGATAAATTACTGTTGAAATGTAATAATGGAAAATCCTCTTTGTCTAAAACATTATTCTATATCTTACACAAATCCAGTAAAAACTTGGAATTGCAACCAATCCTTTTGAGTGCAGTAATTAAACCATCCATTTCCTTTCTATGTTGGAAGCTCTGGCACAATCTACTACCAACTAATGATATACTAAAACTCAAAGGCCTTAAAATCACTTATATATGCCATCTATGTGGAATGGATGAAGAGATTTTAAATCACTTATTCATCACTTGTCCAATCAACAACCAAGTATGGAAAGAAATGCACTCAACATTCCAAATAAACAAGAAAACCAAGGGAGGAGTCTATACAAAGTTATTTGAAGGCATGGAACAACTTCAATATTTATAACAAGAAAGATCACATTTATAACATTCCACTTATTATCTTATGGTTCATTTAGATGGCTAGAAACACAAATAAACATGAAATTCATCAAGTTGGAATGGAAAATATATTTATATAAATCAAGAAATATATTGCTAAATTAGAAGTTGCCAACCTCCTTAAAGTTCCCTCAAGGAATATGGTGAAAACCAGACAACTCCAATCTCTTTTAATACACTAGAACAAGTCTGAAGTTGGATAAAGATAAATGTTGATGGCAACATCAAAACTAATAATAAAGCTACAGGGATTGAAGGTGTTTTTAGAACTCATGAGGGACAATGCATATTATCATTCTCCATTCCTTATTATGCTATGAATGCACTACATACGGAAGCCATTACCTATCTTATAGCTTTAAAATTAACAATTTCCCTCTGCTTCTAAAACATTTGGATTGAACACAGACTCCTTAAACTTCTACAAATATATTACTACTGGTGTTCAATGCCCTTGGTACCTTACTTACATCCTAAAGAAAATCATGCTCATATTACAACAATGCCTCTTTCGTATCAGCCATACTTATAAAGAGGACAATCAATCAGCAAACACCTTGGCAAGGATGGGATCATAACTAGAAAGAAACTTAGTCTCATATCATTCCTTTCCTCAAATTCTTACAATAATCAAAGGCGACTTGCTTGACTTACCATACATTAGAAAATTGTAATGGGCACTACTTTCTTTTTCCTCAAGCATGGATTATACACTTTAACTTGACTTTATATTAAATGTTTGCTTTCAAAAAAAAGTGACATAGTAAATCCTTCTAGAGTTTGACCTAACCTAGTAGGATTAGGTACACCGAAACTAAACTCAAATCTAAACAAATAACTAAATCAAACTTATTCTAATTGAAATCTAAATCAAATTGAGTTTAAATCAATTTAATTAAGGTAGTTAACTCAATTATCCTACTTAAGCTTAAATTAACTAAACTCAAAGAAATTCAAATAACATCAAAATAAATTGAATTTAATTCAAATAAAAAGCATGAAGTTCATACATGAACATGAATAGATTCAAAACTAAATTCAAATGAAGATCAAAGATGATCAACCATTTGACATAGAGTTGACTTTTGTAGGTCACACCTAATCAAAGGTCAACACACTAAAATTTGACTAAATTAAATCATTCTAGAGATTCAAAATCATCAAATAAACATGTTTAAATATAAATTAAATAAGTCTAAATTAAATAAGACCTTAATTAGGTTAATTAGGTCACTTGATCTATATGAGCCTAAATGGACTTTATGGAACCTAACTTAATTTACATTAAAGATAATTCAAATTGAATGTCCAAAATCATTTGGAAATCATCATTCAATATAATTCAACCAATATTTGGGTTAAATTTGATTATTTGATCTAATTTAACCATATTAACTCATTAATCCCAAATTGGGTCAAAGTGGGTTTGAATTCAAAATTAACTTCAAATGAAATAAAATTAATTGATCTAAATCACCCCAAACACTTAGATAAATACCATTGAAAGCCAAATATATTTTAATTGAGACAAATTAATTATTTGACTTAACTGAATTTAACTTAATCCATTTAGGTTAAATGGGCCAAATTGGCTTGAATAAAATTAAAATGCCATGTGAAATGGATCAACTGAACTTCAAATCATTCAAAGGACAATCAATAGCAATTTTCATCATCATCTAATATTAATCAATTAAGTGAATTTATGATCGCTCAAAGAAAACACCTTTTGAAAATGCTCTCCTCCATCTTTATTGAGATAGGTAGGAGTATGTTCTTGTGTGGAAAATTGATATATATTCAACCAAATTTCCCTTAACATTATGTTAGGGTTTATTTTCTTACCGTAGTAAGAGAGCATTCTCGATTAAAGTTGAAAAATAAACATATCTTTTTGATATATATATATATATATATATATATATATATAATGATGTCTATTTGTGTAGTATGGTGTGAATCACAATCTGAGTAGAATTCACATGATGAATAATGATATTAGATTTACACCTCTTTGAATGCCAAATAGAATGGAATCATCATTATTTTTCAACTTGAAGGATACGATAGAGGGAATGATGACACACCTGATCAAGATCCCATGGTTCCATAATCCAGTGCTGTTGTGGCCCCTAGTCTACTTAGCCAAAGGGAATAGTTCATGACCAAAGAATCCTTGTCAGTAGCTAGGGGTTACATCATCTAAGGTATTCTTATAGAACTAAGGCAACATTTTTCTAAGGTGACAAATTTAAGTCAACCTTAGCTAACAGAAAGCTTTTTTGCTTATTAAATATATTTTATAATTCATGGCTCAAGGAACAAAGCCCTTAGAGAACATACAGGCTGTTACCGGGACTAAAATATAGTGGAGTTATATGGATTTTGCATTTCATGTTTTGCCATTTGATAGCAAAATCACTCAGACAAAGGATATAGGGCATTCCCTTACTAGCATGAGGTTATTTTAGTAAAACATAGTGATATATATTTAATTTGACATTGTCTCTTTTATGAGCAAAGCTTTTCTTAGCCTATCATCCTTAATAAATGATTGTGGATGGATGAATGATTGTTTGCTTTATATTATTTTAAATGATGAACTTCATTTAATTTAAACATATTCCCTCTAGTTGAATATTTAATCAACACATCCATCATTGGGGAATGATTATCTTTTGTTAACTAGGACCTAGTCATAAAACCCAATTGAGAATATTAACCCACACAATACTCTCAGACATTTAATTTAGGTTTTCTATATATGTGTTGAGACACATGCAAGTATTTCATATTTATTTTATGTTAACCCATGAAGCATCCTCAAGCAGTGGACTTATTTAATTGTTATTATGCCAAGGCCCATAGGGATCATATTATTTATTTATCAAATTGATTGTCTTAAGAAGGTAGTGCTATGGTGCTAGATATGTAGCACTGTGGTACTATAAAATAGAGATATTTAAATTATTACCTAAGAAGACAATGTTGTGGCACCTGAGAGGTAACACTATGACACTATAAGTTTGAATTTTATTGTCATCTAACCTAAGAAGGCCGTGCTACGGTGCTAAATTGGCAGTACTGCATTGCTATAAGATAGAGAACTTTTAATCAACAACCCAAGGGGTCATCGATGTGGCACTCTACTAACAACATTGTAACACTATAAAATAAAAGATCTTTTGGGTCGTAACCTCATATGCTAGCATTGCGGTAATTTTAGATATAGAGAGATTGATATTTTCTTAAGTAACAAAAATTAAAAAATTAATGCAGCATTGTGGCACTTTAGATTATAGTGTTGTAATGTTATGACTGCATATTTCACTTGTTTAAAACCACTACAGCACTAAGAATATTGTGTTGTGGCTCCAAGATGATACATATGTTTAAATTCTTGATAGCCTAGTGTTGTAGTGCTATGTATTGGGAACGCCATTTTTTGGGCAATTTTCTTAGGGAAAATTCACCGATTTCTCAAAATTTTGGTAGCATATCAATTTAGTAGTGCTAGAATTCATGCTTTTTTAGTGCAAAAACAATCTTCTCCCTTGTTCCTAATCCAAGATTGATGGAGGGAGAGTGTTCTTTTCACATCAGAATCAAGTTCAATGATAGAGGACTTCAAATTTGATGTTTCTTGAGATTTGCATGCCTAAAATGGGTTTATCATAATTAGGTTCTTCTCTTTTGCTTCAGATCCAAAATTGATGGAGGGAGGACTGTTGCCTCACTCCAGATCCAAGATCAATAGTGAATGTTTAAGATTAGTAGTGTTTGTAAAGATTCTCTTCCCATTATTTCAATCATTTTGGGTGAGAAGAGAGTGGAGAGAGTACAAGTGATCATAGAGAGGATATATAGTGAAGAGAGTGCAAAAAAAATGCTCATGCTGTAATGAAGAGTGAAAGAAAAAAGGAGAGGCCTAAGGGGGCAATAATCCTCTTTTGATAAATAAGTCTCCACTAACATGGTGGTTTTCTAATCCATAATAGTTCCCATCGCTCCTAGGAGGTTATTCTTGATGGGGTAGGAACATTAGTTTTCTTGCTTTTAAAATTAAAATTCATCATGACAGGGTCTTAACATTGGCCTCACAATTTCTGACACTATGTTACTTAAGTAGGCAACCATCGGTAGCTGTTTGGGGTTTATAGATATCATAAGATGGTGCATAGTGCCTAGGTGCCATGATTTTACCACTGCAATAAGATGGGCTAGAATGCATTATTTTTTCTCTTTTTTAATGCAAAAAATTTAGCATAATTTGATCTAGATTAAATCCAACCCAAAAGTATTAACTTAAGACACCTAAGCCCAAATCCAATTCCAATGAGCTTGTTAGACTCATGGCTCATTTTGAGTTTGATTTTGTTAATCAACCAGCTAGCTAAGAAGCATTAAGGTGGTGCCATAAAGCTAAGTAATGTGGGGAAATTTTAGGGCTTTTATTTTTCATTGATTCCTCTCTCAAAAATGCATCCAAAGAGAGCTCATATGTAATTTTTGAAAACTTGGTTGATTTATTATGATATCTCTAAGTTCAGGTTAATTAATTGAAATAATTAATTCACCTAAGCTCAAAATCTTAAGGTGCATTTTAACCTCAATTTTAGTTCCCGAAAGTTTCATTTCAATTAGATTACTTATTTGTGATTAATTTAAGTTTGGTTAATTTAATTTAAAGTTAAATTAATCTAAATTTATCCAAAAATAAATACTGGATTTGGGGTTTAATGGATTCTACTCATTGAGATGAATCCATAAAGCCCTCATTTGCATTGTTTGGATTTATATTTTATTTTTTAAAATTTTATGAAGTTTATGGTATTTTTCACTAATTTTTTAATAGTTTAAAATGAGAAAAGCTTGTTTTAAATGGGGGTGCTGACATGGTGTCATTGCCACGTGGCGTGGTGCCATTGGGCCATGCAGAATCCACGCGGTGACCATGTCAAAAGCATCACCACGCAGGATGAATCTTGATCATCCCATCAAAGATCAGACGGTCCCAATTCCTTTCATGGTTTGAATTAAATCGTGCAGCTAGATCTAATCGTCCAATCTAAATAGAAGGAATAGATGGCGGAGAACATCTCTAATGAGATACGGATGCGCCAATCAAATTCAATAGATTTATGGTAATATAAGGCCAAATTTGACATGATTTTGATTATAAAATGGCCAAGTATTGATTTACCATCAATCTATAAGGTTTGGTCCTCTTGGGGATCAAATCTCCATCATAAAGGACCAAACTGAGATGTTAAAGAGGTCGATTGTGAGGTAAACTTTATCAGCAGCAATCCCTGATAGTCATTATGCTTCGAGCACCTTTGGCTTGATGGGATGAAGATGTTGACATGATATGGTGGCTTGCCTCCTCGCCAAATGCCTTGGAGACCAACTGCAGCCATTTTTTGTCAGGTTTGACCATTCTCTGGCTCACTGGCAGTGATGAACCTCTGTGAAGGTTCATTTGAGTTCACCTTGACCTCTAAAACATGTTGGGATGTTTAATTCTAGGTGAAACACTCCCCCTCTCATAGATGGCCCCTGACTTTGGCCAAATTTTGGCTTACTGGTGGAAAGAGGTCAAGAGAATACTTAAATTCTCCTTCTCTTCACCTTATGGATGATTTGAATGAAAAGAAGGAGAGGAGAAGACCTCTCTCCTCTCTTTCCATACATGGCTGAGAGAATACTTTCTTGGCTTCTAGGTGGTCAGATTCTAGCCACCGACGGCTGGTTGCTTAGCTAGAGGATGGGTTTTATCCCTCTTGGCCTTGTGAGTATGTTTGGATATGAAATTTGAGGAGAGGAAGTCATTTCCTCCCCTTTCCCTCCCTTGGCTAGAGATAGCACTCAGAAATTCTCTTTTCTTTTTTCTTTGCTTGCTCTTATGGAGGAATAAGTAAAGTCCTCCTTTACTTGAGAGCTAGCCACTTGATTTCAAGCTTTAAAACCATCCTCTAAGAAGTTTCAAAGATTGGGTAAAGTCGAAGGGATGAAGGGAGGAAAAAGAACCCACCAAGCATCTTTACTCAGTCAAAACCTCAACTCATCTCCACGTTGACTTTACTTATAGCTTTTGGCATCACCACCACAACCCTTAGGCTAGTGTTTGGCTACCCAAATCAAACCCAATGTGAGTTTGAGGTTGAATCCAAATCCATTTGAATTGGATTGGACATTTGAACCCAATTCAAGCCTTTAGATTAAAAGTGTTTTAAATTAATTTATTTAGACTTTAAATATATTTAATTGATGATTTATTATGTTTTGATTTAATTAATTTTTTAGGTTTTCAATTAATTTTGGAATTCATTTCACTTTAACTCATTTAGGCTTAAATGGGTTAAGCTTGATTTCAATTGGGCTCAAATGATCCATTTGACTCAATTAAATTTTATTTGGACTCCAATCATGCTTGATCACATGTGTGAGATGATTTGGAATGATTTATTTTATTTTATTTTAATTTGAACCCATTTGATCCAAATTGGGCTTTAATGGGTCAAGCTTGGATTCATTCGGATCAAATAACCAATTTGACCAAATTGGACCCAATGATGGGTTGAATTATGTTTGATTATCATTTCCAAATAATTTTGAGTAATCAAATTGAGATGATTTTAATTTTATTTGGGTTTGAACCCAATAGGACTCATTTAGGTTCATTTAGACTAAGTCATCTAATTAACCTAAGTAAGGCATAAATAAATTTAAATTTCTTTAGATTTATGATTAAACATATTTATTTTATCATTTGGATCATTTGGTCAAAATTTGGTGGATTGAACTTTGACTTGGTAGGACCCACATAAGTCAAACCCATGTCAAATGGGTTGGCCAAATTTGACTTTGAATTAGATTTGGATTCATTCATCTGATTTGATTTGAATTCATTTTGATTTATTTAGATTTTGTTTTAATTTAATTAAAGTTTGGAATTTGGGTTGAATCTATCTTAGCCAATTAGATTAGATCAAACCCAAAGATGACGCATTAGGTCACTAGGTATAGTGTCCTAAGCGCTTAATTAGGAAATTCTTAATCTAGGATTATGTATCCTAATTAATAATTTTAGAGGTGGTGTTAACCTCATCCAAAAATGGGGTCAACAAGCAAATCCAAAGACAAGGAAATATGCCATAAGAAGAAAGAAAAACAAAATCCATGCATAGCAAGCCAAACTCAATCTCTCTTCCTCCATATCCTTCTCATTCCTCATCCAACTGGCCAAAACCCATTCATAATCATGTAACCACCATTTTAGGAAGAGTCCTAGGGTGGCAATCATTATGGTCAATTCCAATTTGGTTTTCTCCTAAGATGCAGCTCATGGCCAAGCATGGAAAAGAAAGAAAGAGATCTTCTATTGCCATTCTAACATCAAACACAAGTTCACCAAGTGAAATAAAGAAGAATCAACTCCTTCCCTAATTCCAACACTATTGGCAAGCTAAAATTCCACCAAACCTGCTAGTAACCTGAAATTCCTGGAGACCTGCTGGCAAATGAGAGGAGCTTGGCCTATATAGTTCTTGGAGAGACAATAAATCAATTCCTTTCTTTTAGAGGTTCACCACATCCCAACAAATGAGTTCAAAGTAATTCCACAGCCAATAGATTGACACTAGTGAGGTATGCCCCAAAGCCAACCACTCTTGCATTTCAGTATGGTCCTTTGTAAAGGGAAGTTGATCTCAAGTGAGATAAAACCATATAGATGCATTCCAAATGAGGTCTTGATGGATTTGCAATCCAAAATGCATTTAGATTCCCTCTAGATTACTAAATTTTGTCTCTCAAATGCAGATAGTAGGCAATTCTCACCAACGAGAATAGAGACAAAATCAAAGATATCCGTTCTTTCTATTTGGAATGGACAAATGTGATCTCGCTACACTATTTGATTTTAATCTCTTAAGAAAAGTGGTATTTAATTAGGACCATCCAATCCATGATCAAATGGTCCAGATTAATCTCACATGTCTCGTTTAATAAAATGGGATCCATGTGGATCCAACATGGACAAATCATGCCCTACCGCATTTAAAGCGGTGCCACATCAGCACCACGTGACACTGACCATTTTAAAATGAAAACCCTAATTTTTTGGATTTAGAAAATCATAGAAAAACTATAAAAACTTTAAAAAAACTATAGAAAATTAAATACTTAACTAAAAAATGCAAATAAAAGCCCAAAATTCTAAAATTTTATTGGGTATTTTTGGATTAATTTGGGTTTAATTAAAAATAATAAAACCCCAAATTAAACTTAAACTATTAATCCAATCAATTTTAAACTTTGGGAAATTATAATTAAGGTTAAAGCACACTTTAAATAAATTGTTTAGGATTTATTGGAAAATAAATTCAAACATATGAGTTCATTAATCATAAACCCTTAATTTAATCAAATAAATTAATATTAATTCAAGAAAATTATGATTTTTTTGAATTATCCTAAATTATCACAATGAACACCACTAAATATTAAAACATCATTAGAACTCACAACAATCTCATAATCCCCAAAATGACTTTAATTAAGGAATAAATGAATTAATTAATTCAATTAATTGATCTAAACTATAAAAAAACATAGTAAATTAACCAAAACTAAAAAAAATCTAAATAAATTCTCAATCAATTCATCTTCTAGAGCTAAATTTAAGAAAATTAAAACACCAAATTAATTTCTATTGATTAAAGCATATTTTAAATTTTATTAAAATAATTAAAACTTTATTTAGTCTTAAATTACACATCAAATTAAGATCAAAATTTATGGAACTTAAATTAGCAAGGAACTCCACTTGCCATAACAATTTCAAGGCAAAATGATCTTTAGATTAGATGTTGTTGAATTTCTAATTCCTAGGTCAATTTATAAGAAATTATAAGTATAAAAATTATAGAAATTATAAAAATTTATGAAATCAATCTAAATAATTTCCATTAACACCATAACAATTAATAAAAATTTTCTAACCTTTTGAAACTAAAGAATTTAGTTAATTATGCACTTAAAGTTTAATAAAATGATTAAAAATATAAAATGTGATCAAATCTTAAGTTTTAAAATTTATAAATTCATAATAAATCAATTAATCAGTCAAAACTAATCAACCTCTGAATTTTATATCTAAATATGGAATTCATTAATATGGAAAATACTTTAACCCATTTAAGTTAATGAACAACATAATTCCAAATCATCAAAAAAAGGGAAAGGTATGAATAATCAAATCAATAAATCTTAAATAACTTAAAAGTTTGGAATGGCCTAGGCAAAGTATAGTGCCTAAAGTAGTTCATTTCCTTAGTTTAATAAGTTAAAGTTGATAAATAAAACTTTATTTTAAGATATTTAAATAAATAATGATATTTTAACATATAAAATTCCACTATGATTAACCTAAATGATGAATTAAAAATGTATAAATTAATGAATTAATTTTTGTTATGAAATTAAAATATGATAAATCATTCAAATGGTAAAACCAAAACCTATAAATTAAGTTTAAAATAAAAAAAAATCAACTGAAATGAATAAAGTTAATTCATTCAAGCTAATAAACATAAACATTAATGAAGCAAATGAATAAGGTCAATTCAAATCAAATAGATGAAATGATTATAACATAAATGATTAAATATAAACCTAAGTCATAAAATTATACACATCCTTAAAAAAATTTAAATAATATAAAGTAAAAATGTGTGAAAACACTTGAAACAAAATTAAATTATATAGATATTAAACTAAATCTTATAATAATGAATGATTAAACTTTTAGTTAAGATTTAGAGAAACACTTTAAATCTTAATTTAAAAATAATAATCAAATTAAAAGAAATAAAAGAAGAATAAATCTGAATCATATTTAAAATCAAATTTCTAAAGAAGAATTATACATCAAATTAAAATACAATTAAGCAAATAATAAATTCTTAATTAGCTAAGTCAAGATGCATTAATCAATAAAACTCAAATGAAAAGAATAAAGAACCTTTAAACAACTTTCATAAACATAAGATGAAACTTAAGAACTAAACACAAATAAGAATTTAAATCCTAATAAAATCACATAAACATCAATCTAGATTCAAATAAACCCAACTTAAAATAAATTATTCAAATGAACTCAAAAGAGGTTAAATAAGATATTCAAAATCTTAGTTTGACCTTTATAATGAATGAAAATTATATTCTAATAGGATTTAGGATGATTCAATATAATGGATTCTTCCTAAAGTGGAATTTATTTTATTCCCCATTCTTTAAAATCTCAATTTCAACCTTAACACAAAATTAAACCTAAAAATGGAAATAAACTCATAAATCAATTACAGCATATAAATCGAAACCACCTAATGGAAAATTGAAAAAATTCTAAGAATAAAATAAAAGAAATCAAATAAAAACAAAATTTTTCATAACTAACTATCATATTGTATATAGTTTGGACACTCAAGGTTGCAGGGCTTTTGGCCTGATACAGGTCTTGGTATCTTAACCTTTTAGTATAATAATGACACATACCTATGAAGCAAAATTATGAAAAGTAAGAGATTGAATTTTAAATTAAACTCAAATTTAAACTTAAAAGGACTAGTAAAGTCATACAACATGAATGCCTTTCTCATACATTAGATTGTTAGGTCACCAATATTAAACCTAGGTTAGGCTAGTGATCTATGATGTAAAATATTTTTCTTATTTTGTGGTGTAATATTTTAGACCAAATGGTTAGGATTGTTTACTCACTAGTTTGGAAGATAAGGTGTTATTTTTAGGCTAACACTATTTTCTACATGGGGCTATGTTAAAAGGACCATTATAATAAAGAAAAATATAATAAATGTTGTTTGTCTATAAGTATGCCTATGTCTTTAAGCAAAGCCCAGTAGGACAAGTGGGCTTGGTAGGCAACTAATGCTAAGCCTGTATGTTTAAAATATAAACTGTAGGTGTACTGTATGTATTTCCTAACATTTATTTTGTAGAGATTAGAAATTTATTTTAAAATTTTAGAATGTAATTTAAGTCTATAATTAGGTTAAGATATATGGGATCTAGGAATAGAAAGAGCTGACTTTACTAGTTAGTGCCCCTGAAGAAGGTGACAACCCTGGAAGAAGACCCCCATAGATGAAACTTTTAGTTATAAGCCGGGTTGTATAAGGGCAGGGCTCGACTGCACATTTTTCTTTTTCTTCTAGAGTGTACATCAGTACCCAGCCACATTAGCCCATTTTGTTAATTAATTTGGTTTGATTTATTTTGGGTGTACAATAGAAATTGTCTACTTTTTTTAGATTTCTTTCTGTGATGTATTTCTGTGATGAAATGTCTAGAACACTAAGTTCTTAGGGAAAAATTAAATTTTTTACTCCATTAAACTTAAACAACTCAAACATAAAATAAAGAAATTCATAACCACACTTTAATAAAATCTATAAGCACAACTTAAAAGTAACTAGAAAAAATTAGCTATTGTGAGACATGATAGCATATTGTTCATTCCTCTTGAATTGGGTGCTTCACCCATTACACATAAGGGGGCATCTAACCTATAAGGATGCCCACCCTTCTTGGGGGAAGTGTGCCTTCTCTTTTTGATTTGGCACATAACCACTTCTAACTACATATTATTGTATGCATTAATTGCATACCCCAAGCTTTAAAATAAATCATGAGTTAAAATATATAAAAGAAGACATTTATTGTATTAGTTAGGTGCATAACATGTCAAATATTATCTTAGGGTTAAGGAGTAAGTTATGCTCTTAGTTTCCTTCTTAAATGCAACAACCTAGCCATCTTGTATACATAAGGCCAAACTCATGCTTTTCAAAATTGCTTAGGTGGTGTTAGTTGGCAACCCTTCCAAGCAGGTTATAAGTCCAGAAAAGTTAGGGATGGGTTCATTTTCCCTTAGTAGGAAATGAATCAATAATTTCCAAAATTATATTAGGTCAAGCCTCTAACTTATGTTAGAAGCATTTGTAGACTTACGATTTGAAGCATCTTATTAGAATAAGTCTTCAACCATTAGGCATTTCTATAATCTTGTGCTACTCAAATCTAAGTCCTAGATTTCTAATAAAATATTAATTCAAATCATAACAAACTCAATCTCAAAATGTTAATCATAATGGTAGGTTAGTTGAAATATTTATTGAGCTTCTAGTACTTAAAAGTATTTTATACTTATTCTCTGTTAGCCTCTGAAAAGAACTCTTCCCCCTTTTAAGCATTCCTTGTTGAATTCCAAATTAGCTATCCTTTTAAGATAAGGTTTGAAATTCATAGAAATAAAAGTCAATTTCTTTAATTAAGAGTATTCTTATGAAGAGATCCTTCATTCCTAAGATATAATTAACTATAGGGGCTTACCCATATAGGGAACTGTGAACCCTACAACAAAATAAACTATATTTTACTTCTCCATGTAGTTCACGGGAAGAATCTCTAGTACATTAGAGACCCATCAGCTTTAGGAGTCCTTATTAAGTAATTGAATCCATTATATGATAATATATTTATCTTTTGAGATAATATATTTATCCATTAATGATGTATTTGATTACCTAAGTAGGTACCCCCAAAATCTGCATGATGTTCCCAATAAAAATTTCCAACAAAGTTCAATTAATTAAATTTATCCTTTTTTTAAAGACTTTATGATTAACCAATTTTATAAAATTTTAATTTAATTCATTTTTTATTCAATGTTCAATTTATATTTAATTCTTTTTAATTAAATTTGATTTAAAGATGTATTGAATTTTTTAAGTTTCATTATTTGAGTGATTCGTGTTGGTTGATTTAATCTTAAACATTCTTTAAATTTCATAATTTTAGGATTTCATTGAGTCCATTTGATTTGAATTAATCAATTTGTATGTTTAAAATAACTAAAGGGAATTTTGAAATTTATTATTTAATTAAGTTTTTGATGATTATAATTTTTTTTAATTTTTGGTTTGACTACTAATCATAGCTCAAGATACCTATAGAGATGAAATATTTATGGTGTGAATACTTAATGTAGGTCATTATAAATTCTTAAGAAATTTGATTATTTTTGTTATGAATGATTTAATTAATTAATTATTTTTAATTATAATTCAATTATTCATTCACAATTAAGTAAGTTTCAAATGACTTTTCATTTTAATACATTCTTATTTAAATATTGAACTCAAAAGTAATTAGTTGAAATTTTTAGCCAATTATAAATTTAACAATGAATTTCTAAATTTGGTATTTAAAACCTTAATTAATTTCATTTCTTTAATTTTTATTAAGCAATAAACATATGATTTTTTAAGGTTTATTAACTTCAAAAGGCTAAGAAAATTCATCGAAGTATTATCATGTTAATGGAAGTGTTTTGATTTGGATTTGCTAGTTTTTATACTTTGAGTGATTTTCTATTTATTATTTGATTTAAATAACCATAAGACTTCATAATTTCATAATTTCTTATCCAGAGGTCACTTTACATAAAAAGTTTTACGATAAGTGGGGTTAGATGCCCTTATCACTTCTCTAAAATTTTGCCTTAATTAGAGATGTATTTAGGGTTTAATTAAAGTTAAGTTTTTTTAATAAAAATTAAATTAAGCTCAAAATATTAGAAATTAATTAATAATTTTAATTTTCCTTAATTTCTCTTTAAAAGATGAATCTAGAGAGGGTTCATTTCAAATTTTTTGATTTCTACTCAACTTATCATAAATTTTCTAATTTAGCTTAATTCTTTATTATGTCATTTTAAAGCTTAACAAGTTTCAGGGAGTTTTATTCTTATTTTTTAGGTTCATTAATACTAATTATGCTTTCTTGAGTTAATTCCATAATTTTTCTTACTTTTCATCAATTATTATTGATTTATTTTATGAATTTTGGGTTTGAAAGTTAAAAAAATTCATAACTTTTATTTTATTCACTAATAATACCTTAAATTTTTACAAGAGGTATTCTTTAACCTTAATTTATGATCACCAAAATTTTAGATTGATTGAATCATTATTTTAAGTTTAATAGAGTTTAATTGATTTCAATTAAACTCAAATTAATCTTAAATTACCTAATAGAAATTGGGGATTTTGGTTTTAAAGAATTACTCTCATTGAAAAGAATCCATAGAGCCCTTAATTGTAATTTTTAGTTAAATATTTTTATTTCTATGAAATTTTTGAAGTTCAAGGCAATTTTAGCATTTTTTAAATTCAGAAAACCCATTTTTTTACATAAACCTGTAAGTGCCTACAGTGCGCTGACTAAGCACCACTGCTCCATGTGGACGCTGACGTGGTTGGAGGCATTGACATGGTTTGATCAAGGCCATCCAATTAAAGATCAAATAGTCTAGAGCAATACCATAGTTTCTAAAAGAATTTAAATCAAAATTATGTGCTTATATAATAGCCATCCATTCCAAATAGAAGGAACATACAATGATGATTTCAACCCTAACCTCCAACTGAGAGCAGAGGATTGTTTGGGTTGAATTTTGACAATCTAAATGATGAAACATAAGGATTTCCATTCCAAAAAAAAATGAAGAATTTATTTGTAATTGGTTCAAATGATTTGATCTCACTAAAGATCAATTCCTCTTCACAAAGGACTAAAGCACAATAAAGAAGTTTTCAAGTTTGAAGGATACCTCACCAACGTTGATCTTCAATGGTGATATCATTTCAAAAAGCTTTGTGGTATTAAGAAGAATCTCTTGGAGTAGATGGAGACCTTTCCTCCCTCTGAATTGATGTGGATAATAATTGATGCTACTACTTGCCGATGTTTGGGGTAAAAAAGGGTTGAAAGGTTTGGAAAAGTGGGAGGAGTTTTGTTTTTATTCGATTTTGTCTATGGATGAGCAAAAGTGAAAATTGTAAACTTATAATTTATTTTTATAAATGGCCATGCCTTACCATCTTGGAGGTGGTGGGGGTTGGTTGGCCTTAGAAGTTGGAGTTTAGGTCAACTCTTGAAGGTGGTGAGGGGGTCAAAATACATGCTTGAAATGGTTAATTTTATTGATAAGGAGGGTATGGAGAAATTTTTATGGGATTAGCTATGTGGCTCAGTTTAAGCTATACAAGTCTTCCACCTAAATCCATGGTCACCTCTTATATCTATGAGTTACTTGTTGACCGCTCAAGCTATTAACATGAGTCATAGGTTGTACTTGAGCTTATTTGGTTTGAATTTGGGTTGAGTGCTTGGGATTTGGTTCACTTGAATTTAACTTTGCATGGATTGAGTTGAATTGAGTTTTGTTAAATTCATTAACTTAAATTAGCATTAAATAATAATGTTAGTCATGCTTAATTGCTCATTAGATTAGTTATACATCAATTGGTTTAAGATAGATTTGTGGGTATGAATTCTTTCCACCTTTTTCATTTTCCCTCCAAGGTACACCTCTGCTTTGTAAGGGTTCTATGGGATCTCAATTAATGATAGATTGGTTTTCTTTACTGATATTCCTTCTATCCTGCTACTTTCTAAGGATTCCTCCTCTTATGCAAGTACTTTGCTCGACAACACCACATTAAATGAAAACTTCTTATATATTGCTAATAAGATTATATTTCCTCAATCTTATCAAGAATGATTCAATGAGGGAGTTGGTAACTATTTTCTTAGACACTATAAAAAAATGAGAAGCCTCCTATTTTATTATTTGAAACTTAAACTGTTAACTTGGCAGAGCCCTTCAAGTTCACACTGATTAGAAAGTTCACCTACAGGCACCTAAGATAGATACTATATGAAGCACTTTAATGATTTTAAAGTTCTGAGTGAGTGGACTTTGCAGCTGTTGGATAGAAAGCATATTGTGATAAAGTTTGCATGGGAAGATGATTATGTAAGATATTCTCCAAGAAACTTTATTACAATAAGAATGTACCTTTTAAAGTTCTTAAGTGGATGCCAAACATTGATAACAATGTTGAGTTGCCAATCATCCCAACCTGGTTTAAATTCTATAATCTGAAGCTCCATTTGTTAAACAAGCAAGTCCTTTACTTTCTAGCTAGCATATTTGGGAAGCCACTCAAGCTTGAGCTACTTACCTTTAATTTATACAGGCCTTCAGCTACTAGAGTACTTGTGGAAATGGATATTACATCCCAGCAAGTTGAGGAAGTCTAGATTGACACTCCAATAAATGGATACTAGCAACCAGTAATGATTGCAAAATGGCATTATATTGCTCTAAATGCAAAATATTTGGGCACAATATTGATAAGGATTACATAGCTCATCTAGAACTAAGGAAAAAGTAGCAAGAGTAGGGAGTTGAAATCTAAATGGAACAATAACCTATTGATGACAACTTATAAACTACCAATTACAGCAGGCTAAAATAGAGGAGGTTCAACAAGATATACAAGCATCTAGACTGTAAATGCCAATTCAAAGCTCTCTACATAATCAAAGGTATACTCTTTATCCTAATAGGTAGATCTCAATAAAATAACATTACTGGATATGGGAATTTAAGAGGTGACTTTAGTAGAAATAGAAATCAAATTAGGAGAAGTTTAAGCAAGTTTGCAAGAGAGGGGAATAAATACATACACCATAAATTATTGAGGAAGAAACACCCAGTCAAGACATTGAACTAAGTACTAAAATCATTAACCAAATGAATCAAGAATTGGAGGGGGAGTGTTCTATGTAAAAATTCAAGAAGCATAAACTCAAAGTGATAAGGGAGCTTAAATATATAAACCCAAAAGAATATGTAAATTTTTCTACTACATCTAATATTAGAATCCTTGCCAATTTGGATGATAGGATTCATAATAGAAATATTTGAAGGAAGCACCTAGCCATATGACCAATCTCATGATATGGAATATTAGAGGTATCGTTAAATCTGATGCTTTAAATTGCCTTAGAAGTTTAATTTGAATTCATAGACTGGATACCTTTTAATTTTGAAACTTATGGTTCACAAGGATAAGAAGTTTAAAACTTTAACATTCATTCCATTTGTAACAACAAAATTGGCCATTTTGGAGGAGCCATATTCAAGTACAAATTCTAATTGTTGATTCACAATTCTTACACTCTAGCAGTACTTGCAACAACTTCACCATTTTAGTCACATTCATCCATGTTGGTTGCTCTAGGGAATATATGAAAGATTTATAGGATAAAATTCACCTCATTGCTTCCACTTATAATACTTATTATGTTATAAGAGGTGATATGAGCATGATTGTTAGTTCAACTAAAATAAAGGGAGGTGGAAAACTAACAAATTTGATAATAAGATATTTTTATAAAGCAATCACAGATGCTGAACCATTTGATCTAGGATTCAGTAGTTTCCCCTATACATGGAGTCATGGAAGAACATATGAAAGGTTGGATAGAATCACTGGATGAACTATTTCCATCGCTCTTCAGTCAAGTATTTGAATAGGACTAGTTTCTACACACTGTTCGTATAACTTCTAAGCCAAAAAAAAAACCAACTTTAAATTCTACAATATGTGGGTTTATTATCCTAATTATCTTAACTATGTTAAAGAAGCTTGTAAGGTTGATGACCATACTAACCCATGGATTAAACTTTGGAAACTTTATAGGAGTATTATTGCAACATTCAAAAAATAGAATTGGGAAGTTTTTTGCAACATATGCACTAAGGTTGTTATGGCTGAGAACAAAGTCAGCAATCTAGAGTAGTTGGTTTGCAATGACCCATCTATAACCAAATTGGAAGAACTCTCAATAGCCAGGATTGAATTGTAGTCACTTATCAATATGGAGGAAGAATTTTATAGAAAAAAGTAGCTATGGAAAACTTTGTTAAGGGAGATCAAAATACTCAAGAAAATGGATCAAAAACTCATTATAAAGATTAAAAATAGTTTTAATCAATGGAAAACTAATAAAGGTGATATAATTGCTAATTATCTTGATTAGTTTTAGCCAACATCTATACATTTAGATTTACATATATAGGATATTTTTGTGAATGAAAGATAAATAATATGCACTCTCAACCTCATTTCAATTTTGAATGAATTGGAAATCAAAGCAACCATTGATTTTATGGATGGTTTTACAGTAGTTGGATTTCACAACCATCTTTTGCCAAAAATTTTAGGACATCAGTAAGAAGGATATTATCAATTAAATACAAGCATTTTTCAACAACATGAACATGCACAATTATTTCAAATCCTCAATAACAACACTTATTTCCAGAAGCAAAGATGCCCATAGTTAGGACAATTTATGGCATATCTCTCTTGCTAGTGTCATTAGCAAGGTCATCAGTAAAATCCTTTCCTTATGGCTACAACCACATTTGTCTCTACTGATTTTTGCTAACCAATCAACCTTTAGCGAAGGGAGGAATATTGTAGACAACATTCTTCTTGCTCAAGAACTAATGCTCGATTTGAATAGGAAAATAAGGGAGGGAACATGGTAATAAAACTTGATTTAAAGAAAGCCTTTGACATTGTTCATTTGGACTTCATATAAATGGTACTTCAAGCCAAAGGTTTCAATCAGAATTTATGTAAATTAGAGGACTCATTAGTAACAATTATTGCTCTATTATAATTAATGGAGAGCTGAATGAATACTTTCAATCACACAGAGGTGTAAAATATGGTGATCCTTTTTCCCCTACTATCTTTATTCTTGGTTTTGATTATTTTTTCAAAAATGTTGAATGCAGCACATACGAATGACAACATGATTAACTACGAAGCAAATGGCAAAACTATTATCTCTCATCTGGCTTTTGCAAATGATGCACTCCTCTTTGTAATGCAAGAAAAACTTTTATTAAATGTGTGATGAATACAATCAAAGAATTTGAGAGTGTGTCTTGCCTCACATTCAATAGAAAGAAATGTTAATTTATACTCAGCAAGCAGTGCTACTTAAACAAAATTAGATGGATTAAGCAATTCACATGATTATCTAAAGGCCAACTACCCCACAGGTATCTAGGTGCTTTCATTTAAAAGGGAAGGATCAAGTGAAAATTATTTAAGGACATCATAAATAGAATTTAGTAATACATTAACTCATCGGAGAACTTATTACTCAAATTTTGGAGGAAATATTACTCTCATCAAGAGCATCTTAAATTCAATCCCTCTCTATATCATTCAAGCATTAAACATGCCTTTGGTAGTTGAGCTTAGAATTGAAAAAAATTATGTAGACACAATGAGCATGGTGGACTTAGCTTCAAGTCTCTTCAAGAATGTATAAAAACAAATATGATCAAAAGCTTAATACATTTCAGAGCTAAGGAATTACTATGGGCTACCAACCTACATGATAAATATTGTTCTAATTAGTACCTAACTATGGCAACTCTTAATAGCAAGGATTCCAACAACTAGAAGAATATCTTTCTCTACAGAAACAAAATGGAGAATCCAATCTATTGGGACATTATTATGGGGGAGATTAATTTTTGTATGAACCATTGTATACCTAAAACACTGCTTAATGAGATCTATAATGGGCAAAAATGTATTTCAAAATTTTGGATTGAAGCTAGATGGAATGTTCCTAAACTATTAGGTAGGTGTTTCAACCATGTATTCTTCATAAGAAGGATGAGCTAGTCAGCAAATCATATAAGACAACCCATTCACTATCCAAAATAATTGCTACCAATATTAATGCCAACAGCTGCCTCCCAAAGGAAAAATTGATTTGGAACAATATTTTAAATTAACTATTTTTTTTTTGTTGGAGGCTCTTTCATAAAATGATCCTTATTGATGACATCTTAAAGCTTAAAGGGTTAAGAATAGCTTCCAAATGTCGGTTATGTGGTAAAGAGAGTGTTTTAACCTTGTATTCTTTGAATATCAATTTAGCAATGAAATAGAGAAATATTTAATATATATGTTGAACACAAACACTGGAATGTCGTTTAACAACTTGGATGATTGTCTTAATAGTTGGAAACATTTAATCATCAAATTATGTTACCAATCTTAACTCTTTCATCCCTCTTCTTACCTACTGGTTCATCTAGTTTGCAAAGAATGGAGCTAAACATGAGAGCAAAATGACTACTCCTAAGGAAGTAACTATCCACATTATTAGTTACATTATCAAAGCTAATAAGTTTGGATGCATTAAGCAAAATTGGACTCTCCATATAAGAAGCTCCTATTTGAAGAAGCACTTGTGCATACAACCCAAACCAACTTGGAAAATTATACATTAGGTTAAACTAAAAGGTAACACTATTAAAGTAAACAAAAATGGTTATTTTAAAGCTCACAATAGCTCTACAGGCATTGGGAGACTATTTCAAAACTCATGTGGGAGATTATTATTATTCTTCTCATCCCTCTATAATGCTCACTTGACTATCCATGTTGAATTACTTACTTTAAGAGCACACTTTCTCTATTATCGGTGTTTAGAACCCCAAATTTGTGGATCGAATTGGACTCTCCACAACTAATCAATATCATGACTGGTGGCAACAAGGTACCTTGACACACAACTACTCTCCTAAAGAAAATTATAATTACATTCACTCATGTAAACTGTGAAGATCACCAACCAACAAATTTCCTTGCACATATTGTTAAATTAACTGAGCAAGTACACATTTCCCTATGGTATTTTAATTTAGAGTCGTATGGACACCACATAGATCTTACAGGGTACTTATTAAAGTGACCGAGTGCAACATTGAGGTATGATGTACAACCTCGAAAGATAGAAACATCATTCTATAATAGACCTGAACACTTAATAAGGACTTCTAAGGTAGATGGGTCAACGTATATACCAAAGATCTTTCCCATACTTTACATGGATAAGTAAAGTAAGGTTTATTTTATGTCAGGTTCATTAGTTTCCTATGGAACCAAGCTTCCATAATTAATTACATCTTAGGAAATGAGAATTTTCTAAGAATGCTCTTGATTAAAGGAGTCAATGAATATCTCCAAAGATTTTAAGGCTAGACTCTCAAAGAATTGGTTGTTATTAGAAATTAAATGGGATTGTTCAAATAAGAAGACTTCTTCATAGATTCTAAAGGAGAATAAGTAGAAAGAACCTATGATACTAGGAAGCCTAGTGAGTGCTTCAATCTACCCTATAATGATGCTTTATATTTTTGAAAGAGAGAATTTATTTTGATTTAAGTTGAAATCTTATTAGAATGCTAGGACCTCTAGAACAACAACACAAGGTTGTGGAAACACCTAAGATGTGAGGACTTATACTCATATTAAAAGAGAAACAAGTCACCTTGAAACCTAAATCTATAGTGCTCTAGTGTAGCCTCAAAGTTCAAACTAACTTTACTCAAAGAAAATGGGATATATGGGTCCACCTCCCCAAGAGAGAGTGAACACATCTGACTCTTCTAGACTTACAACCACCTAGAATGGTTGCCATCCAGCTAACACCTCTTACACTTTAAAATTATGTAGGCCGATCTTATGTAGATGCAACATAGTTAGATCATTATTTAATTAGGAAGAAGCTAGAATCTTATACTCACTCCCTAAGAGACTAGATAATGTTTGGTATGAAAATATGACTTAGACTAATGTTAAAATTTAACAAGTTTTTGAACCATTTTGACACATTTATTTTGGACCAAGGCTTAGGATAATTATTCTGATATACATGTTGAAATTAATTCATTGGCTAAATTAATTAGAAGAGGTGTTTTCCACTACAAGGGATCACTCTCAATGGTCAAGCATATCCCTTATTGTGCAAGAGTGGAAATCTTCTCTATTCAAGAGTGACACAATATGATTTACATGTTGTTACAACATACTATCATTTAGCTAAGGGGTTGCTAAATCTTTTATTATCTTGATGAAAAACCTAAGCCTTAAAATGAGTTAAAAGTTACATAAAAATTTAGTTATGAGTTATTTAGTAAGGATAGAAAATTAATTTTTTATCTTAAAGAGCCAACCATATCCAAGCCACATATTAAATCATCAAACTTTAAGAAACCTAAAAAAACCATGCCACTTATATTGCAAACACTAAACACATCAATCAAGCGATTAAACTTCATAAAAGAATAAAAGCGTGTGGTACCATTGTACACCCCAAAAAAGATAAGAAGTTAGGTAGCCGAGCTTTAAGCTTATACAACCCATATTACAATTAAATTTTACAAATAAAATGAATGTTATGTGGGTCTTCAATTCTTGTTCTTCTTTCTTTCTTTGGATCTACTTGCTCTTGGCTTTACAGAGCCTCCCAGGTCTTTAACTTCTAGCCACTACTCATCCTAAACCCCATAACACTAATCCTAATCCTATTACAAAAATTACATTTCTATGAAAAATAAAATCTAACTTCACCTATAAAATAGACATAAGCTAAATAGGCATGCATGCCAAGCAATTATATTTTATATATTTGGACTTAGCACCCTGCAATTGGGTAGCCAAGCCTACCTATCCTAATTGGATTATGCTTAAGGGTATAAGTGACACCTGCAAGCAAGAATATTTATATTTATTTATTATTACGATGGCCCCTATAGTACAATCCCTACATAAACTATTATTAGGCTACTAACGACCTAACATCCAGTCTATGTATAAACAATCCTAACATCCAGCCTAAAATATTACATCATAAAACAAAACACATCACCATAACATACACTGGCCTAAATTAATACTAAGATCAATGACTTAACATTCTAATGCATGTGCTATGGCTTTAGTGTGGTATGTCTTAGTTTAGCTTTGAAAGTATGATTCTCAAAAGTTATGGAATTGTTTAAATTAATCATTAAGGATGGATTCACTTCAAATCTTCTAGTAGATTGATTGATTATAATTTGCATGTTTTCATTTTCTTTAATACTTACTTAACATTTCACTATTATAAAGAGGAGAAAAAGGCTTCACCCCTTCATCCCTATCCTAAGTTACTTTATAAAGGTAGGTTCTTATAGCTTTGGTCCTCTTAGTGAACCACTTATAAATTTTATTTATTGAGCCTAAGTTCGGATTAGTTTTAAGGAATCTTATTCAAACATGAAAGGCATATTGGGATTAATTAAATTAAGTCACCATCAAGTGAGTAATGTTCCACTACTCCCTTTCATTACTAATAACATTCATGTTCTTTCATCTTTAACCCTCTTATTATTTGATTTAACATATATATACATATAATATACCCATATTTTTGCACACTTGATGAATATTAATACATAAATTTGATAGAAAATGGAGATTTCATTTTATAGATAAGCATATGCAAACATGTATTAAAAATTTTAACAAGTGCGCCATTGTAAAATTAGGGAAGTGAGATTATTAAAGACCTCGTTGGGGCTACTTAAAGCCTCATATTTTTGAGATGTCCAAACTATACTTTCTAATTCAAATACATGTAAATATATACACAAGCATAGAAACAAAACCATGCAAAGGTTATATAAAATATTTAACTCATGTGGAGATAAATGACATGAAAAGAAAAGTTTTATTCTATATTCTAGCATATGTATGCATATATATGTAATTAAGCAAGTACATGTTGTTGTTAAACTAAGGAAATGAGATTATCTAAGACCTCCTTGGGACTACATAAAGCCTCGTGTTCTCAGGATGTCTAGACTATATGCATGCTAGCCGAAATACATGTAAACATACACATAAAACATAAATATAAAATAATCTGTTACTATCTTTAAATTACAACTAAATGAAAACTTCATTAAGTATTTATAATAAACATTAACTTAAACTTCACACTATTTGATTCATTATTAATTTATATCAACAAAAAATAATTTTATAACCATATAATTCAACTTACAACAAATCATTTTTATTGAAATAAATTAATTAAATTTTACCACCTAACATACTCAATTCCATTGAATCCATGGACAATCAGGCAAAATAAGCATTCTTTAATATTATCCAAAGTTTTTATAATGTTTAATTTTGATGTTTAAGTTGTTAAAACCTAAAGAGTAGAAATGATACTTAGGATTCACCCCATCCCATGTTAGTTATTTGACATGTTTAAAGAAGAAAGTTAAATAAGTTTAATGAGTTTATTAAGTTCAAGCCACTAATCACATCAACATAATTACCCTTCCCCAAAGCTTGTTTAATTTAACTATCTACTTGATCATAAGCCTTCAATGATATGCTTTGAGAAAATAAAATTAGAGATGCACCTAAAGGAGTCTAATGCAATTAGGCTATTATGTGTAGGAGTTAATTAATTTAAAGGAGAAAAATATCTAAGTTAAATACTCTTATGATTTCCCCACTCCAATGGGATAATCATAATTTCCTTAATGATTTTATGCTATTAAATAGGTAAAGGGATTAATGGATTATATTTAAATTATCTAAAAAAATTTTAATTTTAATTTTAATTTTATCATTAATTTTTCTTAATTATTCTTTAACTATTAAACATATTAATTAACCCTCTTAAAGAAATATACTTGGAAAAATAATTAGGAAAGGGGTCCTAATTATTTCTCTCATCATACCCACTATTTACATTGATTAATTAACACTAATTGTTTAATTTTTACGATTAACCAATTTTATTAATCATTTAACTAATTAAAGAGGGTAATTATGGTTAAAATTCTAAAATCTTTAAACCACATGGAAAATAATTTGAAGAAAATTATGGGAGACAGAGGACAGGCCATGGAATCATCCCACAAAATTTGGAATTAATTTGCCAAGTAATTTGACCTTACTTAAGGTAATTAGTTTGAGCTTCAAGCCTTAATTAAGCATTGTTCATTAAGTGCTAATTAAGGATTTTAACTTTACTAAATTCTCCTCTATCCAAGCTTTCTAAAATGGGTTTATTTGTATATTTTTTTAGATTTTTTACAATTAGTTATGATTTTTTGATGTTTTGGCCATTTAATTACATTTTTAAGCTTTACTTAATCTTTTAAACTATCGATGCCATGCAGATATTGATGCAACAGCTCTTTCCATGTGGTGTCGCAGTATTGGCTACTTAAATTGTTTGAGGCAGGAACTTACTCAGTGGTGGTAGATGCAATTTTATCTTGGCCTTTCGATCTTGAATTGGACGATCGAGATTAATCATGTTATTTTGAAAGGATTAAATCATGATTTCTAACATGATTAATCATGCAAGCCTATTCTAATCATGTGGAATGGACGACTGGTGATCCTTTGTCTTGCAAACAGGAAGATGGAAACCAATTTCCTTCTGTCGATCAATCCAAGCTCATCGGAGCTTAATTAATCAATGGTAGAATTAATTCCAAAATGACCAGGGAATGAATCTTTGGAGATACTATAGTGGTGATCATACAAAAACATGATTTATTTTAAAAATGACCAAAAAAGACTAACACTTAGGGGCCAAGACTATGGTTGCTAGATTTTTACCTTTCTAGAGCTATAGATCGGCGGTCTGCCAATAGAGGTAGCTTCGTCTTATAGAGATGAAGCCTTGTTGAGAAGATCTTGAGCTGTATCTCCATCGATCAAACTGTCAACCAAATGCCACCATAAAGCTTGTCGAAGTTCATCTAAAGACATCTTCTGATGGTCAAAATGCTTGGGAAATGATTTATTTTGGCTCACTAGAGTGAGGTGAAAGTGTGGGAAGAGATAATTTGAGTTTGGTGTAGGTTTGAAGAGTTTTGATGGATGGAGCTCTCGGGTCCGGTCGGGAGCTAGTCTCGCTAGTGGTGGAGTGTAGGAGAAGCTCGAGACAAGGCATGGGACTTTGTGGAATACTTTAGAGAACTCTCTATTGAGTTTAAATGGGTGGGGAGGAGTATACTCTTTTCCCCAACTAAACCAAAGGCTAGGATTGGTTCAGCCTTTGGCAACCGTCCGGCCTATAGTGGCAGGGGATTGTTGAGGTTGATGAGTATGAGAAGCTAAGGGAGTGTAGTGGGCTGCCATAAGGTGCACACTCCTCTTTAGGTGGACCAATGGTTATGCATGGTTGAACTCACCCTCTCTTGGCCAAAGGCTAAACCCAATAGGCTTGGGTTAGGTTTGGTCAGTGCTCCTTTGTCCAAGAAAGGACAAAGGTGGCTTCCAAGGGGTGGGGAGTTGAAGAACCCTTATAAATGGGAATTTTGTCCCATTTGGAGGGCTTGGTTTAATGGGTTAGACCCAAACCAAGTTCACCATGAATTGAGCCTACTTGGGCAGGCTCATGGTGGCCTAAAGATGAGTTATTCCAAGTTTGGTTGGGTTGGGCTTGGTTTGGTTTGGTTTAGGTCAATTTGACCCATGTAGGTCAAATGGGTCATGTTGGGCTAAGTTGACCATTTTGACCAAAAATGGGGGTTTGGGTAAATTTAATTGATCATTTGGAATGAGTGAGAGTAATTGATTTGATTCAATTTGGGTTGGATTTGGATTTGGCTCATATGGTTCAATTTGGGTGAAATGGGTCATGTTGACCAATTTGACCAAATTGGACAAATTGGCTTGAGCATGGGTTAGGTATATGTTCAATTTGTCATTTGTAATGGATTGGAAGATTTTATTTGAATTTATTTGACTTATAGAGTGATTTGGTTTGGTTTGACCCTTTAGGTCAAATTACGCTAAGTAGGACAATTTGGTTGGGTTGACCAAATTGGGTCCAATTGAAGGTTGGATCATGTTTATTATGGAATTGGTGATTGTCCAGAGGCATTGGTTTCAACCAATTTGTTCTAAGATTTGAATTGGTTCAGTTTGACCCTTTAGGTCAAATTAGGTCAACTTGGGTCAAATGGTCAAATTATCTTGATTAGGTTCAATTGATTGTAGTAGAGTGTTCAATAATGACTGATAATCATCAATGAAGGGATTGGATGGCTTGATTTTATCCAATTATAGTTTGATTGGAGTTTGGCTTAATTACCCCTTTTAGGCCACTTTGGGTCATGTGGCTTGGTCAAGTCAACTTGGACCAAATGGAGTTATGGATGGTTTGGATTGTTCAATGATGAATTTGAAGTTGATTGGTGACTTTGATTGCAATTAATTTGGGCTTGATTAGGTTTTGGCTAATTTTAATCTTTTAGGTCAAATGGACTAAATTGTGTTGATCAAATTCACTTTGGTTCAATGAGCTTGATTACAAATGTTGTAGTATTTTGAAAAGATCTATTGAATACTTAGGGTAAAATCAAATTAGATTTAGCTTGGTTCAATGGGTTTGAATGAAGTTATAGGGTTATGGTGGGTTAACTTGGGTTATGATCAAAGTTAATTTGGCTTGGAGCTTGGATTGGAGAACCAAACTCAATTAAGATTAATTGAATAGGTTTGAGTTGTTTTAGCTCCAACCACATAAGCTTAAATTTGCATGAGTGGATGGGCATGAGTTTTGGTTTAGCCCTTAGGGTAGGTGAAACCTACTTGTCTTAAGGAAAACTCTAGGCTTAGGGTTATGCCCTATAAATCTCTAGGTCTAGGTTTAGTGTTCTCTTAATCACTAGAAGTGTCCTAGCACTATGAAAGTCTATGTGTTTAGAAGGCTCCTAGATCTAAGATGGGAGGGATCAGTCCTCACTCCAAAAGTGAGGTCAACATTCCCCGTACCCAAAAACTCATCTAAAATGACTTTTACATGATGATGCTATAAACTTTGCATATATTAGAGGATGTACCCACTCTAAAAGACTATTGCAATCTCCTCATCTTCATATTAAGGGAATCCTCTATTTTTTTAAAGGTTCATATGGACTTAATTTGGTTTAGACTAAATTTGATCAATATGAATCAAGTTGCCTCGCTTAACCTAATTAGTCATTTGATGACTTTGGTTTAGATTAATTTATCTTTAATTGATGATTTGTGACATTTGTGATTGGTTAATTTCATTTAATTTCAATTAGATTTTGAGTTTAGCCCAAATTAACCTACTTTAGCTCAAATCGGTTGTTAAGTTTATTTAAGTCAAATAAGAAATTTTACTCAAATCAAGGTTTGTTTTGGTTTTGATTACGTCTAATTAAGTATTTGAGAAGATTTGGGGCAATTAATTAAAATCAATTTGAAATTGATTTTGATTTAGACTAATTTTAACCCAAATTTGCCTAAACGGGTCAAGATGGGTTTAGTTGGGTCAAATGACCATATTCATTAAATTGAACCCAATCATTGGTTTAATTATGTTTAATTATAATTTTAAAGTTTTTTTAAATATTTAGTTTTGATTAATTTCTAATTTAGTTTTAATTTGATGTAATGACATCCATTTGGTTTTATTTGGGTTAAGTGGCCAAATCAACCTACTTGAATCCCCATTGAATTTAGATTTATTTAGTTTTATATTTGAAAATATTCAATTTGATAATTTTGAGTCTTTGGGATGATACAATTTGATTGAATCTTAAAAGGTAGACTTTTTATCTTCATTTAGCCCACATGGTCAACTTAGGTCAAATGATTTTAAATGGCCACTTTGTCCCTCATTTAAACTCAATTTTACATTTATTTATGTTTATATTTTATTTTAATACTTTTTTAAATTTAGTTTTAATTTAGTTTTATTTAATGTTCTTGGATATTAGTGATTTTGAGCTTAAATGAGTTAATTGGGTCAATTATCCCAATTATTCCAATTTAGGCACAAATGAGTATAAATTTTAATTCGAATATGCTTGATTTTGGTTTAGATTGATTTTTAATGAATTTAGATTTGATTAGGTTTACCTAAGCACTAAGAATGTGTCCTATGTGCCTAGGTGGGAAATTCTCTACTATAAGAATGAAATCCTATGTGCTAAAGCGATGATTGTGAACCACATCCAAAAATTAGGTCAACAACAACATTTGAAAAGTAATCTCAATCCTTTGAGCTTAAAGATATCATCAATGGAGAGTATTTTATTGAAAAATCTCCAAAGTAAAAAGGACATAAAAGATTTGGGAATTGGGTTCCAAATAAATTTCCCCCACATAATTGATAATTTGGGTTTGAACTTTGAGTAAATAGTTTTGTTTGATGAGGATTATTTTCTTTCATATTTAAAAAATAACTGATCTCGCTATTATTTTTACAAATATATCTTCTCTATATCCTGAATTATTTCACTAGGTAAGTAATGTGCAAACATATCAGTGTTCCAACCATCATCATGCTGAAAATCAAATACTTTAAGACTTTTTTGATAAAATTTACTATAGAAATCAAAGTGGAGGGTTTTAGGGTACTAGTTATCTCTCTAAAATTTAATGTTCCCTTCACCATTATTTTAATAGATATGGCTTTCAGCATTTTGTCTATGTGATAGGAGAGTCTTCCAAGAGCTAGAATCATCATTATGAGTCAAGACTTGAATCTGGAAAACCAACCCACAGATTTTTATTTTCCATGAAATGAATCCATAACCTAATTAAGTTTAAATTAATAGTGCCAATTAATGACTTCTTGTTTAGGACACCATCTTCCTTTGGTTTGCAAACCTTAATCCATTTTGACCAATATTATGTGTTGCCATTTCTTCCCCAAATGAACTTATTAAATAATGTCCTCAACTCACCTTCATTTTAATAAGCATGTTGAGGGCTTGAGTACAACATAGAGAAATTGAACTAAGATGCTTTAGACAACAATTAGATGGACCCCATAAGAAAGGAAGTTGTTATCTTATGTGTTAATCCTCTTTTGAACCTTTTGAATAAGTTCATCAGAAAGACAAGCTTTGACTCTTTCTTTACACAGACAATTGCATATGTAATTGATTGGAAAGTAAGCTTTAGAGAACCTAGTAAATCTTTTCATCTAATTAGTATTTTTGGTATTAATGCTTTTACTTATTAAGAAATAACATTTTCTATTGTTGAAATGCAAACCATACATGTTTTCAAATTGTTGGAGTATATGAAAGATTTTTTTTTAATAGAACTTTTGCTACCATTATTTAATAGGAGAACATCATATACAAATATTAAATGAAAAATTGGAATTGCTATTTTAGCAGCCAAAGAAGTTGATTTATGTCCTTTGATGGTTTTGTTTAACACCCTTGAGAGATAATCCTTATTTATAATAAAGAGTGTGGGGGGTAACAGGGTCTCCTTGTTTGATGCCACTTTTAGATCAAAAAAAGCCATAAGCTTACCCATTTAGAAGGACGACATAGGATTTGTTGTTAAAATTGTGACATCTAGATTGTAGAATGAAATAAAGATGCATCTAGCTTGAATAGCTTTGAGAATGAAGTCCCACTTAATGTCGTCAAATGCCATTTTGACGTCTTGCTTGATGATTTAATTGCACCCCTACATTTCTTGTTTAAATCCCTTATGAGTTCTTTAGCAAGTAAAAGGTTATTAGTGATGTTTTTTCCATTAATGAAAGCTACTTAGTTGTTAGATATAATATGAAAGGGAACCTATTGAAGCTTTATTTCAACAATTTTACTAATGATTTTACTAATGATTGAAGTAAGCTTGATATGTCTGAAGTTGCCCCATCCTATATTATCTTAGTTTTTAGAAATGAGAGCAATAATAGAAGAGGAAAAGTACTTGTTCATATGGGCTCCTTTAAAATAGGCTTGAATTTCATTAATAATGTTAGTATTAATTATGTCCCATGAGTGTTGATAGAACAATGTAGTGAAGCCATCCATGGAGAATAAGGCACCTTTAATTTCATATTTAGAAGGTATATGCGTATCCTTGAGGTATTGATGTATGTTCTTTTATCTTCAAAGAATTCAATATTAAAGTGAAAGTCCAATTATTTTACATTAATGTAATGTTCAGAAAAAAAAAAGTAGATTTTCAAAATAGCTTAAACTAGCCTAAACAAATGTTTGATATATTCTCAAGCCATACCCTTAATAAATCTTTAATTCCTAAAATGGTATTAGCTTCCCTCTTCTTCTTAATGCAAACATGGAAGAATATATAGTTTCAATCTCTCTCCAAATAAAGTTTAGTTGTAGCCTTTTATCTTAAAAATGATTCTTTGATGTTGAAGCACTTACAATATTAATTATTCTTGATTCAACAGATTTCCTAAAGTTTTTGAATTGTCCTCTGCAAATTGCTTCTCTAAAAGAAAACCTTTAGCTTCAACTTCTTGAACTTGCTTATAAATATCACCAAAGATAGTCGAGTTCCATTGTTTAAGTTTAGTTACAAGAATTTTGTGCAATCTCAAGAGCATAATCCTAATTTTCTAAAGTTTTTGAATTGTCCCCTGCAAATTGCTTCTCTAAAAGAAAACCTTTAGCTCCAACTTGCTTATGAATATCACCGAAGATAGTCCAATTCCATTATTTTTAAGTTCAGTTACAACAATCTTTCGCAATCTCAAAGCATAATCATGTATTTATTCCTATCATCATTGGACCATGCTGCTTTAACATAGTTATTAAAGTCAGGATGAGAAATCCATATGTTTTAGAATCTAAAAGAGGTAGATTCTGGCTAAGAAATAGAGTTGATTATGAGGATCAAGGATGAGTGGTCGAAAACTATTCTACTAAGTTGTTTGACAATAGTAAACTAAAATAGGTTATGCCAATTGCATTAATAAGGATGTTGTCTAATCTTTCCATTGTTTTGCCTTTAATCTAGGTGAAGTTGTAACCATAATACTTACCATCAAGTAGATTAGCAAAAGCTATAAAATCAACAAATTTAACCATAGTAGGTATTTTTGGTCTTAAACCTCCTTTCTTGTCAACAACGTTGGTTATCTTATTGATGTCTCCACAAAATAAACTAAAGGCCTATCATTGAATTGCCACTTGAATTGAATTTTTCCATAAATATTTTTTACATTTCTTTGGAACAAATAATATAAATTGAAGTACCATGGATGCAAAAAATTAGTATAGGTAAATGAAACATGTACAAATTGGGTATCATCCATTATAGTGTTGACTTAAATGTTGTCATAATAGAAAAGCTAAACCTTTTTTTGCTCTAGTTGCTAATCCATATGAAACTATTTAATCTTTTCAAAATTTTGAGGGTAATGATTCAATCTACTTTGTATTTATTAATGATGTTATAAAGCTTTTAGGGGTCATTAGATTTTGTAATGCCTCTTATATTGCATATTAGAAATTTAATCATGTGGTTGAAGCTAGCTACCCCTTGTGATCTAGTTAAAATTCTATCAACCAAAGTAGTTAGAATTGCAACACTCGAATGGTTTTCCCAAGTTCTTAATACTAGTTGGGTAATGTGTTTCGACTCTCTAAAACCATTAGGTTTGGCTCTCTTTGATTTTTGAATGGCCTATTCTTCATTTATTCTATTGCTTGTTGTAAATGTTGCTTATCAATGGTGGTGGTGTTGTGAGTGTCTTGGAAATTATCATGTGATTGTGGATTAACTTTTGGGTGCTAAAATTCTTCATAACTTTTAAGAGATTCATTTTAATTCATTAGTTAAGTGAGACTCTAGTTTTGGTCATTACTATTTGAGAGAGGCTCTTTGGAAGTTACATTGGGCATTGGGTCATCTTCATGTAATTCATTATTATTTTCATGATCAAACTCTAGATTGAGGGTATGATAAACAATTTAATTTTTATCCATTGTAGCATCCACTTGATTATCAATAGCTTCTTTATTTTTCCTTAAGGCTTTCATTTTTTCCACGTTCATTTTCTAAAGATTTGGGTAAGAAACATAACAATTGTCAAGGAGATGTCCAAACATCTTTCATTAGTGTAGTAATGAAACTTTTGTTCAGTTTTAATAGTTTGCCAATAACCATTTGATGGTGAGCGAATCCAAATCTCATTAGCATGCTGGGAAGTGAATTCCAATTCAACAAGGACACGAGCAGAAGAAGATCATAATTAGGAAGTCCAGTTTGAGGGGTTGTCAAAAATTTGTAGTAATAGAGTAAAGGAATTTTTTGTTGAAAAGGTGGAAGTTCATATTTGAAAATTTAATCCATAATAAAATCATTTAATGTTATGGTTAAAGGAAGTTGTCCATTTTAGTATTTTCATAGGAATGTTCTCCATGTTGTACAACTTCTTTAAAAAAGATTCAAGCATTTTCTTGTTCCCTAGAAAGTTTAATGGATATATGCCTACTGTCGAGCAATCCCATAGTCTATTTGCCTATAATCTTCAGTCCATCAAAATATTTGTGGATGCAATCCATCTTAGGCTGTTAAAATGTTAACTTTCCAATTAGATTAAATTTGAGGGGTTTAGAAAGTACAAAGGTTTGTTTTAAATTTGGATAGGAAAAGAATTAGTTTTTCATTTTTTTTTTATTAGCATACTTAAGGAAACCATTCTCCATGCCTTTAGAAAACTTCTCATGGTAAACTGGTGGGAAAATGAGGTTATTAAACAACTCAATTGGTGACTTAAAATTAGTGTTGAAGTTTGCAACAACAGCAACATAGGTTGGTGGATTTATAATGAGCTAAAAGAGAAATGGAAAAGTAGAGGAAGATTAACTTTTGAAGACCAATGGAACAATAACCCTATTGTAGGAAGAAACTTACCTCAATGACAAGAGATCTCAACTTTCCATATCCTATGGTACTAGTTCTTTTCTTGCAATAATAATTTTTCTTAGGCAACTAATTTGTATGCACATATATTAGTGTCCATAAAGTTAATTGATATAGTCAACCATATTCTATATAAAGTTAATTTAAAATTAATCAAATTAGGTGTTTTGTGATAGTGTAGTGGACCATATGCTCATAGTTCGATGTTTAGATGAATGAAGCCAAAGTGTGCAAATGTACTGGTGCAATATGGTGTTCTAATAAGAATTTTTGTCATGGAAAACTTAATAAGGATCAAATGAAAATTTAACCTAGATTCAAGGTTATGATTATATGTATAATTCAAATAAGATAATAAAGCCAAAGTTAAAAGTCAAGTCATTTGATTTTTCTCGCAAATAACTTAATTTCAAAATTTAAAATTTAGGACTTTCAAATTGAAAAGAATTTAAGGTAGGCATTAATGGTTATATAAAATCATGAAATATTTATGCACATGAAATGACAATCTTAAAATTTTTTAATGGCATTAAAGTTTTTTTTAATCAAGAAATTAAAATTTTATGTATTTTAACTATTAAAATTAAGAAAAGATCTTAAATAAATCTCAATAAATTAGACTAAGATATGAATAATATAATGCACCACTCTATTACATTCCATGGTAAGGGGCCACTAAGAGTAAAATTATGATTTTAAAAAATGATTATTTTTATTTAAAAATTTAAAATATCATGTCAATATCCCAATTAGCCTTTAGAGAAATTTAGAGTCATATATCAAAATTAAGGAGCATCCCAAAAATTTATTCATAATTTTAAAAATTATTTAAATGAGTCTAAAAAATTAAAATAGTAAACAATATACTTTTTTTTAAGTGATTAGAATCATTAAATTAGTTAAAATGAGGTTAGACAAGATCATGGTTTGACATGATCAAAACCATTAATCCAAATCAAAAGTTTTGATTTCTTCTTGTACATCAAGAATAGTAAATATGTTACATGAATTTGAGCATTTTTTTCTTCATAATACCCCAATGGACGTGATTTTTATTAGAGTAGCTATAGAAGGCTAATGGTTATTGTTGACCTCATTTATGGATGAGGTTAACAATATTTCTGAAATTAATAATTAGGACATCTAATCTTGGATCAAAACCCTCATAATTAGACACTTAGGACACTGCACTTAGTGACCTAGTGCATCCTCCTTGGGTTTGATCTAACCTAATGGGTTTAGGAAGATTCAACCAAAATCTCAAACTAAATCAAAACATACACCACTTGAAATCTGAATTTAATTAGGCTTAGATTAAGGTTTAATTTAGGGAATTAAACCTAATTACCTTATTGAAGCTAAAGATCACATAAACATAAGAAATTCAAACAAAATCAAACAAAACCAAATAAACCAAAATAAATTCAAATTAAATTAAAAGAAATCCAAATCCAAATCAAGGCCAAAAATTGTATACCCTTTAACATAGGATTGACTTTATGTGGGTCCCACCAAGTCAAAGGTCAACCCATCAAAATTTGGCCAAATGAAATCTTTCCAAATAACACAAATGATAGAATAAACATGTATACACATGAATCTAAAAAATATTAAATTATTTTCCACTTAAATGGGTTAATTACATCACTTAATCTAAATAGGCTTAAATGAGTCCTATATTCAAACCAAAATCAAATTAAAATCAACTCAATTTGATTATTTAAAACTATTTGAAAATAATAATTAAACATAATCTAACTAATCATTTGACTTAATTTGATCAAATTGGTCATTTGACCCACCTAAACCCAAACTTAACCCATTAAGCCAAATTTGAGCCAAATGGGTCAAAATTGAAATTAACCACACAACAATTAAAATCAATCATTATAAATCACTCCATATATGTAATTAAGCATGATTGGAGATCAACCAAAATTTACTTAAGCCAAATGGGTCATTTGAACCCAGTTGGATTCAAGATTAACCTATTTAATCCTAATGGGTTAAATTGAAAGGAAATATAAAATCAACTCAAAACTTAAAGGAATTAATCAAATAAAAACTTAATAAATGTTCAATTAAAGATAATTAAACCCAAATTTAAATAAATTGATCAAAATAAAAAAGATTAAAACACTTTGAATCCAAATGGCATGAATTGGGTTCAAACCTCCAATCCAACTCAAATGGAATTGGGTTCAACCTAAAGTTCACATTGGGTTTGATTTGGGCAGCCAAACACCAACTTAAGGGCTATGGTGGTGAGGCCAAAATCCATAAAATTAAAAGTCAATGGGATGAGGTTGAAACCATGTGAAGGGAGAAGGAATCAAAAAGCAAGGAAGAAAAATCCTACTTCCCCTCCTCCATACCTCATCCACCTCATGGCTTCTATTAGTTTTTGGCTTCTTTCCAGTTAATTGATAACCTCCAAAGAGGAGATCAATGGGATAAGGTGGCTTCCTCTATGGCATAGCAAGAAAAAATGCAAGAGAGAATCCAATGAAGAAAACTCTTAGCGAAAGAGAGAAATGGGAAGAAAAGGCTTCCTCCCCTCAAACATTTCATCCAAACACTTTCACAAGGTTAAGAGGAACACAATCAATCCTTTGGCCGAGCCTCTCACCATAGGTGATCGAATTCCAGGGACTTAATGCTATTGATATATGGCTTTCGACCAAGTATGGAAAAAGAGGAGAGAGGCCCTCTCCTCTCCATTTATTTATTCCAATACATCCACAAGACATAGACATTTCAGTTTGAAGCCTCCCCCAAAGCATTCGATGCTTGCAAGCCAGAAATCCACCATGGTCGATGGAAAACCTCTCGACCTATATTGGAAAAATGAGAGGGAGAGCATTTCATGCCAAATTGACTCTCCTTACGCGTTCTAGGGGTCAAGGCGAGTTTAATTAAATATTCCATTGACCCCTACTCCATTGGTTAGCTAGAGAACATCCAAAATCAATGGTAAATAGCCATGAGGTGGTCTCCACGATGTTAGGTACGGAGGTAAGCCACCAAGTCATGTAATAGCTTCATCTTATCGAGGCGAAGGTGTTAGAACCATGGCATCCAACAGGGATCGATGTCGATGAGGTATGCTTCAAAAATAATGCCTTTAACAAATTTATTTTGTCCTTTGTGGACAGAAAAAAATTAATCTCTAAGGGGATTAAATTGTATTGATTGATTGCAAATAGATCCTTCATTAATTTGCAATCAAAATTATGTGATTTCATCAGTTCAATCGTCGAAGATCAATCTCGAAGGATGGATAGTCCTTGATTCTCTAGCAGAAGTAGGGGAGATAATATTCGTCATTCATTCCTTCTATTTGAAATGGACAACCAAGATTTAATTGAATGATCCAATTTAATACCTATAAGAATCGCAGGCGTGTTCGTGGCTATCCGATCTTCAATCGGACGGTCATAGATCAGCCCACATGGCTACCTCTTTTGATGTGGGACACGCATGGATCCCACATGACCCAAATGGCACCACATCAAATGGCAATGGCGTCCATCAACGCCACGATAGTGCTGCCATTTAAAATAAATTTTCTTATTTTTTGATTTAAAAATATTAAAAAATGTGAGCAACTTCAAAACATTATATAAAATAAAATATAAATCCAAAAAATGCAAATAAGGGCTCTATGGATTTATCTAAATGAATATAATCCATTAAACTCAAAATCTCTAAGTAATTTTAGGTAATTTTGGATTAATTTGATTTTCAATAAAAATAATCGAACTCAAATTATTCACAAACCATTAATCCAATTAAAGTTAAACTTTGCAGAATTGAAACTGAGGTTAAAATACACATTAGGAAAAACTTTCATGAATTTATTCAGAGTAAATCAAAAGATATTAAATTTCAAACTCAAAATTTTAATTTTAATAAAATAAATTAAAATTAAATGAAATAGATCATAAAAAATGATCAAATCTCTTTAAATTATTATAATAAACATTAATGAGCTTAAAAACACTACTGAAACCCATTAAAACTTAATAAATCAAAAAATGGCCAAATTTAGTTAATTAATTAATCAAATTAATTAACGTGAACATAAAACAAATCACAACCAATCAACCAAAACTCTGAAAATTTCAAATGAACTCTCTATGGATGCATCTTCCATAAAGGAATTTAGGGAACCAAACCCCTAAGTAATTCCTACTAAATTAAGCATAATTTTTATTTTAATGAAATAGTTAAAACCTTAATTACACCATAATCATGCATTTGATTAAAATAAAATTTTAGAAAAATCAAACTAGCAAGGAACCCAACTTACCATAAAATTCTTAAGTTTAATTGACATCTAGATTAGAAGTTATTGAGTTTCCAATCTCTAATTTGATTTACATTAAATAATAAATTAAATTTCCAAAAATTATTAAAATTTCATAAATTAATTTAGAACATCTTCATCAACATTAGAACACCTAAGGACAATTTTCCAACATTCTAAATCAAAGAAATTTGGTTGATTACAAACTTAAGATTTAATGGAAATCATTAAAAATGCAAAACCAAATTAAACCATAAAGTTAACAATTCATTAAATTCATGATCAACCAACTAAGGAAATCTTAATCCATAATTAATGTAGATTGAGATTGGATTAAAACATTAACTTAAATGTATTAGGTTAACATAATTCAAATTAAATGAATTCAATGAACATAAATTTTAATGAAACAAATAATAAAATCAATCCAAATCAAATCAAATTGAAGATGAATTAAACCAATTAAATTTAATTAGATCACTGAAATAAAAAAGAATAATTAAATGTCAAAAACAAAATTAAAATATTAATCCAAATTAAATTCAAATCAAATCATCCAAATGAATCTGAAAGAAGCTAATTAAGATACTTAGGATCTTAGTTAGATCTTTAGGATGAATCTTAATCTCAGGGTAAAGATTTTATTCTATTAAGATTTAGGATGTTGAATGGAGTGTGTTCCACCCAAAAGTGAAATCTATTTTATTCTTTATTCATAAAACCTAAACTTCACTTTAACATAAAAATGAACTTAAAAATGAAAAAAAATCACAAATCATTAAATCATTTGAATTGAAACCATATAAAGGTAAATCAAACAAACCACAAAACTTAAATTAAAATTTGAAACTTAAATGGCCTAGTAAAGTCTTGCTACATGAGCCTATTTCCTTCACACACTAGATCATTAGGTTAAGGATCCTAGACTTAGGTTAGATCATTCTATGATATTATGTGATATTTTGTGATGTTATGTGATGTATGTTTTATGGTGAACTATTTTAGACTACTTGTCTAGGATTATTTGCTCATTACACTGTATGGTAGGACATTCTTTTAAAACTAATGATATCTTCTACAAGGGGCTCTGCTAAATGGTATAGCTGTAAAATAAATTATAAAATTTCTAATTTCTTCCAGGTATGCTTAAGTTCTTAAGCTTAGCTCAACAAGATAGGTGGACTGGGCAAGTAACTAATGTTAAGCCTATATATTTGTAAAATATAATAATTGTGTGTTGTTTGTATTTTCTTGACATCTATTTTGCAAAGCTTAGGATTTATTTTTGAATTTAAAATGTAAATTTGAGCGTAAAATTAGGTTAGGATCTATGGGGACTACAATTAGCAGGAGCTGATCCTACCAGCAGATAAGTGTAGTGGTCCCCTATGAAGCCCAATTGAGATCCCGTAAGAAAGATATGATCCTGAAAAGAAGACCCATAGATCTAAACTTGTAGTTCTAGACTGGGTTGTATAAGGCGATAGCTCGGTTGCCCATTTTCTCTTTCTTTCAGGGTGTATAGTGGTACCCAGCTGCATTAGCCTGTTCATTAATTTAAATTAGTCTGATTTACTTTGGATGCACAATAGAACCAACCTACCTTTCTAGGTTTCTTTCTGTGATGTGGTTTCTATGATGAATGCCTGAACAATTAAGCTCTTAGGTAAACTAAATTTTCTACTCAATCTAAATCTAAACAACTTGAACAAAAAAATAAAAAAACTCATAACTTTACTTTAACCAAAGCCCTAGGAAAAATTTAAAATCAACTAGAAATAATTAGCTTTTGTGAACCATGCTAGCATATTGTTCTAATTCCATGAATTGCGCACTTCATCCATTACACATAATGGGCATCTGCCCTGTGAGGATGACCACCTTCTTAGAGAACTCTGCCTTCTTTTCTTGATTTGGCCTATGACCACTTCTAATTGCATGTCATTTAGGCATAAACTGCAAACCTGAAAGCCTTAAATGAATCATGAGTCATAACATTTAAAAGCTAGAAAATATGCATTAGTTAGGTGCATTTCATACCTTATATGATCCTAGGGATTAAAGAGTGAGTCTAGGTTCTCAGAATCTTTTCTAAAATGCAATAACCTAGCCATCTTACATACATGCAACTTGGCATCATGGATTTAAAATGCACTTAGGCAGTGTTAGCTTGCAACCCTTCCAGACAGGTTATAAGTCCAAAAGATTCAGGAATATGTTTCCTTTCTCAAATAAGAAAATTGGTCAAAATTTTCTAAAAGTGGAATAAGGCTGAGCCTCTAATTTGTATCAGAAGCACATATAGATTTAGGTTTTGAAGCATCTTCTTCGGAGTAAGTCTTCAACCCTAGGCATTTCTATAGTCTTGTGCTGTTAGAATCTAAGTCATATATTTCTAATAAAATGTCAACTTAAAATTCTATTTAAATTCCAAAATTTAAAGCCCAATATTAGGATAGTTGTAATGACTACTGTCATCATAATATCAACAAGCATTTCCTACTTTATCCAGATTAGATTCCAAAAATAAATCTATCTAGCTTGGATCATTCCTTATCAAAATTTCAAATTATCATTTTGTTTAGAAACAACTTAGAAATCCATAGAAATAATAGATTATTTCTTTAATCGAGCATATTCTTAGACAGATATCATTCAATCCTAAGATGTAAATAATTATAAAGGCTTGCCCTTATAGGGAACCATAAACCGAGTTTAAAATAAACCATGTTCTACTTCTCATATAGTTTCGGGGAAATGCTCTGGTACATTAAAGTCCCATTAACCTTAGGAGTTTTTTTATTAAATGATTGAATCCATTATAAAATAACATGTTTATCTTTCGAGATAATATGTTTATTCCATAATTATGTATTTGATCATCCAAATATGAATTTCCTAAATTCTATATGGTGTCATAAATGTTTCCCATAGAGATATTTTCATGTGGGCCACTTTGCCCACAATTGATCCTAATGCTAGGAAGACAAAAGTAGAAAGGTTAGAGCTAATGCTTGATTTCCTCATCTACATGAGTTATAATGCACAAATATTTTAATCCTTCTAACTTCAATAAGAAGAGTAAAAACCTATTGGGGATTTGTTTGAATTGCATTAGATCAGTGGGTCAAAAAAAACCTATTTCTTTCTTTCAAAGACAATGGTGAGTGGGATATTATAAAAGGTTTAAGATAGTAGAATAAGTATGATGGAGTTGTTGTGCCCTCTAAAATTATGATTTCTCAATTCTTTTGCTTTGGAGAACTCATGGTTATGGTTTGCCAAGGTTAGCTCAGCTAACTACTTTGAATGCATAGCTTATTTTTGCAAGAAATTATGAAGTAATAGCAAGAGCTATAAGAAATCTTATGCATGGATGAATGACATTATTTTACTAACTCCTAAGTAAATGCATTCAATTCATCATATTTCCACTTCATGAAAACTAGCCTAATGACCTAAGCTAAAAGCAAATATCTAGCTAAACTTTAGAAATAATTTTTCACATATTAATTTGGAACTAAATTGATTTATCTCTTATTTAATGTATTGTGTCCAAAATGGGTCATGATAACTCATTTGGTCAAATAAATTAGAGTGATAAAATGGGTTTGGGTTAACTAAGGACATGCTCCAAACATCTAACGATAATATCACTTACAAGCATTTGGCATGATTTAACCATTTGGTGTGTTTATTCTCTTAAAATAATTTAATATTCTCATTAATTTTCAAAAGAGGTCATTTTAACTTATTTTGTCAAATTGATCACATTGGTAATGTAGATAGAACTGTGCATCTATCATGGCAATGTATACTTGAATGAATTTTATATTTTTTTTTCTTTTTATCTTATTTTTTATTATATACATCAAACCTCTACATAATTATCATGGCATTATATCTTGGTTTAAAATAAAATAAAATTGATCCTCTAGATAATCCATCTAATTTAGAAGAAAGTAAATATAAGAAAAACCATTAACCTATATCTATGCTAGTAGAAGAGTGTTATGATATTTCTTTTTATTGCACAATAAGGCATGCATTTTGGTGTGGAAAAGTGTGTTAACATGATGATAAAGTCTAGAAATAAAATTTTTAACAAGAGATGAGAACACAATACATGTAAAATTTCCATCTTTACTTTTAATCATTGTAAATAATTATTCATAAACATATCATCAAGTTTATTTAGGAGATTTAGAGAATGTGGGTTTCCCAATGCCCTAGAGGAACTAGGCTACCTTTGGTAATTTCACTTGAGAACACCTCTAAGATAAACCCTTGATAAGTGGAAACATACCATTATTTTGAATTTTTTTTGGGTTTATCATGGAAGACTTGTGATTCAATAATTATTACAAAATAAATTTATTTATATATTAGGTAGAGGATGAATCACGATAACTAAGTGTGATGATACTCTAATATATAAAATGCCTAAGTAACAATAGTCATTAAATAACAAAAGACACAATAAAAAGTATGATGGGCTTAAGGGGTAAATGTGTAAGGGAAATAGATAAGGAAAAGTTAGAAATGATCTTAATCTAGGTTTTATGGATATATCATCCTAGTCTATAAGCCTATGATCATTTAACATTGGAAGGTAGTCAACCCAACACAACTATAAGAGTTTTTATCAGTATCCTTGAATTTCATCTTCTAAGGTTAGCTTCATCACCTCAAATGAGAGATAAAATCAAGATATATAGTAAGCAATTTATAAGGAAAAGGCTAGAAAAGATGGAAGAATTTCAATATTTACATAAATAAGGAACTGTTCACAAAAAGTAAAGATATGTGATAGACTAGTTATATACAACTTGTGAGTTTGGACTTATAATCTTGTTTGGGCTAGGTTGGCACTTTGTAGCTTACTAGAACTTTTTATACATGAGTAAGACTATTTCTACCTAGAGCACTATCCTAAGAGATATGACATGGAATCAAGTTATATATCCTTAAGTGAAGACTTTTAATACATTCTTGACTTGCTATGTTATGTATATGCACCAACACTTAAGGATTTAAATTACTAATTAGCTTTATCTTAGACATTATTTAGTAGATATAAAAGCAAAAGTAACTTAAGATATTTGATATTAAAAAGCCTTAATATTAATTTTAATATATTTTTTCTAGTTAATCTTAAAGGTTATTACTATTTTCTTAAAGTTGATATAAAATTTTCTAACTTATAAGTCTACTGTGAAATCATTTACAACTTAGATAATCACATTATACTAATAAAATCTAATAAAAAAGTCAAACAAATTTAAACAAATCATTGTGTTATGAATAATATGTAATATGCTCATGTAGTTAGGAAGTCTACTTATGCATGTATAAAATAAAAATAAGAAAGGGTAGCCGTGTTCTACCCAACAAACTCAATTGATTTGAGTATTCAATTATAAGTTAAAATTTTCTCTATTCCTAGTCCTTTCTCCTCATTAAAAGTAATTATTCCTTGTCATTAATTGTCTAATGCTAGACCAAGAAATTAGCTTATACATTATTTTTGAATATAAAAATTTAAAATGATAGATAGTAAAGAATGTATCCTAGACTAGATAGATCTAGTATAGTACAATTGAAACATCGCATATTAACAATATAGAAGCATTTATATGTTGAAACACGATCCTTGTAAAAGTCAAAAGTAAAGTAATGGTCGCACATCAAGCACCTAAGAGAAAATATGTTTATCTTATTGCAATAAAATAATCAAAGAATTATAACAAAATCCTATAATAAATGCAACAATCAATCTCGATTCTAACTATACTCAAGCAACCTTATCTTATGCTTCAAAGGATTTTCACACCAAATTGACCTAACTACATCCTCCTTATGTTAAGTGGTTAAAGGGTGTGAACTATCACAACACCTGTAAAAAAAGTTAGTGTATCCCTAAGGTAAAATCATATGAAGTAAATGACTTACGAAGCTGAATCATTTATAGAAGCTAAATCACCTTAAGACTTATCACTTTATAGTGAATCAAAGTGATGGGCATTAGGATAATTGAGCTCATTGAATTGATGTAGAAAACAAAAGGTGGAAAGGACCTATCACAAGGTCCCAAATTAAAAGCTTAAACTTATGAGGACTATATTATATTTTATGTGTTATAGTATTTTATATTTGTGTCTCATGTCTTATATTATAAAGTAGAGGATATATTTAATCATGTTTAAGTGTTGTATGAGAGTTTTGATTCAAATTATTTAGTATTTTAGTGTCAAAAGTGCATCAGTAGTATAGCACCTAGGCACTAACCTTTTGGCACCATGGCACTACGACCAACTCCTTACAAGGTGTCTAGGTAGAGAATCCAGTGCCTTGACACTATGAAACAATGGGTTTCACATTATGATAATTGTTTGGAGCCTTTATCCCTAAGGACACATCCCTTGGAGTATTGTACTTATATAAACTCTAATTCTAATTTAATGGAGACTTTAGACTAATTTTATGTGAAAACTTGTGTGAACAATATTTAGGTTGGAGCTTAGTGGCCAACCATTAATGGATTTGGTCATCTCTCACTGCCATTCTACTTAGGTGAGTAGAACTTTCTTGCATCTCTTCCACTTTGGTGAGTGGAAGATCTTGAAGCACTTATTCTTCCTCGATCTGCTATGACATTCTTTCCATGACTGCTCCATCATGAATAGTCATATGAGATGTAATTATGACTAAAATAATTTTATTATCAAATGAGCCATTACCTAATAATATTAGTTATTAATCATAATTTGTTAGTTCAAGTACAATGTTTTCTAACTAGTGACATTACTTTTCTTTGTTGTAAATGAATCAATATGATGAAATTAGTTGAAACCATCATCTATAAGGCATGAGATTAAAGTGTTCAAGAGAGATATGAACACTTAAGGATAGATAGGTTTGGATATACAAAAAATATCATTGATGTATACAAGTGCATGGTAATACTGGACAGAAACTATTTATTCAAAAAAGGAAAAAATGAAGCCAAGTATAGGTGTATACTTGGAAATAGCATGTGACTAACTATAAAATAGCTTTGTTAAACTACTATGACTTTATTAGGAATTTGATTGATGATGATTCTAGGCAAACGCAAATTTTAATTTAAACCAAAAAACATCAGAAGTTCACAAAAAAATAGTACAATATACTATAAATGCCTAAATTATTATGTGAATAATTAGCTAATGTAAAACTTTTAATCAAGTGAGCATAACTGAAAGTATATAAGAAGCTATTGGTAAGAATACTTGGTCAAATGAATTGACCGAGTATAAGGAGTGTGGTAAAGAGTGTAATGCCAAACTAGGGAATCAATTGAAGAAGAAGGGATGATATGTATAATGGTAATGATGTAAGCTACTAAAAGAGTTAAAAAAATCAAAACATTAGGATGCTTTGTAGTTTCATCCTAGAACATGTGTTCCCCACTAAGTAGACTCACTTGGCTAAGCAACTAACAAGTGTGCACGGGTATTAGTGTGAAAATGGTGCTCATTATTATAATCAATTTCGTGATTAAAATTCAAGTTGAAATCAAGTAAATTATGTTTAAAACTAATGAGGGAATGTTGTGATGTATGTTTTTAATTTAATACATGAGTATAATCAAGAAGTGTGGACATACATAGTATTCTAATATAATTTTTACTCTAGTCAAATTTTAAGAATCTCAGTAATTTGAATTTTGGAATTATTAAAATATTTCTCAAGAAATTAAATAATATTAAAAGTGGCCTTACTTTAAAACTCTTAAAGTTTTTAAATTAATAAGATACAAAGGTAATGTTAAAAATAATTGATTATTCTTTTGCCATTAATAAATTTTCTTATACAAATATACTTAATATATACTTTTAAATATCTAATAAATGAAATTACATGTTTTATTATTAAAAATATATCTAATATGTACATTTTAAATAAATCTCAATAAATTTTGTAATGTTGTCAATACTACATTACATCTATGTGGAACATCATCTAGCTATGGACCCCACTAAAGGCTAAATGGTAATTTTCCAACAATATGATTTTCTTCATGAAAATTTAAAATAAATGCATTTGGTTACATCAAAATTTATAAAAATTAAAGAAATTAAAAAAAAAACATTTTGGGACAAACATAACATAATGTAATTTTTTCTATAATTTTTTTTGATATTATTAAATAATTTTAAAATATTAAAAACACTCAAATTCTTTTATTTAAATTTATTTAACAACTTAAACATAATTCAAAATTATGAAAAATTTTATAACAACATGTATTCTCTCCAAGAACATTATCTAGAATTTTTAGAAATTTAGAATTATGGTTCAATAATTATAATTTAAAAATAGTGGGATTTTACTTTGGAAAAATGCTAACTCATAGAATATAATTTAAAATCTTCCCAAATTTTCTTTTATTATTAATATTTCTATTTAAAATCTTCTAAAGTTATATGTGATTTTTTTAATCTACTTAAAAATTTTAAATAATTTAAACATGATTTTTTTAAAATTATAATATAAAAGATTATTTAGTAAGTAATATTTTCCCTAGAATCTTCATATTAAAAAATATTTATAAAGAAAATTTTAGATTAATTGAGTTAATAGATTATGAAGAGAAAACATCAAGAGAAAATATTCTTTAATACATAATGTTGAATTGGTACATGGTTCGACTTAGGCCTCATTTGGGGAAGCTTTTTGAATGTAGCTTAGTAGTAGTTTTTCAATTGCAATTGAATATCATTTAAGTAATTATGCATTGGGCATATTTTTGAAAATCTACATTTTTATTATGACTTGGTAGAGCATAGTAGCTGCCAGAAAGCTAATGTCTGACTATTTAAAAATAAAAAAGTGTAATATCCATCACAATTTCTTAGAGAGTGGCCATTCTTTTTTTTTTTTTTTTTTATTAAGCAACTTCATAGCAGCAATTTCAGCCAACCATAATTTTTTTAAACAAACCAATTTCAATCATTAGATTATATCAAAAGTAGATATGACGGTTGATGATTCATCTTCATTTTCTCATCAGGCCACATAAAGGAAATGGGTTGAGCTCAGGTTGATGTGACAAAAGCTTAACCCATGGAAAATATTCCCTTTATAAGTCATCTGAGAGGATTTCCTCATTGGAAAGATTAATAAAGTTTAGATGGATTGAATGCATATCTTATTAAGTTATGATGCAACCTAAGTCACTAGGAATACCAATGTCATAAGGTGAGGGTGAATGGTTTGAAGCCATTAGCATAAGATTGAATGAACCTTGGATCTTTTTGTCTAAAAAGCTTTAATAACTAAAATCCTTGCACATGCTGCCTAAAATTGGTCTTAACTACACTAGATCACTTGTTCGATCAAACTTTAACCACCTATAAGCTTGGCTTGGTAGCTGTAGTGACCTGGGGCTAGAAAGTGCTTAGAGTGCTTATTTGAGCTCAAAATAGATGAACATAATATTTGTTATCCATATGGAGGCTTCCTCCATTTAATCCCATATTAGCTAAGCTAATTTATGAGTAATCATGATTAATCTTAGGTTTAGCTAAGGTTTACTACCAGGTTATGGTATGAGAAGCGTGCTAGGCAGTTGGGGCTCAAGTTTTAATGTTTAGAGTAAGAGAACAGTAGCTACATTGGATTATGTCTCCCATAACTTTCTTATTTCCATTTAATTATATTTAAGTCTTGTTAACCTAGTTATAACTTTAAAGGATTATGGGAGAGTACTATTGGTAGCTATGGATAAATATCATCTTTCAAAATTTTGCAATTCCAACAATTTTGGTGATATGGGATCACTACATTTCAATTGGCCTAATTGGTCAAGTTGACCCATTTAAAGTGGTCAAAATAAATTGATTTTAATTAAGATGACATTTCTAATATCGATTCCTAAAATCACTTTTTAGAGTTTAAAGTGATTCATCCATTTGATTGGTGTAACTTCATCATAAATATGGGTATTGTCATTAGGCCAAAAATGGACCACATTTTCTCATTTGGTCAAATTAACCATCTTGGAGGGTTTAAATTAATGTAGATTAAATGTAAAATTTATTAATGATATCCTTGTCTATAGTCACAATCAGGTAGTTGATTTGATATCTTCATTTGCTTAGTTTGATCAACCACCAAATGAAGAATTATGCTTTAAAGGTTATAATTATTTTATTTGATTGAATAAGCTTAGGTCGAAAAATAATTTGATCAAGTCATACTTGGACTAAGTTTACAAAATTTAAAAATCTTATGTGTTCAATTGGTCCCATAAATTTGAATATTAATGCTTTTTTATCATATTAACCTAATTGAGTCAGTTTGCATCAATTATGTTAACTTGTATTCAATTGACCCAATTGATGGCCCAAAAATCATCTTTATAATTTTTTTTCACTTAAATATAATTATTAGATAGTTTGTATGTTTTAATATGAGGTCCCTATGATTTGACTTTAATATAGGCCCAGGGTTGATCCAAATTAGACTAATTTTGACTTTCCTAGTCTATTGTCAACTATGAAAATGCCTAATAGTTATAGAGGTTTTTTTTATCTAATAACCATATTATACACATCTAAAATTGAATATATATGGTGATTGAATAATTTGGTTGAGTGGGATAGTCACCCGGTTAGAAACCTTAATGGGATAAGAATAAGGGGATACCTTTGTCTCAAACATGTGTAAAATTCCTCAGATTAATTTTAAGGATGGCCAAACCAATAGGTAGAGTCTCATGATCAACTATTTAAATAATTGAATCAACTCAATGGATTTATTGGTTAAATGTATCACTTACATCCAATAGGGAAAGGTTGGGATTAAATAGTAAAAAGGTCTACCCTATTGTTGGTTAGAGTCAAACCTTTTATATGAAGAAGGTTTGCAAGTGAACCTCTTATATATGTTCCTCTTAAGGAATTACTAAGGCCAACTTAATGGGTTAAGTTAAGTTTAAGATTTTAGTGTTTCAAGCATGATATGAAGTTAGATTTTATTGATATTTTTATGCCAATAATAGACCTCTAATATTTACAGTATATTAGTAAGATATTCCATAAATGTCAAAAAGATGTATCGAATTTAAAAATACTAGGTTTTGATTGCTAGACTCAACTAGTAAGTTCATTATAAGATATCCTTTATATATGAAATTTCAAGAAGTATATTTATACATAAACTTTTCTAGTGGATTCATATCCAAGAATTCATTAGTGACTAATAGATAACTTAGCCAAATGTTCACCTAATATAAAACTAAGTGTTCCTATAGTGCTTTGTCCAATGACAAGTGTTCCAAATTCCAACTTATAGGACTCAAGATTTTATCTTATATGAAGGATAATCCTAAAATGGTTGTTCCAAATCTTCAAACATCTCTATGTAGCCTTTATAGGTGTGTTGGAGTAAAGAATCTTTTAATTATTATACTAAACTAGAAGATTGGGTGCTTTAATTTGCTTTTTCTTATCAACAACAAATGAGATAGAAAAGTGTAGCTAAAGCATGTGGACTTATTCTAAAGATTAAAAAAGCCTAAACTTAAGCCTTCTAATCTAAAAATTTAAAAATAAATAGAGATTATATAACTAACTAAATTTAGTAAAGCTTATGATGAGACTCTTTTAAAGGTCAAGTTAGCCTTTTCTATCTTTCTACACTTTATTGACTTATGAACAAAGTACATTCATGCTTATAAAGATTATATGAGAGAATTATATTGCTACTGCCTCTTAGTAAGTAGACATTAGATGAGCACAAAAGAAGTATCTTAAACTCAATATGTAGAACAGACATGTTACTTCACCATTTTATCATTCTAAGGGGTCCAATCAATGTTGGGTTGCAAGTTAAAATACTTAAATACTATAAATAAGGGACCCTAAATATAAAGGACTCAATCAAACTAGAGTGATTAACTCATTGATAATAAATCCTCTAGCCTAACAAGTACTTTAGCCTAAGTTTCCACCTCTATCTCTTTCGATAGAGGTAGTAGAAACTTTGACCTAAACTTATTCAGTCATGTGCATTTACAAATGTTGAGAACAAATTTCTAATTTGATACCTACACTAATCACATGAACTAGTTGGAAATACTAACTTTAAAACCTAAAATGAACTATCAAATCACCAATAAACTTAGACAATTATATTAGGGTCATTCACTACAAAAATAGAAAGGAAATTATCGTATCCAAGTTATTTCAACATTTTTTATTAAAGTATGTCGATAATGTGATATCTTAATAAGAAAATTCCCCAACAAACCTTATAACTTGATATAAAAAATCAAATCAATTAGACACTAAGTATGCCAAAAATTGAAGTCTCATTATATAATACTGGGTCTAGAATGTATAATAACTCGGTGTGGTTAGTTTTATGGTTTCATGTTAAATAAAGCCAAATAACATATAGGCTTTATGTCAACTTGTTCAAAAATAAATGGCTCTCAAATATTCTAGAACCTTTTCAATTAGGAAAAGAGTGGGTTAATAAATATTATCATTCTAATGATGTCTCATTAAAGATTTTAAAATGTATAGCTTTTATGTTTATCAACATGTTAATAATTATCATGACAAATGGTACAAATATTTGTAAAATATGTTGTACATTATTAAAGATGTAATCAAATGTTCATAAAGACATGAAGTAAAAGAAGTTGTATATTACTTAAAATTCCACCATTATTGTCCCGTGTTTGGAGGGACAAAAGATGTAATAAAATGTTAATTAAAGGATGAATTCATTGTTGCTACAAGTGGCATTTATTTTAAATTTTATCTCTAGAGCATATCTCTTCAGTATAAATCATATGAGATTTCAAAAACATGTAAATATGCATCAAAGTATAGCAACATATTAAGTCAAAAAAAATGCAATAGTACATTATATATTATTTAATATGTAAAATAGAATATTGTATAAATATTTTATATTCATTTCATGTTCCTCACAACTTCTTTACAATTTACTATAGATTTACATTTACAACAACTAACATCTATCTACAAAATTGCTTATCAACTAGAACTACTAGAAGAAGCCCATCTTAGAGGACTAGCACAATAAACTCTCTTTCTATTGTCAATAGAAGTAGAAGCTACTATAAGAGAATGTAAACCTTTAGTAGATTCAGCAAACATGGTGTTGACCTCATTTTTGGTAGGTTAACATCATCCCAAATGTTAGTAATTAGGATCCTTAACCTTAGATTAAGAGCTTACTAATTTGACACTTAGGACACTATACTTAGTACCTAGGTGTATAAGTAAATAAAATCAAATCTAAATATAAAAAACCAAAAATAAAATCAAATTTGAAACTAAATCAAACTTAGTGCCCTAAACTAAAAAAGTAGACCATCCTACTGAATCCTTCTAAAACTTATCTTGACTTAATTGAATCAAGTAAACCTAATGAAAACCTAAAAGTCAATAGAAAATCTATATCAAACACATTTGAATTGAATTCTAAATTTAATTGAGCTTAAACTAAGGTAGTTGGGATGGTTGACCCAATTGACCCATTTAACCAAATCACCTAAATCTAAGAAAATTCATATAAAATAAAATTAAATCAAAAAATTAAACAAAAAGCATATAATTAATTTACAAAAATAAATGAACCTAATAGAAATTTATGTGAGGTTCAAAATGGTCAAACAGGCCATTTAACTTAAAGCCGACCTATGTGGGTCCCACCGAGTTAAATAGTCAACTCCTTAAATTCAACCAAAATGAGTCATCCTAAAAACTCAAAACCATGAAATGAACATGTTTTAATATAAATCTAAACAAATCTAAAATCAATAAGGATTTAATTGGGTTGGTTTGGCCACTTAATCCAAATTGACCCAAATGCTCCTAATTGGACCTAAATTCAAACTAAATTGAAAATAATTCAATTTTAATACCCAAAATCATAACCGAACATAATTCAACCAATCATTGGGATTAATTTGACTAATTTGGTCATTTAACCCAAATGAACCCATATTAACCAAGGCCAATTTGGGTCCAAATCAAAATCAACTTCAAATCAATTAATCCAAATCACTCCAAACACTTAATTTAATACAATTGAATTTCAAAGTCATTTCAATTTAAGTCAAATTAGTTTCTTGACTCAAATTAATTCATTTTAATCCATTTGAATTAAAAAATGTGTTAAAGTGAATTTTAACCAAAATTGAACTTAAAATAATTATGAATGGTTAAAGTTAATCACTCATTAATGTCATGGATGATCAATTACACATAATTGAATTAATACCCAACTCTAAAATGGACACTTAGGCTATATAACTCAATTTTACCCATTTAAGTCAAATGGGTCAAACTAAGCCTAATCATGACCAATTCATATGAAACATAAATCCATTAATCCAAGAATCCTATCATAAGCAATTAGAAATGATTGAAACATAAAACTAAATTCAAATAATTGAATTGGATGAAATCAAAACAACCTAAAGTAATCCAAATCTAAATGGTACAGCATAAAGCACTTAACTTTAAACCAAACTTTACATGAGTTCAAACCTATTCTATAGCCTACTTGGTTTGACTTGGATAACCAACCACCAGCCCAAAATGAAGGTAATGTGGTGAAGACAAAGGATAAATATTTTCCATTGAAGAAAAGTTTAAAGAATGTATACATGAATCCAAATACCCTCATCCCCTCCATATCATTGATCTATTTAACTTAAGTGCAACCTATAGCTCACTTAAGACTTGGCTTAGGTAAGAGGCAGTAATCAAAAAGCCATGTGATGATTGAGGTGGCAAAGGGAGGATTGTTGACCTCATTTTTGGATGAGGTTAATATCATTCTAAAATTAATAACAAGGATGTCCTAATATCAAATAAGAATCTTCTAATTCAATGCTTAGGACACTATACTTAGTGACCTAGGAAATCTTTCTTGGGTTTGATCTATCATAGTTGGCTTAGGTGGACTCAACCCAAATTTGAAATTTGGATTAAATCAAATCAAATCAAAATAAATTAAAATAACTTAACAAAGAAACCAAATCCAAAGTCAAATCTAGTCATATTATTGGACATAGGTTTGCCTTAGGTGGGTCCCATTCTAAAATTAATAACAAGGATGTCCTAATATCAAATAAGAATCTTCTAATTCAATGCTTAGGACACTATACTTAGTGACCTAGGAAATCTTTCTTGGGTTTGATCTAACATAGTTGGCTTAGGTGGACTCAACCCAAATTTGAAATTTGGATTAAATCAAATCAAATCAAAATAAATTAAAATAACTTAACAAAGAAACCAAATCCAAAGTCAAATCTAGTCATCCCATTGGACATAGGTTTGCCTTAGGTGGGTCCCATCTAGTCAAAGATCAACCCATCAAGATTTTGACCAAACAAAATCATTCCAAATATCTTAAATGATAAAATAAACATGTTTGATCATGAATCTAAGGAAATTCAAATTCATTTAGGCTTTAATTGTGTTCATTATACTACTTAGTCTAAATAACCCTAAATGAGTCTTATTGGGTTCAAACCAAATCAAATTGAAATCAACTCAATTTGATTACTCAAAATAATTTGAAAATAATAATCAAACATAATTCAACCCATCATTGGGTCTAATTTGGTCAAATTGGTCATTTGACCTAAATCAAACCCAAACTTAACCCATTAAGCTCACTTTGGGTCAAATGGGTTCAATTTAAAATTTAATTGAAATTAATGAAATCAATCACTCCAAATAATCTCACACATGTGATCAAGCATGATTGGAGTCCAAATCCAATCCAATTGAGTCAAATTGGTCATTTGAACCCAATTAGAACCAAATTTAAACCATTTCAGTTTAAATGGATTGAAATGAAATAAAATTCAAAATTAATTTAAAATTAAATGAATTAATTAAATGAAAACTCAATTAATCATCAATTAAAGATGATTAAATAGAAAATTACAAGAATCAAAATAAAAGCTAAACACTTTGAAATAAAATACTTGGTTTGGGATTCAATTTTCTAATCTAAGTCAAATTAGGTTTAGACTTGAACTCCAATTCATTTAAATTTGATGTAGGCAACCACATGCTAGGTTAAATACCCTTGATAGTGATGCTTAGATCCCAATGACAAAGGAAGTAAATGAAAATCATTGACCAAATGGAAACATTTTGGTAAATTCCTCATCCTTCCATCATGAAAATGGCTTGGCTTTATCCAAGTAAGCTTAGACCTTTGATCACTTCTTAAGAGTATGGTTCCAAAGATAGAGAATGCATGGAAATAAGAAAAAAAAATAAAAATATAACTTTTCTCTCTCCAAGGGAAGAAGCCATGGAAAAGAAAAATAAGGAAGAAGAAAAAAAAGGAGAGATGGCTAGGCCAAGGGAAAATGATCGAGACCACTGAAAAATCAAATTAGTGTTGGCTAGGGAGCAATCAATGGGGAGGCAAGCCTTCAAACTTTACCCACACCTTTGTCAAGTTGAAACAAAGCAAATGGGGTCGATCCTATCATCAGTGATTGTTGAAAATGAGGTACGCTCCACCACCAAGCCTTTAGACCATTCAATTTTGGTCCTTTTCAAAATGAAATTGATCCCCAAGTGGATCAAACAGTATAGAAGGGTTGTAAATTGATCACTGATCATTTTTCAATCAAAATCGTAATGAAAATAACCTACAATCGCTAGAAATTAGGAAAAAATGATGGACATTCTTTATTTTTCACCAGCGGATCGCAGGATCTAATCCCTGTAGTTTGATCCTTCTATTAGGAACGGATGATCGTGATTTAGTCAAACGGTTCAATTTAATCCCTTAAGAAATCCACAAAATTGATTGGGACCATCCGATCTTTAATCAGATGGTTGAGGAACATCTCACATGGCACCACTTTTGATGCGAAGTCATTCTAGATCCATGTGGCCAAATGGCACCGCACCATGTGACAGCGGTGCCTAGGTAAAGCTAAGGCACCCATATACTGCCTAGCAGTTTCACATAAAGAAGACTTAGATACACTCATGCTTTGCTTAGGGACCCAGTCTTCATCACTATCGGGCACTAGTGTCATCTCCAAAGGGGTCTACTAATAAAGAGAGCTAGCTGGCATGCTAACTACATAGGATTCATCCTCTGAACTAGATTCTATGTCTATGTAAATAACAGGTGTACTCTTGGATGCTGGAATGAATCTCCTGGTAGGTGATAAGTATGGAGGTCTTCCACCGCTAGGGCTCCCTTTGTACTTGTCTCTTCCTCATCCTAGTGGAGGTTGGGTCATCCTCCCTACTTGTTCAAATCTAGTAATGAATTATAGGTGGAATCTAATCTCAAGCTCTATATCCTCACCAATGTCTTTTTCCCGCTCTATTTTCTTTTCTTTTTCTTTTTTTCTTTTTCTATTTTTTTTTTTTTCTTTTCATTTTTTCTTAATTTTCTCTTTCTTTATGATTTTGACTAAGTTCACGAGAGAAAAAATTTTGTTTCTTAATGAAGTAATAGGTCGCATCCTCATAAATCTCAACCTCATGTACTACAAATAGTTTGAGATCTCCTTTGACATAGTACTCGATCCCAACCTTGATGAACTTTATGCACTGGTGTAGGGAGGATGGAACCATCTCTCATGGATCTAAGTTTCCTTAGCAAAGTATTGAAAGATGTATCATAATCTATTATGTGAAACTTAGCTTTTATATTCCAATCATATATTTACAAAGGTAACACTATGGAGCCTAAGGCCCTCTAACCTTATTCATTGAATCCTTTCAACATCATCTTCTTCGCTTGGAGTTTAGAGATGTCAATCCTTAAGTAGGAAAGGGTTCTTAGACTCATAATGTTTACTGATGTAGCTGAATCAACCAACACTTTGAATAGCCTGAACTTGCCAACATTGACAGTGATGTAGAGGAGACGGTTGTGCTCTATTGTCCCCAGTAGTTAGTCTTCATCTGAGAATGTGACTCCTAGGACTCTCTTTGAAAAGTATGCCTCCTCTCTAGTTGGATTAGTAGATGCCAACTAACCTAAGCATATTTTTGGATCAAGCAATGCTTTGATTAATGATTACCTCATCTCTTTGGATAAAATAAGGGTGTCATATATGCTTAACTTAGTTGGAAACTTTCTAAGATGCATTAGGATATTGTAATCAACTTTGAGTCGATCCTCCACAAGAATATCCAAGGGTGGAGCATCTTGTGAAGGTGTTATCTGCTCACTAAAACCAATGAACTGTTTTGAAAAGTATGCCTCCTCTCTAGTTGGATTAGTAGATGCCAACTACTAGCATATGATCAAGCAATGCTTTGATTAATGATTACCTCATCTCTTTGGATAAAATAAGGGTGTCATATATGAAGTTGGAAACTTTCTAAGATGCATTAGGATATTGTAATCAACTTTGAGTCGATCCTCCACAAGAATATCCAAGGGTGGAGCATCTTGTGAAGGGGTTATCTGCTCACTAAAACCAATGAACTGTTTACCCTTATCTTGAGGTGCTACCCTAGGAGGTTGAACTTTACCTCTATGAAAGTTGACTTCAATGATTTCTTATGATGAGGAGCTTATGGAAAGTTATATCTATTCATCAGCCATACCTACAGCTTCTCCTAAAGGATCATCAAAGTTGGATGATTCCAAATCAATCTCAAGTGATGGACCTTAGAGATTCAAAAAAGGGCAATCTATTTTTGAATATGAGTGAAATTGATCAAAATTATTTAGATTGTTATTATTATGACTTAGAGAGCTATCTATAGGGATGAAATCATTAAGATCTTCAAAAGTAAATAAGATGTATGAAGAATTATTTTTCTTCATTGATTTCTTTAATTTTGGAGGTGGTACATAGTAGAAATCAAGAAAAGTGAGTGGTGAGAGTGGCTTGGTGCCCTCATCCATGGATACAATGCTCCTGTTGGTGATGTCAGAACTAGTAGAGGTGGTAACTACAATGGAGGAAGGAAGGATGATGGACTCGGATAGTGGAGGTGCTATGGAACTATCTCAGGCATATGATGGCTGCTGCTACTATTGGGCTTCCACCCTCCCCGAATTGTCCCTCATAACTGGCAGACCTTCCTTAGTGTTGGAGGTCTGAGCTGAGTCAGGAACCTACAAAGAAAGTTTTTTGATTTTAAAAATGATCTTCTTAGAGTTACAAGATAAATAGATATACAACCTTCTTTTATCTTAAGAGGATCAGATGTATCTCCAAAGACTACTTTAATAGAACTAGAAGGTTGTTCTACTAGGTAGTCTTTGGGGATAACTATGACTCCTGACTTATAGCTACACTCAAGCCAGTCCTTGCATGTAAAGTAATCCTCTAAGACATGGCCTAGCATGTGGTGGTAGGGGTAATAGTTATAATCATCACTCCTACCCACTTCCTCCGACTTTCTAGACTCGGGTAGCTGAAAATCAGGCTTCTTAAGAAGTTTCTTGAAAGTCTTCCTAACTACCTTCCTCTTGAATGAGTATGGCTTGTTGAGCTTATCGAAAAGAGTAGGTGGAAAGTAGCTACCTAGTGGTGGTTACTAAAAATACTGTTGCATGGGCTACTATGATGGCCTTTGTGGTAGACGAGGTTGCAGAAGAGAAGGTGGGAGTGGAGGCTGTAGAACTCTAGGCCTCTTAAACTATGCTCTCACTAGCTGCTTCCCCTTATCCACTGCTACCACTATTCCAGGCTTCTTCTCAAACACTTTCTAGGGTTTTGGCTTGGATGACTAGTCTGCGAAGGGTAACTGTTTGGCTTCCTCTTGTAGGTTAGCCTCCTTGCTGATTAGTTTCTCAAATATCTTTATGGTAAAACCCTTAGGCATGAAGGTGACCAGGCCATGAATATTCTTAAGGAGAATTTCAATGGCATGCTACTCTTGCAGCTACAATTCACATTTCATGCTTACACTTTACCATCTGAAGATATATTTAATAATGGACTCATTAAGTATTTATTTATCTATAGCGAGGTCCCCTACAATTGATATATAAAGATCTCCTATGAATCTCTTAATGATGAGATGCTCTAACTCCACAAAAGACTTCAATGAACTATTGGGCACTTTAGCATACCAATCAAAGACTACTCCAAAAAGGATACTACCAAACAGCCAAAAAAGTAAGGTGTCACTACCACCGATATCCCAACAACTAGCTCTGAAGTGTGCCATATGCTACCTAGAGTTCCCACAGCCATCAAATACCTTGAAGGATGGTGGCACAAAACCCTTGGGGTATTGAACTACATCGAATTCCTCCGAGTAGGGTCTACCCTTTAGATCTGATGAGCATTTTTGGGCTTGCACCAATGTGTTTGATATCTTTTTCATGCATAGAGGTACTATGGTTACCTTCCTATGCAAGCTAATAGTATCCTCATCCGTAGGAGTAGTGCTCTTCGAGAGATCTAATATGTGCACTAACTCAGGTCTGTTACCTCCATAGGAATGGGTTTTGAGACAAGTGCTTGATTTTGCAATGCTAAGACCACTGCCATCATCTCTTCTACTCTTCTTTCCATCTTGTCAATCTAATCATCTTTATTTTTTATCTATTTAAGAAAGCATTGAGTTGAGTCTGATGCCTCATCTTCCTCAACTACAACTCCTTGAGCTTCCTGGCTAGGTTGCTCCCCATGCAAGGATCCTCGGGTATCTATCATATGGACTTCAGCAGTGTCATCCAAAAGGTCATCTTCATCCACATTGAAGTCTATCATACTCTCCTCCTAATCAGACTGATCATCTCCAACTATTTTCCTCACCGTAGAATGAAAGTCCTCCAAAATCTCTTCTAGTGATATGTCATCCGCTCTACCCAGAATAACTGGACATATGGTGGTTGGTGATTCACAACTAGACTGTGTTCTAAAGAGGTGATGCATTATTTATTTTGGATAGAAGGAGTGTTATCTCTAGCTAGATCGACAACCATGGGAGTCAACCCGGTATCTCCTCCTTCCTTCTCCTCCGATTACGGTGGTGGAGTGACCATGATGCTCTTGGGCCGCTTCTTCTTCTTCTCCATCATTGGGATGGAAGGTTGAGTAGAGGAGCTCATCCTCACCTCAACTGATGGAGTATATGGAGTGTGGTCCTTGAGACATAATTGTATCACTAAGGGGGATGTTCTATCTCCAGATGATGAGTGGTGATACTTGGTGGGCACTTCAAATGAAGGGACATGAACATGTGATGGTGGTTGGCAAGTGGAGCAGTGTGATGGTGGTGACACCAGCTTCATCTCCATCGAAGATCTCCTACTGTGGCTAGAACTAGTGAGAACTATCCTGTTCGAGTGATATGCTCTATTAACTCACCAATCAGAATGGTATATCAATATTGAGGCCACCGACTATCTGGAAAATCTTGTCCAGTCTCTCTTTCCTGCTTGGGTACCAATCTTAGCCTCTATGACCAACTCCCTATAGATTTAATCCATAACACTCATAGGGATCACTCATCTCAGATCATATAGTGTGGCAAACTTAGAACATCCATAGCTTCTCCCTACTCTCCTGAGCATGGACCTCAAACCAACATAAGGTGTTCTCCTTTCCCTATCTGGTGTCTCATACTCTAAAGGTCGTGGAGGTGATGCTATGATTTTCTTGACATCCTCCTCTCCCTCTATAGTTGAAAGGGGTAAAACCTACTACCAAGAAGGGGAGAAGTCTCACGGATGGATCCCTCTTCAGCTGCATGAGAGGCCTCCTCAACTTCTTTAGCAATGCGCTCATAATATTTTTTTTATCTTCCTATTCTTTTTACAGTGCTGAATCTTGGTCAAAAGTGTAGGGTGGGAGCTAATACCGATCTCAAATGTAGGGGAAACGATCTCAGAGGCCAGAATAGACTTCCCCATAAGAACTGGGGTTGTGGTAGAGGTGGTAGTTGAAACTGTAAGAGGCACAAATGATACTCATGGTAGGGGAACCTCTAAGGCCTTTCTCTTCAAAGATGGAAACTCAATATATAAATAGAGATCAAACTGCAAAAGTGGCTTCTTCTCAGCTACCTCCTCCCTACTAATTGTGCTAAGGGTAAGGCCATCATAGGTAACCTTGAAATGCCCAAATCTGAGGCTAAACTTGATGATAGGGGCTGATGTGAGTATGGCTTGATCCATGGCCAAATATGTTAAATAGGGTTCATAGGTGTGTTGGAGAAATTTGTAATTTTAGGGAGGAATGTTTTGAACTTTAGAATAAATTGAACTCAATTAGATCTTTAAAATGTTGGATGAACCTTAGATTGCCAAGCTAGTGGTTAGAGGTTATTGATTTTATTTAAATTTTTTAGGTAATTTGTTTGATTAATTGCCTATTGGAGGTCTAATAGCAGTTTTAAGACCTACTGGAGAGAGGTCCTAAAACCTAAATAATGTTGACCACCCTAGCTTAAAGATGAAATAAGCAAGGTGTCTAATAGAAAGAATGATAGTCTTGGACTCATATAAAATATAAGTTCAATTTCCATGTTTAGGGATAATTATTAACTGCTAAAGCTGGAGAGAGGAACTTTCCCGAGCGGAGTCGCCAAAAAAATCTGTGATGCTTTAATTTGGAGTCGTATTGACACCACGTAGATCTTAGGGGGTACATATTGAAGTAATATGGTATGAGATTAATGTATGATGTACCATCTTGAAAGATGGAAAATATCACCCTACAATGGACCTAATCACCTAATAAAGACTCCTAAGGTTGATGAGTCTTCATATATACCAAAGATCTTTCTCCTACTTTATATGGAGAAGTAAAGCAGGGTTTATTTATGTCAAGTTCTTTAGTTCCCTATGGAAGCAAGCTTCCATAGTTAATTACATCTTAAGAAGTAGAAATTTTCTAAGAACACTCTTGATTAAAGTAGTTAATACTATCCCCAATGATTTTAAAGCTAGACTATCAAAGGATTGGGTATTTATGAAAGTCAAGTGGAAGAGACTTATTTTGGATTCCAAAAGTGAGTAAGTAGGGAGCACCCATGATACTAGAAAGCCTAGTAAGCGCTCCAATCTACCTTATATTGAGGCTTTACATATTTGAAAGGAAGAATTTATTTTTGGTTAAAGTTGGAATCTTTATAAGAATACTAGGGCTTATAGGTCATCAACACAAGATTGTGGAAATGCCTAAGAGGTGAGGACTTATACTCATAGCCTGAAGGAAATAAGTAGCCTCAAAACCTAAATCTAGGATGCTTTAGCACAAGCTAAAAGCATGACCTAACTCTAGTTATAAAATGGGACATAATGGTTTACCTCCATAAGAGAGGATAAAAATGCCCTGACTCTTCTGGGCTTACAACTGTCTGGAGTGGCCGCCAGCTAACACCTCCTATGCAATAAAGCCATGTAGGCTGGTCTTATGTATATACAAGATATTTAGGTTATTATTTAATTAGAGAAGAAATTAGAGTCCTAAACTCACTCCCTAAGAGACTAGATCATGATTGGCATGAAATCATGGCTTAGACTAATGCATAAATTTATAATATTTTTACACAATTTTGACATATTTATTTTAGACTAAGGCTTTGGGATAATTATGTCTACATGTATATTAAAATAAGATTATGAGATAAATTAGCAGGAGGAGGTGTTCCCCACTACATGGGATGCCTTTAAATGTCAAGCATATCCCCTATTATGCAAGAGTGGAGACCCTCCCTATTCAAGAGTGAAATAAGATGATATGCATGATTGTTGGAACATGCACCATTCAGCTAAGGGGTTGTTAAATCTTTTATTTGTATTTATTATAACCAAAGATTTAAGATGACATTATGAGTTATATTTAAAATTTTCTTATGAGTTATTTAATGGGGATAGAAAAATTAATTTTATCCTAAAGAGCCTACCGCATCTAGGTCACACATTCAAACATCAAACTTTAAGAAATCTATGAAAAGTATATTATTTCTATTGCATAAATTAAACACAATAATCATATATATATATATATATATATATATATATATATATATATATATATATATATATATATATATATATATATATATATATATATATATATATTATAAAAGAATAAAAGACTGGTGTGATTGGGTACCACTGTACACCCCGGAGAAGAAAAGAAGTTGGGTAGCCGAGCTCTACCCTTATACAACCAGATTAAAAAAATAAATATTACAATTACAATGAAATATTTGTTATGGGGGTCTTCATTCTTTTCCTTTATTTCTTTCTCTTCTTTTGGATTAGCTTTACTCAAGGTTTCATAGGGCCTCCTAGGTCTTTGCCTTCTAGCCACTAGTGATCCTAAACCCCATAGCACTAATCCTAATCCTATTTACAAAAATTACATATGTATGAAAATAAAAATCTAACTACTTGCAAAATAGATATTAGCTAAGCAAGCATACAAACCAAGCAATTATATTCCATATATTTGGACTTAGCACCCTACACATGGGTAACCAAGCCCACCTATCCTAATTGGATTATCCTTAGGGGCGTAGGAAACCTACATGCAAGAGCATTTATATTTACTTTTTTTAGAATATTTATATTTACATATAATCATAATAGCCCCTTTAGCATAATCCCCTAAAGAAAACATCATTAGGCTATTAACGGCCTAACAACCAGTCTATGCATAAATAATCCTAACATCTCATCTAAAACATAACATCACCACATACACCGAGCTAACCTAAGGCTAGAATTGGTGACTTAGTATTACAATGTATGTGATAAGGTTTGGTGTGGTATGTCTTAGTTAGGCTTTATAATTATGATTATCTAAGTTTTAAAATTGTTAAGTTAAATAATAAGAGATGTTCCACTTAAAGTTGTTAAAAGGATTGTTTAATTTTAATTTGCATTTTTCTTTGTTTCATTTGATGACAATTTAATATCTAATTATTATAAAGAGAGGAAGGAGGTTTGACCTCCTTCATCCCTATCCTAAGTTATTCTCTAAAGGTATATTATTATGGCTTTGGTTTCTTTAATGAATGACTTAACAAATATTTTTATTAAACCTAAGTTTAGATTAATCTTAAAGAATCTTATTCAAACATGAAAGGCAACTTATGATTAATAAAATTGAATCACTATCAGATGGATAACATGCCATCATTCCTTTTCATCATTAATAACATGCATATGTTTTAATTCTTATTATTTATGATATTTAATTTAACATATCTATACATGCAATATACATATGAGTATTTTTTGCACACTTGGATGATTGTTAATGCATGTATTTTGGTATAAAAGAGAGATTTCATTTCTTAGCTAAGTATACATATATGTATTAGGGATTTAACCAAGTATATGCCATTGTTAAACTAGGGAAATGATGTAATCTAAGACCTCCTTAGGGTTACTTAAAGCCTCGTGTTCTCAGGATGTTTAGACCATATACTTACTATCATAAATACATATGAATATATACACAAGTATGGGAATGAAAGTCATGCAAAGATAGTACTATAATAAGCTATTTATTCATGTAAAGTAAAGTTTTATCCAAATTCTGACACATTTACATATATGAAAAATTAGGAAAGTATGATTTGCTAACATTCAAACACATGTAAATATAGACATGAATTATGAAAATGGAACAATCCTTTAATATGTTTAAACTATAAGTGAATGTAAATTTCATAGGATATTTATTGCCAACATTAACTAAGATCTTCATCATTGATTTATAATTTTGAAAATAATTTGAGATTTATTAGTGATAATAGCCACACCATATGATAAGATGAACTCAACACATGCAACTTATATATATATATATATATATATATATATATATATTGATTCTTTTGTTTAAAAACATGGATACATGATACAAATGGCATGCAAATCTATAATGGTTGAAAAGGAATAACTAAATATTGCCACGCAATACATTCAATTACTTTAATTCCTAAGGATAAACAAGATAAATAAATCTCTTTAAGTTTAACCAAAGTTGTTTATGAAATTTAATGGTGTTTGAATTGTAAAAACCTAAAGAGGAGAATATACACTTAATGTTTACCCCATCCCACATTGGTGAATTAATGTGTTTAAGGAAAAGTGATTAATAACTTTTATGAATTGATTAAATTATGCAATTTTACATAAATAAATATAATTTATCACTTGATTTTGAAATCATGAATGTATGATTCCATATGACATACAACATTTATAATGATTGAAAAGGAAAAGGCAAACTTTTCCACATAATTCATTCAACAATATTAATTCCTAAGGACAATCATATTAAATGAAATCATTTAAGGAAAACCAGAGCTTCTTATTAAATTTGATTTTGGATTTTAATTAAAGTTAAAGAAGATGAAACAATTGTTGTTTTTATACCATCCCATGTTGATGATTCAATGTGTTTAAGGAGAGACAATTAGATGAATTTTATAAATTAAATAAGTTGGAATCATTAAGCAATTCATTTAATTATCCTTTTCTATGCTTCTTTAATTTTATTAATCACTTATCTATGAGCCTCAAATGATATGCCAATGAGAAATTAAAATTGCAATGCTCCTAAAGGACTTAATGTAATAGGCTCATGCTTAAGTGTTTATTAGGTTACAAAATGTAATTATATACTTTTATGATTTTCCCACACCCATGGGTTATTCATAATTTTCTTAAGGTCTTTATGTTATTGAACACATAAAGAAGAACCCTTGAATTGAAATTAATTATCTAAAATGAATATCATTTTAATTTGATTTGATTTCATCATTAATTTCTTAATTTAATTTTGAATTTATTAATTCTCTTTAATGAAATGAGTTTGAAAAACTAATTAGGAAAGAGACCCGAACCACTCTTCCTCATCATCTCACAATTAATGAGTAATTAATGAAGTTTAATTAATTAATTTTTACTATTTAGGATTTTATATAATCATTAAATCACTTAATCAGGGTAATTAAGATTTGAATTGCAAATTGCAATAATTACAAAGCCAATAAATCCTAAGAAAATCATGGGAGGTAGAGGTCATCCCATCAAATCAATAATTCAAGTTTGGGATTAATTGCTCAATTGATTAGAGCTTAATTAAGCTAATTAATGAAATATTCAAACCCTAATTAAGCTATGTTTACTGTACAAAATTTAATGAAATTATTTTTATTAAATTATCTTCTATTTAACCATTCCAAAATAGGTTTATTTGTATTTTTTTTATTTCTTTATAATTAGTTATGATTTTTGGAAGTTTCAGAGCAATTAAAAACATTTTAATCCCTAATCTCATCGGTGTCACACGGGAGATGATGTGGTAGTGCTTTCCATGTGGTATCACGGGGTTGGCCAGTTAAATAATCTGACACAGCGTGCTGAGTCAGTGCCAGTGGATGTGATTTTGTCCCCGTTGTCTGATCTCAGATCGGATGGTGGGGATTAATCTCACTGTTCCTAAGAGAACTAAATTTAATTTCTAGCAAATTAAATCTTGGGCGTCCACTCCAATCACGCAAAATGGATGGTGGAAGACCCTTTATCCACTGAGCGATGGAAGATGGACACCGCCCTCCTCCACTTAATCTGAGCTCGTCAAACCTCGTGAGCCATTGAGATCAGTTCCAAATCATTCAAGGGGAAGATCTAGAGGAATCCTATGGTTAGAAATGCATGAGAACACAATTTCCATCATAAAAGACCTACTCCTATTGGATTTTCTATAATTTTCTATAGTTTATCTCACCGAAGCTCAAGATTAATAGCCCAATGATTCAGGTAGCTTCATCTTAAAGTGATAAAGCCTTGATAAGAAGCTCACGTGATGCCTCATTAGTCGAGGGCTATGTGGACCAAACATCACCAGAATCTTTGCCAAAGTTGGTCTTAGGACGGTCTCTAGTTGTTCTTGATTGTTAGAGCTTGGGGAATGTGTGGGCAAAGTTAATTTGAAATTAATGGAGTTTAGGTGAGGTTGGATTGAGATGAGCCTCAATTTGGCTCGATTTTGGTGTCATCAGTGATGGAGAGGCCAAGGAGGATCAGGAAAGCACTGAGGAGGTTCATTTCAACTCACTCTAGCTCTCTGAATGCTCTAGTGCCAGTTGGAATAAGATGGGGAATAGTATACTCTCTTCCCCCTCAAATTGAATGGTGGGGAAGATCTCTACATTTGGCAGACATCCAACCGGTGCAAGCGGCCAAGGATGTCAGTGGGTGGCTGAGGTGGAGAGGCTTGAGTGGGTGAAGGCCTAAGGTGGGCTACCATGGCTTGTCCTCCTTCTCCTAAGTGTTCCAATAGGACTGTAAGGCTTAGCTCACCTCCTTTGACCCATGGCTGACCCAACAAGCTTTTGTTCAAGTTAGCTAGTGGGTCAAAGGTTTGAACTAAGCTAAGGGGGACTACCAAGTGTAAAGGGGAAGATAAGACCACCCAAATATGGGTTTTATCCTATTTAAAGCTTTACCCAATGGGTATTAGGCCAATTTTGGTTTTAAATAAGATGGGTTTCATTTAGGCTGACCCATGCTAACTGAAGGATGGGTCATGCCAATTTTGATTGGGTTTAGATCTACTTTGAATGGGTTTGGCTCAATTTGACCCATGTAGGTCAAATTTAGCTAAATTGGGTTAGGTTAACCCATGGGTCATATTGGGTTAAACCATTGGTTGAGACATGTTCAAATGATTATTTGGGATGTTTCAGTTTAATTGGTTTAATTTGATATAAAGTGGATTTGAATTTGGCTCATATGAGTTCATATGGGTCAAATTGGCTTGGGTTATGTGCTGGTTTAGTTCAATTGATGATTTGGAGATGATTGTAGGTGTTGATTTCAATTAATTTGGATTTAAAAATGATTTAGACAAATTTGACCCTTTAGGTCAATTTAGGCTAAATGGGTCAATTAAGTTGGCTTGGTCAAATTTGGTTCAACCAAGGGTTTGATCATGTTCAATAATCAATTTATGATGAATTTGAGTCATTGGTTTCAATCAATTTGATATGGGAATTATTTTGGCCCAATTTGGTATTTTAGGTCAAATTGGGTCAACTTGGGTCAAAGGTCCAATTGGACTTGGTTTGGCTCAATTGATTGTCAAGTCATATTCAAAGATCAATTTAAAGTTGGTAGGAATCATTGGTTTCAATTAATTGAATTTGGAATGAAGTTTGGTTCAATTTGGTTCATGTAGGCTAATTGGGTCAACTTAGATCAAGTGATCAAGTTAGCTTGGTTTGACTTAATTGATTAGAATTAATCAATCAAAAATGATCAACAATCATTGTAGGAGGTTTTGAATAGGTTGGTTCATTCCAATTTGGGTTGGATTGGGATTTGGTTCAAATAGGTCCTTTAGGTCACTTTTGGTCAAGTGAACCCAATAAGTTAATTGAGTTGGTTTTGGTTCAATTTGGCTGAGTTGAGTTTGATGATTGATTTAAGATTAATTGATGGCTTTGATTACAATTTATTTTGGTTTAATTGGATTTTCACTCATTTGGACATTTTGGCTTCAAATAGGCTCACTTGGATTAATTGAATTGATTTGATCAATTAGCTTGATGCTAGGTTTTGGAAGAGTTTGGAATGATGATTTAAATGGTTGGACTGGTTTTGTGAAAGCCAATTGAGTTTGGTTTTATTGAAGGAGGTTTGGGTTAAGTCCATAGGATTGGTTTATGGGATTAGGTTTAAGTCATTTTGGCTTGGAGCTTGGATATGAAGTAAGATTCAATTGGGTATGATTGGAGTTTGGAATGATGATTTAAATGATTGCATGATATATGATGGATTTCATTAATTAAATGATGAGGGATTAATATAGAAAGTCATAAGAGTTAATTAAATAAAGTAAACCCATAAATCTAATATGGATATGGTTCAGTCAAGATGGTTTCTAAATTGGAACCAATCTCCAATCAATGCAATCAATATAATTGGAACAGAGAGATTAATTAAGAAGACTTTTTTTTATAATAAACATAACTTAAACTTTATCAAATCCATTAAGAAGGGGGACAGGCAAGCATTTCCAAAAAATAAGGATTTAATTTAAGAAAGTGCAATAAATCATGATCAATTTGAATTCAAATTTGAAATAATTTAAATTAATTCAAATTTAATCAAATCAATTAATCATCTGAGGGATCAACCAAACCATGCTTTAATTGAAAGAAACAAATTTGAAAATAAATCAAGATAATATACACTTTGAAATTTGAAAATCTATTAAATTAGGGAAAATGATATCGCATTAAATTAAATATATCACATAATATTTCTCATGCCAAAATCATTAAAAAATTGGCCAAATATAAATGAAAATAAAATTCAAATATAATTGTTGATATGAGATAAAAATAAAGGATTTGATAGAGAAAAAGGATAATTTGAATAATTTAATAAACAAGCCATCTCACATGTTAGACTAAATAAATAAAAACTAATCTAAGTATGAAAGTTAATTAATGATGTGATAAATACACTTAACGAAATTTTAGATGCAATGCATAAGACTTAATAAATGCAAGTAGTCAAATTATCCAAAAAAGATAATTTCATGAATATTTGATAAATAAATCAAATTAAATATTAAAAATATTTTTAAATCAAAATAATTTATATGAGAATGTTTTAGCAATTATTTTCATATTTATGATTTTTTATTTTTTTTATTTTATAATTTTTATTAAAATTCTCAAACTACCTTAGTCTAGGCTTAATTAACTTTCTAAATTTGGCTAAGCAAATTGAGTCTAGTGAATTTCTTGAAATACTTAAAATAAATTATTAGTATCCTCCAATTATATATTTATTATCATTAAAATCAAATAATTATAAATAAATACACTCCATGAATTTTAATAAAAAATTCAAATCATAGCTAGGCTTTAATATCTACATTTTATCTTCTATTTCATATAATTTAGAGTTATGTAGAGTGAGTACTAGCTCTGTGAAGTTGGTATTCTTGATTGAGATTGTTCTCTATTTGAAGTTGGCCAACCTCATTGCTTTTACTCCAAATTAAACCATATCATAACCTCCCTCACTCTCATAAGCATCTTAAAAGTTCTACCATCTAGCAATTTCGTCACCCTATGTAATCCAATCATTGGCTATATAACAATTGGTATCAAAGCTAGGTTTATTGAATAATATTCGAAGGTAATCACTGAAGAGAGTGGATAGCTTGACAAAGTTCTTATAAAGGATATAGTTTACTTCCTAAGAGATTCATCTAAGTACTTTGGACTTGTTAATATTTCTTTTATGATATTTTATTTCATATTGAAAAATTAGTTTTAGATTGCACGTTTAAGTCAATTATATGAACCCATAGACTATTGTTAATTACTTGGTTCCACTTTCATTAACTTAAGCATTTTCTTTAATCAATATTTGAGAGAATCCAAATCAATGAAAGAGTGATCCATAAAAGTTATTAAACTCACTTTGATTTGCTTTAACATAAGTGAACTCACATTGAAATACTTAAAGTTTCATTCATGTTCTAGTCTAGTTATTTTGTGCAAATTTACATTCCCTTATTTTTTACATTTATTGATGGCTTTTATATCATTTATTTTTTAATTTTCCCTCATTTCATTAAGAAAAATTATTTAGCATCATTGCATATTTAAAATTAAAATCAAGTATCATATTGTATTATTTATTATATATCATACATCCTAAATACGCTGAACATGATCAAATAGACAATTTAAGTAAGACAGTAGAAGAATTGGCCTTAAAAGTGACAAAAAAATTTAATAAAATTCAAATTTTGGTTATTAACCTAGCCACTCAAGTCCAAAACTCGATCATTAGGGCATATAGTCCAAAATCTTGTTGAGGCTGACACATTAGGGGAAGAGCTCATAAAAATTCATAAAAAACACTTACTTCTTAGGAGGCATCATTTCAAGTCCCATTAGAAATTATTGCTTTAGACAGCCTAAAGTTTTGAATAAGCTTATTAAAAGGTTAATGTTTATGCACTGATCTATGATAGAAGTCAAGATTATAATTTATTCTTAAACTGGCTAATCTATATGACTGAGTTATTTGATAAGTGCAAGATTGATGACTATTGAATAACTACATTTTCCACAATAAAGCTTATAATCCCTATTAAAATTAATTAAAATGACATTTTTCTTAAGGAAGAGAAGCTAGGTAGAAACATTCTCACATGGGTAAAGATGAAGGATATGCTTAAGGCCAAATATTTTCTTAGACAACAAGAAAAAGAATTGCATGAATACTTAATGACTCTAAGATAAAGAAAATTATAAGTGATTGAATACATAAATTTTTTGAGGATTTGATAGGTAGGTGTAATATAATTTATCAAAAGTGATGGTTGGCCAAGAAATCTATTATTAGCTTTAAGAGTGACAATTGGATTGAGGTTGAGTTATATGACCCTTAAACTCATGATGATTTTTTTCACTAAGTTTTGCTCCTAGAAAATCATAAGAAAACAACCTCTTCATTTACATCTAAGGATATAAATTCCTCTTCTTAAACATTCAGTTATCAAAATCAAAGTTACTGCTTGGTTTGGACCTTCATCCTCTAGAGCCCAACCTAATAAGAATGTCACTGAGTCATCTTCTAAAACTAGGGACATAGCATGTTTAAGTCCTATAAGAATGGATATATGTAAAATCAATATAAGACAAAATTTATGTTTTTATATGAGACCGAGAAAGAAAAAGAAAGAGTAGAAGATGAAATTGAAAAAATTGATGATGATAACCCTCTTTCAGATGAGGACACAAAGCATGTGCAAGAACAAGTGAGTGTTATGAGGTTCATGTTAGTAGTTAGAGATGTAGATTAGAGGAGAAATATTTTTATTATGTATGTGATTTACAAGAAGAAAGGTGCAAGATAGCAAAAGATGGGGGTAGTGCCATAAATTTTATATCTACCAACATTTTTTCTAAAGTGAATCTTAAGCTAGAATGACATTTGATCCATTTCATGTGATTTGAGTGAATTACTTCTTATTATTTTTAACTATTTAATTTATTTTATTTACTAAAATAAGTAGTTATGAAGATTGCATTTGATGTGATATTCTACTTACGAACAAATAACATATCTTATTAGGCATGCCTTTGCTTTATAATCTTAATATCATTCATTATGGTTGATAGAACACATATATATTTTAACATAATGAAAATACCATAAAATTATTTCTTATAAAACTAACAAACAAACATGCCCCTACTCCTCCACATAAGCCTAATTTTGAGGTCGAACCAAATCCTAATCAGAAGAAGAGTTCTTAGTTTTACCTTATTGTGATATCATTCCATATTATTATGGACACAACTTTTGATTAAGACTTAGTGAGCCATACCTTATCAAATTTACTTCTAGACATCAAAATATAACAGATAGGATTTAATACTATGGCTACCAGTAAAACAACAATTGAAATAGTCTATGGCAATTATCCACAAAAAAAAAAAAAACTTAAGCATTATCTCACTAGCATCTTTTCATTTTCATTTTCAAATTCTACATATACATTTTAAACGTTTTCCAATATCTTCATGATAATGTTAACTAATAATTGTACATTACTAATGCAAAATATGTTGAAACTTAGAATAAGAATAAAACTTTTAAAGCAGTCTTTGTGGGGGAGCATGTGTTAATTAAAATCCATCCACCCAATTTAGAAAGTTGTAAGCTATGGAATATGGACCATTTGAGATTATTAGGAAAACTAAAATAAATACATATATTTTTTTAATTATAAAAAGATAAATTGATTAGTTTTATTTCTAATGTGAAAGATTTATTATCATTTCAAAGAGTTAGCAAACCTCCAAATTAATAAGATGATTCTTTAATAAGAAAATAAAATAACTCTTTGCAAGTGGAAACCCAATGCTCATTATTTGAGGTGGATCACATCATTACAGATGAAACTAATTATATTAGAGATTATAGGTTTCTTGTACGAAGAATGGTAAGGCATCTATAGAAGATTTTTTGTTAACATGAGATGATTATGAAAATCTAGTACTTGAGCATGTACCAAAATTACTTGGGTTTGCGCTCTTTAGAGAAGAGTTCTTTGGGGACAGAGTAAATGGTGTAGCACAATTTTAGGAGATCTAGTCATAAAATATCAAGTAAATAAATTAGAGGCCAACATTGAGGCCATATTATAAGAAGTAGGAAAGCCTTAGAGGAAATTAAAACTTGAAGATAATTGGAGACTTAATATTACGTTAACTTTGTTTTATTACATGTTATGTATATGTTGTATTATTTTTGTGAAATTCATGTATGGTGGATTTGGTGTCATGTAAATTAAGGGAAGTGCATAGTTGAAGTTATAATTAATTAATTATAATATAATTTAATTAGAAGGGCCAATGATTAGAGGTGGGAGAAGTTAAGGATATGAATGGTTGGCTACCACTCACAACCATTCTCCCAAATTGTCAATTTGAATGTGTGTAAGTTATATAATTTTTTTTTCTATTAATGAAATTTTAGTGATGTTTGAATAAATATTTGGAAGGATTTTCCATGAAATTGGGGCTTGGTGGTTGGCCAACCTAGAAGGATGAATTGGTGATCCCTGTTGTAAGGGATACTTTGATTATTACTATTATTATTATTATGTATTTTATGTTGTGATCTTTCTAAAGTCATACTTTTGTAGTATGATTTTTATAAAAGCTATTATTTATAAAATTGTTCTCCATAAAATCTTCCATTGAAAAGTTTCAATTTAGTTATTTGTTATGGTTGGTCTGAACTAGGTCAATATTGACCTAGTTTTGTTCTAGTTGATGTTTGGTGCATGTAAACTCTATAAAATCTTAGGAATTTTTCATAATTGTAGTAGAAATTATTATCCTTTAATTTTTAAAGTGTTAATTTATCTACATCTTTATTATTACCCCAAGCTTATCAACTCTAAGTGCACATTTAACTTGTCAGCTAGAAAGGTTTTCATCTGACTAATGCTAGAAGAAATTTTAAAACAAATACTATGCTCAATGAAATTTAATGAAAATTTTAGATTACAACTACACTTCCAAAATGACTACATTTGCCCTTTTATTCATTTGATTTGGAGTTATGTAGAAGGAGTTACAGTTTTGGGATGTTGATGTTCATGATTGTGAGTTGTTCTTCATTTAAAGCTAGTTTACCTTTGTTGCTTTTAAAACTTGAACTCCATTCCAAATTAAACCATTCCATAACCTTTTACTCCAAATCATCTTAAAAGATCTACCATCCACCAATTTGGTCACCTATATGACCTAACTATTGACACATCATAAATTATAAAGTATCTCCAATTAATATTATGTCATTGAGCAATTTATTATTCTTAGCACTTTTAAAGGTCACATTATTATTAGCTTAATATGATGATATATGTTAAGTTTAGATTAAGTGATAACAAATGAAATGGCATATATTTTCTTTATAGCATCGTTTATTAGAATGACTTCTATCTATTTTGAGAAGTAAACTATTATAACTAATATAAACTTATATTATTTTGATGTGGGAGATTCTATTTGACCCATAACATCTATACCCCAATAATCAAAAGGCCATGAAGAAATTATTAGGTGTAAGAAGCTTGGAAACATTCAAGTTATATGGCTACAAATATGGCATTGATGATATATTTTTGCTAAATCAACAAAATCTTAACTAATATTTGGAATGTAAAAAAACACAATATTTTAATTTTCAATTTATTTTTAGGGCCAAATTGATAGTCCTCATATAGACATTCATGGAATTTACTCAAAGCCCTATGGGATTTATTTTGATTAAGATAATGAAACTTCAATTAATTAAATAAGCAATATACAAAATATTATTTATCAATGTGTAAGATAATGATTGATGCAATGTAGGGTAAATCATTTATGCAAGAGTACAGAATTATTTCAAGTAATAAAGTGAGAGTAGAGTATCATTCCCTTGATGATTGAATACTAAGTTCTAAAATTAGGTTAAAGTTTTATTATTTGTATGATGAAAACATGGTTATGAAGCAAAAAATATAATTACTCCTAAGTCTACCAAAAAGACTAGCTCACTACAAAGAACTAAAACTTATGGGGTGATCTCAACATGATTAAGTCTAGGGTTGAGTTTCACCAATGTTGATTTGTGCAGTTAAAATTTTAACAAATTTAGGAGTTAATTTTTCTTCAAGTTTGATAAAATGGGTTGATATCTTTCTTTTGAAAGCCTAGGATCTTCACTTTTCTCGCATAACTTACCTACCTTAGTGATAAATTCAATGCATGAAAAATTCATTAAATTTTTTGGATCTCAAAAATGGACTATATGACATCATCACAGTTATCTTTAACCTATGACCCAGCACATTGGTATTTAAATCACGATGGGTCCATTCTCCACCTCTCAATTCCAAATGGACCTCCCAATCTATTGAAAATGATGGCCAAACAATTCAATAGATGATAATGTAAGAATGGCATACCCGAGAGAGAGGTGAACGGGTGTGTTATAAAAAAATTAAAGAGAAAAAGAACTAATCAAATTTTAAGGTTCTACAAAAGAGAGCAGAACAATAATCCAACACATAGATTAAAATGGTAGAAAAGTAAAGAAAAAAAGGGGCATAATTATTTGTAGTAGTTCAATACAATGGACCTATGTCCACCCTCCAGAAGTTCTCCAAAAGTTCATAATATTTTCTTTAGCATAACAAGTCAAGGCAAATATGCTTCTCTCATTAACGAGTAATGGATAAACCCTACACCACTCTCCTTATTTTTCAAGGTAAGAAGGATGTAACACACTCTCCAAGGCACAAAGAACCCTCTCTTAATAAAAATCTTATATAAGTTCTCAATAGGATCAAACTCTCAAGATAAAGCATAGAACTCAAAGACAATGTGGTTGAAAAAGAACAACAAAGTAAAAGTACAACCTTACCAACGAAAGATCTCTTAAGGGAAAGAAGAGAGAAATCTCTTTACTTTTCTCTCAAGTAAAACACTCTTCTTTAAGCCTCCCATACACTTTCTCACTTTAAAGTTATCTGGTTAGACTCCTTAAGCGGGTATTTATAAAGAGAAAGCTGAATAAAAATTAGAAAATTATTTTTTTAATAAAATGTTTCAATCATACTTATGATATAACATTGTACTGTATGATAATTCAATTTTTTAAGGTTTAAGTGGTCTGGATGATATGATCATCCTAATAGCAGTCACTGTTCATACTATATGACCAAGGGTTTTACTATACAAAAAATACAAAATAAAAATTTGACTTTCTATTTGTTTGGCTTATACAATATCATTGTACAGTATCAACATATTATGAAAAAAAAATTCTAGCTGAATCCCACAAATTTTGAATTAAATTCAACTAATTACCAAATAAAATTATATCGTACGATAGTTAGCTATAATTTACAATCAATCAAATTAGGCAAGAATGTAATTAATCTTCTTAATTCTATCAACTGAATAAAATTATCAAAAAGGAATAATCGTATAGTATGATTAGTTTAATTTTGATAATATTGGAGTTAACCAACTTAATTATGGTGGATGAAATTATTTAACAAATATGGACAACAATCAAATATTACATATATATATATATATATATAAGTATAATTTTCAATTAAAAATAATTTTTCTTTTATATTCTTCTAACTGTATGTGTGCTTGATTATAATTCATCATTTACTAGTTAATTACAAGAAGATAAAATAAAATAAAAATACTAGAAATTATGACATAACTTTATGCTCGACTTGAGTCTTCTAGCATTAACTATTTCTTATTTATAGTCTTTGTAGGCTCTTATTGATTTGGCTCTTAAAAATAGCCATTATTCATGTTCTCTTAGATAGGTTTTATTGAGCTGCTTATTTATTATACATGCATTGAAAGCTTATTACAATTTGTACACACAACTGATTAATGAATACTATAACTATTCAATCATAAATATTTGTGATCATCAAAATTAAATTTTTTTTATTAATGCTCATGGGATTAACAATTTCTTTATTTTTTATTGATGACAAATATTTTTGGTTGAATTTAGGAGTTTAATAGATGAAAGAAGAAATGTGATAACTCTCCCTTAATTTATACCTTACAAAAGTATGCAATGAATAAAGTGATGTTTATGAAAAGATACAAAAATATGCATGTTGACCTCACTTTTGGGAGTGAGTTTTTAGCTTCCTCATCATAAGATCTAGGACTCTTGTAGACACTAAGAGTTCCTTAGTCTTAAGACACTTCTAGTGATTATGTGAACACTTAACCTAAGATTAGAGACTTAGAAGAGTTAGCCATAGGAATGGGTTATGCCTTAGCGATTTAGGAAGACTTGCCTACCCTATAGCCTTAAACCCAATTCTTGCTTCCTTCTTCCAAACATAACCTAAAATTCAAATCCAAGATCATAAATCCAACCCAAAATCAAATGATTGAAACCCATGATTAAGCTCAAATTCCAAACCATTTCCTAAGCCCTTTGATTTTATCTTATGGACTTAGCCTTAATCAAATCCAAATCAACCCTAATTCAATTGATTTTCTCAAATACCGAATTCAATCTCAAATCATATCGCAACCCAAATTCCAAATCAATTCCAACTCCAAATGATTGAAACCCATGATTAAATTCAAACTCCAAAACCCTTTTCTAAGCCATATGAACCACCTTCATATGCTTAGCCAAAACCTCCTTCAAACCAAATCAAATTTGGTTGATTTTTTATAAATCAATCATTCCTTCATTTATATTCACAAATATAAATGAAATCTAAATTCAAACCATTCAAATCAAATCAAACTAAACCAAGCCATATCATTTCTCAACTTAATCCCTTTTGACCTACAACACTCAATTTGGTCAAATTTACTTCCAAATCACTCCAAACCCAAGTGATTTTCTCTTGAATCATTTATATCTTCATTTATATTCACAAATATAAATGGAATATAAATCAAAATGGCCAAAACCAAACCCAAATCAAATCAAATTTCCAATTTTAGCCCTTTTAGCCAATTTCTTGAACTTGGCTAAACGATATCCAAATCAACTCAAAACCAGTGAATTTCTTCAGAGTTCAATCACTCCTTCAATCATTATTCTAAATATAAACACAAACTATAATTACCAATCCAAACCCAAGTCAAGCCTATGTTGATACCCTCTTGACTTGAAATTATCATATGAACCAAAATTCATTTCTCCAAACCACTTGCAATTGGATTTATATTTTCATCTTAAATCCATATGTAAGTTTAATTAAACTTGAATTAAACCATGATCAAGCCAATTGACCCATTTAGGTCCACTTGACCCAAAGTGCCCTACAATACCTTTTTGAGCCAAGTTCTAATACAACTCAAATTATATTGAACTAAGCCCATACAAACCTCATATCATGATCAACAATCATCTTAGGGTGATCAACTACCTTGAATTGGGTCAAACCAAGTCAACTTGGTCCTTTGACCAAGTCAACCCTTAGCCCAAATGAAACCCAAACTAGCCAAAACCCACCATATTCCAAATTGATTGAAACCTTTGACTCAAACTCTCTCATAACCAATGATTGAACATGACCAAGCCATCAATTGAGCCAAACCAAGTCCAAGTGGCCATTTGAATTAAGTTGACCTAAATTAGCTTAAAAAGCTAAAATGAGTCAAATCATGATTTGATCCAAATTGATTGCAACCAATGGCTCAAGTTCATTCCAAATCACTTATTGAACTTGACCAAAGCCATGATTGGGCCCAATTTGACCAATTGGTCAACTTGACCCAACCTAGCCTAAATTGACTTAAAAGGTCAAATTGGACAAAATTCAAATTAAATCCAAATTAAACCAAACCAAATCCTACAATTACTTTCAATCAACCAATTGAACTTGACTCAATACCTAACCCAACCCAATTTGGTCAACTTAGCTCATTTGACCTATTTTAATCCAAATGAGCCAAAATCAAACCTAAGCCAAATTAGTCAAAACCATTTAAACCAAAACATCCCAAATCATCATATGAACCTAACCCAAGTCTTGGTTTGACACAATTTGACCAATTGGTCAACTCAACCCAACCTAACCCAAATGAGCCTATTTTGACCATATGAAGTCAAATCACCCAAAACCACTTTATGTAACTTGCTGGCTGACTTAACCTAACCCAAATGGACCCTAAGTCAATCCCAATCTAGCCCAAATTCAAGTGGGACCCATTCCAAGGGGATTAACCAATGGACACCCTCTCTTTACATTGGATTCTTACCTTAAAAGGCAAAGTCCACTTTGCTTCTCCCATGACAACCCTCAAAGTGCCAAATGAGGAACTCCTAGGCTACCTTAACCCACCCTAAGCCATCCTAGCACTTGCCATGGACCAAAGGAAGAAAGCCAAATAGCCACCTCCATGGCCAAACACCCCATGGGAAAAGGAAGAACCAACAACACTCAATCCCTCCGTATCAAGCCTTGAGACTCCTGCCACCACTTCGTCTACTCCTGGCGAGCCATGTGGTGCTGACCGTAACCCCTCCGATGACTTGAAGGTAGCTAATCAGTTGGATTTTTGCAAGCCATTCCATCAGTCCATCAAGGGAAATTGAGGGGTATATCGCCTCAATTCGAATGGGATTTGATACCAATTATTTTGTGAGACATCCTAAGGTAATTTCGAAATCCCATAGAGGATTGCACCCTGAGCTCCCTCGATCGACATTCCTCCTCCCCGACCAAAGCCAAAATAGGACACCTCCTTCTCAATCAATACTCCCCCTCTACTTAATCAAACACAAATTCCTTACACCCACACCATCCACTTGCTTTGTCGAAGCCAACCAAATCATCTCCAAGCCTTCCCAAGCACCGAAGATTGGAGTTCGATCGGAGCCGAAGCCTCTTGCATGCGTGGCTTGATCAATTGAGAGCTCTACATCAAATTGAGACCCAAGTTTCTTAATAGGGCCTCACGTCAACTAGGCGAAGCTACCTTTGTCGATCCACCATTGGACATTAGCTCCGGTGAGGTAATTTTGCAAAACTGAGCTTTGTATGTAAAATAGGTTGATCTTTTATTAAGATAATTTGAACATCATGCATTTTTGACTATTAGATGTGTTCCTCTCCTTCTTCTCGAGGTGTGGGATCAATTTGATCCCAATCTGAGCTCGGGTGAGCTCGGATCAAATGGGGAAAGATGGACGGCATCCATCTTTTGTTGCTCGCCAAGGAGAAAGATCACGGGCCGTCCATTCCGCATGATTGGAATGGATGATCATGATTAAATCACATTAGATCCTTTGATTAATCCTTCAAAATCATGAATCGAATTGTGACCATCTGATCTTAGATCAGATAGTCCACAGGACAGCACGTCCATAGCCATCCGAGTTAGCCTTCGGATGTGACAACTTAAATAATCAATCCTGCCATGCCACGTGAAAAGCATGCCATGTCAACGTGCCATGTTAGCTGCCATGTGGCCCAATGGGATTAAGGCTCTAATTTGGCCTAATTAATCCATTTGTAAGCCTAAAATTTCCTAAAATCAGAACTAATCCTAGATAAATCTAAAAAAATACAAACTTAGTCTCATTTTGAAGATATTTCAGAGTAAAATCTAAAAAAATTATTATTAATTAATTTTGAACAGTCATTTTGGCTTAATTAATGTTTAATTAAAAATTTAATTAGCTTAATTACTCGTTAATTAATCACCCAATTAATCTCAAACTTTTTGTGGATGTTTAGGGCGATGACCTTTACCTCTCTTACTTTTCTGGAATTTTATTGGTTGCTTAATTAGAGAAATCAGTTGATTAAGCCTTAATCACTTTTTTAATTTAATTAGAGTAGTGAATGAACAGTGGCTTAATTAATTATTTAAGCCTAATTACCTCTGTTGAACAGTAAGGGAGCTTAGGGAATGTGATTGGGATATTTTGCCTAAATCATTTCCTAAGTTTTCTTTACTTTTTGAATCAAATTAATTAATGATTAATGAGGTAATTAAGTGATTAATTAATTAATTAATCTTCAAAATAAAATAAAAGCTTAAGTGATCAAATATGGGACTTAAGGATTGATTAAGACCTCTTTCTTGATCTCTTTCCTTAAGTTAATTTAATTAATTAAAAATGTCTATTGCTTAACCAAATGGATTAATGAGCTTAATTAACTTAATCTAAAATTCACTTCACATTTAATCACCTTTAATCAATCTTGGGTAGCTCTTTGGGTGTTCAATAACCTAAAGGGAGAGCTAATGAGATTATGGTTAGCTCACATGTGTGAGAAAATTATAAAAGTAGTTAAGTGAGCTCCTTAAGCCTAATTAACTATTAATCATGAGCCAATTGCATTAGGCCCCTTTCATTTCTTAGGAGCATTGCAAATTTACTTTTCATGTGATTTCATATCATATTGGCTCATTATTAATTAGTTAATTAACTTAAGATGATGTAGGTAAGGGTTAATTAATTGACTTAATTCATACCCTAACCTATTTAAGACATAAAATCAACCTAATTATTCTTCATTAAACCAAATTAACACACACATGGGGAATGGGATTAAGATTAGCAAACCTATTTCACATTCCTTAAATCAAATCAAACATAAGAATGAAATGACATTAAAGAACTTTGGTTTTTTAAAAATAATCTTATTTAGTTTGATTGTCCTTAGGACTTAGTTGGATTGAATGAAATCACGTGCTTGTGTTATTTTATTTCCTTCCAATCATGCTAAATATTGTATGTCATATGATTCATGCATCTTTCCTTTTTAAAATTAATTAAATAAAATGATTTCCTTTATATCAAATTGCATGTGTTGATTTAAATTAAAAATATGTGTGGCTAGTATCATTATTAAATCTCAAATAAATTTTTAAAAGCTCACTAATGATTGAATATACATATGCATGGTAAGTTAGTTATATATATAGAGAATGTAAGTGAATATAAATTTAGTGTATGAAATAAAGTCTCTTTCTTATATTCATGTGTTGACTTGCATAAGTAAGATTGTTAGCAATATATTTGTCTGGACATCCCAGGGACACACGACTTTAAGTAGCCCTAAGGAGGTTCCTACCTCGTTCCCTTAGTGTAGAACAATGATGACGTACATGTTTGATTTCATTCTTATGCATTTGGATAATAGAATTTAGATAGAGTTTTAATTCATTTATACAAGATAATTCAATCAAATCAAAAATATAATTTTTGCATGACTTTCTATTCTTATAGTTGTTTATACATCCATATATATATCTAATAATAGCGGTATATTAGTCTGGACATTCTGGCGATGCACATCATTAAGTAGCCCTAAGGAGGTTCCTACCTCGTTCCCTTGGTGCAGAATAATGGTGACGTAAAATTTTAAATATGTGGATGTGTACTTATCTAATGAATGAAAACCCCTCTTTTTCTTTTAAAAATACATGCATTCATACTTTAAACATGTGATCCTATGGAGCTTTCCCAACCAAATGAAAGAAGGAAATGAAGGAAAGAAGGAGCTTTGAAGATTTGAAGACCCCTTATAACTCCCATTCATTTATTGTAATTAAATTGTAATTATTCTTTCATTATACTAGGTTGTATAAAGGTAGAGCTTGGTTACCCATTTCTTTTTTGGGTTGTATGACGGTACTCGACCGCAATGGCCTCTTATTCTTTTATGGTAGATATATAAATTGTTTGATGATTTATTTAGCTTGTGCATTAGAAAAAGTAGGTCTCTTCATAGTTTATTTATTATTAGTGATTATTGTATGGCCTAGATTCATTTAGGCTCTTAGAATAAAATAAATTTTCTACCCCAAATAACAACTCACAACTAAATTTTCTAAAGTAACTCATAACTTCGTATAAAGCCTAGGCATCAAATCAAGATAAGAAAATATTTAGTAACCCCTTAGCTGGATGTTGTATGCTTTATAACATGCATATCATTTTGTTTCACTTTTTGCTAGATAAAAAATGGGCTTAACCTTTGAGAGCCTATGATGGAAAAATACCTCTTTCTCTTTTGATTTGACCCATAACCCATTTCATCATACATTTAAGAATATAAAATCTTATAGCCTGTGTCAAAATAAAGAGTTAAAAATTAAATAAAATTTGATAAGATTTGCATTAAACTAAGTCATTATTCATACCACTCATGCTCTAGTCTCTTAGGGAGTTAGTTTAAGGACTTTAGTTTCTTTTCTAAATAATAATAACCCAGTCATCTTGCAAATCATATGACTTGCCTATATGGTTTTAAATCATAGGAGGAGTTAGCTGGCTACCACTCCAGGTGATTATAAGTCCAGCAGTCAGGTGGTTTACTCTCTCTTGTGGAGGCAAATAATATATCCACTTTTGTCGTAGATTTAGATTGTGTTTTGGTCCTCACCAAAGCTCCCTAGGTTTAGAATTTGAGGTTGTTATTTCCCTATGAGGCTACTAGCATAAATCCTCACCTCTTAGATATTTTCACAATCTTGTATTGTGGAATTATAAGTCCTAAGGTAGTGATTTCTATCTTTTGAGATAGTGCACTATTTCTTGATGTCATACCAATCACCTTAATAAGTATATCCTCAGATCTGCGTGGTGTCCCCCCCCCCATATACACACCAAACTAAAAATAAACACCACAATGCACACAAAACATGTGAAAGCATGTAAAAATATTCAACAAACAAAAAAGAAATCTCAAACAAACCAAAAGAACTAATCATTTATCCTTGTTGACATATCAAAGAAGGATTGAAGTAAAAGAAAAACATGAGTAAGCAAAATAAAAAAATCATGGTGGGAATTATATTTGGAACACTATACAGATTTTGGAGGTACTTATTTGGATAATCAAATACATGATTAAAGAATAAATATATTATCTTGAAAGAAAAACATATTATTCTATAAAGAATTCATTTACTTAATAAGAACTCCTAAGGCTAATACTTTGATGTACTCAAGATTTGCCCCTAAATTATATGGAGAACTAGAACAAAGTTTATTTTATTGTAGGGTTCATAGTTCCCTATAAGGAAATGCCCTATAGTTAATTATATCTTAAGAATGTAGGATCAAGAATACTCATGATTAAAGAAATAGAATTTTACTTTTATGAATCTCAAAGCATGTCTTAAAAGGATGATAATTTAGAAATTGATTAAGGAACACTCTCAAATGGGAAAGAGTTGTTTTAGAGATTAATTAGGATTAAGTATAAAATGCCTATAGATACTAAGATTCTAGTAGGCATTTTAAGTAACCTACCATTGGGGTTTACAATTTTGAGATTGAATTTAGTAGGGTTTGAATTAACATTTTATTAGAAATCTAAGGCATAAATTCTAAGAGCATAAGACTATAAAAATGCCTATGGTTGAAGATTTATTCCTAGATGGATGATTCAGAACCTCTAAGTCTACAAGTGCTTTTGACATAAATTATAGGCTAGACCTAGTTCAACTTTTGGGAATTATCAACTATTTTTCTCACTTGAGGAAACAAACCTATCCCTAACTCTTCTAGACTTATCACTTGCCTGGAAGGGCTACTAGCTAACACCACCTAAATAATTTTTAAATCTATGAGCTTAGTATTCATGTTATGCAAGATGGTTGGGTTGTAATATTTTTGGCAATGGGTATATAAATTATTTCTACAATGATATACAGTTAAAAGCAATCGTGGGCCAAATTAAAAAGGGAAGGCACACTTCCCCAAGAAGGATGGTCATCCTCAAAGGTCAAATTCCCCCTTATGTGCAATGGGTGAAGTGCCCAATCCAAGGAGAATGAATAATATGTTATCGTATTTTACAAAAGCTAATTTTTTTTCTAGTTGCTTTTATGTTGTGCCTAGGACTATAATTAACATGACATTCTAAGTTTGTTTATTTTGTGTTCAATTTGTTTAGATTTTGGTGGGACAGAAAATTTAGTTTTCCTTGGAGCCTAACGTTCCAGGCATTTCATCACATAAATACAATCATAGAAAGAAATCAAAAAATTGTGTTATTTTTGATGCACACCTAAAGTAAATCAAACTAATTTAATTAAAATAGACCAATGTGGTCAAGTACCCTATACACCCTGGAAGAAAGAGAAAAATAGGCATATGTGCTCTGCCCTTATATAGCCCGGCCTAAAACTAAAAGTTTGATCTATAAGGGTCTTCTTTAAGATCGTCACCTTCTTCAGGGACCTCCACAAGCTTCATAGGATACCATTGAGACCATGCACTGGTAGGATTAGCTCATGCTATTCCTAAACCCCATAGATCTTAACCTAATTCTAGGCTCAAATTATATTTTAAATTTTAAAAACAAATTTCTAAACCTTATAAAATAGACATTAGGAAATACAAATAACACTCCAACAGTTATATTTGCAAATATATGGGCTTAGCATTAATTTCTTGTCAAGCCCACCTATCTTATTAGGCAATGCTTAGGGACTTACTTGCAAGTAAACAACATTTATATTTTTTTTTTATTACAATAGTCCCTTTAGAACAACCCCTCTAGAGAAAATAATGTTAGTCTAAAAAAAACGTCCTACCATCCAGGCCAAAGGGTAAACAATCGTAGCCACCCAGTCTAAAATAGTACACACACAAAATTTTTTTGCAAATCACATCACAGAATATCACAGCACATCCACCTAACCTAAGTCTAGGGTCAGTGACCTAATAATCCAATGTGTGAAAATGGGTTTATGTGGTATGATTGTACTAAGCATTTTAGGTTTGAGTTTTCATTTGGTTTTTGAAGTTTGTTTAATTTATCATTGGATAATATCAATTTAAGTGATTTAATTAATTTATAATTTTTTTATTTTTAATTTTATTTTATGTTAAAGTGTAAGTTAAGTTTTCAAGAATGAAGAATAAAATAAATTTTACTTTGGGTGGAACCTATTTTATTCAACATTCTAAATCCTAGTAAAATGAGATCTTCATTCAAAGGTGAAGATTCATTTTAAGGGTCAAACTAAGATCTTAAGTATCTTAATTAACCTCTTTTGAATTCATTTATTTTAAGTTGAGTTTGGTTGGATTACTACTTTGATTTTTATTTTAGGGTTTAGGATTTATATAATTTCATTTCATTAAGATTTGAAGGCGTCATTTTTCTTATTTCATTCCATTTACTTTGATAATTATTTTTTTAATTTTATTTATTACTTTAATTAAAATTTAAAATGTTTCCTAAAATTAAAAGTTCATGCTATCATATCATGATTATGTTTAACATAATTTATTTTATTTTATTTTTTTAGTTTAATTTATTTGATTCATTTATGTTTTATGTTATTTAATGTTCTATATTTTTTATTATAACTTAATTTCTTCATATTTAATCTTATGTTTCTTTTCATTTGATTTTACTTATGTATTTTAGCCATTTAGTTTATTTAATCTTACCTGTGTATTTTAATCATTGATTTTGTTTATCTAAATTGAAATCATTAATGTTATGTTTATGGATTTAGATAACTTAATTTAATTAGTTTGAAGTTATGATTTGATTCACTCATTTCATTATTGTTTGTGTTTATGAATTTGGATATTCCATTACTTCCAATTAATCTTCAGGAAGCCTTGATTTCATCATTTAAACAATTCATTATCTTATACATTCTAATTTATTATTTAAATTAGGCTTAATGTAACATTATATGTTAAAGCTTTATTGTTTGATTGAATTTATTAAGATAGAGTTTTGTTCACTAATCATACCCTAAGAAGCCTAAGAAATGAACTACTTTTGGCATCCAACTTAAATCTATGCCATTTCAAGTTGTATAATTACTTTCACTTATATTTAAGATTATGTTATTTATTAACCCAAATGGATTCAAAGGATTTAATGAATTCCTTATTTAGGTATGAAATTTAGAGGTTAATTTGTTTTGCATTTCAATTGATTAATTGATTCATTAAAAATTTAATAAATTAATAACCTAAGGTTTGATTAGATTATATATGCTTAACTATTTCAAAAAAAAACCTTAAATGTATGATTAATTAAATTCCTTGACTTCAGAGGGTTGAAAATCTTTCTTAATTGTTCTCATCTTAATACTAATATTCTAAATTGATTTTATGAAATTTTATAATTTTGTAATTTTTATTTATTATTTCATTTATATTGACTTAGAAATTTGATTGATTTATTATGATTTTTTGAAGTTTAGATTAATTAATTCAATTAATTATCAAATTAGGTTATTTTAGAGTTTATTAGATTCCAAAGAGTTCTGATGATGTGTTTAGCTTTATTATGATGATTCAAATTAATTTAATAATTTCCCATGATATTTCTAATTTAATATTAATTTTTTTCATTAAATTATTAGTTTATGGCTAAAATTTATATATCCATTGATTTACTTTGTAATAAATCATGAAAAATTTATCTAAGAAAGTTTTAACCATAATTTTAATTCCCCAAAGTTTCAAATTAATTGGATTAATGGTTTAAGTTTAATTTGAGTTTAATTATTTTTATTTAAACTCAAATTAACATAAAATTACCCAATAAATTTTGAGAATTTTGGATTTAATGGATTCTCCTCACTAAGGTGAATCCATTGAGCCTTTTTATATATTTTTTTTTTTTGGTTGAGTATTTTATTATCTATGATTTTTTTTGCAATTTTTAAATCTGAAAACCCGAATTTTCTTACTTATTTGCATCGATGCCACGTGGCATGAACACAGTGTCTCTTTACATGTAGTGGCATATGATTTGGCCATGCAAGATCTATGTGGATTATGTGTTGCTTTGGAAGTGGGATGCGGTTTGATTTGGGTTGTCCGATCAAGGATCGGAAGGCTCGGATTCATCCTGAGGTTTCTTATATAGATTTTAATTAGAGTTTTGACTAGATCTCAGCTATCCTTTTCTAATAGAAGGAATAGATGGTGGAGATTTTGTCTCCTCTATCAATGGTAAGAACTGAGTGGCATCCATTGAATCGAAGTGATTTTTGGTGATTTAGCTGATGAAATCACTTAATTTCGATTGCAAATCCATCAAGGACTCAAATAAAGTGCATCTATACAACTTGATCTCACTTGAGATCAAGTTCATTTCAAAAAGAGCCAACACTGAATGTGTAGAGGGTTGGGTTCAAGGTATACCTCACTAGCGGCGATCTCTGGCGGTGGGGATGATTCAAAAAGCTTTGTGGGGATGCGATGAGCCTCTGAATATGAGGAATTGAATTCCCTCCTCACGGATGGCTTTATAGGCCAAGTTCCATTCATTTTCTAGTGGGTTTGGTCAAACTCTGGCTCGCTGGTGGCATGGGGATTGGGGGAAGGGTGTGCTCTTCTTCATTTTACTTGAGGAAGGTGTTGGAATGCTTAGAATGTCTTAAGAAAGAATTCCCTCTCTTCTTTCCATGGTTGGCCAAAAGCTTTAAGGAGGAGGATGATCAAACTTTGTTGGCCATGGTGATTACCACCCTTAGAGGTTAACTCCTAGGGGTGGTCAATTGATTGAGGTCAATCCAATGCAGTTAGGATGAGGAATGGAGAGGAGGAAGTGGATTGGGAAAAGTTTATTTGCTGCTTACATTCCACCTTTCAATGGCATATTCTTCTTTATTGGATGGACTTGGACCCTCTAAATTTTCTTAATTTTGGCTGCCAACTATTCTAAACTCATTTAGGATTCAATTTGAATGCATTTGATATGGTTACTTGTTTAGATTTGTATTTGCTTTGATTCCACCTAATTTCATTAGGTTAGGTCAAATCCTAGAAGGATTCACTAGGTCACATACTATAGTGTCATAAGTGCCTAATCAGGAGGCTCCTAATATAGGATTAAGTGTCTTAATTACCAAGCTAAAGAAATGATATTAACCTAATCCAAATATGAGGTTAACAATCATGCAAACACTCACGGTGCAAAGACATATTTTGTAAATTAAGTTAAGCTATATTTTTTTGAAACATTCTTGATATACATACTTATAAAATATGTCTATTTAGAAAGTAACTAGTGAGCATATGATATGTTTCCCTAATTATTTCTTACTAACCCTGCAATCATCTAGTTATATGCAACACTTTAATAAACATACTTCATAACTTATAAACGATATAAATCAATTTACTAAATTTTCTAAACAAATTTGTAACAAAAAATATAATGTTGCTTAAATCTCACTTGGAAGACTAAATATGCTATTGTATGATTCAAGTAGATGAACAACTAATATAAAAGATTTCTTAATAACAAACTGGGGAGATGCAAGTTATTATTATTTATTTTCGATACATTTTCGCTTGGCGAATTATAGTTTTTTAATATTTTTCAACTTTGGGGATTTTTTTTTTATAATTGTCCACTTTGGGTTTTTTTTATTCGACTATTATCCTAGTCTTTTCATCCCAATCACACTATTGTCATTACTCGATTTATTCTATAATTAGCAATATCACCTACATCCATACTAATATTTATGCCCAAATTAATTTATTACATGTATAAAAAATAGAGCGAAGGAAAAGATGTGATTTAAATAAAAAAAATTCATACTTAAATAGTTAAATGCATCATTATAGAAAAATTTTAGAGTGTTTTGGTTACTTCAATAATTTATACTTCTACTACACAGATTTTAAATTCTAAATAATGCTCAATAATAAATATGAAACGTAAGCAGGTTTCAAGAAATCATCACAATAATTTATAATTTACAAAATATGATAGAAAAGAGGAAAACACCAACTAGAGAAATAATTCAGAATAAATATTGCGAACCATAGATGTAGAAAAAAAAAATAAAACATAATAGACTACAATAAAAGAAAATATGAGTGAAAGAAAAAAAAAATTTGTGAGAAAGAATGAGGAGTGAAGGGCGTTTTATAAAGTTCACTGAGATCATACACTATGAACTAGGTTTGTATAGTATGATTTAGATCATCCCAGAGGTTGTCTGAATGGCTATATTGATTGAGTCAATTTACAATATAATTGGAGAATCTTACAGTATAATTAAGCAACATTAATCATCCCAATATTCATTGCAATGATTAGTTTTATGGGGATAATCATAACATTACAAACATATCATACAATATGATTAGATATTATACAATACAATCTATTTTAAAGTAAATCATGCAACCATTTATCTCAACCTATTTCAACAATCTAAAGAAATCTATTGTTTAGTATGATCAATGATCATCAAATGTGATTGATTAAATTATTTATACCTATTTTTATTATTTTTAGCCAAATAGAAAAAGTAAATGAGATTAAGGGAATAATAAAAATAGAACAAACTAAAATATGTAAGAAAACAAAGAAGCAAAAAAGAATTTATTTTTTTTTAAAAAATAATGAAATAAAGTAATGAAAATAAGGGTGAAATGTAAAAATAAAAGAAAAAAAAAATCTAACCATTAAAATCTATCACACCTAATTATAATATAAGAGAGCTAAACCTATCAAAATTCAAAACTTTTAATAAAATGTCCGTTTATTAAATTTTTGTGTCAATAAATTGAATATTAACATCTTCCAGAACTTTTAAGTTTGTCTCTCTTTATCTCCCTTACTGTAAATATTAAGACTTTTCTCTCTAAGAAAAAAGCGAATGACATATTATATGCTCTCCCCACAATTTCTCTTTATATCTTTCAAATTACACATCAGAATCGAATATGTATAGTACCTACATCAGTCCAAATATATTCCCCGCATGAATAGGGATATGCCCGAAGTCACACGCCACAATGTGAGTGAGATTAGGAGTGGACACCCCGTTATCAAAAAAAAAAAAAAAACAAGGACAGATACTTTATAATATGTATTATATAGTCGAATATAACAAGCGTCGTTACAAAGCTAGATAACGAAAGCCAAAGTATGGCTTCCCATCAACATTACACATTTGTAGATAACACAATCCCATGGTTACATTTATTCAGATTCCATTTATGATAGTAGAATATTAGGCTAATTTCGTTCAGTCTCCACAGTTGCAATCAGTGCAGGAGCAGTTCGGGCCACACTTGCACTTTCCACCGTGCTCAGAACCAGCAGAAAACTCCATCACTTCAGCTACATAGCTGCAATAGAGAAAGAAGAGAATAAAAGCCTTCTTCATTTAAGTTTGATTTCTCCTTTCAAAAAGGAAGAAAACAAAGTGGTGCTTCGCTTGTAGAGGTGTTAGTGGAAAAGATTTCTCCAACATGATAACCCAAATTCAAAACACATACAATTCACTAAATTCTAACTTAATTACCACGAGAACTTTACTTCCAACAGAAGAAAGAAGAGAGAGAAACATTGCATACAAAGCACACAATTCTTATATATTTATAAGTATAATATCTAAACTTACATATTTATAAAAATAACATTCAAATCTTTAATATTACATCAGAAATAATACTGCCATCAATTTTTTTAAAGTAAAATTTATCTTTTTCCCAAAAAGCTACATTTGTACATATCAAATTTTAGTGTTAAATATATAAATAAATAAAAATTGTGTTTCTCAAGACTTAAATATTATATAGCCTTGAATTTTAACATCCAAGGGATACTCGCAATCCATAAACTTATTAGAAGACCCTAAGATATTTTTTTTTGGGGCTATATTCCGATATCAGAAATAGTACTTTAACAAGCATCCGAAGCCAGCCAAATTTTGTTTAAAGCCTAATAAGCTGTTCGTACGTGGTTTTCTTGTGACTTTGTATTAGTTTTTCATTAAATTTCATATCAGATAATCAGGTTCTATTTTGTTCAACTTTACCCAGATCTTTTGGAAAACCAAAACGATTCTGATGTGTTCTGGTTACAGCTTTGATAAAGCATGATTTTTTTTTTTTTTTTGGGTCAAGATGCTAATCATTTTGAAAATTTTAAAGATAATTTTCTTTCTTCTTCGTCAAGGAAAAATATTTGTCTAGTAACCCAGTTGAAAATTTGTTGTTCCTTTTCTATAACAAGTCGTGCCTCCTAATAGAACTATGGATAAGGACATTCCGAATGAATTTTTTTCATAATAGCCTTCAGATAAAATTTTAGGTGTCAATTTTATATTAGTTAGTTAAATTTTTCTTAGTATTAGCTTCCTCGTAAATTTTTTTAATTTCCGATCAATATAGTGATAACAAATAAAGTTCAAAAATCAGCAACCTCGTCTCAGTACCAACGACCACAACATCATATCCATTGCCCTTCTTTCTGCAATACAAAACGATTATCAGTATCTTCTTATATTACACTGAAATATGTGTATTAAATACTGGGAGACATAAAACAATGGCTACAAGTAATAATATTGTTGTATCATATAAAAGAATGCTTAATAGATTAATTTTCAAAAGATTCTGCTGTATATATAAATGAAGAGGAAGGCTACTTACACACACTGATTCTTGTCAGCACAGTCGCAGTTTCCACAGGTGGAAGACATGGCTGATATTAGCTTGAAAGGGATGAAGGAATTTGAATGAGATCTTTCTTAACAAATTCTTTCCTTGTGTTTTTGAGTAGCTGTGCTGCTCTGCTATTTATAGGCAGATAAAGTTGCCAATGAACTAAAAATTCCTCAACGCACAGATCATTCACGCTTCTTCTTGGGCGTGAGATGAGCACACGACACAAACAACAATCCAAAGGAATCTTAGTGGCGAGAATTTTTGGCTTCTTCAGAACCACTTATTTTATATCTTCTTCACCTTTATTGTTTTCGTTAGGATCACGTAAGGTAGAAGTTTATTTGTGAGTATGAAAGAGGTATATTATTTACGGAGGGAATTGCAATGAATTTATTTTGATTTATTTTTCTGATTTATGGTATTTTATCTTGTTCGAATAGTTGCAAGATACGTCCAATATCGTTGCGTGAAAAATGGGAGTATGCTTTTGTCCATTATAGTTGATTATATTCTTCATCAGCGATGGTGAACAAATTCTCCTGATTGAAGTGCCTAATGATTATTCTTCAACTTATGTATATTATTATTATTATAATTATTATTATTATTATTATTATTATTATTATTATTATATATATATATATATATATATATATATATATATATATATCTATATATATATATTGTGTGTACCATCAAAAAAATTCATTTTAGACCTATTTTATTGAAATTATATTAATTTATTGATAATATTAGAATCTTACTTAGCATGACTTGCAAGGCTCCACAAAATAGAGAATAAAGAGAAGAAAGAAGAAGAAGACAGAGAAGAAAAAAGTTCATTTATTTTTTGAGAGAAGCTCTATAATAATATAATTGGTACTAGAGATCTTCCACAATCTTATTTACAAAGTTGCCCTTTGAACTTTTATTAGTAAGGTCTTTGAACCTACATAAAAATTTCACTTTATTCTGTTAAAAATGAATTAGAAGTAAATAATAAAAAATTTTCAAATAAACATGGATACATATAGTCAAAGCACTCATGAGTACACATAGAAAGCAATCTTTACTTCATTAGTGCATAAATTACTGGTTAGATAATCAAGGTTAAATCATCTACCCTGAGGTGGAGTTGTGGTCTCTCTGATGAAGTCACCTTTGATTCCAGGTTCACACGTGGTTCTGAATTTTGAATATGTGATCTCTTGAGGACAGTTTACTTAATCAAACATTATGTCGAGTACTTTTTTTAGGAAGTCCTCAATTATCTTGGTGAGTTTATTATGACCAAGGTGAGTGTGTTGTGAATCATCTTAGATTTTTGGCTTCACAACTTGCCTCTAACTAGGCTGATCTTAGTTAAATTTGATTTTGGAGATATTGGATGCACATTTTATTTAATATTTTTTTGTATCATTGAAGAGAGAATTGATAAAAGATTAAGAAAGTTAAATAACTCATTTAGTTTAATTGAATAATAAAGAGATAGAGATGAAGAGTAATTATATTATGATAATGCTTATTTATTATTCTAATAAAAATATTCATTGATATATGTTAGTATCCATAGTAGCCTATAAATATGGATGAAACCTTCTTATTTGAAGCTTGACTTTCTCCTTCAACTTCATCCTTTCCGTTGGTCTATAAATGCTCCATTTTCTTAGATGCCAACATATTTATGGTGCATGCTATGAATGTTGTCAGCCATGAGCTACTTTAAAGTATTCATTGTAAGCACAAATAAGTCTAGAAAAAGAAAGAAGAACATAAGTCAAGCCAATTGATCGAAAGAACAAAAGAAGGATAATTAAAAGCGGGATGAGTAAGGTGGTAGAAGAAATTGAAATAGTCACTACTTGAGTGGCATTAATATGAGATTTCATTGATACTTTTATAATTATGCTAAATGTTCTTTTGACTAAGACACAAGTTAAATCATTGATGCAAGAAATTTTTCTGGCATAAATAATCATGCTTTATAATAAATTGATGAGCTCAAAAATTCTATTTATAAGAATTTATTTATTTTACAAGAAGTAATGTTTCTAGATCTTTTGATAGAGTGGATCAAACTATTGGTTATTGAAGGAGGTAAAGTTGAGCACTTAAGCTAGCAATAGGGTATAGATTTAGAGAATTTCACTTAATATTGCAAAGTAAAGTAACAATTCATTTGACTATAAGTATGTTTTTAGATTATTCACTAGTAGAACTAAAACCCATAATTGATTCAAGTTTAGCCTCTCAAACTCACCCTTAGCTAAAAGATTTACAACATATATTTTAAATTTCCTATTATAGTTTTTTTTAAGGAGAGCACTCTCTCATCAACATTTTAGTGAGTGAACCAAAGTCAAAAGATACTATGCGCATGCCTTTAGAAAAAAACTCTTGATGATCTTAGGGTAAGCTTGACCCTACGATCATAGTATAGATTGATTTGGCTATTATGGTTAATTCATATGTTGTGGATGAGAACACTCTAGTCTTAGTTCACAAGAATGCAATCATGAAATTCTTAGTCATGTTCCTCTAGCACTAAGTTACTTCCACAATCCTACTTCACTCAAGAAATTTAAAGGCTTAGTTATTTACAAATCTTCAGTGGTCTCTACATAAAGCCACATGTGTATCCATGAAACTTTACTCATCATGGTGAGGATCTACCAAAAAAATAAGAGGAAAGACTCACTTTGTTAAAGAAAAATGTTAATGTTGCCACTAATCTTGACAAAGCCCTAGTTTCAAGTATCAAGAAGTTGATGACTTAAAAGTTGAGGCTATTTTAATTTTCTTGTTAATAATCAACTAAGTCAAGTTATTCTTATCTAGAGGCACATCATTTTTATGACAACTAAAAGAGAAAGGCAATTTCTTTGTATATTATGCTAGATCCTACTTATAATTCTTTCAGAAGTGAGTAAAGAAAGGGTAGCTATTAGATAAGTGCAATTAACGATCTCTTCCATTTTGCCACATTTATGTGAGTATTATATAGTTTGTGTGTTATGTTCTATTGGGTCATTTATCATTTTAACTGAAATTAGTAGTTATTTTGTGGTAATGATAAAAAAAATTTGATAAAAAATTTGAAATTTAAACCTTTATGATGATTGTAATAATGTTGGCTTAAAAAATCGCACCATTCATTTATAAATAACCCTTAAGGCCTCTAAAACTCTTTACACCATTTATTTACTCTGCAATAATCTCTCTCTTTGGTCTTTGGTCCTTGCCATCAGGCTAATCTATTACTATATTAGCATCTCTACTCATTACGGATGATTAGTTGAATAGAAGTTCTTGATATTTTGTGGAGTTTGAATACACTCAGTTGCCCTTCAAAATCTCATTCTCTTGAGTTATTGCTTTAAGAAAAACTTCATATCATGTATTTTAAAATTAGGTGAGTTCTCTAATGCATTTTAAGACAATGAGTTATGATTTAACATGGATCAATTTAGGTTAGGCTTGTGGCTTTTTTTATTAAACAAGATGGTTAATATTTTAAATTTATATGGACACATCCCTACTTATTTTAAACAAGATTTATTTGTAGGTATCATCGCTATGGTTTCATTTATAAAGAAAAAAGAAGACCCCTATAAATATTATAATGTTTGTGTTCTAGTTTGTGTTAAATAATTCACGGATGGATATTTTTTCTGGGTGTTAAATTGATTAGTATTGTATTTATCTTATAATTTACTATGTTATAACTATTATGATTGCACTATGTCATATTTATGTTATAATTATTTGTTGTATTACAACTATTGTGATTACACTCTGCATCAACATTATAGCCTATCTTGTTAAAGTTCTAATAATGCAGTTTGTTGTATCTAATATAATGAAATTGTGTTCTAAAAATATTTAATTCATTGATCAATAATCTTAAAATTTTTATGTTAGATAGTTTATAACACTAATTTCATATTGTCAAAGTTTTAAGTCAAGTGGATTATTGTTTTAATTTTGGTTAAATTTTGGTTATTTTCAATAAAACGAGAATTGATCTAAATTTATAAAATAGCAATAAGGGTTTTTTTTTAATTCCTCTCTAAAATAGATATCTAGAGAGGGATCATTTGTATTTTTGGATTATTGGTTAAATTAGTACATTTTTTATGTTTAGCATAATTAAAGGGATTTATTGAAGTTAATTAATCCATGATTAGATGATTAAAATTTCAATGAGGTTTAGAAGGCCTAAATATTTTTCTTAACTATTCTTAAGTCAATTAAAGTGTTTAAAACCATTTTGGTGATTTTTCATGATTTTTCTAATTTCTAATTATATATTTGTTAAAATAGGCCATTTGAGCTTCAAAATTTAATACTTTTAATGCAGTCATCATTTTGTCTTGAACTTTTTATTGTAGGTGGATCTTAACCTCAATTTCATTATGTAGAAAATTTTAAGTCAATTTATTTAATATTTTGGGATTTATTAAAGAAATTTATTTTTTATTGAAACTCAAATTAGTCCTAAAATATTCAGTTAAAATTGGGACAATTTGGTTTATTAGATTCATGTCAATAAGATGAATCCAACAAACCCTTATTTATAATTTTTGGTTGAGTATTTTATTTTATTTATAATTCTTTAAATTTGAGGTGAATTTTTACAATTTTCTAAATTCAGAAAATCCTGAATTTCTTACTTAACCCAGTGAGTGTTGTCTGGACCGCCTTTACACGTGTTACATTCTGATTGGCCCATGTGAGCAGTGATGAGGCAAAATGAGGGGGAAATGGGTTTAGGTTGGATTAATTTGGACTGCTTGATTAGAGATTAGATAGTCCACGATGATCTTGCCAATCTTTGGGTGAAAAATTGGATCTCCTGATCTTTTAATCACAATCATCCATCCCATATAAGGAGGATTAGATGGCTGCTATTTTCTATTCCTCCCAACTGACAAATTGAGCTAGGAGAATGGCCTAAAAGCCCGTCTGGGCCTTAATTTTTTATTATCCTCGCCAAAAATAAGGTAATTCACATGGGGAAGCTCCAAAATCAAAATCGTAATGGGCTTCTAAAGAAAATTTCTAGAATTGCATGAATAATGTTTTAAAATATCAAATGCTTATGGCTAGCAATATTTTGAAGAAATTATCTCACTGGAGTTGACGTCTGATGGTCTAATCAATTCGAGCACATTTTTTGGACATGAGATGAAGCTTATGAGTGAATACACCTACTTGCCTCCTCATCGATCACGGAATTCCAAGCAGCACCACCTCCTCATTAGATTTTAGCCAAAATTGGTGATTTTATGTGTGGAAAATGACGAGTGATATGGTTGTGATTAGTGAACCCCTAGGAGATGTTTTAAAGCTAGAAAAGAGAGCTTGGAAGCTTTACTTTCCTCCCTTTTTAATAGTGGCCAAAAATCACCATTAATGGTGATTGGAGGTGATGGTCAACTAAGAGAAGGCTTGGAGAAGTTAACAAATGGTGGTTTAACTACTATAGAGCCTACCAAGGATGAGCAAAGTGCGGAGAAGAGTTGTGCTTGAATGGATTTAAACTTTTGCACCTTGCTCTTAACTCTCCTCCTTCCCATGGCCTCTATCATTGACTTGGAACTCCACTTCACATGGGATGAAGTGTTAGCCTCCATGTTATAGATTTTAGGTTGGGTTTGAGTTTATTTAAGTTGGATTGAGTTGGTTTGAACCTTGCTTGACTCATTTGGCTCAAATGAGTCAAGTTAGGTTCAATGTGTCAACTTGGCTCAATTGAATTTAGATTGGGTTATAATTATGTTTGATTCAATGTATGAGATGATTTAGAGTGATTGATTTCAATTAATTAGGAGTTAGTTGTGATTTTAAACCCATTTTGACCAAATTGGGCTTAATGAGTTGAATCAGATTCTTTCGAGTCAAATGACCAATCTGACCTAAATTGAAGTGTATTTAAGCTTCAATTATATTTGATTGAGTATTTGAAGTAATTTGAATTAATTGACTTTAATTAAATTGGATTTTATTTTGATTTAAACTCATTTTAGCCTAAATTGGGCTTAATAAGTTAAATCGAGTTTGCTCGAGTCAAATGATTAATATGATCAAATCAAACCAAAGAAAAGATCAAATTATGTTTAAATATCATTCTAAAGTATTTTGAAACATTTATTTCGAATTAATTTCAATATAATTTGAGTTTAGATTCAATAAAGTACATTTGGGTTTACTCGGACTAAGTGATCTGATTATACCATTTGAGTCATCATTGGATTCATATTTGTTTAGTTTTATGTTCAATTATATTCATATAATAATTTTTATCCTTTGGTGTGACCCAAATTAATCAAATTTTGATTAGTTTGACTTTTGACTTAGTGGAGCCCACATAGGTCAACTTAAATTAAATGACCTAGCTAGCCATTTTGTACCCCATTTGAATTTAGTTTTAAGTTCATTTATGTTTATCCATTAATTTAGTGCTTTTGGGTTGGTTTAATTTATATTTATTTTGGTTTTAATGGACCTATAATATTTTCTTTGAGCTTAAATAGAGTCAATTGGGTCAACCATGCTAATTACTCAATTTAAACTCAATTAAACTTAAATTTCAATTTAGATTTACTTGATTTAAGTTTTTATTAAATTTTATTAAATTGGGATTTGATTAGACTCACTTTGTCCAATTGGGTTAGGTTAGGTCCTAGGTTTCATCTGAATGTGTTCTTTTTTTAAAATTAATTTGGTTCCAAATTATCATTTTTACTTTACTTTGATCTATCGTTTCCATTTCTACCTCAGTTTGGGTTGTACACCTAGTTATTATTTATAGTATCCTAACTATTTTAATTAAGAAGCTCTTAATATAAGGTTAGAGATCCTAATTTTTTAAGATCAGGGTTATTGTTAACCTCACTCAAGGTCAATAGAACCTTAGTACTTAGATCAAGTCCAAGGTCTAAGTAGAGGGTTGTCAACCTCACTAAAAATGAAGTCAACATGTTCAAACCTAGTTTCATCATTAAGGTAGATCTGACATAATACAATCATTGCTTAAATATGTTTAATCATAGTTTAAACCTAGTTTGAACCTTATTTAAACTTGGTTTGAATCTTGTTGGAAGTTTCAACATGACTCAAATCATATTAGAAGCTTGAGTTATTTTTGAACCCTATTAAAATATGATTTGTAAATAAATTGCATAGGTTAAAATCATATTTAAACTTTAAACTAAGTTTAAACCTTATTCAAATTAATGTCATTCACAACAAATCTTAAAACATAATGTGGTAAAGTGGGACTAATTTGGTCTAATATAAACTTTTGAACATATTTCTCCAAGAACATAAAAAGAGATATATTTCTAAAATTTAGGATGTGTGTAAAAAAGAGGCACTAAGAATGACTAGCTTAAATGTAAGAACTAAATAGAATTCATAATTAATTTTCTTAAAAATAAGAGCAACAATGTGAGGAGTAAGAAACCCATGACTTAATACTTATAATCTAAAATACAAACCAATAAGTAAAGGCTCAACCACTACATTAATGCTTCACAAGCTCATTGTCATAACTAACTTTGCAATTTATTACCACTTCTATTCAAACAACCATGTTTGGGTGTTGATCCATTATATAGTTTTTAGGTGTTGGCACCCCTTTATGGTTGTCTCATCCCCATTCATAACATCAACTCTAGTTCTAGATGTTGCCTTATGAGGTTCTATTTATTTCTGGTAATTATTCTCTTACATAGTTATTTTATCTAGTTCTTAATAATTCATCTACTCCTTTTGAATTGCCCTCAGTTTCCATTAATTTTATCCATACTTTCTCATTGAATAGAAAATCCTTTAGATATTTTTTGTGATGATTAAAGCATCCCAACAGATTGGTTCCAAAAAAAATTGACTAATTAAAATAACTAATATAATTTTAAAGTTAATTTGTAAGAGTACAAGAATATAAACTAGGATGCAAATTTAGAACTCACAAGTAACTAACAAAATAACCTAAATTTATTTTGGGAGGTATGTTTGATGCAACGATGATACAAATTTTATAACTTTAATCATCAATTATTTTTTGTTTTGAAATATGTAAGATGATCTTTGATTTGACTCTAAAAGAAGATGCAGATAATCTTAAAATATGAATTAGCCTTCAATCAACATAAAATAATAATTAGAATCATGAAATAGTAAATACACTAACAAAGGTACAGAATTAAAATCATAAGTAATGCCAAATGTAGTTTTCATGTAAAATTTTGCGCACATGGTCAAGGCTTGATTTATGAGCACCCCATACACAATTTGATCCTCAAGTAGAACAAGTTTATAATAGGTAATGGCTAGGCCTTTAATATGGAATTAAGTATTTGGTAGTAATATAATTGCCCATAGTATTGCCTACTACATGTATATAGAAATTATTTTGCAATAAAAATGTAAAATATTGGTAAATGAAATTATCCAAATCCAAACTACAAAGACTAGTATTGTGAGGGTACAATTTCCACCACTTGCAAGTGCTTTCTCCTTCATCCACACTTTGAATTATTAAGAAGTTATGACACATAAGAGGAGGGTGAACTAGGTATTTAAAATATATTTCCCAAGTTAAAAATTAAATTTATTTTGTAAAACAAATTTGTAGTAAAAATATCTCTTATGAAAGAACAAAGAAATAAATAAAAAAAGTGCAGAAAAATAAATACATAAAAGTAAGGAGACAATAGGTACAAAAATTTTATGTGGTTCAGCCGCACCAAAAGATTGCATACGTCTATGCCTAAGGATCTATGCTATGAATTCACTAAGGGGTTGTTTGGGATTACTTTTGTTTTATGTTTTTATTTTATATTAAAGTAATACATTTTTAGTGGTTATTATTATTTTAAAAATACTCAAAACATCTAAAAGTTATTTTGAGTGTTTTTAAAAATAATATCATTTATTTTTTAGAACAAAAAATAAAAACACATAAAAATACATTGAACAAATATGTTTATAAAAATAGCATAAAAATAAAAATAAAAAACGCAAAACAAAATTAATCCAAACAACTCATAAACATTTCAAGATTACAAAGGATCTCCTATACTCTCCTATACTAAGCATGTACATCCCAAATCATGTACTCTCCTATAATAGATAAGTACAACCCAAAATCACTTCAAAGTATAAGAGAAAAGAAAAATATAATATCACAAATCTATCTTTAAGATTTTCAACATATTTCATCATTTAGTCCCAATTATGAAATAATTTGACAAATAAAATAAGGCTCAAATTATTATTGTTCTCTGTGAAATTTTAAATGATATGATATGAACTTTAAAAGATCTCAATGAAATGAACTTATGTGAAATTCAAAATTTAAAACACTTGTAAAATGTTAATCACAAAAGCCTTGAAATGAATATATGAATGATCAAAATGAGCAATCTTTTAATAATCCAACTTTAGAAATTCAAACCAATCAAGTTGAACAAAAAACCACGGTAATAAGTGAGATTTAAAACTTGAAAGTATAATGTATAAAGATTAAAAGAACTTAAAAGATCAAATCAAATTCTTGTCATTCAAAAGATTAAAAATATTAAGCAGACATAATATATATATATATATATATATATATATATATATATATATATATATATATATATATATATATATATATATATATATATATATATATATATATATATAATGAAAAGATCTTACTCAAGCCTCTTGGACTAAGTATAAAGATGAAAAATTAGCCTTGAACAATTCTTTTCTATGCCAAAGAGGGCATTTAAAGATGTAGAAGCTTCTTCTAATAAAAGCTTGAAGTGAGAGCAAGAGAGGAGAGAAAGCCTTGAGTTGAATCAAATAACACTTAAAATAGTTTAGTAATAGGGTCAGCCAAAAAGGATTTTTGCAAGAGAGGTTCATGTTACAAATTCAACTCATTAAATAAAAAATAAACAAGAGTATGGGTCGACCAAGCATGAAGAAATAAGAGGGAAAAAATCTGGATGGAAAATAAAATAAGAAAAGATTTAATTTTGAAATTCAAAACATAGATTTGAATTTGCATAAAATCATATTCAGTTTGATAAGACTAGTCAATGCATGTGGAGCAAAGAGGCTTAAATAAAAGTATATAAATTAAATAAATACTAATAGATTATGGAATTAATTCAAGAACATGTTTGAATTTATTTCAAAATAAAATATATTAAATAACTTGGAATATTTGGGATGGCCAAGGCTTTTCTTACTTGAATCAATCTCCATTAATTGAAAATCAATTAATTTAATACTTATTTGGCCAGCCATAAGATATTTCCAAAAATAAAATTGTAAAAAAGAAATGATTTAATTCAAGAATAATTTGATATTTAAGTTGAATTAATCCAAATTAATAAAAATAAAATCAATTAAAATAAATAAAGGACTTGCCAAAACAATCCATAAATGAATAAATTAAATTTAAAATTATTAAAATTTATTTCGAAATACAAAATTCTAAATAATTTGAATCAGAAAAATTCTCAAACAAGAAACTTATTAATAAGTGAGTCAAATAAATTAAATCAATTATATCATGACATAAAATAATAAATTTTTTTTTGATATGACATAAGGATTAAATGAATATTCTGATATAGGAGAGAAAAAGAATGATCAAGAGAGAGAAAATAATAATTTAAAAATTAAGAATTGTTCATATCACATAGTTAAATAGATAGATTATTGTGATATTAAATGAACTAAAGAAAGTTTTATATGTAATGGATAAGACATAAATCAATGGTAGTATTTAAATTATCCAAAAATAATAATTTCTTGAATTTTAAATATAATAAATAATAAATTTATCAAAAAATAATTCAAAAATAAATATAATTAAAATAAAATTATTTTAGCAAATTTTTTTTGCATGTGTGAGCTGTATTTGATAATTTATGCAATCCCTAAGATAAAATCTAATGAACTTAAGTCCATAATGATTTGACCTTCCAGAGTTAACTAATCAAATAGGGTTAAGTAAATTTTCTAAAAACATTTAAAATAAAGAATTTATAATTTTAAGTAAACAAAATATCAAATTTATAATGATAGTCTTATGTTTGTGGAAAAATGATCCTGTGAAGAAACTATTAGTCTTAATTACACAAGATTTATTATCATCAAATCAAGTTAAGAGATATATAATGTGTATACTCAACATGAATTATTAAACTTATTATAATTTCCTCCAAAATTAGGTTCTAATACTAAAATTGGTGTGTCAGTGTTTAAATATTTAATTAGATCAAATATACTTAAAGATGATTTCTATGAGTACTTTAAGGATTTGACCACAAATCTGATCAACCAAGCCCAATTTTCAGTCAAACTTGAGAGGAGTTCACTTAACCTCAAAATAATGGTGTGGGAAATAGAATAACAACAAAAATTTTAAAAATATAAATATAAGAAATTGATTCTACTTTAGTTTTGAAAAATTTTAAAAATTTATAAGGAATCTAAATATTTGTATAGAATTTATTTCATGAATGGTATAGTTAAGTCCATTTTTTTTTCTATCCATTCATATGAAATTTATTATTTTGGATAATGGTATATAATGGAGGATAAATTTGTGAATGCACTTGTTACTAATAGAGAAGTGTTTTAAGGATACTTCTAGAGTTTTCCAAGGTATTTGAAAGGAATTAAGACCACCAAATGCTAAGTTAAAGGTAGACTAGGTTTACTTACACCAGAGCTTGCTGATTGCCTTAAGGTATGGTTTTAATGCTATGTTTATAATAATATTGAGAAATAATTTTTTTTAAGATAAAAAATAGCAATAAGATTTCACTAAAGCAAACACAAAATAAAGTTCAAATTACTCACCAATGTGATTTCTAAGGGAGATCACTTAAGTCACCCTTGTACCCTTATTATTTGGTCAGCCAGCTAGACTCGCCAAGTATTGGAATTCTCTCTGATTTTCATTCAAAATAACCTTAAGAAATTCTCAAATTAATAGAAATAAATATTTTAAGTCCATACACACACACACACACACACACACACACACATATCATGCACTAACTAGGTTGAGTATATTTGAGATTTAGCATAAGTCCCCCAGAGGGTCCTTTCCTCTTGATTACATTTGAGTCAATGTAGTCCTCCAGTGGCATTCACTCAATAGTCGCCCTAGGTCGGATGGCACCTGTTGAGCCAAAGATAGATTATCCCAACAATCAGTTGCTTTAAGAGGATGTGAGTCCTCGAGCTTTCTTCCTAGGCTGATTGTTGCAAACTGACAGGTACCTTAGGTTGGTTGATGTTCGCTATGCTGACAGCGACTCACCCGGTGGATACACCACTCTTGGCAGATGTGAGTCCCCATGATTTCTCCTTGAGTTGGCCATTGAATACCTATTTGATATATGACTAGCCATCTCATCTTCTCCAAGGTGTTGGATTAAGCTTTTAGTGGCCCCATCTCCTGTGGGCATTCTATTTGGATCACGTCCTTTACGATCCCATTTAGACACTACCTGAGTTACATTTGGATTGGACAGTCCCCCTTTCATAGTAGCCACCCTTATGGTTGGAGAATTTGTTCAGCGGATGCACAGATTCTCCCTTGGTTCAGTAAATCTGAGATAAGTCTAGGTTGATATAAGCTCCTTCTCAGTTTGATCTCTCACAAAATAACAAGGTCCATGTTAAAATAAACTAAACAAATAAACACTTGTGGATTAGAAATTCAAGCCCCTAGTGGCCCCTTTTCTAAGTAGGCATCATATATTTAGGGCTGTGTTAGCAAAACTTCCTATAAGAATTACCTGACTACTTTGAGTTGAGATAAGTTCCCAGGTCGGCACTCTATCAGTAGTCGCCCTTAGGTCGGGTTCAACTTGTCGTGCCACCAACGAGTTACCCCAGTGGTCATCTTTGCTTTGAAATATATAAGTCTATTATGCATTCTTTCCAGCATGATAGTTGCAAACTGATGGGCAGCCATAGGTCGAGCCTGATTTGTTGCAAGGGATCGATCACCCCAGTGATTCCTTATTTTGGAAGATGTGAGTCCCCGCACTTTCTTTCAAACTTGACCATTGCAAACTGAAAGGTACCCCTTAGGTTGGTTAATTATACCTATGGCTGGTAGACTATTTCTTCATATTTGTAAACCTAAGATAGGTCTAAGCTGATATTAGCTTCTTCTTAGTAGATCCATCGCACACTAATAGGGTCCATCTAAAATTAAAATAATTCTGACTATGCTTGAGTCGATATAAGTCCATAGTGGCATTTGCTCAAATAGTCACCCAAAGTCAGGATTGATCTGTTATGCCATCGATAGATCACTCCAACAGCTCATCCCTACTTTAGAAGATGTAAGTCTGCTACACTTTCTTTCTAGTACAGTCATTGCACACCAAAAGATAGCCCTTAGGCCGGATAGTCCTACCTTGTGGCTGGTAGACTACCCCTTTTTATTTGTAAGTCTGAGATAGGCCAAGGCCCCCGTGGCTCCTTCTCAGTGGATCCATCGCACTCCAACAGGGTCCATAATAAGACACACCAAATTAAATCAAATCGCATCAAATAAAATAATATTGAAATCAAATTAATCATCAGGTCTACTCTTGAGTTGAGGTAAGATCTCCAATTATGCTCACTCAGTAGTCGTGTTAGATAGGATTTGATGTGTTATCCATCCAACAAATGATCCTACTTTAGAAGATGTAAATATGTTATACATTCTTTCTAGTATAGTCATTGTACACCGAAAGGCAACCCCTTAGGTCGGATAGTCCTACCTTATGGCAAGTGGACTATCCCTTTGGACTTATAAATCTAAGATAGGCCAAGGCCCTTATGGCTCCTTCTTAGTGTGGTCCATTGTACACCGACAAGATCCATAATAAAATAAATTTAAAACCAACCTCCCCAATGGAGTCAATTAAACATATTGGATAAACCAAACTTCTCCCCAGCGAAGTGCAAATAAAATTAGCCTCCCTAGTGGAGCTTAGATCTAAATCAAACAAATTTAATTGAGTGTACATCCCTGGCGGATATGCCTCAATTTGGAACCCTTCTCCCTAGTAGAGCCATAATAAAGTAAACCAACCTCCCTAGTGGAGTCTAATCATACAAATCAAAGAAATCCAATCAAATTCTTATCCCTAGTGGATAGCTTGAACCTGTTTCCCAAGTGGAAGGTTCATGTACTCAATCCACAGAAGATACACACCCAAAAAAAATCATACTCATAATCAAACTCAGATTCATATCCCCAGCGGATAGCTCGAACTTGTTTCCCTAGGAGAAGGTTCATGTACTCAATTCCTAGCGAATTCTTTCTTGCTCTCTTATGTCTTTGGCATAAAGAGAGCTGTGTTGCACTAAGATCGTGATTCTATCTACCTTTTGGGTCTAGGTATGCATCACTTCCGTTGTTTGTTGCAATCTTATGGATGTTGTTGATTGTTTGATCCGTAATTGTGTCTTGTCAAATTGCTTTATTTGGGGTCCTTTTATTGACCTCACTTTTGGAGCGAGCTCTTAACTTCCTCTCCTTAGACTTAGGACTCTTTTAGATACTAAGAACTTCTTAGTCATAAGACACTTCTAGTGATTAGGTGAACACTTAACATAAGCCTAGAAACTTAGAAGTGTTAATCATATGATTAGGTTGTCTTAGGGCTTAAGAAAATTACATATCCTATAGCCTAAACCCAATCTAGATATACTTTCTCAAATCAAACCTAGATTTAATTCTCAAACCAAATCTCAAATTCAAATTTAAATCCCAAATATAATTTCAAATTTAACTCCAAATGATTGATACCCAAAATCAAATTCAAATCCTAAGACCCTTTCTAAGCCATATGAACCACATTCATAACCTTAGCCAAAACTCACATTAGATAAAATCAAAATCAATTGATCTCTTTATAAATCAATTATTCCTTCATTTATATTCACAAATATAAATAAAATCCAAATTTAAATGACCAAAACTATATCGAAAATCAAATCCAAACTCAATCTAAGCCCTTTAAGCCAATTCTTTGGACTTAGCCAAATTCTATCCAAATCAAGTCAAAACTAATAAATTTTCTCTCGAATCAATCATTCATTCAATCATTTATCTAAATATAAATAAAACCTATAATCATCAAACTAGATTCAAGTCAACCCAAGTCAAGCATAACTTAGCCCTTTTGACTTAAAACTTTCAATTGAGCCAAAACCTATTGGACTCCAAATTGATTATCATTGAATTTATATTTCAATCCATGGCTCATATATAAGTTTAACTAAACTCAAATCAAACCAAAATCAAACCAATTAACCAATTAGGTCCACTTGACCCAAAGTGACCCAAAGGACCCATTTGAGCCAACTTCTAATCAAACTCAAATTGGATTGAACCAAGCTCACCAAAACCTTCCACCATGATTTTTGATCACCCTAGGATGATCAATTGCAATCAATTGGGTCAAACCAAGTCAACTTAGTCATTTGACCAAGTTAACCCTTAGCCCAAATGAACAAAATCTAGCCAAAACTCATCCTACATCAAAATGATAGAAATCAATGATTTGAATCAACCCAAAGTCAATATTTAAATATGACAATCAATTGAAAAAAATTGGCTATTTGATTCAAGTTGACCCAAATTGGCCTAAAGGACCAAATTGGGTCAAATCATGATCTAACCAGAATTGATTTGCAACCAATGACTCAAGTTCATTCCAAATTGATTATTGGACTTGACCAAACTCATAATTGAGTCTAATTTGACCAATTGGTCAACTTGACCTAACCTAGCCCAAATTAGCCTAAAGGGTCAATTTGTCCTAAACCCAAATTAAATCTAAATTAATTCAAACCAAAGACCACATTCATCTTCAATTAGCCAATTGTACATGAATCAACCCATAACCCAAGCCAATTTGGCCAATTTTGGTCAAATTGATCAACTTGACCCAATATGACCCATATGACCCAAATTGAGCCAAATCCCTTGAAACCAAGCCATGCCCCTTGAGGGCTGATCAAACCAGACCCGAACTCATTTGGGATCAGCCCAAAATTAACCTAACCCATTTAAATCTCTCATGAATCCTCCCCCATATAGGATCCACCCAACCTCGTTTAATTCTCCCCCATCTCATGCACTTAACTCCTCCCCAACATTTGCATTGAATAGAGTTAGTCATATGGTAGCAAGAGAGGACTTTGGAGCAAAAATTCAAAGTCCTCAATCAATCCATCATCCATCCTAATCACCCCAAGGAAGATGATAATACTTTGGATCCAAAAAATTCAAAAGGGGTGGATTTTCGGCCATTATAAAAGAAGGAAGAAATGAGACTTTATTCCTTTTCCTCCTTCCACTATTCAGCCTCCAAGAGCTCCCCAAAAGAAAAAAGGAACCCATCCCCAACTTCTTTAAGCCATTTTTAGCTCAAAAAATACAAAATAGAAGCTTTTCTGGCGAGGCGTCGGTGAACATTGGAAAAGATGATGTTCCAAAGGGAAGCAAAGGTTAAAAATCATTCCAAAGCTTCCTCACATACCTAGGAGTTCACTTGAATCTTCACCGCCATCGAAAACCAATCCAGGAGTGGTAAATTTCATCAAACCAGAGCCGGCCTTAGGATCGTATAGTTGTGACGATTGTTTATGCAGTTTTAGGAATTTATCCTAGATAATCTTGTATTTTAAATTTTATATCATCCCAATAACGAATAGAATATTTTCAGTGTGAATCGGCGAGAAAATGAGTCCAATTGGACAAGTTTTCACTTAGAAACCCTCTTTTTCTTAAAAAAAATCATGTTTTTTGTTGCCGTGAGCTAAAAGTCGTCGATCCCGCGGTTGGCGGATCGGTGGCTCGATCCGCCTGATCGGCGTTTGGATCACGCCGATGTGACCGTCTAATCATGCGGTTCATGAGATCATCGTCGCGTCGCGATCGCGTGATCTTGGCCTCTAGATCGTGATGATATGACTCACGTGATCGGTCAGAACGCGTGGGTCGCGAGATCGTTGACCGGTCTTCCTGCCCAAATGGTTGATGGGGAGTTGTGTGGTGCATGCATGCCCTGTCGTACCGCTGGTCCAATCGCGTGGTGCCACATGGCGCTACTTTGCCACATCAACGCCGCATGGATTTTTTGATTTAAAAAAATTAATTTAAATCACCAAAAATTTCAAATAAGTTTAGAAAATAAGATACTTAACCAAAAATTACAAATAAGGGCTCATTGGATTTGTCTTTCCGAGGGAAATTTAACAAACCAAAAATCCTTAAATTCCACTGAACATTTTGAGCTCAATTTGAGGTTTAGTGAAAATCAAATTTTATTAATTAAACTAAAAATATATGTGAGATTAAGTTGAAATTTTTGAGGATTAAAATTAAAGTTAAAACACACCCACCATAAAAATCTCAAGTGCAAAGGACTTTTGGATTGGGAAAAATTAAATTTTGAATTTCAGATTATCCATTTTAATAAAATAAATCAAATAAAAATCCAGAAATTTACAAAAATCTTCAAAATGGCTTAAATCACTTTAATTGATATCTAGACTCTTAAGAAAATAATATTATTTCATGAATCCTAATGAACCCCAAACAAGCACTTAAGATTAAAGTTTAATCAATTAAGGACTTAATTAAAATATAATCTAAAAATAATTTAAATATCAAAATCAAAATTAGAAATGAAATAACACTTAAGCAATCATTAATCAAACCTCAAATTAGAAAAATATCATCCTCCTAAGAAATTAAATTAAATATGATTAAACCTATTTAAATAAATAAAACTCAATTAAATGATTAATCTTAAATTAAACTTAAAATTTAACAAACCTAGGAAACTTTAACATGGGTCAAACTAGTGTAACTAAACCTACAGTAAGCATGGAGTCTTAATCATATGAAACTCCTTAATGAATATAAATAAACTGAAACTAATTAATCATTAAATAAACTAAAAATCAAATTGATTAACAAACCAATTCAACACAATCATTTGATATTAATCAACTTAAACCAAAAAAAGTTAAAGTAAACTTAATTAACATATGATTAAATCACATCCATTTGGAATAAGATAACTAATTATCCATTAATACATAAACCTAACAACTAAATCAAACATGAATGAAATCTAATGAACATAATAAATGAGGACAACAAACCTAACTATGATTATGAATAATTAAGTTTAATTGAAATAAAAATAAATAATTAAATCACTTAATCTAATCAAATGATAATAATAACAATAATCAAACAAATCAAACTTAACACTTAACTAAATCAAATCACTCACATGTGAGAAATTAAGTCATTAATTAAATAAATCTTTGATTAATCTAATGATTTAAAAAAGTTTAGTTACCCTTAATCAATCTTAATTAATTAAACATTTAATTAATACAAATTTAATGACTTAATCTATCATATTAATGAACCAAATTAATTTTATAAATCATATTAAAATTAATTCAAATCAAACACTTAATTAATCTACTAATTAATTTAATCACACTTCTTAAATGAATTAATTAAGTCAATTAAATTAATCATATTAAACTTAAGCTTAATCAAACATAAATGCAATTAAATACCAATCAAATCCTAAATTAAACATAAATCATTAAGTCATTAATTACATCATTAATCTAAAACCTCATTTAATTTAATAATTAACTTAAACACACTTTTAATTCTAAAAGCTAATCCAATTGAATAATTAATGTAAACTTAATGAATTAATCCATTATCTTAATGAACCAGATTAACCTTTAAAATCAAATTCAAATTAAACACTTAATTAATCTACTAATTAATTTGATCACACTTCTTAAATAAGCTAATTAAGTCAATAAAATTAATCATATTAATCTCAAACTTAATCAAACATAAATGCAATTAAATACTAATCAAAACCTAAATTAAACCTAAATTACTAAGTCATTAATTACATCATTAACCTAAATAAGTATGAAATTAAATTGAAAATTAAACAAACCTTTATAATTAACATAAATACACTTCTTAATTAAACTAATCACATTGAACCTAAGCAAACCCATAGACTAATAAAGTTAACCAAATAAAATTAAATCAAATTAAATTAAATTAAGAAAGTCTCTCATCAATTTAATATGTAATCAAATCAAATCTCATCCAACCTACTTAAATAAGATAAACTAATTAACTATCCAATATATGAAATCAAAATACAAACTAAACTTTGATAAACATGATAAATGGATGAGGTTAAAACTAAAATCCTAATTACAAAGAATCAAACTCAATTAAAATCAAAATAAAATCTTAATTAATCTAATCTGATCAAACTACAAATAAATGAACCACAATCAAATCAAATAAACATAAAAATAAGTCACATAACTATAATCAAAGAAAAGAATTAAATATTAATTTAAAAGGATATTGAATTATCAAGATTTAATTAAACCAAAAAATCTAATCTAAAATTAATCAATCAAAAACACATGAATTTAAACAAATATAAACTTTATTAGAGATCAAGGATATTGAATTATCAAGATTAAACCAAAACATCTAATCTAAAATTAATCAATCAAAAACACATGAATTTAAACAAACTTAAACTTCATTAGAGATCAAGGATATTGAATTATTAAGATTTAACTAAACCAAAACATCTAATCTAAAATTAATCAATCAAAAATACATGAATTTAAACAAACTTAAACTTCATTAGATATTAAGGATATTGAATTATAAATATTTAATTAAACTAAAATATCTAATCTAAAATTAATCAATCAAAAACACATGAATATAAACAAACTTAAACTTCATTAGATATTAAGGATATTAAATTATCAAGATGTAATTAAACCAAAATATCAAAATCAAAATCAATCAATCAAATACTTAGACAAACTCAAATTCTAAGTTCTAAATCAAATCAAATGAATTACACAAATTTAAATGGGCTAATTAAGATACTTAAGGACCTTAGTTAGACTCTTTAAGAGTTAGGATGTAGAATAAGGTGAGTTCTGTCTACAAATGGAATTCAGTCTACTTTTCATTCTTGGAAATTTAAACATCACTTTAAACAAATAAAAGTGAAATAAAAATGGAAAGTATATCATTAAATCATTTAAATTGAAATCACCCAAAGGTAAAATTTAAACAAATTTGAACTTCAAATTGAAACTTAAACTAAAGAAGCCTAGTAAAGTCTTGCTACATAAGCCTTCTTTTCACACACTAGAATACTAGGTCACCATCCCTAGAATTAGGCTAAGTCAATGTATTAATTGTATGTATGATGTTGTATTTTGTTTTGTGATGTAATATTTTTGACTAGATGTTAGGGTGTATGCTTCGTAAACTAAATGGTAAGCCGTGATTTGCCTAATCATAGTTTCTGTATGGGGTTGTGCTTAAGGGGTCGCTATAATAAAAATATAAATGTGTTTTTTTTTTTTTGCAAGTTGCTTAGCCCCTAAGCATAACTCACATTAGGCAGGTGGGTTTGGTTACCCGTGTGTGGGGTGCTAAGTCCAAATTATTCATATAACTTTTTGGGTTATGTGGTGTGTTTAGCTAACATTTGTTTTGTAGGTGTAGCTAAATTTATTTTTCTTATTGTTGATGTAATTTTGCATTAGAATTAGGATTAATATTATGGGGGATTAGGATGAGCAGTGGCCAGAAAGCTTAGTTCCTAGTGTGCCTTATGATGTCTTTGGAGCAAATCAAATCAAAAGAAAGAGAAAGAAGAAATGAAGAAAAAAAGACCCCCATAGCATGTATTATTTTTTGTAATCGGGTCAGAGGGTAGAGCTACACCCATATTTTTTTTCTCTTTACGTGTGTACTGAACCCGACCAAGACTGGCCTTTTATTCTTTTATGGTAGTCTATAAAATTATTTATTGTTGCGTTTAGATTGAGTATTAGAATGACATATTTTTCATAGTTTCTTTATGATTGATACTTGAATGTGTAGCCTGGATACGTAGACTCTTAGGATGAAATTAATTTTTTTACCCTAATTAACAACTCATAACTAAAATTTTAAAATAACTCATAACCTCACATAAAAGCCTAGGAATTAAATCAAGATAATAAAATTTTAGCAACCCCTTAATTAGATGAATGAATGTATAATATCATGCATGTCATATTCTTCCAATCATGTTAAGAGGGGGCTTCCATCTATGCCAGAGAATGAAGGCTTAACTTATGAGAGCCTTTGATGGAAGAACGCCCCTTTCTCTCTTAATTTGACCCATAATCAAGTTCTCATGCATATAAGCATACAAAATCCCATAGCCTGTGTCAAAATAAAGAGTTTAAAAGAATCAAATAAATTTGATGAAATTTGCATTACAATAAGTCATGAAGTCATACCACTCATGCTCTAGTCTCTTAAGAAGTGAATTTAAGGACTTAGTCTCCTTTCTAAATAAACAACAATCTAGCCATCTTACAAAGCATAAGACTTGCCTACATGGATTTAAAGCGTAGGAGAAGTTAGCAAGCTGCCACTTCAAGCGGTAATAAGTCCAGCAATCAGGTGGTTTATTCTCTCTTGTGGAGATAAACCATACACCCATTTTTTCCTTAGATTTAGGTCATGCTTTGGCCCTCACCAAAGCTCCCTAGATTTAGGATCTGAGATTGCTATTTCCCTTTACGGCAACAAGCGTAAATCCTCACCTCTTAGGCATTTTCATAATCTTATGTTGTGGGATTATAAGTCCTAGTATTATAATAAAATGTCAACTCAAATAAGTAACTCTCTTCAATTTAAAAAATATAAAGCCCAACTATAGGATAGATTGGATTGCTCACTAGGCTTCCTAGTATCATAAGCATTCCCTACTCATCTCCTTTGGCTTCCAAAATAAGTCTCTCCTTTTGATCTATCCCATTTGATTTTCCAACATAGTCAATCCTTTTATAGTCTTAGCTTTGAAATCTTTGGAGACTATAATTCCTACTTTAATCGAGAGTATTCCTAAGAGATTCATTTCTTAGGATGTAATTAACTATAGGGGCTTGCCTCCAAGAAACTTAATAAACCCGGCTTAAAATCAATCCTACTTTACTTTTCTATGTAAAGTAGGGAAAGATCTATGGTATATTTGAATACCTATCATTTCTTAGGAGTCCTTATTAGGTAATTAAGTCCATTATAGGGTGGTGATCTCTATCTTTCGAGATAGTACATCATTCATTAATGTCGCAGCCGATCACTTCAATAACTACCCCCTAAGATCTGTATGGTGTCCCACATCTAAAAAATAAACACCACATTGGTTAATTAATTTTATTTAATTTGAGTTAATTTTGAGTTTGACCTAAGTTTGACTCATTTGACCAAAATTGGTTAAATTAATTTAGGTAATTCAATTCATTATGTTATATTTAGATTAGGCTTCAATCATGTTTAATGGATTATTTTAAGTGATTTAGACTAATTAATTTTATTTAATTTGGTCAATTTTGGGTTTGACCTAAGTTTGATCAAAATTGGGTTTGAAGGGTTAAGATGTGTTCATTTAGGTTAAATGGTCAAATTAATCAAATTAAATCCAAGGATTAATTGAATTATGATTATATATAAGTTTAAGATAATTTTAAATGTTTAATTTAAATTCATTTTAATTTTAATTTATTTTGATATTTTCTTAATTAAGTCCATTTGGGTCTACTTGGGCTAAGTGGCTTAATTAGCCAATTTTAACTTCGATTAAATTTAGTTTGGTTTAGTTTTATACTTAGGTGAACTCATGTGATAACTTTGAGCCTTTGTAATGCCTTAATTTAGCAAATCTGATGGTTTGACTTTTAGCTTGGTGGGACTCACATTGGTCAACTTTAAGTTAACTAGCTTGGTTGACCACTTTGAACCTCCTTGAATTTATTTTTAGACTTATTTATATGTATGCATTGATTATATGCTTTTTTTTATTTAAATATGGTTTATTTTGATTTTATTTAATTTTTTTCTAGATTTAAGTGAGGTTGTGCTTAAATGGGTTAATTGGAATAATTAACCAAATTACCCCAATTTATGATTAACTAAATTTAGATTTCAATTCAAATGTATTTAATTTTATTAAATTTCATTATATTTAGATTTTATTTTAGTTCACCTAATCTAATTAGGTTAAGTCATGTCCTAGAAGGGTTTTCTGAGATGACCTGAGCTCTCTTTCTTTTAGGTATTTAATTTGATTTAATTTCAAGTTAGTTTTTATTTTAAGTTTTTATATTTGATTTAGTTTGTTATTTATTTTTGATGTGTTCATACACTTTAGCCGTTAAGCATAGTGATATTAAGTACCTAACTAGGAAGCTCTTGATATAAGATTAATGATGCTAATTTCTAAGATTATAGATGATGTTAACCTCATCCAAAAATGAGGTCAAGAACTTCACCCATATAATACAAGAGAAAACACTTTGGTACATGTAGACTCATCAGCCTTAAGAGTCCTTATTAAGAGATTGAATCCATCATGGGATTATATTTTTCATTAATATCATGTTCAATCACCAAAATAGAAACCATAAAGATCTATGTAAAAGAATTTTTTTAATGAATCAATTTGACCTATTAAGAGTCATCAATTTAACCTATTATTTTGACTAACAAAACTTTACTAATTTGGTTTGATGTGACAAAGAAAGTTATTGAACACTCTCCTCTAGTTCCATGTCAAATTTCATGAAGAGATTTGATTATTAATAAGTCAATTCAATTTTGGAAGTGGAGGTGTATTGAGTTGAGTATGAATTAGGAACTTTGACCTACATAGAGTAGTTAAATCATTTTGAGCTCAAAAGGACAATTATTTAAGACATCCTTGGCTATAATGATGACCAAGAATTTAATTTATTATGAAAATTAGGTTAGTCAAATTGGAGTTTCAAGTGACACATGAATGCTAACGAGTCAAAATCATTCTCAAGACTCCTTAGGCTTGAAGCAATAAATAATTATGCCAAGTAAGCTATATCAATTATACAAGAAACCAAAGAAATGGTTTTATTCAATTGAGCTAATTAATTTAATGATTAGATCCATTAAGTGCCATTAACTCACTTTGGTTAAATGAGGGTACATGGGGGATAATTTGATAGAATGGATCTATCAATGAACCCTAAAGTGTCTATTTGAATTAAATTTAAGTTCCCACAAAAGTTAATGATCATTGGGAAGATTTATTAATGCCCACTCAAATTAGACATAAGGTTGACCTGGGTTTGACTTGAGTTTGACTTTATGGACCATTGTCAATTTAAGTTTATGATCATGAGTTTAGTGATCCAATAATTCATAGAAAATGTCTTGGAATTGAAATTGATCATTAAAATTCATAGGATTAATAGAGAAATGCACATACTTATGGATTTTTGTATAAGGTGAAGGTAGATGATGTCTTTTGACTCAACCTTGGGTGGTCAAGTCTCCTAGAATGATTTTGAGCCTAGTCAAGCCAAATCTTAGAATCTCATGAGCAATTGAGTCAATGAGATGGACTTGATTGCTTGGAATTCAACACTTACATCTCTTAGGGATAAGCTGAATATAAGCAATAGAGTAGAATTCCTTTATTGCTTAGATTCTTATTTCAAAAATCCAAGCAACGAAAGAAGTCAACCATAGAATCAAAGCTAAGATGTAGAAAAAATTTAACCAAAGATCCTCCTACATTAGCTCACCCTAAGGCTTACTAAATCAATCTAATTAGATGATTAGGTTTGTTATGTTGATTGCTTAGGAAAGATTTTAAGTTTGACTCTACTAATAATTTTATGTCAACAACCATCTAGGCATAAAGCTTTCTATTTTTTTCTGTCTAATGTTACGTTGGGGCCTATTCATAAGCACCAATATTAGGTGGTTTGGAGCTCTTTATTTGCACTATCGGCCTATCCATAAATTCTTAAAATTGCATATAAATCAACACAATTGAACAAGAAGTATGATATATCCTCGAATAAGAAAATAATATTTTCTTAGAACTTATGGAGATCTGAATTTTTTCTTTTTTGTTTTGTAGAAAAAATATTATTAAATGCATTTCTTGGTATCCACCTAAACTCTATGGGGGAAAAGATTTTGCATGAAGACCTCTTGTCAATTCAGGTCAGTAGTGATATGACACCGAAAATTCTACTAGTCGAAGCACGAATCTTGATGTCAAAAGCAAGTTGATTCTCAGTTGAAACTAGCCTAGATCAAGCACTTAAAATATCATTGAAACTTTGGGATATTAGTTAAATCCATAAATAGCTCTTAAGCATGTAGTGTTTATAGTCAAATCGAGAGTCTTGACGAGTCGAATCTAACAAGCCCAAGATCTCATAATTCTGACTTCGTTTGAGCATTCAAATACTTAAAATACATCAAATGATCAAAGGAATCATTCTGAGCCGTCCATGGCGGAGTGGTTCGATTTTGCTATTTATAGACGCCACTCATGAATAGCCTCTCATTCTCATGAGGGGAGCCCAAGCAAGAGAGAGAGAGAAGAGAGCTCTAAAGCTTGAAAATCCTCCAAGCACAATCATGCCACCACTGACCTGTCAACCACCCCGCCACCGCCGATCCTCGCCATCATCTTCGTTGTCCATCATGACGACCATCTTCATCGTGATTATTCACTGCTCACCATCATCCGCTACCACTAATTGTTATAACTCAACGTGACTATACGTTGTTGTCGATTTTGGGATTCCCATTGTCACTCTTCTCATATACAATTATGTAATCCGTGATCGGAAAAACTTGTACTCAAAAAACAAATACATAGTGAAAGATTTCTACCGGCCAGCCCAATGGTTTTTCCCTCTTTCGAGATTTTCAATAAAATTCGGATTTTCTTGTTCACTTTTAAATACATATGTATTTGGATTTTACAACAAAACTACAGAACTTTCACTCTACCGCAACTGGTTTTCTAGCACCCAACAAGTAGGGCCCTCTACCCTTAAATAATGGTACATGGCACTTAAAACTTAAATTTATGCATTTTATTTATTATTTTCAATCACAAAATTATAAAATAAAGATAATTGTATATGTCATTATTTTGAAATTATAAATATTAAATTCTGAAGACACTTCAATTAAAGTCTTTACAATATTTTTGCATTTAAGATTCTCATCTTTATAATATGAATAAATAAATATAAAAATATTTATACTAATTTAAAAAATATATTATGGATATTGAAGATATTTGCATGAAATTTGGAACTTTTTAACAACAACTTCATAAACTTGAAAACAAAATTGGTGTAAATGAGCTGAGCCAAGCACAAGTGACTCAATGCTTAAATTTGAATTTGATTAATTAATTGAATTGAAATTTGAGATCGTGCTTTATTCTATGGACTCAAGTTTGTTCACCAGCTAGCTCATTTATTATTGAAAAAATAAAATAATTTTGATTTAAATTATTATTATTATAAAATAATAAATCTAAGAAATTAGAAAAAAAAATAAGATATTACTTGAGATAAGAAAAACAAGATATAATTTTTAAATATTTTCATAATTTTATACTTAAAATATTAAAGTTTACTATATTTTAAATATAATTTATAATAATCTTTTTATAAATAAGTGACTCACTAGCAACGAGTCAAGCCACGATTAATTGAAGCTCGACTTGTTAGCTCATTGAGCTTATCTTATAAGTCATTTATCAAACCAAGCTGCAGTCGACTTTTGAGTCTATTTGACTCACTCTACACTTCTAAAATTTTTTTACTACCATCATATGCCAATATTTTTAAACGAGCGATTGGGAATTATTAGCAATACGTAACCGAAACGAAGTAAAGAAAAATTACTAATAAAAATAAAATAAATAAATATTAAATTTTAGTGATCAATATATATAACACTTCTCTTTGATTAAAAAGGTGCATTTCACTTTTTGAAAGTGAATAAAGTGGTATTTTTGATGTGATATTGAAGATTAAGATGTTATATATGTAAAAATTAAAGTTTAGGTATTAGATATGTTAATACATAAGAATTGTGTAGTATGTATGTAAATCTCCCAAAAAAAAAAGGGACAAAAAAGGTACTTTATGATGATACTCTTAATCAACAATGGCATGATAGTTTTTCAAATTAGTTATAAAATTAACGATCCAAGAAGGTATTTTTAAATTATTTATATAACTTAAAAATATTTATATAATTTAAACATATAAATAACTAAATAAATTTATAAATATAAATATATATATTACTTATTTTATAATTTTATAAAATATTTATATATTTATTCTTTTCTTTATTTATTTATTTATATATTTTAAAAAAATTTATATTATATATTAACAAAAAATTAATAAAAAATATATATTATACATAATTATATTAATTAATAAAAAAAAAATATTAAATAAATTTATAAATTTATATATATAATTAAAAATATTTTAAATTATATATTTAATTATATATATAAATAAATAAATTCAACTAAATATATGTATTTATTATTAAATATTTTAAAAAAAATATTTTTAAATTATATACTTTAAATAATTATATTATTTAAAAAAATTAATAAAATAAATCTCCTCTCTCTCTCTTTTTTTTTCTCTCTCTCTTTATTGGTTTCCTCTCTCTCTGTTACAAAACCACAAAAGATGAAAAAAAAAAAATAAGGGTGGAAGAGGTGGTTGTTAATTTATTTTGCTAATTATATTTTTTTTACTTAAATAACTAATTATCATTGTCCTATTTTAAAAATAATCCCATATATTGCGTTTTTATGGGATATCTTCTTCTTTTTTCCTGTTATTCTAAAGATCTAATATATATGTATATATATATATATATATATATATATATATATATATATATATATATATATATATATATATATATATATATATATATATATATATATATATATATATATATATATCTTATGAGGCAGTCACATTTAAAATTTTTTGATATAATTATATCTTTCAAAGTTTTTAACTTTCTAAAGTTTTTGATATACTTGTATTTTATTAGATTTTTATTCTTCTGAGCTTTTTGATATATCTATACTTTTAGATCTTTTTTAGTGAAGATCTTGTCTACTACTAGCTTTTCATTATAGCTACTTCATGGGCATGCTTTCGAGAGATTTTTATTAAGAAAGATATAATATATTTTATAATAAAATTTCAATGATAATAAAATTTTTAACTTTAAAAATATATTTTTATCTTTGTAAAACTTAACACATTTATTACTTCAATTTTATTCAATAATTTTAACAATTTCTAAGACATGAACTCCCTCATTTTGAAGTTGATAATTTGCATGTTGCTTTAGTGAATAATGACCAAGGTATTCTTGAAAAAAAAAATATTTATTTTCCTATTTTAAGAGAATACATTTTCTATTGAATGATCCCATAAATGATGAAAGTGACAATGTTGAAATTGGTCTCTCTCATTTGGATTTTTATTAGCTTTTGCCACTTGAGATATTTAGCATTGTGGATCTCTATTATAATGTCGATCGTGGATGAATTTAATGGAGTATAATTAGATGTTTTAGGCTTAAATTTATAGGGGGATATCATTAATTCTTTAGATTTCTATTCCTTTTTTTTGGTTGAGATTATACCATATCACCTTTTTGTGTATACTTGCATTTATTAGAAGTGTGCTCAAGTTATCTTTGATGTGCATTGATGGCTTTGTCAACGTGTAGTAATTTGTGCATCCACTCGATGAATAAGATCAACATAAGAGTGGATTGTATCTCAAATTAATGCTAAGTAGAAATGTCCAAGATTGAGACTTTCAAGGAAGGCTCCCCTTAATAATGCAGTATCTACCCTTGGAATTCAGTGAACTTCGAAGGAGAATCTCAAACATATTTCTTTAGTGACTCTCTTCGATCTGGTGAATCCTACGATGGAAAAAGTCCTTAACAATTCTTCAATTGGCAATAAATTGCTTACAAAGTTCTTGGTAAGTTCATCAAAAGTGTGAATAGTTTCTCTTAGAAGAGAGTAAAACTAGTTGTAAGCTTGACTCTTAAGGGCGGTAGGAAAAAACTTGACAGAGGAGCGCATCAATTGCTTGTTGAATGTGCATGATATTTTTATAGCGATCAATATGCTTATAACGATTTGAGGTTTCAACATAAGGGTCAATTGCAGGAAATTTGAACCTTGTTGGAATATGATGCTAGAGGATTATTTTAGCTAATAGTGAGGAATCTTGATAGTCTTGATAAAAGAGAAGATGTTTTTTTTTTCTCTTAGGAAAAACATTTTTCTCATCAAACATTGAAGTTCTTCATGTATAACATGATGTGGGGTGCTAATTGGGCAAGGTTAAGTCAAGTCCTCAATAACTATATGTGGATTTAGAACTAGTTTGGTTCCAAGGGATGATGAGTAAAGCTACTAGTGTCAAGAAGATTGACATCATGCTCTAGCACTAGAAGAGCTCCACCTTGATGCAAGGGAGGCCTAGCATGAGCATTCTTGGCCTATTTATACTGGTTAAGGAAGGTACATTTTGGTAATTTATCTAAAATTCTAAAACACTCCATCAAATGATCTATGTATATTGCCTTATTTATAAATCTTTCATTAAGCTTTTATGTGTTTTTATAATTTCATAGTGATCTTATCCTCATAAGATTTCTCTCATAAAATTATTTGATTTGATTATAAATATACAATACTCAGAAATCATTTGACCCTTCAATAATATTTTGAAGTTTTCAATTATACTTTTAAGGTTTCATTTGAGCTCAATTGGATTTGAATCAATCCACTCTTGGTAACAATGGGTTCATCTCGTTGTGATGTTAAGTTCAATTATAAGTTTGTTAAATTGAAAATCAGATGACCCCAAACTTAATTTTAGAAGATTTCAACAATTATATCACTTCGAGATTTGTGTCTGATCTACCATATTTTTAAGTGATATATAGTTGTGGTAAAATTCTTTGGAATAAAAACTTTTATTTTTATTGAAAATTATATAAAAAAATCTTTGAATTCTATTTTCTTCTTCTTTAATTTGGCTAAATTTTGTATTTGTTATTTCTTACTCATACTCCTCAAAGTTATGTATAACTAATTTTTTGGGACAACTCATTTTAAATTTGATTGAAATTTAATTTCTCCTTTTTTTTTCTTAATAAAAGTCCTATCTCGTTACCACTAACATCTTGGTCAAATGTAGTATTATTGATAGAATCAAAAAAATTCACAATTCAAAGATATTAGGTGTTCATCAAATATTATGTAATTTAATTTATCAAGTTAAACTATTTCTTAAGAATTTGGAATTTCTTGATGATCTATCAAATTATGGTTGCTATTTATTATTAGTATGGTCATGGTTCTAGATTATTTTTATGCATTGTTATTTGGTTACTAAGCAAAAGATATTTTGGTCCATTAAGTTGATCTAGCATTTATGATTGTCTCTTATGATATGTGACCCATGATTATTAACATGGTGATTTATAATCTCTTTTAATGGCTTCAATAGCAATACGTACTTTCTAGCATTTTTTTATTAAATCTAAATAGGAATTTTTCTATACTTTCTTATTATAATGACATGACATTATATTTTATCTTTAAACATATTTAATTAATAAAATATTATGTTTTATTTTATTTCTATTCATTAAACCCGTGCAATTATATTTCACTTTTCCTTTTTTCCTTTGGTTCATCTGTAGGCCAAGCTATTTTCTCAAAATAGTAGTTATAGGTTTTACTTCGAGCCAAAATTATAAATTATTAGAAGGAACGTTTCTAATTAGAACCATATACTGCTTTCATGCATGAGCTATGGAGGCCAATATGCTCATGAAAGACAATGATGCAATTATTGACATGGGACAGCTAATTCTCAACCTAAAGCCACATAGAAAGAACCGTGACTCTTGATACGTTTAATCTTTTTAATTAGTATTAATATTTACTATTAATATTTGTTAGGATAATACAATTTCTAATTGTATTTTTTACTATTAGAATCTGGGTTATATTGGGATATATACAGGTATAAAGAGGAGATAGTAGGAGGACATAGGGGACTGATTTTTATTTGTAATAGCACGTTTTGCAGTTGAAAACTTTCTTTGCCTTCTTGTTTCTCTTTCTGTTTGTTGGAGTGTAATCGTTGCCTGCACCAGTTTGGTATCAGAGCATGGTCGACTATGGAAAATGCCCAGCCGACGACGACACTCGCAACTGGGATGCCATGCATGAAGTGTTGTCCGTCATCACCCATAAGCTTGAAAGCCTGGATTCAGATTTTCGGTAGTTTGTAGTTGAGGTTAGGCGTGACTTGAGGACCATTCACAACATTGGAAATCCTTCCTCAGCAATCACCCCAGCGACCCTGGCAACCACACCTGGAACAAGCTGTTGAATCATTTTTCGAGTACATGAATATTGATCCAGAATGGCAAGTTAAATACATTGCTTGTCGATTAAATGATGAAGCTAGTGCTTGGTGGATCCAGTTAACCCAAACGCAGAGAAAGGAAGACAAGCACAGTGTTAAAAGTTGGATGAAGATGAAATAAATAATGAGAAGTCATTTCCTACCTTCCAACTATGAGCAATCATTATATCTTCAATATCAAAGGTGTGCACAAGGAGATTGATCCGAAAGTTTTACACCAAAGAATTTTATCGACTTAGTGCCTGAAACAACCTAAAAGAGACCAAACACCAAGTCATTGCAAGGTATGTTGCGGCGGGGGGTGGTTGCTGAAGGAATTGATCCATGATAAATTAGAAATGAATTCCTTATGGTCTCTATCTCGATCTATCTCAAGCTACTAGCTATGCTTTTAAGGCCGAATAACAGTAGTCAAGGCACACAAAATTCGCTCAAAATCGAAAGAGGATCAAACTATTCTACTTCAGAAATGAACCGAGGAAACTCCACGCACCGATCAGCCCTGTCTCAAGAATACAACGGCAACAATAACTCCAAACCGTTAGAGCCAAAACCAAGCACAAAATAGTTTACGACTCGTGAGAATTATTACAACAAGCCTGAACAATCTAAGTGTTTTCATTGCTTTTAGCCAGGTCATTGCTCCAATGAATGCCCAAACCAAAAACAGTTGTAGATTGTGGAAGGAGGAGAAGGCGAAGAATTGGAAGTCAATGAGCTTGCTCATAACGATCCTATTGAAGACATTCCTGCTGATGGCGGAGAATTTATTTCTTGTGTTTTGGAAAAGGTTTTGATTGCTCCTAAACAGAAAACTGCTACTCAAAGGCATGTCATATTCAAAATTCGATGTACTCTAAAAAAAAGGTATGTGACTTAATCATAAATAGCGGGTGCACCAAGAATATAATCTCTTTAAAGGTTGTGAAAGCCATACAACTAAAGAAAACCAAACACCCTCAACCATATAAAACCAGTTGGGTTAGAAAGGGAATTGAATTAACGATTACTGATATGTGCAAGACTACATTCACAATTGGCAAACAATATAGCTGTTTAGTTTTGTGTGATGTTATTGACATGGATGTATGTCATATTATCCTAGGGCAGTCATGGCAATATGATAAAGGAGTGTGGTATGATGGACATCTAATGCTTATATCATCGAATGGAAGGAAAAGAAACAAACTCATACCCTCTAATGGAAATCCAAGAGATGTAATCAAAGAGAAAGCTGCCTTCTTCACTGTCTCAGGAATTGAGATTATGAAAGCCTACAAACGAGAGGAAGAATTGTTTGCACTTGTAATAATGGAGCAGCATGAGAAAAACTGCAGCATTCCATCCGAAGTCCAGACTCTCTTGTAGTAGTTCGTTGATGTTATTCCTAAGGATCTACCTACTTCCCCCTATACGTTCCTTTCAACATCAAATTGATCTCATTCCAGCTGCCACCCTACCTAATTTACCTCATTATAAAATGAATCCCAAGGAACAACAAATCTTGCAAAGTATTGTAGATGATCTGTAAAAAAGGAGTTTATTAGATCTAGTTTGAGTCCATGTGTGGTACCAGCATTAATAGTTCCAAAAAAGGATGGACAATGGAGAATGTGTGTGGGTAGTAGAGCTATTAACAAAATAATTGAAAAATTCATTTTCCCATGACGAGGCTTGAAGAACTTCTTGATAAGTTGAATGGAGCTAAGATTTTTTCCAAATTGGATCTAATGAGCAGGTACCATAAAAAAAGAATAAGACCCGGAGATGAGTGGAAAATAGCATTCAAAACACGAGAGGGGCTGTATGAGTGGAGGGTCATGCCATTTGGGCTATGCAACGCCCCTAGCACATTCATGCAATTGATGAATGAAATATTGAATCCATTCCTTGGAAAATTTTGTGTAGTATATATTGATGACATCTTAATTTTCAGCTCAACCTTGAAAATCCATTTAACTCATCTTACATCAATTTTACTGGAGTTAAGATAGAAGAAATTATATCTTAATTTGGATAAATGCGAATTTGCTGCCAACCAAGTACATTTCCTTGGTCATATCGTGAGTGCTAAAGGCATCAAAACAGACCCAAGGAAAATAATAGCTATACAATCTTGGCCAACTCCTACTACCATTCGGAGGTACGTAGCTTCCATGGTTTGGCTAATTTTTATAGGCGATTTATACGGGATTTCAGTTCTCACATGGCCCCAATTACAAACTGATTGAAAAAAAAAGGATCTTTTTTGTGGGGATTAGAACAACAACTAAGCTTTGAAAGGATAAAATAGGCATTATGCAGCGCCCCTGTATTGACAATTCCAGACTTCAAAAGACCATTTCAGGTAGAAGTGGATGCATCGGAAATTGGCATAGGCGCGATGTTAATGCAAGAGGGCAAACCAGTCAAATTTTTAAGCAAAAAGTTGAGTGAAACTAGACAGTGATGGTCGACTTATGAGCAGGAGTTATATGTCATAGTATGAGCAAATAGTGGGAACACTACCTCATACATCAAGAGTTTATAATCTACAACGATCATAAATCCCTTCAGTTTTTACAAACTCAAAGGAATTTGAGTAGAATGCATGTACGTTGGATTTTGTTTTTGCAGAAATTCAGCTTTGTTTTAAAGCATAAGTCCGGCAAGAGTAATAGAGTGGCTGATGCACTTAGTCGAAAGACCAATTTACTGGTGGTGGTACAAAGTCTAATAACTTGTATGAAAACTTTGAAAGGGCAATATGAAAATGATGAAGACTTTGCTGAATCTTGGAAATGTTATCGCTCCAATTCATTGATTGCTGATTATTCACTAAAACAAGGATATATTTTCGAAGGAATCAATTGTGCATCCCAAATACATCACTTAGAGCACAATTAATTGAATAAATGCATTCAGGAGGATTAGCCACTCATATAGTAAAAGACAAAACTCTTGCTCAGCTTCAAGCTCGTTTCTATTGGCCTCAATTGCGCAGAGATGTAAGAAGATTTATTGAACGGTGTTCAGTATGGCAAACGTATAAGGGTAATCAGCAAAATATTGGCATTTACACACCTTTGCCAATCTCAAAAACCATTTGGGAACATCTAAGTTTGGATTTCGTGTTGAGGTTGCCTAAAACTAAGAGAGATTTTGATTGACATGATCGTCGTTGACCGAATTTTCAAAAATGTCTCAGTTCGTGGATTGTAAGAAAACATTTGACGCCATAAACATTGCTTATCTTTTTTAGAGACATTGTTAAGCTTCATGGGATCCCCCGAGCCTCACATCGGACAGGGCTGTCAAATTTATTAGTTGTTTTAGGCGAGAACTTTGGAGACAGTTAGACACCCAACTCTCTATGAGTTCAACATACCATCTGCAAACAGATGGGCAAACAGAGATTGTGAATCGAACTCTAACCAATATGATCTGATGTTTAGCTGGTGAACAGCCAAAATAGTGCGATGAAACATTAAGCAAGTCGAATTTGCATACAATTCTATAATTAATAGGTCTACTGGACGATCTCCATAAAACATAGTATATACTAAGGCTCCTAATCATACAATTCATATCACAATACTGCACAAGACAAGCAATCCAAAGGCAGAAAATCTTGTATTAGATTTCACTACTATGCTACAAAATGGGAAGCAAAAACTTGCAGACAGCAGCGCTGAATATAAGTTAAGAGCTGATAAGAAAAGAAGAGTTAAATTGTTTAAAGAAGGAGATTTGGTTATGATCTACCTTCAGAAACAGCAATTTCCTCTGGGAAGTTACTCCAAACTAAAACCACGCCAGTTAGGACCTTTTCCTATTGTTAAAAAGATTAATGATGACGCTTATGTCATCGGATTACCACCAAAATTAAATCTCTCCCATTTTTAATGTGTTAGATATATACGAGTATCATCTATCAAAAGACATTGAGTTTCAAGAACTCGAGACGAGTTCTGACGGAGTGAAGGAGAATATGATGCAATTCATTGACACGGGGACAACTAATTCTCAACCTGAAGCCACATACAAAGTATCGTGACTCTTGATTTGTTTAATCCTTTTAATTAGTTAAGATAATATAGTTTCTAATTGTATTTCTTATTATTAGAATCCGGGTTATATTAGGATATATACAGGTATAAAGAGGAGATGGTAGAACACAGGGGACTGATTTTTGTTTGTAGTAGCACGTTTATCTGTTGAAAATGTTCTTTGCCTTCTTGTTTCTCTTTCTGTTCGCTGGAGTGTAACTGCTGCCTGCACCAGACAATCTACATCTTCCAGCTAATTATAATTTAAGTTTCTCTTATTTTTTGTTGACGTTTGTGTGTGTGTGTGTGTGAGAGAGAGAGAGAGAGAGAAGGCTCCAACTGTACTTCGAATTATCAGCCATTAAAAATGAAGCATTCCATCATCGTTCTGGATGGTATATGCTAATATCACGTGGTAGATTCTCATGTCCAATTTCAAAATAAGCTCTATAAATTCAAAATTAAGATGTACTAAACTATAACGGGAAATCTCCGTCGATGCAGCCAATACAAAATTTTAAAACAATCCGCGTGAATATAGAATTTTTATGTTATTTCGAGCTTCTGGGCGAGTCTTTGTATTCTTATTTTAAAAAGTCATATTTATTTAATTGTATTTTTAATTTATTTTTAAAAATAAATCTAGTTATCTTTAAATCAATCAAAAAATAAATTTTGAGTATTTTTTGGAGACAACAAACACAGCTATCACTATATAAACGATATAAATGATTTATTTTTAGGATATCAAATATCTCTTATTTTATATTAAAATTTAAATAAATAAAGTATACTTAAAAAGTAAATAAATTAAAAAAAATCTTAAAGGTCTTCATTTATAGAACGTGAAATTGTGTTATATTTATTTACAATAATCTTTTAAAATGATGATACTATTCTCCATCTCTCTCTCTCTCTCTCTCTCTCTCTCTCTCTCTCTCTCACACACACACACACACACACTCTCTCTCTCTCTTTCTCTCTCAAAACATAAGAATGATACATATTTATGTTGAAAATATATTAAGATACAAAAAAAATTTATCTAGTCCAGATCTCATATCAAATCAGAAGATGTAATGAGCGTCTTCATCATGGAAGAGCTAATCTGATTTTGGCCTTCCACTTAAAGGGTGTTCTTGAGAGAGAGAAAGACTTCTTTTTACTCAAGATGGGATATGAGTAAAATGAGAACTTCACTCTTTAGAATGGGGTGACCTTTTTATCTTGAGTCATTTTTTTATTTATCATTAAAATAAAAAAAAATGTGCGGTCTCTATACATGATAATTTCATACAAAATTAATAAGATATCTCAAAAGCCTAAAATTAATTAATCTTTATTTGATCATAAAATTAATAGGCTTAAAAAATAAGATAGCGCATAATGTATAATTAAATTCATATATGGCCCATTCAAAATTCAACAATCTCCCACTTGGTCACATATATATTGCGACAATTATACATTATTAAATACTTTAAGAGCTCAATATTTGCTATCTTCAAAGAGGAACATCTTTAGACAATCTAGTTTATTAATAATATTGACATAGAATCAAAGTGATCTTTATTATAATTTTTCTATAATAAGACCCATCAGTGATCACTAAATCAATATGATTAATGACATAGATCAAGTATGGATGTGTAGCGTAAAATTTCATGTAATCGATCATATATTATATACATTTCATTTGGTCCTATATTATAACTCAAAAGAGTTATACATATAGTTTCATTTATTTATGTTAAATGCAATTGAAACTATAACTTTATTTAGTTTTCTATAAGATAATAACAATACTTTATTTAGATCGAAAAAAATATATTTACAATCATTGAACATCATAAGCAAACTCCCACTATACGAGCATATCATCAAAGTAAACTCATAGCCACATGCTCATGAAATATTTTAGGTGGTAAACCTTTGTAAGTGGATCTAGATCATAAAATTTGTACTTAATATGTTTAATAGATACTTGAGAACTCTCTTTCTTTTACAAGAAACTTTATGTCAATATATCTTTGATTTTGAACTCTGTTGTTCTTTGAATACAACTTAGGGGCTCTATTGTTACAAATTAGTTTTAATGGTCTCTCTATTCCATCAAAAATATTTAACCCTGTGATAAAATTTCGTAGCCATATTCTTTGATTTGATGCCTCATAAAAAGTTATAAATTCTGCTTCTATAGTGGAAGAAGCTATAAGTGTTTGTTTAACACTTTTCCAAGATATAGCTCCTCCAGCTAATAAGAAAATATAACTTGAAGTGGATCTTCTACTATCGAGGCAACCAGCAAAATCAGAATCGGAGTACCCCATGATCTCCAAATGATCTGATCTTTGATATGTGAGCATAAAGTCTTTTGTTCTCTTCAGATACCGCATAACACCTTTTACTGCTTTCCAATGATCCATTCCTGGGTTACTTAAATATCTGTCAAGCATTCTAACAATGATATTCGCACGTACAAATATACATAAGACTCCCTACTGCAGATGAATAAGGGATCTTTCCATCTCTTTCTTCTCAAATTTATTTCTTGCACATTGAAACAAACTAAATTTATCACCTTTTAGCAATGAGTGTATCTCCTGGTGCACAATCTTTCATGCCAAATCTACTAAGCACTTTATCAATATATGCCTTTTGTGATAAACCAAGTATACCACGAGAACGATCTCGATAAATTTGTATAATTAACACAAAAGATGCATTCTCAAGATCTTTCATTTCAAATTTATTTGAAATAAATTTCTTGGTTTCATACAAAAGGCCTATATCACTACTTGCTAGTAGAATATCATCAACATATAACACTAGGATAATGAATTTACTTCCACTTATTTTATGATAAATGCATTGATCAACAGTATTTTCTTTAAAACCAAAAGAAGTAATCACTTGATCAAATTTCTTATACCATTGATGGGAAGCTTGCTTTAAACCATAGATGGATTTCTTTAATTTGCATACAAGGTGTTTTGAATAAGAAGATTGAAAACTTTTTAGGTGCACCATATATATAGTTTCTTCAATGTCACCATTGAGAAATGCAGTCTTTACATCCATCGATGTAACTCTAAATCATAATATGATTCTAAAGAGTCTTTCGAAGAAAGCTGGAGAAAGTCTCTTTATAATCAATGCCTTCCTTTTGAGTGAAACCTTTAGTGGGCGTGCTTTATATCTTTCGACATTGCCTTTTTTGAATCTGTTTGGTTTTAAAATCCATTTTACAACCAATGGGTTTTCTTGATTTAAAGCAATTCGACAAGATCCCAAACATCATTGTCTTTCATTGATTTCATATCATCCTCAATGGCTTCTATCCATTTATGAGAGTTAACACTTTGTTTGACTTCACTAAAAGAGATTTGATCACTCTCCAATATAATGTCAAACTCATGTTCTTGGAGATACACAACATAATCATCCAAATTGCTAATCTCCTCTCTCAGTGGATTTTCTTAATGACACTTCAATTTGAGGTTGTTGTGATTCCTATGAGTGGGAGTTAACTCAAGAATATTTTGATTATCCGTATTTACAACTTAAATATGATCAGTTAAAATTATTTGATCATTTTCTATTGTAACTATATGAAGAGTAATAAATTGCTCTTCAAATATAAATTTTTTAGATTTATTACTCCCATCATATTCAACTTCCTCAATAAATTTAGTATTGCCCGTCTTGAAAAAAGATTTATTTGAAGAGTCATAAAACTTTAAACCCTTCGACCTTTTTGAGTATCTAACAAAATAGCAGCTTGTAGTTCTTGAGTCTAATTTTCTTTCATTAGGCTTATATGGCCTAGCTTCAGCTGGAAATCCCCAAACATGAAGATGCCTAATACTAGGCTTTTTCCCAATCCATAATTCATATGGGATTTTAGCTATTGCTTTGCTTGGAACTCTATTAAGGATGTAAACTGCAGTCTTTAAGGCTTCTCCCAAAGTGAATATGGTAAAGAAGAATGGTTTATCATACTTCTAACCATATCCATAAGGGTCTGATTTCATCTCTCAGCTACACCATTTTGACTTGGAATCCCTAGCATGGTGTATTGAGGAATGATGCCACATTTTACTAAATATTTGGCAAAAGAGCCTGGACGTTGTTCACCTGATCTATCATATCTGTCATAGTATTCACCACCACGGTCAAATTGATAGCTTTTATTTTCTTTCCAAGTTGATTTTCAACTTCAGCCTTAAAAATTTTGAATACATCCAGTGATTGTGACTTCTCATAAATTAAGTATAAGTACCCATAACGAGAATAATCGTCTATGAAAGTAATGAAATATTTTTGGCCATTCCAAGTAGCTGTAGGGAATGTACCACAAATATCAGTATGAACTAATTCCAAGACATTTAAACTCCTATTAGCACCAACTTTCTTGATATTTGTTTATTTTCCCTTGATACATTCTATACAAAGTTTATCATCTGAAAAATCGAGAGAATTCATTCGACCAAGTCTTTCAATTCTATGTTTAGAAATATGTCTTGCGCTTGTGTCATAACATATATGAATTCATTCATTAATTTTCACTTTGTAACAAAATTACTTGCATGCAAAGTTTCATTAATTTGTGAAGCAGAAATATATAATTTATATAGATTATCAATCAAAGAACTAGTATCAATAATATTTGAATACTGAAAGAGACTAAATTTTTTATTTCCATATGAACAAGAATAACCAGATTTGTCCAAACAAGAAATAGAAATTAAATTTGTCTAAATGACACATAAAAAAGTAAATTCAAAATACCTCTAGATAAAATATATAAGTATATTCAACTGCTTTATTACCATTTCTCACATAGATGAATCTTTCAAAGATCACCGACATTTGTCTCCTGAGACAACCCTACATAGTCACACTTATGTGAGTAGTTGCATTTGTATCATCCACGAGTGTGATTTGATCAGGATAAATTAACTTCGAACAAACAAAGTTGAAGTTTACCCTTTTTTTACCATTATTTGCATACTTGGGACAATCCTTCTTCACATGACTAGCCTTCTTGCAAAAGAAACAAGTAACATCATTATCTTGTTTCTATTGCACCTTATGCTATGAAGTCCTTTTGTATGCAGCTCTTTTTTTCTTTATAAGTCCTTTTTCTTTTAGTAATAATGCCACGAGAGGAAGTACCTAAGTGAGCACTTTCTATTTTGTCATGTTTCAATCTCTCTTCCTCTTACACATATTGAGCAATGAGCTCATTAAGAGTCCATTTTTTCTTTTGAGTAATATAACTTATATTAAAAGAATTAAATTGTGCAGGAAGTGAGATCAAAACTAAATGCACAAGAATGTCATCAGCCATCTCCATAATGTACTCCCTTATATTTCCATTGCCTTTATACCGTATTGAAACGAGTTTACTAAGAATAGTACTCACTTCGACCTTTTCAGAACTAACGAAACGGTATGCTATTTGGCTTAAAAACTTTTTAGCACATTCCTCTTCATGCATTGCACCACTTATGGTTTCTAGAATGGCATGCTTCATGATCATAAGACTCATGCGATTAGAATGCTCCCACTTTTTAAAGTTAGCCATTTGTTCAATAGTGTTTTTTTCTGATAAGCGGAGGACATTTCCGGATCATAGTCAAGATCCATACACCCAAGAACAATAGTGATTTGCTCTTTCCATTTCTTAAAGTTATAATGGTTGAATTATAATGTTATTCAATTGCGATATAAAAACATTAAAAGAATAAAAATAATACTCAATTAACAACACTATCATTTTTATGCATATAATGTAAACAAAATATATGGAAATAAAATGTTTAATAAAATGACATATAAGATACCAACACACATTGTAATTTACTCTTTGGACATAAATTAATTTGTAAATGACTTTAAAATTACAAATATAAATATTATTGATAATAAATTACGAACGATATGTCATCTTTTGGATTATATTGCATGATTAATATAAATTTATCATATATTTATTCTTTATGTAATCAAAAAAATAATATTCTTTGGATGGATTATTTTTTCGCGTAGATTTAAATATAATTCATATGCAATATTCATATATTTTAAAAAATAAATAAATTGATATAGTAGATATCACTTTGGTGACATAATATTCCAATTTAAATTATTTTGAAATAATAAATATTAATTGTAATATTTCAACAAATATTCTAATTTATATTATCGGAATCTATTTGATATTACAAAACAAATTTTAGCAAACTCATATTTGAATAAAACAATTAATTAAGTTGGAGACTATGTTTATTCGCTGAAAAGAAAATAATGTATAATATTATAATTAATAAAAATAAGCTTTCTGTTTTCCACATTAGAAATCTAATGAATATATATTACTGAATTAGAAAATATTTATAGAATATCAAAACAATAATTATCCATAAAATTTAAAAGAGAATATTTATACATAAATATTTAATATAAAAAAAAATCCGAAATAAAAAAAACTTCTAGAAATATTAAACAGTAAGTGTAATTGTTATATTTACTTAATAAATATTCTATTTAGAATTAATTGCACAAAGTAATTAAATGTAAAATATTTCAAATTAATAAAGATGGATTTAAAATCTAAAATGAATATGCAACATTATAAATAATATTATAACAAACAATTTCATATATAAATTATAGTATAAAATGTTAAAAACAAATAAATGTAATAAATAAACTGAAAAAATATTAAGGCGAAACGTTTCATATTCTACTATATTCAGTTAAATTATATTACAAATATTCCGTTTCAATTTCGACCTTATTAAAAACAATTAAATGGGATAATTATATCATTTATATTAACTTATATATATAATTATATATAGACCCCTCGGATGAAAAAGAACGGATGAAACGGAATTAAATGGAATAATTATAACATTTATATTAACTTATGTATATTTATACATATGGCCCTCGGATGAAAAAACGGATGAAAGGGAATTGAATGGAATAACTATAATATTTATACAAACTTATATATATTTATATGTACCCCTCAGATGAAACAGAAGTTTATATATATATATATATATATATATATATTAAAATCTGAAATATCGTTTCATATTATAAACGATACATAGAAAAAACATTTCATATTTCTCTTTTTTTATTAAGATCATATTGACAAAAATAAATATATCGATCACATAAAAATTAAAATTGTGATTAAAATATAAAACAAATTTAGTCATATTAATTTACTCAAAATTAATAATATAAAAATCATCTAAAGTATATCGATATTTCATGCAAATAATCAAATTATTTTAAAATTTTGAATATCTTTGATCTAAAATTTTCAAATAACCAATACAAAGATGAAGAGGAAAAATTATTTCTCGATTGATATGATGCGCTCGATCTGTTTTGGAAATATAAAGATAAAATAAATTTATTTAAGATCTCATGAAATCATCGAAGATTTAATTGGAGTTAATCCATGAAAGATAATACATAATTTGGCCTTCAAAGAGTGTTGAGAGAAAGAAAGAGACACTTTAAAATGAGATATGAGTAAAATGAACTTCTTAAAATGAGATAGATCCATTTATACTTGAGTGCATTTCAATTTTTTTAAGCTCATTATTAAAATAAAAAAAAAAATCCGATCTCTACACATGATAATTCCATACAAAATTAATAAGATATTTCAAAAGCCTAAAATTAATTAATCTTTATTTGATGATAAAATTAATAGGCTTAAAAAATAAGATCGTGCATAATGTATATTTAAATTCATATGTGAGCCAACATCCAAAAATTTTAATATTCTTTTGTCAAATTTTATGAGGCCCTCACAATTAATAGATGATTGCATCAGTTTGAAATATAAATGTTAACGGTTTGTCTGAGATTAATTTTATTTATTTTTATATTACTTAAAAAACATATATATTTTATAAATGTTTTGTTTTATATTTTAAAAAATCATATTATTATTTAAAATGCTGAAAATAATTTTTAAATATTTTAAGTATTTTAAAAATAATTATCACTAAGAAATATATTTTATTTTAAATATAAATAAATAAAAATATAATCTCAAAGGACTTGTAAATTAATTTGGAATTTTGCTAATTCTCACTCCGAATAAATTACCTTGAACAAATTTTAAAATACGACAAAAAAAAAATCCATAATCATGCAACTAAGTTGGTCACATTTCTCTTTGTAGAAAATTGAATCGGTTGGCCAGCCCTCGAAAACTTTTGAATTTTTTTTTAGAAACATTCTATATATTTATAGATATTCGATTGGTTGAAAACTGGCTGAATTTTCTTTTTTTCTTATGGTGGGTCATTTGATTGATTTCAATTTTATGGAAGGAATCTGATTCGGAATTAACGATTGAAATTTTTTCTTGCTAAAGTCCAAAGTAGAGAATAATTCGAGCAAGCAAGTGAAACTTGCCGACGAAGACTAAGACGAAGACGAAGAATTAAAATTGTAATGCCGCTTTAATAATAATAATAATAGTAATAATAATTACTATTATTATTATTATTATTATTATTATTATTATTATTATTATTGCATGACAAAAAAATAAGTTTGCGGTAGAATTAAAGTTTACACCTTAGTCTTATTGAGAAATCCAACATACATATAGATATTTGAAGAGCGAAACTTGAGATTTTTAGAAAATTACAAAGGGAAAAAATCCCTAAAATATTCAATTATATATCTTTTAAAACTAGTTTAAGTCTTACGATAATGATTCTGAGTTGTATGTGAAAAGTCGAAATCTATGTATGACAATAACTATCTGATAGAAGTACATAACATTAGTTAGTAATGACATGATAGTGAATAATCATGATGATTTGATATTTGTCGGTGGTATTGCGGTGACCTGGCGCGATGGTGACCAAAAAAATAGTGGCGATGGTGGCCGGTGGTGGTACGGCGGCGGTCAATAGCGATGGTGTCGGAAGCAGCTGGTCGGCGGCGGAGAAGGATTGGTAGTTATGTATGATGCGCACATGGCGATAACGGAGGCGAGAGCTGGTAGTGGAAGCGAGGGTCTATTGGTTGTGGCGGCGATACTGGTTAAGCGATGATGATTGGTGGTAGTGGTTGGCGGCGATGACCGAGGCGGTGGTTGGTGACCGTTGACTAGTGACACGATTATGCTTGGAGGTTCTTCAAATCAAAGCTCTTTTCTTTAAAGGTTCTCCTCGTATAAGAATGAGGGGATGTATATATATTAGAGGGGTAGCTTTCGTAAATACATGCAAAATTCAAACTACTCTATCGAATGGCTCAAAATGATTCTCTTGATCATCTGATATATTTTAAATATTTGAAGCTTAAATGAAGTCAGAATTAGGAGATCTTGAACTTTTTTCTTGCTAAAGTCCACATTAGAGAATAATTGCAGCAAGCAAGTGAAACCTGCCGACGAATAAAATTGTAATGTCCGTTTTAATAATAGTAATAATAATAATAATAATAATAATGATAATGATAGTAATGATATAGTAATAATAATTACTATTATTACTATTATCATCATCAATATTATCATTATTATTATTATTATTATTATTATTATTATTATTATTATTAATTACTATTATTACTATTATTATTATCATTATTGTTGCGTGCTAGAGAATTTTATTCGGTAGATCACGAGATCTTATTTAGCCCAAAAATTATCAACACACAAGCGGGGATATGAACACAGGGTTATCGTGGAAAACCGTTAAGGGAAAAAACCACGGGCGCTGCCTCTGAACTTTCTATGTGTTCAAAAGATACGATGTTGCTTCGTTAGTTGGAGAAAGAAGGTGTTCTGAGGAAATAATATTCCAAGTGTAGAAAAATACAATATCGACTCCAACCAAGGGAGAAGTTTCCCTGCGGCGATCTTAGGAGCAACCTGATCTTCGGAGAAAGGAGCGTGTGTCTTTTCTAGTCTCTGATCTCTAGGGCGACCACGATCTTGAACACTTCGGTGGTACTGGAGGTGATAGATTCGGCGTCGAGGTCGGTGGTTCTCGAGCTCTCGGTCTTCAAATCGGTCGGTCCCCAGGTGAGAATGAGGCTGTTATAGATTTTTTGGGAGTGGCGGGTAAATTCTGGAAAACTCCAACCACTCCCATCGGACGGCCAGTCGCGATCCCCGATCGAGGTGTATTTTAATGATGGGTGCCTTAATGATGTCAATTGGGTGATCTTGGATTCGTTGGATTCGTCTTGACGAGCTCGATCACCTATAAATATGGATTTGGTGACCATTTGGCGGATCGATCCATTTTCATCTCCGATAGCTCGATTGAGCTCGGACCGGACTATGCTTGATGTTCTTGTTTGTCTCATCGAGGCGTATTTAGTAGCTTCTGAAATCGGTGATTAGATCGAAGCATTTGAAAATGCCTTGAGATTCGTGCTTGATCAGTTAATTTTCGAGGGCGTTATTCTATTTTGGGTGACATTATCTCGATCATCCAAAATATATATCAAATACTCGAAAATAGCAAATTCTTCAATGAAATTTGAGAGTCCATCAATGCATTTTGAGAGAAACGATCTTCATAGAGCAGATTATGACTATGGAAGGCTGCGGAGCATAATGTGTATGTATCTTGTGAGATTTGAATTCTGGATCGATCAGCGAGCGTCAGCCTGGGTGCCGTAAACAGCAGCGATGGTCATATGGATATGCATGCACGCTAACGCATTGCTCACGGTCATTGCGGCAAATGAGCTGAAACGAAGGCTGATCTGTGGTTGGTCAGGCGAAATCAACTATAATTTGAACGCAATTTGCGGTCATGAACGAATATATGAAGCAGTTCGACCGTGGTGATTCGCATTGGCCAATGCATGGTCAGCTTAATATGGCGAGTCTGGCCGGCGATTCGGCATGGCCGCTAGCGGTTAAGCGTCTATGGGCCAGCAGCGCGACCGTGGGCCAAACAGTTTAGCGAGAAGCGCTTCTGGCTTGTGCAGATGATGATCTGAGCCATAGCGCTCAGTAGCTTGAGTCTGGCTTGTGGCCGGTATGACTTGTGAGCCATGAGGAAGACCCGAGCTTGTGGTATGACCCTGATTGAAAATTTTGGCGGTTTTTTTCTTTTGCCTAGAGGGTCTATAAAACCCCTCTAAGAGGGAAAGTCACATTTTCTCATCTCTCTTCTCCTCTTAGGTGCATAGCCCTCCCAGTGGGAGTTTGGGCACTCTTTTTGGATCTCCTCTTCTCCTCTTAGTGCATGGCCTCCCCACAGTGGGAGTTTGGGCACTCTTTTTGGATCTCCTCTTCTCCTCTTGAGTGCATAGCCCTCCCCCCGGGTGAGTTTGGGCACTCTTTTTGGATCAACCTCACCTCTTCATCTCCAAGCAGTGCATAGCCCTCCCAGGTGGAGTTTGGGCACTCTTGGAATATCATCTGAAAGAGGCATCAGCCCGACGGCGTATTTGGAAGCGATGAAGACGATGCCGAGAGCGGGGTGGCGATACGACGATGGTCGGCCATAGTAATTGGCGGCAGTATCAATGATAGTGAATGGCGTCGGTAGTGGCGAGATGGCCGCGATGATGGTGGTGGCCGGCGAATTACAGTTGGCAGTAATGAGGCGGCAGTAGTCGGTATGATAGTTGAAATGGCCGACGTGTGTGTCGCAACAACTAACTGCCGGCATTGCGATGCGTCGATAAATGATCCAGCGATGGTCAGCAGCTGCCTCAGATGGCAAGCGGCCAGCGTCGATAATAGCGATGCCAGCGATATGATGACCGCGAAGATTGGCTCAGTGTGGTAAACCGGCCAGTAGTCAGCAGCGGTAATTGCGCCGCGGATCAACTATCAGAAATTTCTTTGTCGAGTGTGACTTCGATAGCGATGCTTGTATGGAAAAGTCGAATTAGTTTGAGATCTTTGACCGTCGAGATTGTTGTCGAGTGTTTGCTCGATGCGTTAACTGTGAAAGTAGTATAAAGTTTTGACCTATCAGGGTTGTTTGTCGGTGTGTTGCCGATAGCGATTCTTATGGAAAGTTGTAAGCGTCCATAGATTACCAACTTATCAAGCGTTACGGCGATGGCGGCCGGCGGCGGTGGCCAGCTCTGGGTTGTAAGGCATTGACAATGGCGGCGGTAGTCGGCATTGGCGATGATGGCCGGTGAAGGTTCGCGGAGATAACTTGTCGGTGATGGGCGGTGATGTGAACGGCGGTAGTCAGCGGATTGTTAGCGGCCGACGGATCTTGTATCCGAGGCTTTGTCGAGTGTGTGCTCGATGGCGTTGCTTTGTGTGGAAGAGGTTGAATTGAATCCGTGAAGATTTTGACCTATCAGGGTTGTTTGTCGGGCGTGACTTCGATGGCGTTAACTGTATGGAAGAGTCGAGTTGAATCCTGGATTTTGACTATCCAGGAGTTGTTTGTCAGGCGTGGCTCGATACGTTAACTTATGGAAGAGGTCGAGTTGAATCCAAGGATTTTTTTATCGAGTTGTTTATGCTTCGATGATGTTAACTGTTATGGAGAAACGTTGTAAGCGTCATAGAGGATTGCCAACTTATCAGGTTGTTTATCGAGCGTTACTCGGCGACAAACTTGCGGAATATATTTATAGAGGTTCCTGAACCTCTCGATCTATCTAGGTTATGTCGGGCGTTTACCGATGATGTTAACTTATGGAGAAAGTTGTAGCGTCTATAGAGGATTGCCAACTTATCAGGTTGTTTATCGAGGCGTTACTCGGCGATGTTAACGTAGAAGATCATTGAATCGGGATTTTGACTATCCGGTTGTGTATCGGGCGTTTACTCGATGATGTTAACTTTGTTATGGAGAAAGTTGTAGGCGTCTATGAGGATTGCCAACTTATCCCAAGGTTGTTTATCGAGGCGTTACGATGATGTTAACTATGGAAGAAGTGTGGGAAGTCCAGGACCTTTTGACTATCAGGTTGTGTATGGGCGTTTACTCGATGATGTTAACGTTATGGAGAAAGTTGTAGGCGTTATAGGATTGCCAACTTATCAAGGTTGTTTATCGAGCGTTACTCGGCGATGTTAACCTATGGAAGATCTCAATTGAATCCGAGGATTTTGACATCCAGGTTGTGTATGGGCGTTTACTCGATGATGTTAACTTGTTATGGAAAGTTGTAGGCGTCTATAGAGGATTGCCAACTTATCAAGGTTGTTTATCGAGCGTTACTACGATGTTAACACTATGGAAAAGAATGTGGAAGTCCACTTAAGGACCTTTGACTATCGAGGTTGTGATTGTAGCGAATAGGCATCCATGAAGCTTCGACATCGATGTCGATGTCGCATCAACTAGTTGGTCGATCGACGAAGGGGAAGCTATCTTTTGGGCATGCGATCAAGTTGTCGATGCACATTCTCCGAGCCGTTGGCCTAACACTACGTTAGCCAACCGGATGGGGTAGTAGACTTCTCGAACTTGACTTCCAGTTTGGTGATTTCTTATTCTATGACTGCAATCGTTGAAGCGAAGGTTCTTTTCTTACATATCCGCAGGTTGAGTCAACTTTGAGGAGTCGTAATGACTTGGGTCAATGCCGAAATATCGGTCGCTCGAGATATCTTGATTTTTTCGTAGAAAATCTCATTGATTTCGATGTTGACGACAACGATCCCACCTTCACCTTTCGATGGATCAATTTCGAGATAGGAAGACAAATTACATCTTCAATTGGAGAAGCCCTTTGAGGCATCCTCATCTCGTGTGAAGTTCTCGATGTTGAGGTTCTTGGCGTAAATGTGGGCTTGCTTGATATAAGCGCTTGTGCTATCTGTTGATTCCACTTAATGCGATCGGTGGTGGAATTTCATCTTGAGGTGAGGCACATATGTGATTGCGCCGAATATAGACTGAGAGGTCTCCCAAATATTGCATTGTACGGACTGGACTTGACTGATAAATTGTATCAAGTGGGTTGCGTCTGGAAATTCTCCAAGTTACGGGAAGGCGATTGTCCCTTCCACTATCGTCGATTATCAAATCCATCTGATTGGACGTGCGGGTTGAAGCTTCTCTCTTTCTACCCATGCTTGGGAAAGTGGGTAAAAAAGAACATCAACCGAACTCCCATTGTCGATCAATATCCTTTTAATATTGAAGCATGGATCACCGACCCATGCGATGAGGGATCTTGATGTGGGATGCAAAGCCTCTAGATATAAATCATCAAAGGTGATAGAATGGTCAACCGAGACTTCTTGACTCGGCTCTTGAAGGCGGCAATGAATATTTGGCTGATAACCGGCCCTCTGCAATTGTTTATCTCTCCGCTTGGCGGTTCCTCTGGCTGGTTGCCCCAGGCATTTGTGAAGCGGGTTGGTTTTGAATAAAATGGCCTAGATACCCCTGACGTATCAGTCTTTCAATCTCCTCCTTTAGTTGGTGGCACTCGGCTGCGGTGAAAGTGGCAGAATTTCTCTTGATTTCAATTCCGGCTTTAAAGGTCACGGCCACGCTATCCTCTTCGAATAGCGGTAGGATGTTCGCATGGCGTGTTGAGAGCGTATATTTCTCTCGATTAAGTCATCGAGGTCGCTGAGGAGATTTTGGGGAGGTTCTGCCTCTCTTCTTTTACGAGATGTTTGAACATCACCTTTGGGAACCTTCTTCGCTTGGTGGTTCAAAGCTGTGCCGATGAGCATAACCGTCGTGAGAGATTTGTGCCTCTATTCGGTGGACCAGTCGACATAGGAATGGTGTCTCCCGCATTAATGATGAATAGAAGTATCACGGCGGAGTCCTCAGAAACGCCCTCAAAAGTTCGGATCTACACTCGGTATCTTTGCTTGAGGAGAACCTGGAAGTATTCTTTGAGGACTCTCCATCGTTACGGCGGATTAGGAGATGTGATGAATCACGATGATTCTCTTGTTCGAGGCTTCTAAAATCTGGCGATCTCTCCAAATGATCGGACGGACCCTTAGCGGCGAATAGAACCAATCTGGCGCTTCCTTTGAGAGTGGGAATACATGACGAGCAGTCATTTGCGAATGTGCATGATCCTTCGAAAGTGATCGATATGCTCGTCACGGATCGGTTGTGCCATCGTAAGGTCCATCTTTGGGAAGCTTGAATCTCGTCGAATCGGGTATTGAGATGATCTCAGCGAGCGGGGACGAGTTTTGGAAGAGGCGGCGGGAGAATGGATCATTGTTGTTTGGGAACTCTTCTGCACCGGTCATTAAGAGCCATTCGTGTAGAAATTGAGTGATATCGAAGTTCAAACATGGATGTGGTGCCAAGGGGTTCTCTACTTATTGATCCGCATTCCGGGGTCATTCTCGGGGAAGAAAATCGGATTATCGAGGGTGTGGAACTGCTCTTCCAGGCGTGTTGGAACGTTTTCGGTCCTCTCAGAGTCGAAGAATTCGTTGGAATCCTCCATCCTTTGAGCGCGATCTTCCAAAGAGGGGCTGGGACTCTCACCATATTGGAGATATAGCAATGAGCTGTTTTCCCAGACGGCGCTTTGCGTCTTGAGAATTTTATTAGGTAGATCTTGAGATCTCGTAGCCAAAATTATCAACACACAAGCGGGGATATGAACACGAGGGTTATCACGTGGAAAACCCGTTAAGGGAAAAACCACGGGGCCTTGCCCGATCGTAGAACTTTCACTATGTGTTCAAAGATCTGGTCCTTGCTTCTCGTTAGTTAGAAGAAGGTGTTTCTGAGGAAATAATATTCCGAGTATAGAAAAATACAATATCGGTCAACTCCAACCCAAGGGAGAAGTTTCCCAAAAGCGGCGAGGCGATCTTACAGGAGCAACCTCTTGATCTTGAGAGAGAAAGGGCGGTCTTTCTTTTCTAGTCCTCAGGGGCGATCTCCCAAGGCGAGCTTCGATCTTGAGCACTCTTGGTGGTAGCTTGGTGATAGATGCGTCGGCGTCGAGGTCAGGTGGTTCTCGAGCTCTGGTCTTCAAATCAGTTAGGTCCCTCTAAGGTGAGAATGAGGCTCTATTTATAGATTTTGGGAGTGGCGGCCTTGTAAATTCGTGGAAAACTCCAACCACTCCCATCGGACGGCTCACGATCCCGATCGACGGTGTATTTTGATGCGGTGCCTTAATGATGTCGGTGGGTGATCTTGGATTCGTTGGATTCGTCTTGGCGCTTCGATCGACTATAAATATGTCGTTTTGGTGACCATTTGGCGGATCGGATCCATTTTCATGCTCCAATAGCTTGATCGAGTCGATTGAGCTTCGGATGGGACTATGCTTGATGTTACGTTGTCTCATCGAGGCGGTCTTTATTGTAAGCTTGCTGAAATCGGTGATTAGATCGAAGCATTTCGAAAATGCCTTGAGATTCGTGCTTGATCGATTAATTTTTTCGAGGGCGTATCATTATTATTATTATTATTATTATTATGCGTGCTAAAAAACCGATTCTTGGTAGAGTAAAAGTTTTTAGCTTCTTTGAGTCCAAAGACACACATAGATATTTAAAATGAACAATAAAACTCAGACTACGTGGAAAACCTCAAAAGAGGGAAAACCATGGGGCTGTGATAAAAAACTTCCACTATGTATGTTTATTACAAGATCTTCCGTCGGATTCGGGTGTATATGAAATGGACAATATGCTAGTAATAGACAATATTGTGATGATGTTGGCGATGTTGGCGAAGATAGTGGTGGTGATGATGACCGGCAACAATGGTCGACAAGGATCGGTGGCGATAGCGGCGGCCGGCGGTGGTTAACGACCGTCGAGTGGCGGCACGATTGTGTTTGGAGGATCTTTAGAGCTCTCTCCTCTCTCTTGCTTGCCCCCCTTCTCCTTCATTTGGCCTCCCTCATATGAGGAATGAGGCTATTTATTTATAGATGGAGTGTCTCAGAATACATGCAAAATCAACCACTCCTCTCCCCGACGACTCGATGATTCCCTTAATCATATGATGTATTTTGTGTATTTGAATGCTCAAATGAAGTCATTGTAAGATCTTTAGCTTGTTGGAAATCGTCGAGGCCTTCGATTTGAATAAACATTCCATATTTGAGAGCTTTTAAGAATTTAAGCGATGTCTCAAAGTTTTTAATGATATTTTAAGTGCTTGATCTCGACCAGTTTCAATTTCTGATCAGCTTGCTTTCGGCATCAAGATTTGTGCTTCTACTAGAGGAATTTTTAGGTCATATCAGTTGCCCCCCTATTTTTAGATGATATTATCTCAATCATCAAAAAATATATGTGCCAAGTACTTCAAAATAGTAAATTCTTCAACGAAATCTGCAGGTCCATTAACCACATATTTTGAGAGAATAGATCTTCATGTAAGTACACGATTATGACTATGGAAGTAGATGCACAGCCACAAATATGTGTAGGTATGCGGCGTGAGGTTCTGAGACCCATAGGACATTCTGAGCGTTTGCACAAGGTTTGGGTTGGATTACGCGGTGCAAAAAAATTCTTAGTGGTGCTTTATAAGAAAGTAAATGGGCCTTGCATGGGTCGAATAGGCCGAATGGGTTGTGAAAATTTCGGGACAGTTCATGACAATTTATTTCTTATGGCAGTCAGCGAGTCCCGAACCGGAGCAGGCAGTAGTGCGAACCGAGTCGTGGATCGGCCGCGCTAGATGTAGTGGGTTAGCACGAGCGGGAGCTGGCGCTGAAGCAGGCCGTCGTATCGGTCTGAAGAACAGGCGCTGAATCCTGGAGCAACGGCGAAGCGGGTTGTCGCGCTGTGGCGATGGATCCAGCATGGCCGTGAATGAACGTGGAAGAGTCAGCGGACATGGCGCATCTGAACTGGACGCTGGGCCTTCCATGCAGTAATGCGTCCTGAAAAAAAGCATCGTTTGGCGTTTTCACCGTTAGCGGTTTTGAACGGTTTTGGGTGGTTTTGGGCGATTTTGGATATTTTTTTACCCTTTGCCCCTAAAAAGTCGATAAAAGCCTAAGGAAAGGAGAAGGCACCTTCTCTTCTTCTTGAGAAGGTCGTTTGAGCGATCAAGACAAGTAGTTCATCGGAGGCTCAGTTTTCCCTTGAAAGAGGTGTTAATTGACCTCGTCGGACCAAGTGGGTTTGGAGGCGATCAAGACCCGTAGTTCATACGACAAGGCTCCAGTTTTCCCTTGAAAGAGGTGTTAACTGACCTCGTCGGACCGACCGGGTTCGGAGGCGATCAAGACCCGTAGTTCATAGGACAAGGCTCCAATTTTCCCTTGAAAGAGGTGTTAAATGACCTCGTCGGACCGACCGGGTTTGGAGGCGATCAAGACCCGTAGTTCATATGGCAAGACTCTAGTTTTCCCTCGAAAGAGGTGTTAACTAACCTTGTCGGACCGACCGGGATCGGAGGCGATCAAGACTCGTAGTTCATACGGCAAGGCTCCAATTTTCCTTTGAAATAGAGTTAAGCGACCTCGTCGGACCGGCCGTTGAAGCGATCAGAGGATAAGCGAGACCGGGTTCAATGCTCGCAATGTGGCGGCGCAGTGCAGCGAGATATCTCGGCGATGGTAACCGGCGAGATTGCCGATGATGATGGCGTGGCGCAACAGTAGTCGGTAACAGTGGTGTAGCGGCAGTGGTGTAATGACAAGGCTCTTAACGGGTCAGCAATGGCAGCGCATCGATAAAAGATTCCGGCGATGGTCAGCCAGTAGTACCGGCAGTATGTCAGCGGTAACCTGATGGTTGCGGCGAGGGGTTGTCAGCGGCAGCGGCAATGGTCAGCAGTGAGTAATACCAGTCGATGGGGATGAATAAACGATGTATTCTTGGTGATCAAAAATGTCGATGATGGTCGGCAGCAGTGGTTGCGGCCGATGGGGTGGTCAGCGATAACGGCGATAGTAATCCGGCAGCCAGCGTCAATAGATAACCGGCGTGATAATGCCGATGCCGGCGATGTCAGCAGTAGTAACCGATAATGAGTCAGCAGTACCGGCACTGAGGTTAGCGGTCAGCAGAGTTATCAGTGACCGCGATGGCAAGCGGTGATGTCGATGCCGTATGACCGGGACAATGGTGATGACCGAAAAGATTGCGATGTGTGTGATCAGCAACGATAATCAGCGGTCCGCCTGAGGTTGGCGGCGATGGGTTGTCAGCGATGAGCGGAAGCTAGTCGGCATGGCGGCGAGATGGCTGAATGGCCACGGCGTTGAGGATTTTTGACCTATCCGAGGTTGTTTGTTAGAGTGTTTGCTCAATGATGTTAACACGATGATGTTAACCTGTGTAGAAGAGGTTGAATTGAATCCGCTGAGGATTTTGACCCATCCGAGGTTGCTTGTCAGAGTGTTACCCAAATGATGTTAACCTGTATGGAAGAGGTCGAATTAAATCCGCTGAGGATTTTTGACCTATCCGAGGTTGTTTGTCAGAGTATTACCCACGATTAATGGAAGAGGTTGAATTGAATCCATTGAGAATTTTGACCTATCCGGGTTGTTTGTCGAATCTTTGCTGATGACATTAACTGTGGAAGAGGTTGAATTGAATCCGGGATTTTTGACCTATCGAGGTTGTTTGTCGAGTCTTAACTTCGATGGCACTGCAGGAAGAGGTCAAATTGAATCGGCCGAGATTTTGACCCATCCGAGGTTGTTTGTCGAGTGTTACCCAATGACTAACCGTATGGAAGAGGTCAATTGAATCCGAGGATTTTGACCTATCCGAGATTGTTTGTTAGGGTGTTGCGACGTTAACCTATATGGAAGAGGTCGTGGGAAGTCCACCAAGGACCTTTTGACCTATCCTAGGTTGTTTGTCAGAGTCTTTGCTCGATGATGTTAACTTGTATGGAAGAGGTCGTAGGAAGTCCACCAAGGACCTTTTTACCCATCCCAGGTTGTTTGAGTCTTTGCTCGATGGCGTTAACACTATGTCGAGTCTTTGCTTTCGATCTTAAACGAGTTGCCCCGTTTTCGACAAAATCTGAAGGAACAAAGTTTGATGAATCTTCATTCTTCACTTGCGCTCTTTAAAGCTTGAAATGCTCCACCTCGATGGTGGTTTTGATCTTGTTGGAAAACTTGGTCGTCATACAAGATAAAATAATGGGAATTAGTTTCCCACATACGGCGCCAAACTGTTGCGTGCTAGAAAACCAGTTGCGGTAGAGTAAAGTTTACACCTTCTTTGGGAGTCCAGACACACACGTATTTAAAGAGCGAACAATAAAACTCGAATTTTATGTGGAAAATCTCAAAAGAGGGAAAAAAAACCAGGGCTAGCCGAAAGCTTCCACTATGTATCTATTTGAGTACAAGATCTTCCGATACTGGATTACATATATGAGAAATGGGCAACGATTGCTAATAGACAATGTTGGCACGATGTTGACGATGATGTTGGCTTGACGATGGTGGTGGTGATGATGGCACAATAATGTCGACGGCGAGATCAGCGGTGGCGTGGTGGTTGATGACCGTCGAGTGGCGGCACGATTGTGCTTGAAGGATCTTTAGAGCTCTCTCCTCTCTCTTGCTTGCCCCCCTTCTCTTTCACTTGGCCTCCCCTCATATGAGGAATGAGGGACTATTTATAGATTGGAGGAGTGGCGTCTCTGTAAATACATGCAAAATCCGAATCACTTTTCTCCATCGGACGGCTCATGATGATTCCCTTGATCATATGATGTATTTTGTGTATTTGAATGCTCAAATGAAGTCAGAATTGTAAGATCTTTGGCTTGTTGGAACCGACTCGTCGAGACGCTCGATTTGACTATAAACATTCCATATTTGAGAGTTTTTTTAGAAATTTAACTGATGTCTCAAAGTTTCCAATGATATTTTAAGTGCTTGATCTCGACCAGTTTCAATTTCTGATCAGCTTGCTTTCGGCATCAAGATTTGTGCTTCTACTAGAGGAATTTTCAAGGTCATATCAATTATTATTATTCATCTCTCAGGAGAAGATAGATACTTAATTTTCTTCTCAAATTATATCTTGATGTTACGATATATATATATATATATATATATATATATATAGAGAGAGAGAGAGAGAGAGAGTTAATTTTAACATGACAAGAATTAGAAGCATGCAAAATTTGAAGAAGATTATTTAATTATTAATCAAAATGCAACAATGTTATTACATTAGCTGATTGAACTCAGTTGAAGCTGAATATGAATTTTTTTTTTCTTAAATTTATAGAGCCTTTCAAATGATTTATCATCAAAAGCTTGACAGCATAAGATAAGTCAAAGATATTAATAATTTTTTATTGATCAAATTTAAGAACAAAATTATACATTTTTGAACCTATTTCAAAATTCATAATATTCATTTATTAGAAAATTAAATTCATACTAGTGAAACTCAGCCATATGCCATTAGATGAATGTTATAAAAGTTTTGAATGAAATTATCAATGTCTATTAAAGTATATTTCAATCGATCTTCTTAGTGACATCAATGGCCATTGAGTTTAGAGATGGATAAAAATAATCTCATGAAAAGGTAGCTAATTGTCTAATTAACTTGCATATCAATTGAGGGTAGTGAGTATATATCTTTTGGATATGTAAAGTTTAGGTTATGTTGACCATATTCTTCATTTTCCATTCGACTTTTATACTATGACTACATTTGATATTCACTCAGGATATTGAACTTCTTTATTAACTCGTCCTCAAATAATTTTTGTGCTACTTTTTAATTAGGTCAATGAATAGAGTTGCAATCTTTTTTTACTTTTGATTTGATCATCTTGGCAATCATCTCAACATTGAGTCTATAGTAGGTCACATTGATGTATATCCCTATCATGTTAGATATCATCCAAATGAATATATCATGATTGTCTCTCAAGGCCTAGATAAGTTCTTCCTTGTGGTGTTGGCTATATGAAGAGCTTATTATAAGAGTTTTCCCTTGATCTTCATTTGTCACTTAGATTTTCTCAATAATCTTTGTTGTATCTAGCCATATTTCTTGATCTACTTTATGTTGTAGCACCTATATGAAAACTTGTTGTAAGTCACCTATTGCCCTAAGGTAAAAGGCCTTTCAGTACATAATGTTACCCTCGTACAGTGATCTCTTGGCTATAAACTGAGAACATCACTGCTATATGCCATGTTGACATCATAAACACGAAGGTGTTGAGTATAAGTAGCCGAAATATGGAGTTGTAAGTCCTTAGTGTGTCTATGATAATAAGTTTGGCCATGACAATGTATTGTTTGTCACCTTCTTATGTGAATAGCAAAGTTATTAGTTTTTCATCCTTCCTTTGCTCCCCATAGAATCTAAAGGATAGCTTAATAGTGTAAATGAGTTGCAATCCTTTCATACTCATTTATCATAAATGGTTTAAAAAAATATTTACCAAGCTCATAGCATTAATATTATGCTTCTAATATTATAGTTGGAAATTATAACAATAACTACCATTATATCATTGAAGGAATTTCTAGTTGATAGTACGTTAATTTTAGTGAAGCTAATTGAGGTGATCTTAATTATAGGCATCTTGGCCATAGATATCAATTACACCACTTTTGACTTCATTCAATTAAGACTTAGTCATTATGCAAACTCAACGCCATGTCCAATGAGGATGGTAGGTATCACTCCAACTACATAAATGGCATGGCTAGCATGGGCTAGTTTCTTTTGTGCTCTTCAAGTTTTTTTTTGTTTCCATTTAGAGTTAGTCAGGATGGATTCTTTCAACTTTTTAACTTTCATAAGTTCCTTCACAAATTTTTTAGAAGTTGTCACTCTTGTCTATTGTGCCTACAATCATTATTAAAAGCACAATAATTGGAAGGATCCCACATATGGGTGCATACCTTCATTGAAAAGAGGCACCTAAAATACTCCTTATTCTAACTAGCTTTAACTAACTTAGCCATCCGCTCATAACAATATCATATGTGGATACTAGCCAAAATAGGCACCCTTTACAGTTAATAGTAATGGCGACTTTGTTGAAGGTGAATCTTCTTTCCTATCCTGTGCACTCATAAGGATCTCCACTATCCCCCATGAGTTAAAGAGTTGCAAAGAATCCTTCAGGCAAGTGATTTTAGAAAATTAGATGATATTATTATATTCTTTAGTATTAATATGACTATTAATGGGTTCCAATAACTTAGATAATATTTTTCCCATTGAAGGCCTAAGGCATACCAAAATGTTGAACGTTCTCTTAATCCTATATGAAAGTAGCTTGAGTGACCATTATTTCTAAACAATTAGAACTACAATATTTCTCTTTGAATCAATTAATGAATCTTCTCAATTATTTATCAAGCTCTTATCTCATCTCAACAAGAGCTTGTGAACTCCTAAGAAGCTTCATACACTTATAAATTAAACTATGGGCTTACTAGGAGGCATGAGAACCATCTTATAATCAATTCCTTAAATGTAGTGAAAAATATATGACATATCAACACATTGTCAATATCGAACAACAAAGTTTCCAAGTTAAAGTAAGCAATATGTTCTATCGAGTGACACCTTTCCCAATGCATCTCTAAATGGAGCACTTTAAACTTTGCAGGTCATTTGGCTTTGAAAATCTCCCAAAAAAAGTATTAGTCAACTCAAGACCATTTCTTACCAGTTTAGGTGGGATTGTCTACTATAACTTGTTTGGAAATGAGTATCTTCTAGGGTGTGTGTCAATGTCAGTGCATGATGGTTGTGTTTTACTATGCAACTAGCCAAGTTGGAGCATCCCTCTAGCTCATTTACTCATAGGTTCTTCCTTGGAGCTTGCTCTAGTGTTCATTGTATCAACCTTATGATCCACTCCATCACCTAAAAATCATATTGAGTGACTAAGTTTTGACTCTCCTTGCTTGTTGAGTTCTCTTGAATTTGCTCTTTTTTTTTTCTAATCAAGGGAATAATTCAATGCTCATTGCATCTTTAAAAAAATATGAAATCCAAATCTAATTGTGCAATACCTAACTCTACTTGCAAGTTTAATTGTATGAGCGAGAGAGAGAGAGAGAGAGAGAGAGAGAAAAGATACTTTAAGAAAAATGCTGATATTATACTATTTAGCCAAAATTTAAAGAATTGAACAATAACAACACTATGTGTAAAATATATAAAAGATAAAATATTCTAATTAAAGAAGAATATATTTTCTTAGATCTTAAGGGGATCTAAAATTGTATTTAGCTAAAATATTACTAAATGCATTTATTGGTATCCACCTATAGTGTTTAAAAAGATGATGGGGAATCACATAGATCTTAGGGAGTACTTATTAAAATAATTGAATACGACATCAAGAAATATATATTATCTTGAAAGGCAGAAATATCACTGCGCGATAGACTCAATCATCTAATAAGAACTCCTAAAGTGGATGAGCCTACAAGTACATGAGATTTTCCCCATATCTTACACGGATGAAGCAAGACGGAGTTTATTTTAAGTCGGGTTCTTAAGTTTCTTATAGAGGTAAGCCCCCCATAGTTAATTACATCTTAGGAGGCTTGGACCTTTCTAAAAAACTCTCGATTAAAGTGATCATCTAAAATCTTTATGGATTTCAAAGTTTAGTGCAAAGGATTGATAATTTTTTGGGAGCAAATGGAAAAACTTAATTATGAAACATTCTTAATAGAGCCTAAGGTAAGATGAGAAGGAGACACTCATGATACTAGAAAGTTTAGTGAGTATTTCAGTCTACTTTATGGTGAGGCTTCCTGTTTTGGAAGTAGAAATTATTATTGTTTACTTGACTTTATATTAGAAAGTTAGGGCTTATATTGCAATAATACAAGGTTATAAAATGCTTAAGAAGGGGATTTATACCTATGGCAAAGAAGAAATTGGAAATCTCAGACCTTAAACTATGGTGCTCTAGCTCAAGCTAAGCATTTGGTATAGTTTAGAGAGAAAAAAATTAGGATATTTCTATTCACTTCCACTAAAGAGAATGAATCTATCCAAACTCTTCTTGACTTATAACTGCTAGGAAGAGCTTCTAACTAACACCTCCTACGGGTTAAAGCATGTGTCTAAGTCTCATGTATAATGTACGATGACTAAGTTGTTATTTATTAAGCATGAAACCTAAGAGCTTAAAGTCACTCCTAAGGATTCTAGATCATGATTAGTATCAATAATGTCCTAAGCTAATGTAATAATAATTTAATATTTTTATAGATTTAGACTCCTGAATTTTGATTCAAGGTTGAAAAGGTTGGCATGATTATATGGATGATGAAATTAGACTATTGGCTAAATCTAAGAGAGGGGCGCTCTTCACTTAAAGGTGCTGATGTCAATTGCTTGACAATACCACTTATAGTGCAATGAGTGAAGATCCCTAAATGCAAGGAAAGAAGACAATATGTATGCATGATTATTATATATCCACCACATACCTAGTTGTTTCTAAATGTTTTAGTTGGTTAATCTCTAGTCTTCAAGGTGAGGTTATGAGTTGCATTAATTTTAATTCAAGTTGACTTCAAGTTGGGGTAGAAATTTAAATCCTAAAGAGCCTTCTAAAATTTAGGTCATACAATAATACATCATACTTAAAGAAACTTAGAAAAAGCATGCAATTCTAATACACACATTGAGTAAACACACCAAACAGTTCTAATTGATATACTAAAGAGCAGTCTCATGTGCACTGGTGCCACTATTTACCCTAGAACGAAAAAAAGTGAGTTTCCGAGCTCCTCCTTATACATCATGTATTACAATAAATATTACAACAAATTAAAGAATCCTATAGATTTATTCATATTCTTTTTATTTCCAATGTATTGGATCCTCCAACTATTAAAGGGCATCCCAAGTCCATGCTTACTAGCCTCTCATCATCCTAAACCCTGTGGCTTTATTCTTAATTCTGATATAAAAAATTACATCTAAAAATTTTAAAAATAAAATATTAAATAAACTTGCAAAATAGAGGTTAATAACAAATTCAATAGTTATGCATCATATAATTTGACTTAGCACTAGCGAGTTGCAAGCCCACTTGTCCTAATAAGCTGTGCTTAAGGTCAAGCCACACCTGTAAGTAAAAATCATTTAATTTAATTTTATTATAGTGGCTCCCCTTTTTCAATCAAGTACATCCCTCTATAAATATTATTAATTTAATTAATATCATCCAATCATCCAGACTATGCATAAACTATCTTAATATTTATTCTAAAAAATTATATCACAAAATAGAAATTTAATCCATAATAATAAAGCAATGACCTAACTTAATCTAAGTTCGGTGGCCTATCAATCAAATATGTGTTTAAAGATTGGTGTGGTGAGACAAAACTAGGCTTTAGCATTTTAGTCAAGATTTGAAAACAAGGTTTAATTTATTTCTATTGGATGGTTTTAATTTAAGTGATTAGTGATTTGGAAATAACTTTTAACCATATTTTAAGGTTTACCATTTAAGTTAAATTAGTGCTCTAAAGAGCATGGAGATTGGTAATTCTTACTAAGAGTAAGAGTTATCTCACCTCAAGCCCTAACTTAGGGAGTAAAGAATTTAAGCTAAATCTTGTATTAATTATGCATAATCTTCTTTGAGATTGATGAAATCAGATAAGATAGCTTCAAGACATGTCATTTAACCTTGAATTACTTAATCTATTTAATGCATGTTAATGGCATGCATGCTTATGACCTAGGTGAGCATGTAAATTTTCTTAAGTAGACTTAAATTTGCATTCAATATTTAGTAGGTGTTATGCATGCACAAGATGCTTGTTACATAATGCCTTGCAACACAGAAGTACATGGTTTTATTAAACTAGTGAGTCGAGGTATCAAGACCTCCTTCAAACTAGTAGCTTTACACCCTTGAATATTTAGCCTATATACCTTGTGTTTGTATCAAGCATATGACTCTACATGAATGAGTGGTGGGTGTTAATTTGAATGTGATTATGGTAGGAAAAAAAATCCTTATGCATTCTAGGTTATATGCGATGTATGTGTATGTCCATTTTTGAAATAAAAGAGTAAATTTTGATAATATTTGCTTACTAAACCACTAAGCATGAAATGATGTATTTGATTAAATTCAAGCAAGGTTGATGTTACATAGTAAATCCCATTTCATATGACCATCATGTTCAAGAGCAACATACATACTCAAAGCTTAATTTAGGCTTAAGACATATGTTAATTAAATGATTGACTATGGGAGATTAAGATGAGCCAATTAAGTTAGTTAGTTTTAGTTTTGATTATAATTCTTCTAATTTATTTCTCTATTAATTAAGAATTTTAAATTTATTTTTCTAATTTTTCATAATTTTCATGATTTAGTAATTATTAAATTCCCTAATTAAGCTAATTAACCACTGAAATGTAAATAAACACTAAAAATAAGCCCAAATTTTATGGAGAAATCTCTCATGCATAGTAATAGTAAAAGAAATCACAAAAAATCTCATTTGGGCTTATAAAATACAATTACTTACACTAATTAAGATTTTGATAATCAAGCAATTACTCTCAAAATACCCTAAAATAATTGAAGATTGTAATTTCATTTATCAATTATCACATGAATAAACCCATAGTAGGATCACTCACATTTTTTTTTTATCATTTTGCTAATTAATTATAAATTTTTTTATTCTAAGTAAATTGATAAAATTATTTAATTAATTAATTAACCTAAAGTGTGATATCTTGAAATAATTAAGACTAGAGATTCGAAAATTAATTGAAGAGTGCTTTGCTATCAAACATGGGGGGCTTAAGCATCAAAGATCCATTTGGGTATTTGTTATAAAATTTTGAATTAATTAATTAGGGTAATTAATGACCTAAGCTTTAAAAAATCTTAACTCTGATTTCACTAATTAATTTGATATGAAATAATTATAAGAAGTGGTGAACATTATTAAAAATGATCACCAAAAATTTTAAATTAATTAGAGAAGTAATTAAGTGTTATTTTTAAAAATATCCCAATCATTAATACCCTAAATACTCCTAAATTATTTATTAAAATTAATGCTTTTATTTTTTTTATTAAATTCTCCTCTATTTAAGATTTCTATAAGGCTTTATTTAATATTTTAAAGATTTTTCTATATTATGTTTTTTAAATATTCTACTAAATTTAACTAATTTTTAACACTTAATTAATCAGATTTACATAGTCAGAGCTGAGTCAGCTCCATTTTACACACGACACCATGAGATTAGTTATTTAAGCCATCCCTAAGGCTGTTGACTCAATAACAGCAGCCATGCTTTCACCAGAGCTATTCGAACAAAGATCAAATAGCTCTAATTAATTTCTTGGCATTAAAGAATTAGATTGAATAATTTTAACAATATTAATCATGGTTGTCCATTCTAGTCATGCAGGATGGACAGTGCGTGATTCATCTCCTTCCACCCAAGAGGGGCGAGGATCATCTGCATTTTTCCACTTGATTCAAGCCATTGGAGCTTGAAATTTTAAGAGACAAGAATCTAAAAGCATTAAAGAGGGATTTCCTAATAATTTTTATAGATTAATTGAGATAAAAATGATTTCACTTCATAAAAGACTAGAGTCTAAGTTGCTATCTACGGATTGAGTAGAAATTCTCTCACTAGAGCCTAGACTAGAAGTAGCTTCACCTTGAAGAGATGAAACTTTACTTTTGAAGTCCCTCTTACATCCTCCACCAAGCTCCCCAAGCTCACCACCAAGAGTATGATCAAACTTCAATCTTCTATCCTCAAATTGACTACTTCTTGCTTCATTTAAGTTCGTTAAAGTGAGGGGAAGTTGTAGGATGAAAGAATTAGAATTGAGTTTTGGTGAGTTTAGGTTTGTGGAACATAGATGGGAGAACAAGGGGTTGTTCTCACCAGTGATGGGATGATCTGGGGCTCTAGGGATTTCTCGGGACTAGGTCTAAGGGTGTTGTGAATGTTTGTGCAATGTTTTGGAGGGCTGGGGAGGAGTGTACTCTCTTCCCCATGTGAACCACCTATTTTGATTAGTTTAATCCTTGCCAGTTGGTTGGATTATGGGGGTGGCCAGAAATGGCATGGAATTAATGACGTCTTCTAATGGCTATAGGAGTTTGGTTGTCATAGGTGAGAGGAATAAGCTATGGTGGTTGTACCAAACTTTTTCACCATATGTCTAAGACTTGTCTTGATCAAGGGCATAAAAAATTAGCTTTTGGTTAGTTTGGTTTAGCTAGGTTAGCTCAAGGAATGCTAAACGTGCAACCTAGACTAAAGGAAGGGGTTGGACTAAGATATTTTTGGATTTTTTCCTTCTATTGGTAGCTCGGTTCACTTGGTTTGGGCTGAACTGAGCTCACCAAGGGTTGGGTTCACTTAAGCAGGTCAAAGGGTGTGTGAGGATGACTCACATCAAGTTTGGTTGGGGTTGGCTTAATTTGGTTCAATTTAGGTCATTTGGACTCTTATAGGCCAATTTGAGTTAAATTTAGTTAGGTTGATAAATTGATCAAATTATGCCTATAGGGTTATTGATATTCAAATGATGATTTAAAACTTACTGGTGCAATTTATTTAATTCAAATTAAAGTGGATTTGAATTTGACTCATATGAGTTCATTTGGATTAAATGGGTTAAGTAAACCAATTTAGTCAATTTGGCCAAACTAGATCCAATTAAAGATTGATTCAAATTCCATATTATATTTAGAGTGGATTAGATGCTTGAGTGGATTTTATTTACAATGGATTAGAATTTGACTCAATTTGATAATTTAGGTCAAATGGAGTTAAGTAGGTCAATTGGGTTAATTGAGTTCTATTAGATGTTGAGTCATGATCATTAATCATCCTACAATTGATTACAATGATTACTTAGGTTTATTTTGAATTAGATTTAGATTTGGTTCAATTTGACTTTTTAGGTCAAATTAGGCTAAGTGAACTAACTTGATCAATTTGATCTAATTGAGTTCAATTAAGAGTTGGGATATGTTTGGTCATTAATTTGAAAATGATTGTAAGTATTGGTTTGATTGATTTTGGGCTAAATTGGGAAAATATTATTCTGGGTTATTGAGTACCCTTTATGTAAGTATACATGTCATAACATATAGACTTGCTTAGATGTACCCATTGCATTCACTATATATTTAGCTCTTCGATTCTTCTACTTCTTATAGAGGTACCTCGCAAAAAGATAAAGGAATGAACATAATGATTGGCTATTAAATATTTAATTATCTGAGAAAATTTGTACAATTATTAAGAGGTTATATCACCTTTCAACTAATTTAATTTTCAATGCTCTAGAGGCTATAAATGTATCCTTTTCTTTCGTATTCTATGTCCTCAATATTCGTTCAGCTACCTGCTCAAATAAACTTTCTGCCTCTCAATAATTGACTTTATAAAACATATTAAAACATAATCGATATAAACATAAAGAGGCCTCACGGTGACATTGATCTTACAATTTTATGGGCAGGTCTTCACAAAAAGGCCAAGAATGTGAAGAAGTCTAAGGAGCCCACTTCCATTCTTGTAGCTAAAGTGGGCATTTTAGCTACCTTAATCATAACAACTATCACCCTGACTATTTCTTTCAACATGCGAGGAGAATCGAGCACCTACTTATCTAAGGAACAAGCTGCTGTGGCGAGTGTGTGACCAATCATTGTTCTTGAAGAAGAGGAAGGAGGGGAAGATGCACCTTTGATTTAGCATAGGAAAGTGATGTTGAGCTGATGGGTTGGGCTAACTATGAAGGTGGATGTAGAGGAATATCTTATTAAGGTGAGACTTATTTATTATCGCTACTGTGAGTCCCTTTTATCTTAATCTGTTACTTTTTTTTATTGTAGTTAAGTGTTTCCATTGTTCAAGCTTCAATAGAGGATGGTGAGAGGCACTTAGCCCTCTAGGTTGTTTCCTTTGATATTCCAAGTAACTTTGTAGAGTTGTTTCACCCTTCCATGGGCTATTTATTAGGCCATTTTTGGGGCAGAGAGGAATTCCACTTACTAGATAGGTGACTTCTCTTCTAAGGGTCATACCCATAGTAGATCCTCTTATTGAAATTTCTCTCCCAATTTTTGATGAATTCTTGTCTCATCAATTAGCGATGACTCCAACTTTACCACTGACTTTATTAGTGTTGTGGGTGGATTTGGTGGAGATTTATCCCTAGCTCAAGATGACTATTGAGGTTCCTATCACCACAACTAGCTTCACTTTTTCCAACATTAAAAAAAATGATTGTCAATTTTCCCTCTACTATTCACAAAGATAATGACAAGTTTGTGAAGGGCAAATCTACCCATCAACCAGGGAACGATGCAGATGAAGAATAGTGAGTATTCAGGCTTCTTTGAGATCAAAGTTCTATGAGGGGAGGTCACCCTCTTGAGAGAGGCCTTAGACTCACCCCAGAGAGACATGGGTAAGTTGTGAGCTCAACCTGAGTTAGAATCATAACAATGACAATTCTTGGAGGTAGAGTAACAACACTTTGCGACCATGAGGGCTAAGATATTGATGTTGTAGAACTCCATCATGTCACAAGGTACTTCCCTCTCCTACATGGTGAGATTTTTGTTTGATTATATGTGCGAGAAATATAGACTCACTGAGGAGTAGCACTCAGACCTATAATAAAATTACTGAAATAATGATGTATTTGGGGTTATAGTGAGTGTGTTGTACTTTTTTACTCGTAAATAGAGATAAATATTTTTATATTCTCTACTCACAATTAATGTTTGATTTTTACTATTACGCATTAATTATTTCTCTATAGCTCCTATCACTTGAGATTTTTACAGAATTTGGATAATCATTTTTTTACTTAATGCTTGATTTGATGTCAGTATTACCACATCTTGCTTACCAAGTCTATAAATTATCCCTGCCTAGAGTAGTTGGGACTTTTATTGCTCTTCTTAAGTCATGTGAGTAGAACTTCCTTGCTAGCAGATCTTGATCACCTTTTCATCTTTAGTAAGTAAGGCTCTACTTAAGAGGGTTGCTTCATCTTTCCACTAGGCTTAGATCATGAAGGTTCCTAAGTTGGACCACTCCACCATGACCTTGGTATTTTATAGATACTCTAGCATAAATTCATATTTAACCATGCGAGTAGTCAAGAGAATCGAGCATCTTAACTCGATAAGGTTGCACGAGTTGTGCATTCTAGTCACCCATTTTATGAATGGGTTTTAACTTCCCTTCTATGCGAGTGGGTATACATCTTCAACTTCTTCAGAGTGGTGCTTGTTCATGTCCTTCTCAACTCAGTTCCTAGCATTATAGCTTTTATCTTGTGTTTGTGGAAAGAAAGCATTCCGTGGAGCCTAGATCTTTTTCATTGCTCATTCATGGTGAAGAGTGATTAAGATGGGATAGTGCAAATTTCAACAACTCTAGTGAAAATTAATAATTTTTAGGATAAAGTAAAATGTAGTGCTTACAACTTCTATTTGTGAAGAGCTTGATTCAGTGGCCAGTGTCAATTGTTTCCCTTCCTTACCAGCCAAGCAAGACTACTAAGCTCAACAAGCTAAGTGTATAAGGGGTGGAGACCATGGAGAAGCTGGAGGGTCACAACCGGAAGGTCTCTCTTTACCTTCACTTTGGCAGGGTTACTGACATCTTCAATAAAGTCAATCTTCTTTCTACTTGCTTGTACTTCGATTTCTTTGGTGAGTCATTCTTCTAATTTTTCTCTTCTTGTTTACTTGCAGAAGAGGCAACTCCCATTACCCCTGAGCTAGCCTTAAATTGCTCCAATTCTTTTAGGATGGGGAGCATGAGATCAATGAGCAAGTGGCCAGTAGTGAGGAATCAACCTCTTTTAAGGTTGGCTATGAGGAAGAGGAGGGTGAGCTGAGTGCAGCTCCCATCAGGTCCACTGTTGAGGCTTGGCCGAGTACAGCTCCCAAGAAGTTCAAAAGCAAGTAACAAACTCGGCTCCTTGCAGTAGTTAGCCATGTAGCGAGTCTGCTGAGGAGGAAGGCTTGGAGGAGAACTTCTCTTGAAACATGTGCGAGCCCACCAAAGAAGCTTTTAATTTGGGCTCTTCAATCTCATCCCAGGATCTTGACAAGTTCTTATGCAACCTTCTGAATGCTTACCTAACACATACTATCATGATTATTCAAGAGATAATGTGGTAGTCAACTTAGGAGGTGTACCATAAGTTTCTTGGAGGAGAAAGGAGGCCTTTGTGAATTGGTCCCAACTGGTGTGAACAAAGAAACAATTGATAACTCTCGAAGCCAAGCATAAGGACCTTTTGGCTGAGGCAACTCTTTAAGAAGAGGAGAAAGAGAGGGCGGCCATGGAGCTTACTTGCCTTGTAGAGGCGACGATAAAACTAGAGGAGGAACTCTGTCATTGGACTAAAGAGTTTCAGAAGAGAGAAGTTGAGGTTATTGGGTTTCTTAATTTTGATGATTACCAAGAAATCTTACAACATAAGTTCAAGGATGATGCCAATTTTGTTATTGCCAAATTGGTGAATCATAGTCATCTTGAAGATAAGTTTCTAGAGTTCTTGAACGTACTCATGCTTTCGAACTCAGGTGAAGATGACAAGAGCAGTTCAAACTGATACATCCTTTCCTCCATTTCTCTACAACAAAAGAGTTTATTTTTTTTATTTTTTGTGAGTTGGATGCCTGTGTTTTACTTGTTTAGTTATAAAATATATTGCATGAAATGAATATTATGAGTACATTTTTAATAAAGTATACTTATTTATGTAGTGACTTGATTTATTTCTTTGTGAAGCATTTCTGAATAAAAGAGATGGTACTCATTGGTCAATGTGCGAACAACTATGTATGTAACTTAGAATATCTTGAACATTGATTAATATAAGCTTCTCTTTATGGTTGGTTTAGCTTTACGAGTTCTTGTATACTTAATAGATAAATACACATTCATTGATATGTGAGCAACTATAGTTATGATGCTGACCATTTAAGAGAATCATACTAATCCATGTATACTCACTAGTATGATGCTCACTTGTTTGAATGAATTAGCCCATGAATTGGAATATTTAGAGCTATTAACCAATAGGAAGTACTTCTTTGAATGGTAGACTTAGTATCATGAGTTTATTTACATTCATTAGATTGATACTTGTTTCTTAATAACTCTACTTAACCTAGGATGCATTATGTAGTCACATTTTGCTTTAGTCACCCTTTTTTAATGGTTAGCCTTATTGATTTGGAGAATTAGTCTTTTCTTAGTTGTAACTATATGGAGTGTTTGCCTTTTTTACTGCTAATAAGGAGAGTTAGTCTTTTTTAATTGCCAACTAGGAGAGTTTATCTTTTGAGTTCAGTTGTCGACCTCACAGGGTGTCGGTCTTAAATTGTAGTTGCCAACTGCATGGAGTGTTGGTTTTTTCAATTTAGTTACTGACCTTATTGGGTGTTGATCTTACATTGTCATCACCAATCTTTAGGAGTGTTGGTGTTTTTAAGTTTAGTTGTTGACAATATAAGGTGTTTGTCTTATACTATGTCTCGAAAATAGACTATCGGGTTTTTTAAATTAAGTATCGAGAATAGATTGTTAGACTAGTCTTCTCGGGCCAAGAATGGCACATCAAGTGTTTGGGTCTTTCACTCAGGCTTTCATCACTCAACAAATAAGACTTCTCCTTGGGACAAAAATGGTGCACTGACTATCCTGAGTCATCATGCAACTCCCCAACTATTAAGGGTTTGCTTTGCTTGACATTAGTTTTTCTTAACATAACAGTGGCAGGCCAAGTACTTAGATCTTCTACTCGGGCTTTCACCACTCACTGAGTGGTACTTTTTCTTAGGCCAAAAATGACACACTAAGTATCTAGAGTCATCATGCATCTCCCCTAGTATTAAGAGTTTATTTTATTTAATATCAATTTTTCTTGGGCTAATAATGGAGAGCCAAATACTCGGATCTCCTTCTCAAGCTTTCATCGCTCATTGAGTTGGATCTTTCCTTTGGCCAGAAATAGTGCATCGAGTATTCTGAGTCATCATGCAGCTCTCCAAATACAAATTTCACCTTTTAGCATTTGATTAGGTTGCTTTAGAAACTATTAGTATCTTGCTAGTGAACTCATTTATCTAGCATAATAGATTAAATTTCATTATTAAAATGGAAAGATACATGATATTTGAAATTAATTAAATGAGTACAAATAATTAAAATTTCTCTTAAAGATAAAACTTCTTTAGATCTCTCGTGTTTCATGTGCTCAGTATATTTTTCCATAATGAGATTGTAATTAGTATACATCAGGACCAACTTATTCTTTGATTATGAAAAATCTATCCCAATTGTGGTTGAGTTTGTCTAGCAGTGACATTTACTTTCTACAACATGAGATCAATAGTTTTTAAATACTTCTCTTTCTCATAACAATTGTAATAGTTGATCATCCACCTTTTTGTTTCCTCTTGCCTTAATGATGCCTCAATTCTGAGTTCTTCCAGCATATTGAGTGTATCTTCCATAGCCTCTAAGTTCGCTTGTATTAACTCAACGTCTCTATCTCCCACCTTTTCCATTATTAGTATTGTCTAAGTTTTGGAACCGATAGAATGGCTTCTATGCCATGCAATAATATAAAGGGTGAGTGTCCAGTGGTAGTAGTGGGAGTTATCCTGAGCACCCAAAGTATTGTGTGTTGTGTGTTTACCCATTTAGCTTTTGCATCTTCAACCTTTTCTTGAGCAATTTGAGTATCTTCTTATAAGCAACTTCTAGTTGTTCATTGCTCTACATGTAATTTATTAATTTGAATTTTAGCTTGATACTTGAGACTAGTAAAATTTCTTTAGCCTCCTTCGATAAATTGAGGCCCATATTATCAGTGATGATTGCTAATGGAAACTGATACCTACTAGAAATGTAAGTCCAAATAAAGTTTCTTATTACCTGAGAGGTGATTTTTATGAGTGGCTTTGATTCTATCTACTTGCTAAAATAGTTGATCATGATGAAGATGAACTTTCTTTGTTTATTGGTGATTGGCAATGGACCTATCATATCCATTGCCTAAACAATGAATGGCAAAGGATTGGTGATGGGTTCAAAAGGTTTTGATGGCTACTGCTAGAGTCCTATGAATTTTTGACATTATATACATCTTCTAACAAATTCTTTAGTATCCTTTGTCAGTGTGTGCCAGAAATACTTTTGCTTTAAGATTCTTTTTGCAACTATCCTTCCTCTTGAGTGACTACCACACTTGATCCTTTGATTTTTGATGGAGTTGACCCATCTTGGCAAGTACTCATGATCCATCTACCTCAACTCTTCTTCTTCAGTATTCGGCTTGGTGAGTTGGATGATTGCATGCTCCCTAATTTTCAAGCTTTGGATAACAAGTCAGCGAGTTGGTTCTCTTTTCTAGGGATTTGCTCGATCTTTAAAATATTCTAGCTGCTCAATTTATGCTTTTATTTTAAGCAAAATTTTTATCAGAGACTAGTCTAGAACTTCAACTTATCTTATCATGAACTATGAGTCTATGTATACTGCTACATGTGTGACTCCAAGTCTTCTAGCAAATCTCAACCCAGGGAGTAAAGCTTCATATTCAGCTTGATTGTTTGTCACTTTGAAACTAAATTAAACTGATTGTGTTACGGTGATCTCTACCAAACTCTTAAATATAAATCTTGCTCCCACAGTTGGTTCACTAGAAGGGCCATCAACATATAGTCCCCACAAGGGCTTCAGATTGACAAAAATATCCTATGAGTTGCTAAAGTTTACTAGAAAATTTATGAGTGTTTGGACTTTGATTGTGGTTTGAGGTAAGTAGGATATGTTTAACTCTTTTAATTCTACAAACCACTTGAACAATCTTTCTTAATGATCAAGATTAGGGAGTACCAATTTAAGTGAATTATTAGTGATGACTTGTATGGAGTGTTTTTGGAAATAAGGTCGTAGTCACCTAGCTGAGGTAATTAATGCAAGTGCAATCTTCATGTGTAGGTAGTTCAACTCAGCATTTCATAGATATTTAATAACATAATAGAAGAGCCATTATTTTCCACATTCTTATTTGATTAGGCCTAAGCAGATCGAGTCTACTCCCACTCCTAAGTATAATAACATGACTTTTCCTTACTTTGGGCTCTATAACAAAGGAGGAGATATGAGTAAGGTCTTTAAATCATTAAAGGTTTTTTCATATCCTGGGATCCACTCAATTTTTTTTGCTCCCATAAGACTTTGAAAAATGGTGAGCATCATTCCCTAGCTACTGATATGAATCTGTTCAGTCTCGCTACTCATCGAGTAAGTTGTTGCACTTCTTTCACAATTCTAGGTGAGGGAATGTCAAATATAGTTTTCACTTTATCTAGTTTTACCTTTATTCCTTCATAGGTAATGAGAAAGCCCAAAAGTTTTCTTCACTTACACCAAAGACACTTCAGAGGGTAAAGCACATGTCACTCCTTAAGCAGGTCATCAACATTGGCTTCCACATTTCTCCCTTTCTACTCTTTGAACAGTCAATACATAGTCTCTGGTAGGTCCCATGTGCTCTTATGCTTGAAGGGAATGACTTTGTAGTAAAATAGTCCTTCAGTAGTAATGAAAGTCATTTTCTCAGAGTTTACAGGGTGCATTTGAATTTGAAGATATCTTGAAAAGGCATCTACGAAACTAATCACTGAGAATGAATCTACAGAATCCAAATGTTCATCTATTCATGAGAGAGGATACCCGTCCTTCGGATATGCCAAGTCTAAGTTGGTGAAGTTAATTCACATATTTCACTTGCTGGTTAACTTTTGTACGATCACCACATTGGACACCCACTAAGGGTATTGAACTTCTCTATGAAGTTAGCTTCGAGCAGGGGGATCGACAAGTTTGACTACCATTTTTTTTATTTTTTTGCTTGATGGGTTGTGCATTCGCATGAACATTCAAGCGATGATAAGAAACATTGATGTCAATGCCTGACATTTTCAAAGCTATCCAGGAGAATACATTTATATTGTCCACCAGAGTTTGAATGAAGGTTTCTTTATGCTCATTACAAAAAGCTGAGCTGACTCTTAGTGCTCACCTATTACTTTGGAAGATTAGAATTTCTTCTATCTTCTTAAGGACTTTGATCCTTATTAGTGCTACTGATGTAGAACATCATGAGGATCAACAAATTAAAGCCCAAGGCCCATTTACAAAATCTCAAGCTAATCATGAGGATCAACAAATTCTAAGGCCCATTTACAAGATCTCTAAGCCCAAGAAAATTTAAGAAAGAAGAAGACTTAGCCCATTAGCCCAAGGCCATTTATGATTTCATCTTTTTTTTATTTATGTAATTTTAATTTTCTTCTAGAAACTCCATGTTTGAAATTTTGCATTTAAAAATTAAAAGCATGACATGTGAGGTTGAATCCATATAAAATAATAGCATGTGAAATGGTGGATGGCATAAATGAGGTAATTTATTCTCACATTAATGTGGCCACCACCTTTCCCTCCATGTTTTGAATTCTTTTCTTTGAAAGATGCTTGTAATGGCTATAAATAGCCCCTTTATTAGAATGAAGGAGATCTTTGAATTACAAATTGAGTTATTCTTTGTTTGAGCTTGGTGGCCCACTCAGGTGAAGCGCTAGTTATCCAACATATCTTCTTCCTTCACCTCAATACCCTCTATCAATCTCAAAGAGAACGCCTCAGTACATCTTGTAGCACTTTGTCTTCTTACTACCAACTAGCAAGTTGATTGGTTGAGGTTGATAATATCTTCTCCTTCGATGATGAATTTGAAGGTTATGTGATACATCGACACGACCACTTTGAATATATTAAGTCGAGGTAGGCCAAAGATAACATTGTAAGTAGCGCAGGCCTCCACTACAATGAAGTCGGTCATGACGATGAACTTCTTCTTTACTTCTCCCCAAGTTATAGGGAGAGTAATCAACCCATCAGTTTCTCTATGCTCTTCTAAGAAACCATACAATGGTCCTCTAAAAGGCCTGTGTTTGGAGTTTGCTAGGCCCAGTTTATCAAAGGCTAATTTAAAATGATGTTGACCGAGCTCCACATGTTAATTTGATCAGCTAAAATGTACATAAGTGTGCATGTCATTCAAGTAATATAATTATAAATAGAGTATCATTCCCATGAGAATCTATTTAAAAATTTTATTTACTATTAATTTATTATTAGCCTTTATTTTATCCAACTAAGTGAAATATTAAGAACAAATAATATTTTAATTCTTGAAAGTAAATTTTTATAATTTTTATATAAAATAAGGTTGTTGTTCTTATGATTAAGAATAATACTCTAAACTTATGTAGTTTTATAATGTATCTAGTTTAAACAATCTTATTTCGACCACGTCACTAGGGAGATGTAAATGTAGTACTTAGGTACTGGTCCAATTTTTTGCTTTTTAAATCTGTAGTGTGAGCTTGGAGCATAAGTACTATAATTTCTATCTCTATACTAATATTTCCAAATCGAACCCTTTAACTAATTTTCTACCTAGTGTCGATTAAATTTTGTAAGATCACTTTTCTCTTTATCTCCCTTAAATTGGTTGGGGGCATGAAAATTAACTGTATCAAACTAACACCTAATACTACACCTGTTTGTTTTTTCTAACTATTCTTCTACAACTCTCTCAGTTACTCTAAATCACAACTATTTTTAATATTATAATTGGTCATATTGCAAGTAAATGAAGCTTAGGAAAAATCAAAACAAAATGTACAATAGATGCATGAATAACTTGCATACGTCATTTCACAAAGATAGTTTAATACAAGACAACATTCAAAATGTACACAAATTTAGAGTTCACATACTTAGTTCAATATTTTAGAAAGTAAAATAAAAACACAACACATAAATATGTGTAGAAAGTACTAAAAATTACAAAGAAAAAGAAAGAGTGCATTGAGAAATTTTTTTTCTTTTTGTTGTATATCATTCTCCTTGATGTCCTAATTATAATCTCCCTCTCAAATTACACACACACACACACACACAACACACAACACTTTGAGTGTCACTCTCCAAGTGTTGTCACTGCACTCTCACATACTCTCACTAGGCTCACTCACTTGCTAAAAACTCTTTAACACTGCTTAACACCCCTATTTATATTCATTTGGTCCCTCTAGTCATTTTCACTCTATTCCCCCTTGAAATAGCTTACAAAAGCTGCTAAAATTACTTTATGAAACTGCTTTGATTGGGTGGTAGTGCCTCGACGCAAGATTTATAGCATTTAGAGCTATGCTCTCTGATTTTAACTTCAAATTTCTGATTCAAGCGCCTTGGCGCTTCAGTATAGTGCCTTGGCATGATGCTTTGGTGCTGTTAATTTGGTGTCACGATATTGTATTCTCTAATTCTGCATAACATTTTCTTCTAATACTAGCGCCTAGGTATTGTACTGTGATTATGCATTTCTTCTTTCTCTAGTAAGAGATTTCTTGTCATAAATACTTAAAATTATAAAAATATAAAATAATACATTTTTTACTTAAAAATACATGTTAATTTAACTAAACCTTTTCATTTATCAAACACCCCAAAACTCAAATCATTATTTGTCCTTAAGTAATCATATGTATTTTCATGAAGCCTTAAAATTATTTGATAGCAAAACATTTATAATTTAAAATAATTAAATAAAAGTTTAAATTAAAAAATAAATGTACAAGACTTATTATTTAATATGAAAAATAACATAATTATAATAGCTTAAATTCTTACTTAAACTAATATTTCATTTGAGTTAAGTAATTTTAGTGCTTAATATTAACATAGTTTATTCTTTTGAATTTTAATTGACTATTATAAATAATCATTACTTATTATGTAAATAATCATAACATGATTTTCTCTCTTGAATTTAGTACATTTAGTTACTTTAATAACGTCAATGACTTAGCTAGATAATTGAAAATTTTCTAAGTATTATTATTATATGTTACTAAGCCTCAAGTGTTTTATTCTCATCCCTTTTTTTTCTTAATATGCAAGTTCACCTTGTTTGCTTGGTAAACTATACTTGTTATCGATAGTCATACTTTTCTATTCTCCTTATATATCTAACAAAATTCAAATAAATTATTATTTTTCACTAAATAGGCTAATCTAATTAATACTAATTAAAATTATGTTATTGAAATATTAGTGAATTTTATTTATTTCAAGTCAATTAACACAATTCAATAAGAATCTCCTATGTGTGGTGTGTGTAAGAAATTTCTTAACTCATGTGAAATTACTAATTTTTATAAGAAATTTTAGTTAATAGTTTAAGTTAGAGTTAATTATTTAATAATTTTAATGCAAGTTCTATTTTTTAAATTAATATATTATTTAACTGATTCGAATTCTAAAGTTTTGCATTTTAAATAAAATTTTAAGTTTGAGGAAATAACATATAATTATCAAGGACAACTAATAATTATAAACTTTTAATAGTAAAATAAAATAAATATGATAATTTAAATAATACATTTCATTAGTTCTACAAAATGAAATACTTCAACTTTGAATACTGATAAACATCATTAATAAGAAAACTATCTCTCCCATTCCTCCAAACTCATATACGACTATAATAAAACAATAAAACACACATAAAATAAAATACAAGAACTTCTCATTCTTTAATTTTCTTCTTTTGACTCTTTCTTCTCTTCTTTTCAGCTTCTTTTTAACAAATATTTAGTTTTGCAGCCATTTTCAATAACACAAAATAACTTTTTAACAATATTACATTTTCACACAAGATTCATTAATAACTAATAACTACAAATCACACAACTATACACCAAATCAAATAAATATTGGGTTGCCTCCCAAGCAACACTTAGTTTATAGTCTTCACCCTAACTATACCAAGTTATTTTTAATTTTAGATGAACCAATCTAATAATTACTTTATGTCAGCAAACTTTCAATCAACAACTTTTCTAAAAAACCTCAAGATTTTGTCCACTCATTTTTCTTAACATCATTGAAATTCTTAAAAATTATGGTTAATAAAGATGATGATTCACTTAAGTAGACATATTTTAGATTACTAGTTAATGATTTTAACTCTAAATCACGTGTCTTTATGATAGATGACTTAATAGGATAAACAAACACATCTAAGAACTCACATTTTTTTTAAAACTCCCTAGAGATAAATCTACGAAATTGATCATCCTCATTCTTTTGCTCATTATTAAGTAAGACATATTTTAATGAATTTTCAATCAATTATAACTCCAAATCCACAATTACCTTTCTTATTTAAGACCAAACTCTTCATTTTTATCATTAGAAAATTTCATAGAAATGAAAAAAATTAAAAGTGATTTCTTGACATTGAATTCTCATTTTTAATTCTTCTTTTTTCCTCTTTTATCATAGTCCTCCTTATTGCTAAAAAGGGTCTTTCTAAAATAATAAAAATCTCTTTATCTTCATATATGTCTAACATGATAAAATCTGTAGAGAATATGAATTTATCCACTTTAACCAACACACCCTCTATTATTCTCTTAGGAAAAGTCAAAGATCTATCAACTAATTGAAGGGTAACACTAGTGGGTTGAAATTTTTGTAATCTTAATTTCTTAAAAATAGTCAATGGCATCAAGTATATACTAGCTCCAAGCTCACACAATACTTTTCCAAAGAATTTATCTCTTATAGTGCAATGTATAATAAAACTACTAGGTTCTTTCAAATTTTCAAATAATGATCTTTGAATTATGGCACTACATTTTCCAGTTATTATGAAAGTTTCGTTTTCTCTAAATTGCTTTCTTCTGTATAAAATATCCTTCATAATATTTATATAAGAAAGTATTTGCACTAAGGCTTCAACAAAAGGAATATTAATGGAAAGTTTTCTAAGGACATCTAAGAACTTGGGGAATTAATTGTCTAAATATTTTTCAAGTCTTTGGGGAAAAGGTGGAGGTGGTCTCTCTCTCATTTTCCTAAAAGCCTCTCTCTCAACTTCCTTTTGCTTTAATTCAACTTCTTTTTCTTTCTTATCATCCAAACCCCTTATTTCTTTTTTCCCATTGCTGAAGTCATCTATTTCAATTCTTCTCTTTTTTAGCTTCTTTCCACTTCTTAATTCAATAGCTTTACATTATTCCTTACTCTTTTTCTTGGAATTAATTTCTCCATAATTAGATGACCTATCCTGGGGTCAATTTACAAGGTTGTTAGCCAATTTTCTTAATTAGATTCTTAAGTTTCTAATAACAATAGTTTGACTTTCTAATTGGATCCCCATTTGCAAAATCAAATCTTCAAGTAAACATTTCTTTTCTTTAAGTTGACTTTGAGGATGATACCCTAATAGAACTATAGGTTTATAATTTTGATTATTATTAAAATACCTTTTATTCCAATTTCTTATATTCTCATTTTGATTAAAGTTTGAATTATTATTATTCCATAAGAAGTTAGAATAATTCCTCCAACTTAGATTATATGTGTTTGAAAAAGGAATGTTGAATCTATTGGCTACATAATTAAGCATTTTTGCAATTAGATCTCTAGACTCCTTAAACATGAATGTTTAACTACTCTCGCCAACCAGGTTACTAGGATTAAAATTTTGGCTAACTCCAAAATATTAGAGTTTTAATTTTTTTTTAAGAATTAAGTTGCACAAGATTTAGGCTAATATCATTATTCATACAAAATATATAAACAAACTAAAATTCTAAAACACAATATGTGATACAACAAATTTTTATCAATTTAACCTTCACTTATAAAATAATGTACAAGTCTAACACAATTATTTACACAACTAACAATTATAATTCTAACAACTTACTACACTCAATGTGTAAAAACACAAATAAAAAGTTATTTTAAAAGTAGGATATTTAATTAATATTAATTTAATAAAAGTTTTACTATTTCCTTGGAAATGGTGCCAAAAACTTGTCCAACTAAAATGGTGTATGCAAGTGCACATGTCATTCAAGTAATATAATAATGAGTAGAGTATTATTCCCATGATGATTTATTTGAAAATTTCATTGAGTTAAGTATTAACCGAATATTAGCCTTGATTTTTATCCAGCTAAGTGAAATATTAAGAACAAACAATATTTTGATTTTTAAAGTAAAATTTTATAATTTTTATATAAAATAAGTTTGATGTCTTTATTATTAAAATAGTACCCTAAACCTATGCAGTTTTGCTATGTATCTAGATTAAACTGTCTTATGTCAGGCAAGGTGCAGGGGAGCTGTAAATGCAACGCCCAGGTGTTGGTTTGATTTTCTACTATTTAAATCTATAGTGTTAATCACAAGCATAAATGCTATATTTTTTGTTTCTATACCAATATAATCAAACCAATCCCTTTAACTAGTTCTTTTGTTTAGTGTCGGTTAAATTTGAAACACCGCTTTTCCCATTATCTCCATTGAAATGGAAACAGGGTCTTGAAAATTAAGCATATCAAACTAACACCTAATACTACACCCATTTTTTTCCTATTACTCTTCTAGGACTCTCTCAATGACTCTAAATTACAACTAGTTTTAACGTTATAATTAGTTAGATTGCAAGTAAATAATGCTCCAAAAAACTAAAAGCATGATGTATAATTGAAGCATGAATAATTTTCTTATATCATTCCACAAAGATAGTTTAATACAAGAAAATATTCAAAATATACATAATTTCAAAGTTCAAACACTTAGTTTAATATTTTAGGATGTAAAATACAAACACAATACATAAATATGTGTAGAAAATACTAAAAAATATAAAAAAAATTGAAAGATTGCATCAAAAAATTTTCATTCCTTTTGTATATATCTTTCTCCATGATTACTTGATTGTAATCTTTACCACACATGCCACACACACACAAACACATAATGCATAGCACTTGGAGTGTAACTCTCCAAGCGTTATCACTATAGTCTCACTAGACTCACTTATTTATCAAAAACTCTTTAACACTGCTTAATACCCACAATTTATAGTCATTAAATCCCTCTAGTTATTTTAAATATGTTCCCCCTTGAAATCGCATCAAATTCCACACAAACTACTTTCTATAATTGCTCTGGTTGGGCCGTAGCACCTTAGCGTTTGTTCTGTAGTGCCATGGTATTGGTTTTGTAGTGCTTAGGTGTCGTGCAATTTGACTTTTGGCTTCAAATTTCTAATTCTAGTCCCTCGATGCTTCAATGTAGCACCTTGGAAATTGGTTTGGTGCCTCACGCTTAAAATTTGGCATCGCGGTGTTGTCTTCTCTATTTTTGTGTAGCCTTTTCTTCTGATACTAGCACCTAAGAATTGTAAATGTAGCACCTAGGCAATGTGCTATGATTTTGTATTTCTACATTTTGTATTTTCTTTGATGAACTTCTTAAGCTTTCCTACTTTTATCAACCCGTCCATTAGACTCTTCAACTGGAAACACCTTTTTGTGTGTCATGGCCATGATTGTAGTGATAAGCATAATACCTTGATCGATCACGTACTCCATCAACCTTCATGGGTGTCAGTCGCTTGAAATAATTTTTTTCTAGATTGACTCTACAAGCTCCATTGTGGACATTCTTAGAGAATTCGCTAGAGCAAGTTGGTCATAGTCGGCTCCTAGATAGTGAGTAGCCAAGTTTCCAAAATCTCACTATGGCACTTCTAGTTGAAAACCTTTATCCATTCTTTGCCTCTGATATCCTTCCCTGAGTAGTCACTTTGGAGGCCTCTTTAGTGAGTCCTTGTCTTGGTTAGTGATGCTGATTCGACCACTTCATTATATTCTTTAGCATTGACATAATTATTTTCCAACTATTGTAGTTCGGCATGTGTCTTAGGTTGTTGAAGCCCTAAGCCATATTTGAAGGGCCCCTCCTTTAAACCCTGAGTGAGTGTAGCTTGAGCAACTATGAAATCTAGATCTTTAACTTCCAACATCTTTGAGTGATGAACTTTTTTAGGAACTTAATAGGTTCCTTCCTCATCTATGGGAGAGCTTGAGAACTCTTCATTAACTTCTAGGCATTATCAAATTGTGTGGTGAAGATCCTCAAGAAGTTGGCGAATAATCTTATGACTCCTAAAGAAAGGTAGGAGAACCACCAGAGAGCTGACCCTTTGAAAGTGGTGAAGAAGAGCCAACACTTCATTTCTTCATCTAAATCTAGTAACGATGCAGTTGACTTGAAGTAGGCTATATGGTAAGAGGGATCTATTCGACCTTTGTAGGATGCAAGATGCAAGATCTTGAACCTATGAGGTGGGTGAGTTCCTATAATCTTTATCGAGAAAGCATTGGTAGAATACAACTATTTTTTTTGACACACTCTCTTCTTTACTAGTGTCATAAGTGCATCTTCAGAATCATAGAATTTAGGTAGCTAGGCATGGGGACCCTATAATGGTGTTTTCATTTTTATCGAGCTCGATGAGTAGCCGATCTCATGGATTTTTCTTTCTCTTTTAGCTTGGGCTCTTCATGATGGGGTTTTCTAATGGCTTCTAGCTTTAGGTGGGTAATCTTATCCTCCATGTCATGTAATTCATGCTAAGTTGTAAATTGCTAAAGATTATGCTCCATATTTATCGAGTGATCTCACTTTGAGGGTCCTGCTTCACTTTGTATCTAGCTTTTGGTTCTCATCCTCATCCATGATCACCACACCTAAAAGGATGTTGACTCTAAATCTATCCATGGATGGAGGAAGAACCTTGATACCTAAGAAATATGGTTACCCATAAAGATTACTAACATGAAGATAGAAAAGTATGAAAAATATAGAAGAAAATAATAATCTTTATTACTTAAAATACTCAGGTGTGAGTATAGAATATAGTGGTATGGAGTAAGAATAAAAAGTTCCCCTTGTAAGAAGAAGTATCCTTTTTATAATATCAAGGGGTGGTCATGCATAAAAATATTACATAAAATAAATTAAACTAATAGTAGTGAGCGAGTATAGGTTTATCGGTTGATAGGGTCTAAAAACCCACTGTTGAATGAGTGTATGAGTAAGGGTAAGGTTGAGAAGAGTGGTCATATTATTACTCAGCATAGTCTCCATATACTAAATAGTAGAATTATATTTTTCCTTTGAGATATTATTCTCCAAGTCCTCGGTTTTGAGTCAGATTTTTCTTCCTTTATTAGAAGCTCCTTCTGGTGAGTATTCTTATTTTGGGTTGTCAAGTACCATTCATCCGAGTATACTTGTCCAATATTTAAGCTTTCTTAGGCTTACCCACACCTTTGGATATACAATTAGGTTAAACAAACTTAGCATGACTTAAGCTTGATCAAGATTAGGCCCTATAGGTTCTATTTGGGCAAACTTGGGTCAAGTGGATCATGTAACCTATTTGGGGGCAATTGGATTTTATTTTATGCTTGGGTGACTATGGTTGGCGTTAAAATTAATTCAAGACTAATTAAGTATAGCCTATGAGGGATTATGTTAAGTGGGATTTATTCAAGACCAATGGGTTTGGCCTAGTGTTGACTTTATGAGTCTTTGGGCTTATTTAGATGTCCACCTGACCACTAGATGTGTCTTAGTATCTAAGTAAAAGGAGACCTCAGTGCCTAGATCAAATCTAAGGTCTAAGAGCTGATAGGTGTCAACCTCACTAAAAATGAGGTTAACAAATAGACCCTATATACGTGTGGTGTGAAGGTCAATGTGCATCGTACGTATTCACATTGACCAAACTTAGTTAAATGGATCCCAAGGATGGTGCATAAGAACTCTTGTACTATTCTCACTACTCAGTTTGATTTTAAGGACATCATTCAAGGAACTGACTCAAGAGGTTATGTTGGCAATTCCTGAATGAATGTTGAAATCATGGTTTGATATAGTTTAATTAATGTGACTTGACTTGGATTGTTGACATAGAGATTCATGATTTGAATTTACTAGGGTTTAAATTTGAAGATGTTTAGGGACATATCCCCACTGTCCACACAAAAAAAAAATTTTGGTTTGATTTTAACAGTATATGAAGTTGTGAGCTAGGAGAGGTCGAACTTACATAGTCTTACTTTGGCTCAGAGATTTGTTATTAAAGAATCAAAGTGTGCATAGGAGGAGATAAGATTTGATGGTGAAATCCTATCCCAAGGTGTCCAATGGGTATGTGCAAACCCTATTGGTAAATGATAACTGAACTTTAAAAGAAAGCCCCGGGCTCATATCTCCCTTGGTGGAGTTATCCATCGTGTTGGTCTACACACTATGTAGTACATTGCACTTGATAAAAAAGGAAAAGGGGCTAGCAAAGGGACTAGGAGGGCTTAATCTAAACCTAAGGTAGCCCTTTGAGAAAGGGGTCATGAAGGTTTAATCCTAACCCTTGAACAATATCTAACATAAGGGAAAACTAATAGGAAATGCAAAGGCTTAATCTAAACCTAATGTAGCCACTGGCAAAAGGCCATGGAAGTTTAATCCAAATTATGAATATGTGTGGACCTTGTTTACGTGTGATGGAATATATTAAGAAGGAGTCATGGTGGCCTTGACCTACCTTATATTTACAAGCTGCACAGTAGAATCCATCCGGCCTGAGGGATGATCATCAGTTTGCAATAATCGTTATAGGAATAAAGTATTATGACTCACTTAAGGTTTCCTACAATGGATAGATTAAGAAGAAAGCATCGAGGACTCACATCTTTTTAAGTAGAATCAATAATTAGGGTAGAATATTGTCAACAGAATAGTGCTACTAGACTTAGGGCTACTACTAGGAGGGGGCCACATTGGCTTAATCCAAGCCTGAGGTAGTGTAGGTCATTATTAAATAGGGCAATGAGGACTTAATCCAAATAAGATGCCTATCTGGAAAAAGGACATGAAAGCTTAATCTTGATCCCTTGATATATACACATCTAGTCGATATGTAATGGTTTAGCTAGGAAGAAAGCAGGGGGAAGCACATCTTACTAAGTGGAACTATTCATCGAGGTAGCCTATCAATCTCACAATAAGTTGTACTCGATCTAAAAGAGACTATAAGGGGGTGCCATGAGGGCTTAATCCTAATCTAAAGTAGTCTAAGTAATGACTAGATTGGTTGTGAGGGGTTAATCAAAAATAAGATGCTTGTAAAGAAAGGGGTCATGAAGGCTTAATCCTAATCCCTAGATATATACGTGTTCCATCATTTGTAATGGCTTACCTAAGAAGAAGGTACAGGGAATCATATCCTCAACCATCAAGGTAGCCTATCAATCTCATAATAGATTGTACCCAGCTAAAGGGTGACTTCTAGGAGGGGACCATGAGGATTTAATCCCAACCTAAAGTAATCTAGGTTATGCCTAGATGGGACTGTGATGGCTTAATCCAAATAAGATGCCTATAAGGTTCTCTTACACCTAAGTGAAATTTTGAAGAGATATTTCAAACTTTGGTGTACATATAAGTTCGAAGTGGGATTTATATTTGGATTGTCAAGTTAAGCTTATGAACTTAGAGCAGAGTTTAAGTTCACAGAGGATTTTGGAGAATGTTCAGAGATTCATCATGCATTTAGATTTTCTTTCATTTTGTGGAGATTTTGGACCTAATTAATTGTAAATATAAAATTATAATTTTATTAATGAAACTTGTTTTCAAGTACAATTATGGATAAAATTTCTTCAAATAAAGCTTATTTATAAGAAACAATAGGATTCACCTTTGTGGCCAATCAATTGATTTAACCCTGCATAATAAGCCTTTTTATGGCATATGTCCCTTCCCACATAGGTTCAAACTTCTTTCTTATCTTGTAATGGGTGACAAACGATCTCCCAAGAACTAAAACGAGCTCTCCAACCCAAAAAGCTCTTAGATGGACTGACTTGTCATAAGCATGAACCATTAGTGCCTTATATAATTCAAGATTTTGGTAAGCCTAGAGACGTCTCTCTTCAAGATCCTCAAGTTCTTCTTACCAAACTTTGCATTATGCTTAGTTGGGATCTTGTTACCAATTGCAATCTTGGGTGATGCGAGTTGTATCTCTAATGGAATAACCATCTTTGACTAATACACTAAGGTGAATGGAGTGGACTGAGTTAAAGTTTGATATGTGGTATGATAGGCCCACAAGGCTTCAACTAATTTCTTATGCCTGTACTATTTGTTGTTGTTAAGTTTATTATTCATGATTTGGATGAGAGTTTTGTTATTGTCCTTGGCTAATCCATTGACATGGGGTTAATATATGGTAGAATACCTTTAGTCTATGCCATGCTATTTGGCAAAGTTGTAAATTTTTGTACTCTTGTATGTGGTGCCATTATCAGATATGATATGTCGAGGCACATCAATTTATATATGATATGCTTCAAATATAACTAGAAAACATGGTTGGCCTTTACCTCAATGAGATTGCTTCAGCCCATTTAAAAAAGTAATCTATCACTTCCAGGATGAAGCAATGGTCTTTCCGGGAAGGGGGATTGATTGGACCAATAATGTCAATGCCCTAACACCCAAATGGCCATGAGACTATAGTTGGGTGGAGGACGTTTGGTTGTTGATGTAAAACCACTCTATGCACCTGGTATTAGTGACAATGATAAGCAACCTCCATACAATTTCTAATCATATTAAGCCAATATTATCTAAGTCGTTTGATCTTTTCCTTCATTTTTGGATCCACTTGGTGTGCTCCACATAATCTTCAATGTACCTTGTTCATATTTTTTGAGCTTCAAGCTTGTTCAAATAATGCAATCACATGTGATGAAAGAATCATCAATATAAAGTGTTGTTAATCAGAGTATATGATTATGCTCTTTGCTTGACTTAATGAGCTTGGTACTTCTCTTGAGGTAGTTAACCTTAGCATAAATAGTTGATGAAGGGATATCTCTAGTCAACCACTTCATCATCCTTGGCCAAGGCAATCTTCTCTTTAAAGGTTTGTTTGTTGATGAGTTTCATATCAATAGGATATAGAGCCTAGCAGTTTTGTATCTCTATGGACATAGAATCATTATCTGGATAGGCCATCTCTTTAGTGAGATTTTCTAGTGCATCTGTTATGGAGTTTCCTCCTTAAAGAATTCTATATAAAGTGACCTTAGGGATTTTCTTTAACAACCCCATCATATACTTGTAGTATCAATGGATTTTTGGTTTAAGGACTTTGTAAGGCCCAGAGATTTTGTTTGATACTAACTATGAATTTCCATAGATGTGAATGTCTTTTACTCCAGAATTTATTCCTAATTCAAGACCAATAATTAGAGCCTCATATTCAATCTCATTGTTAGAGCATGGCTTTGATTTGTGATTAAGAACTACATCATTCCTCAATCAAGAGTTAAAAAGACCAACTCAATTCCTATCTTTCTCTAGAGAACATATTGTGGCTCAGTTCCTCTTTAAAAAGAGGTTGCACAATCAAAATATAGTTTTCATCAATTAGCACTCATACTCTCTAAAATTATGACTTGATCATTAAGAAGGTCCTTATTTGAAGGTAGAGTGGATGTGCTACTAAGAAGTTAGCTAGAACTTGACCATTTATAACCCAAAGTGAGATGAAAATGATATCAAATTGCAGTAATATCATGGACCATCTTGCCAAGCATCTGAATAGCATCAATCATGTCATAAGATATTACAATGGGTTGACTCTTGAGATCAGGTTAACTTTGTGAGAGAGAATATGCAATGCCTTAGCTTTTGTGCTACAAATATTAGACCTTGGTAATGCTTCTTAATAAGTGGATAGTTTCATTCAATAAGAATGAGATATTGACTCCATTAATAGAGGGTGGTCTCTTTCCCTTTATCATTGGTTATAGATAGTAGTGCACCAAGAAAATCATCTAAAATTATATGTAGAGGATAAGTAGCCTAGATGAACAACAACGTTGTGTTATAAGATATTTCAATGGGTTGACTCTTAAGATCAAGTTAACTTTATGAGAGAGAGCATGTAATGCCTTAGCTATTGTGCTACAAATACTAGAGCTAGGTGATGCTTCTCAATAAGTGGGTAGTTCCATTCAGTAGGAATGAGATATTGACTCAAGTAATAGAGGACAGTCTCTTTCCCTTCACCATTGGTTGGGGATAGTAGTGTACCAAGAAAATCATCTAAAATTGTATGTAAGGGATGAGTAGCCTAGCTGAGATTACGAGCGGCTATTTCCAGATGTGTTATGAGATATTTCTTGATGCTTTCAAAAGCATGTTGACACTTATCATCCCATCAAAATTTAGTATGCTTCTTTGTAAGTGCAACAAATAGTTGACACCTGCCGAAGAGGTTTAAGATAAGGTGTCTTAATACAATAACCTCCCTTGGAGTGACATGACTTGGGTTAGATATTTTGGGGGAGGCATTTATAATATTTCCTTAATCTTGTTTAGATCAATCTTGATCCTGTGGTTTCGTACAATGAACCCTAGAAACTTCTTTGAAGCCACCATGAATGCACACTTTAGGGTCCTAAATAATTCTAAAATCATACAAGTGATCTTTCTTTTATTTACTCTTTACCATGAAGTATCGACATAGAATTCCACTTGATGGTGAATGAGTTCATTGAATATTAAGGTCATGGACCGCTGGTACATAGCACCATCATTCTTAAGGCTAAAAGGCATGACTCTATAGTAATAGATTCTGATGGGAGTTCTAAACATAGTGTTTTTCTTATCTTCAAGCGTCATCTTAATTTGGCTATAATCAGATGGCCCATTCATGAATGAGAAGACAACATGTAATGAGGCTATGTCAATCATCATCTCTGATATGGGTAATGAGAACTCATCTTTAGGACATGCCTTATTTAGATTTCAGAAGTTGACATATATGTGAATTTGATCATTTTTCTTTTGACTTGAACAATGCTAGCTAGCAAGCTAAGGTACTTTTCCTCCTAGATAATGCTAGCATCGATTAGTTTTTTTACTTATGAAATTATTTGTTGCTCAATGTCTAATCGTGTGCATCTCTGAGCTTACTTTGTGAAAATTGCACCAGACCATATTTTTAGCTTATAGACTACAACATTAGGAGCTAATCTAGGCATCTCTTCATAACTCAAAGAGAAGAAATATCTAAACCTTGGATGTAGCTTGATTAGGTCATCAATTTCAGACTCGTTAATAACAAACTTATAATTGTTGGATGTGGATTATCCTCTATGCCCAAATTAATCTTCTTCAACCCATTAACTATTAACTTTATTTCTTCTTTTAGTTCAGGAGGTGTGTCCCAAACTTGAAAGTCATCTAAATTGCTTGTTTTAAATATACTTCTTCAAATGAATTAAATATATTTGTAAAGATCTTATCATATTCCAAATAGTTAGTGATGATAAGGCAATACTCATCAACATCTAACAATTTAATTATGCCAAATCCTAGCCCTCATCTTAATTGAGCATTCTTACCTTTATTTTTTTTCATAATTTTTAAAAGTAATTTGATTTATGTATGGAATATGTATGAGGTATCAATCCCCACTTTGCTAAATTGTTAACAAAAGGCATGCACCAATCAAAAGGTAATTTAATTATGTCTCTAAAAGTTTCACCCACAAGTTCTACATATACTCCAAAACATAAGGATGATGCTTAGAGTCCTCACTCAGTTATGGTACAACTTTAACTACAAAACCTTCAATATTTTTTGAAGGAAGTGGTGTTAGATCCAAATGCTCACATACTAGTTAAGCTTCTCATACAAAGATAACTAAGATGTATCACTACAGTGTGTGTCACTATCTTGTTTATTGTCATTTTATTTGAAAACCCTATCCTCATCACTGTCTGTCTCTACTATCACATCTAACTTGGTCTTCAAATAAGGGGAGGTAATTAGTGAGCTAACTACATAAAACTCATCCTCTAAGTTAGATTCTAAGTCTATGCAAATAGCACCAAGAGCTTAAACTAGTGGTACATTTAATGGTCTCCCACCTCTAATGCCTCTTCGAAGCCTTCCTTATCCTCTTACTATAGGAGTTCGATACATCTGACCTACTAGTTTGTAAGGAGGATAAAATGTGATTTGTAATGATTTCAAACTCTATTTCCTTTCTTAAATCTTCTTTTCTTTTTTATTTTCTTCTTATGTCTCTTTTTCTTTTTGACTACTATTATTTTGAACATCATGAAGATACACCTTTTATTTTTTGGGAGGTAGTAGGTTGCATCCTCTTATATCATGACCTCAAGGACTAAGAATAGTTTAAGATCTCATTTAATGTAATAGTCTATGCCACTACATATAAATTTAATATACTAATGGATAGAAAATGGGGCCATCTTATTTTCATGCAACTAAGTCCTTCTAGTAAAGCATTGAAGGATTTGTCTAAATTTTTGATGTGGAACTTCACTTCAGTCTTCTAGTCATCAATTTGCAGCAATATAGTGATTGAGCCCAAGGCCCTCTCACCTTGTTCAATGAAATCTTTCAACATCTCCTTATTAGAACTAAGTCTAGTGATGTTGATCCTCAAGTAGATAAGGGTTCCTAGACTCATATGTTAATAAAACACCCATGTTAACAAGCACTCTGGTCAATTTGAAGTTATCTACATTCACTGAAATGTGTAGTGGATGGTTTTGATCTGTAGTTCATAGGAGCTAGTCTTCATCTAAAAAGGTAAGCTATGGAAGTAATGGCCAATTGGGCTAAACATATTTTTGGGTCTAGAAAGCTTTGACCAAAGACTCTCTTACTTCCTTTGATAAGATAAGGGCATCAAATACTCTTAATCTAGCTAGTAGCTTTTTAAGGTGGGTGAGAGCACTATAGTTGACATATGGTTGATTATCCATAATCTTATCCTATAAAGGATCATATTGTAGAGGAGTTATCTATTCACTAAAGTTAATGACTTATTTATTCTTATCCTAAGGTGCTATCCTAGGAGGTAAGATTCTTCCACTATAAAGATTAACTTCAATAATTTCTTTTGATGGTGGAGTTGTAGTGGTGTCTACCTTCTTGTTGATGGAATCTAAAGCTTCTCCTAAGAGATCTTCTATTTCAGAAGACTCCAACTCTATTTTAATAGGGGTGTCCTAAAGATTTAAGATGGCAACATCATCGTCAGAGTCAAAATCATCATAAAGAATGGAATGATCATAATCACTTTGCTTTAAGTTGCACTAAATTAAAGAGTTATTATTGTTAAGATTGAGATTATTAGAAGTGTCCAAGTTATCTTCATCATAAATAGAGAAGATGCAAGTGGAATCTTTCTTCATTGATTTTGTATCCCCTGGTGGGGTAAAACAAAAGTCATACGAAGTAAGTTGTATGAGTGGCTTGACACCTGCAATAGCAAATGTAATGCTCCTAGTGGTTGAGTAGTGATGGTAGGTGATGAGGGCGTTGTATCTCAAATCTGCACTGGTGGCTCCTACTTAGTGTCTACCTTCTCTGATGAGGTAAACTTATCGACGGATGACATGTTTGAGCTAGTTCAGGGACCCGTAAAAAAAGTGTTTTGAATTTAGATTATCTTTTGGAGGTTCAGGATAGGGAGATATCCCAACCTTCTCATATTTTAAGATGATCAAATGATTCTCTAAAGATTACTTTGATGGAAGTAGAAGTGCTTTCCACCAAGTAATCTTTAGGAATCACTATGGATCCAATTTTGTAACTATTTTTGAGCAACTCCTTAAATGTTGAACAATCCTTTAAAATGCTCCCAAGCATGCGGTGGTAGGATCATATAACATTTTCCCACTTACTCTGATTTTCTAGACTCGATTAGCTAAAATCTTCATGGGGTTTCTAAAGATTATTTTTTTATTGCCTTCTTTTTAAATGAGTATGGCTTACTAAGCTTATCCGTGAAGGTAAGAGGTTGATAGTTGCCTAGTGGCGAATACAAGTAAAGGTAGTACTGTTGCTACTATTGTGGTTGTGGAGGAGTAGGGCGTGGTGGTGGCTAGAATTTAGGCTTTTCAGGTTGGAACCTTACAAGCTATATCCCCTTATCCACTACTAAGACTACCCATGATTTCTTCTCTAAGACCTTCTATGGTTTGGATTTGCAAGACTGATCTAAGAAGGGATATTGCTTGGATTTTTCTTGGAGCTTGGTCGCTTTATTGATCAACTTCTCAAAGGCCTTGATGGTGAAACCTTTGAGCATGAATGCCATAAGTCCATGGATGTTCTTAATAAAAATATCAATTGTAAACTATTCATATAGTTGAAGCTCATACTTCATGCTAAGATTTCTCTATCTAAGGATGTAATTAACTCGGGATTCATTGGGTTTCTATTTTTCTACCACCAAGTCTCATACTATCACACTCTGTTGGACTCCTACAAACTACTTAATGAAGGATGCTCTAGGTGAAGGTCTTCACCATACTATTGGGTGGTTCAATGTACCAATCAAATGCAATCTCTATTAGACTGCCCATAAATAACTTGAATAGTAAAGCATCACCGCCTTCTACACCACAATAGTTAACTCTAAAGTGTGCAATATGATGCCATGGGTTCCCACTATGATCAAGACTTTAAAGGATGGTGGTATAAATCCTATGGGGGGTATTGTACTACATCAAACTCCTCTGGGTAAAATCTTCCTTTAGAACAGATGAAGCTTCTTTAGCTTCCACCAATGTCTCCTTCACGTACTATTTCACAAACTTTTTGAAGGGTGTGTAGATTGCATGTATCTTTATCTTCTAGAGTAATGTGTCTATTTCTATCATGGGCATGTGCCACCTTTAGTCTATCAGTCTCTATGGATATGGCTTGAGGTACTAAATGTTGAGCCTGATAAGCTCGAACAACTGACATGAGCTCTTATACTATTCTCTCCATATGACTAATCTTATCATATTTTTATTTTAATTATTGCAATATTCATTATGTCAAGTCTAATGCTTCGCCTTCATTAACTACAACACCTTGTACATCAATATTGTGGTGATGCTCCTTATGTGAGGATGTCCTAGTATCCACCAAGTGAACCTCTTCAATCTCATCTAGGAAGTCAGCCTCATTCAAGTCAAAGTCAGCCATCTCACTGTCACGATCATTCCTAGTTATCTCTTATAGCAGCTTGAATGTCAGTTATAATATCCTCTAGGGAATGATTGCCTACCCTCTGAGAATCCATCAAAACATTCTAAGGATGACTGTTAGACATGAACTAGATCTCTGCTTGTGTAGTGATTAGCTCAGGTAATTCACATATATGAGCCTCACTCTTTCTATCTTCTTTCTACTCTTTGTTTATACTAGTGGAGGAGCACTCTTGGGCAGTTTTTTCTCTATCAATGAAGTGGGAGGCCAAAAAGGAGAGCTTGGCTTAACACCACTGATGTGAGAATATGAAGGGTGGCCCTCGGGCCTTCTTGTGATTAGATTGCTTTTGATACTTATAAGGAACTTTGAATGATGCTACTTGAATGGCAAATGGTGATCCATGAGTCAAGTGCTATGATGATGATCATGCCAGTTGAGACTCAATGGACACTCTCATCCCCTAATCAAACTTGATGAGAATTATGCTATTAGGTCTAGTTACACAGTGAAATTACCATGCACTAAGATGTTTATCCATCAATGTTAAAGTTGCTGACTGCTTAGCAAACCTCCTATCTCTTATGTCTACTTTAACTGCCACTTAGGCCTATGAGACCCTTTCCTTCCTTATCTGACTCTGCACACTTCTTGGATAACTTATCTTAACTCTTAGACTATACCAGATTTAGATCATCCATGGACTCTCCCAGCCTTCCAGAGAATTGACCTCAAGCCAAAATAGGCCTTTCTCTTCTCCCTAGTTTGTGTCTTAAACTCAAAGGGGTGTAATGGCAGAGTTACTATATGCTTCCTCTCTCTCTCAACTAGAGAGTTAGTGAAACATACTTCCCACAAGAAGGGGAAAGGCCTCTCATAGGGACCCATCCTCAACAACCTAAGATGAGGTCTCTATCTCTAGAACATCTTCTCATACTACTTCAATTTTCTATTTTTGTTTCTTTAAGTTTTAGTAAGGGGAACATAGTGGGTGCTAGAACCTACCTTAAAGATAGAGGGGATAGGTAGGTCAGCCATCGACTCTACTTTGACCTTCCTTTTAGAGGCACGGGCTATCCTAGGTGTTGCCTCAACTCTAGCAAACTTACTAGTGGTGGAAACAAAAAACAATAGTGACATGTTGGAAACCTTAATAGACTACTTTTTTAATAAGAGAAAGTCTACCACAGGTCTTAATTCAAACTAAATCAAGATATTTCTATCCCCAACTTCTTGATGATCCACTATGGTGAACGCTAGGCCATCGAAAGTAACCTTCAAATCCTCAAAATCCAACCAAAACTTAATGACCAAGGTGTTGGTCAGATATGCTTGATCCAAAAATAGATCCAACCTAGTGGAAAATGAGAAGATCAACTTGTTAGGTGACATAGTGATGGTTTGAATGAAGTGAAAAAGCATGTTGTGCAATAAAGGATGCCTCTCTCCTATTGTAAGAGATAAATGCATTAGTTGTTGAAAATGTTTAGTTTAGATTCTCTTTTCTTTTTTTTCCTTTTTAGATTTACATCCCACCAAATTTGGTTAATGGTGAGTTTGAACCTCCTTATAAATAGTAAGTTAAATGATCAAAGATTAGAAAATAATAATCACCAAGTTTGAGCATTATGTTATCTTTGATGGGAGTCAAATAGAATCCAATGAGAATATTTTTGTCAAATTTTTGGCAAAGTTTAAGGCTTGCCAGATGGAATCCCATTAAGGGTCCAATGGGAAGCTTCTAAAACCAACTTATTTGAATTTGATAAACACGAGGCTCTAGAACCAAGAAGATAAGGATGTTGATCACACTCGCCCATTGTAGAAATGAGTGAGGTGTCTAACGAAATGAAAGGTAGTCCAAACCTTTGAGTGGTATAAACTCACTATTGATGTATAAATATATTAGCTAATCACTATACATTAAGAGAGGAACTTTCAAAAGTAGAGTTGCTAGAAAAATCTGTGGTGTTTAAAAATGTGAAGGGACACTATATAGATCTTTGTCGGCACTTATTGAAATGATCAAATATGATATTAAGAAATAGTATACTATCTAGAAAAGTATAAATATGACTTTGTAATGGACTCATTTATCTAATAAGTACTCCTAAAACTAATGTGTTATGTGTACCAGCGATTTTTCCTCTACCTTACATAGATGACGTAATGGAGGGTTTATTTTATGCTGCGTACTTAAGTTCACTATAAGGGAAAGTCCCAAATGTTAATTATATCTTAGAAAGCATCAACATTCTAAGAAAACACTCTATTAAATGATCAGCTAATAGCTTTATGGATTGGAAATTTTTGGGAGTAAATGGTAAAACTCAATTAGGAAGACTTATTAATAGAGTTGGGGTGTTATGGTGTTTATTTTTGGATTTCATGTGTATCTGTGTGTGTATGGAGGGGGGGGGGACACTACATAGATCTGAGGGTGTACTTATTGAGGAGATCGGGTATAATATTAAGGATTAGTGCACTATCTTGAAAGATAAAAATCACTACCCTATGATGGACCTAATCACCTAATAAGGACTCTTAAGGCATGATGGGCCTTTGAATGTACCATAGATTTTCTCCGTAGTTTACATAGATGAATAAAGTAGGGTTTATTTAAACCTAGGTTCTAAAGTTTCCTATGAGGGCAAGCCCTCATTGTTAATTACATCCTAAGGAAGGTGAGTTCCTTAGGAATATCTTGATTAAATTAGGCAGTTGTTATCTCCAAAGATTTCAAAGATAGGACTATCAATAAATTACCTATGTTTAGAAAATTAAGTGGGATAGATCAAAAGGAGAGACTTACTATCGAAGCCAAAGACGGTAAGTAGGGAATGCTCATGATACTAGGAAAAGTAGTGAGCATTCCAATCTATCGTATGGTTGGGCTTTATATATTTGAAATTGAGGAGAATTATATATTTGAGTTGAAATTTTATTAGAAATCTATGAATTATAATTCCACAATATAAGATTGTAGAAATGATATAGTCTAATGCAAATTTGATCAAATTTTATTTGATTTTGACTCTTTATTTTGACACAGGCCATAGGATTTTGTATACCTAAATGCAAGGTGAAGTTGATTATGGGTCAAATCAAAAAATAAAGAGGTATTTTCCATCATAGGCTCTCAAAGGTCAAGCATTTTCCCTATCTGGCAAAGATGGAAACCCTCTCTTAACATGAGTGAAACAAATGACAAGCATGATATTAAGCATACAATATCTAGCTAAGAGGTTTCTAAGTATTTTATTATCTTGATTTAATGCCTAGGCTTTATGTGAGGTTATGAGTTATTTTAGAAAATTTAGTTATGAGTTGTAGTTGGCTAGAAAATTTATTTTTCACTAAGAGCCTAATTGCATTTAGGCCACATATTAAAGCATCAATATTGAAAGAAACTATAAGAGGCTTGCAAATTTTAGTGCACAATATAAATAAATCATCAAATAATTTATAAAGCTAGTGCAAAAGAATAAAAGGTTGGTGTGATCGTGTGCCGCCGTACAACCTGAAAAGAAAAAAAAAAGGGTAGTCGAGCTCTACCCTTATACAACTTGCATTACAAAAGAATAATTATAATTATGAATGAATACATGTTATGAGGGTCTTCATCTTCTTCAAATCTTCATGTCTTCTTTCTTTCTCTTTGCTTCTTTGATTTGGCTCACTTCAAGGCATCACATGGCACACAAGACATAGTCTTTCTAGCCAATGCTCATCCTAATTCCCCATAGCACTAATCTTAATTCCTAATTGCAAAAATTACTTTGAAATGGAAAGAAAAATCTAACTACACTTGCAAAATAGAGGTTAGTTAAACATACATTCCACCCAAGCAATTATATTTATAATTTGGGCTTGGCACCCTACACAAGGGTAACCAAGCCAACCTGTTCTAACTTGGATTATACTTAAGGGTAAAGCAACCTTCAAAAGAGAGAATTTATATTTATTTTAAGAACCCCTTAAGAACAATCTCCTGCAAAAAACATGATTAGGCTAATCACGGCCTAAAATCTAATGTACAAAACATACACCCTAACATCTAGTCTAAAATAAAACCTCACAAAATAAAGCATACATAAAATCATGTACTATCCTAACATAAAGCTAGAAGTGGCGACTTAATCTAATGTGTGTGTATCAAGGCTTGTGTGGTATGTCCTAGATAGGCTTTAGAGTAAAGATTTTCTAACTATGAAGGACATTTAATTATAAAGAGTGGTTTTACATTAAGTGGTTTAGTTAATTTCCAAGCTTTTATTTTATATTTTCTTTTGTTTAATTTGACCTACACAAAACAACTAAGTATTATAAGGAGAGAAAAAGAGAGGATCACTCTCTTTCATCCTGACCTTAAGTCATTTCTAAAGCCAATTAATTAATCAAATGTCTTTAGTAAATGACTTATCACATATTTAATTAATCCTAAGTTTAGGTTTACTTTAAATAACCTTATTAAATAAGAAAGGCATCTTAAGATTAATTGGGATGAATTACTATCCCATAATACATATTTTTTCATTTCTTTCCATCATGTATATCATGCATATGATTAAATCCTAAGCATAGCTATACATGCAATTTGAATCTTAGCACACTTAAATGATAAATGTGAGTTAATTTATTTGGAATTAATATTTCATTTGGTTGAATAATTTTATCATATAGATTTAAAGCTCTACCTAAATTCCTATGCAAAAGCATAAGGAAAGATCCTTAAATCACATGACTAATCAACTCAACCAATTAAAAAAAGTATGAATGCATGTCTTTTTAATAAAAAAGGGGTTTTCATTCATTGACTAAGTATACATCCACATGTATAAAAGTTTTAAGCAAGTACATCTCCATTATTGTACACCTAGGGAATGAGGTAGGAGGAACCTACTTAAAGGCATGCATCCAATGTCTATAATATACTTGCTATACTTAGATGCATATGGATGTATAAACAACTACAAGAATAGAAAGTTATGCAAAAAAAATTGTATTTTGATTTGTTTAATTTAATTGTGTAAATGAATTAAAGTTATTTCTAAATTCTAATATTCAAATGCATAAGAATGAAATCAAACAAGTACATCGCCATTGTTCTACACCAAGGGAGTGAGGTAGGAACCTCTTAGGCCTACTTAAAGTCATGCATCCCTGGGATGTCCAGATTAATATACTTGCTATCCTCAAATACATATGGATGTATAAGCAACTATAAGAATGAGAATCATGCAAAAGTAAAATTTATTTGATTAAATTATGGTTTTCATCCACTAGTTGTGTCACACATACAAATATATATATATATATATATATATAAGAATTTTAATTTGGTATGACACCATTGTTTAGCACTAAGGAAGTGAGGTAGGAAACTCCTTAGGGCAACTTAAAGCCATGCATCCTTGGAATGTCCAGACTAATATACCCATTATTCTTAAATATATCTAATGAATGTGCAAGAAACTATAGAAATGAAAACTATACAAAAGTTTGATTCAATTGAACAGATTTATTTGTGTACATGAATTAAAGTTCTATCTAAATTCAAATCTAAAAAATGCATAAGAATGAAATCAAGCAAGTATATCACCATTATTTTACACTAAGTGAGTGAGGTATGAACCTCCTTAGGGCTACTTAAAGCCATGCATCCCTGGGATGTCCAGACTAATATACCCACTAACATTCTTACTTATGTAAATCAACATATGAATATAAGAAAGAAACTTCACTTCATACACTAAGTTTATATTCACATGAACTTCCTATATATGTATAACTAAAGTCACAACACACATTCTTATTTATTAAGAAGCTTTTGAAAATATATTTGAGATTTAGTAGTGATAATAGCCACACATATTTTTAATTAAGTCAACACATGCAAATTTGACATAAAGGAAATCATTTTTATTTGATTAATTTTAAAAGAGATGAATGTATGAATCAAATGGTATATAACACTTTAATATGATTGAAATGAAATAAAGAAACACAAGCATGTAATTTTATTCAATCCAAGTAAGACATAAGGATAATCAAACTAAATAAGATTATTTAAAATAAACCAAAGTTCTTCAATGTCATTTCATTTTCATGTTTAATTTGATTTAAGAAATGTGAAAGAGGTTTTCTAATCCTAATAATATCCCCCATGTGTGAGTTAATTTGGTTTAATGATGGATAATTAGGTTGATTTTATGGTTTAATTAGATTAGGGTATGAATTAATTCAATTAATTAACCCTTACCTACATCTCCTTAAGCTAATTAACTAAATAATGATGAGCCAATATGAGATGCAATCACATGAAAATTAAATTGGCAATGCTCCTAAAAAATGAAAGGGCCTAATGCAATTAGCTCATAATTAATAATTAATTAAGCCTAAGGAGCTCACTTAACTACTTTTATGATTTTCTCACACATGTGAGTTAACCATAATTTCATTAGCTCTCCCTTTAGGTTATTAAACACCCAAAGAGCTACCCAAGATTGATTAAAGGTAATTAGATGTGAATTGGATGGATTTTAGATTGAGTTAATTAAGCTCATTATTCCATTTCATTAAGCATTAAGCATGTTCAGTTAATGAAATGAAATTAACTCAAGGAAAGAGATCAGGAAAATCTCAATCCTTAAGTAATACATTTGATCACTTAAGCTCTGATTTTATCTTGAAGATTAATTAAATAGTTGAGCACTTAATTACTTCATTAATCATTGATTAATTTGATTCCATATAAAGTAAAGAAAACTTAGAAAATGAATTATAAAAATATCTTAATAACATTCCCAAAGCTCCTTTACTATTCAACAAAAATAATTGGGCTTAAATAATTAATTAAGTCACATTCATTCACTAATTATCACTAATTAAATTAAGAAAGTGATTAAGACTTAATCAAGTAATTTTTTAATTAAGCAACTAATAAAATCCCAGAAAAATAAGTGAGGTAGAGGTCATCCCCCTAAATATCCACAAAAAATTTGAGATTAATTAGGTGATTAATTAAGGATTAATTAAGCTAATTAAAATTTTTAATTCAATCTTAATTAAGCCAAAATTGTTGTTCAAATTTAATTAATACTAATTTTCCCAAATTCTACTCTAAAATATCTTCAAAATGAGCCCTCATTTGTATTTTTTAAGATTTTTGATGATTTTTAGAAGTTTCAAGCTTAGAAATGAATTAATTAATCCTAATTAAAGCCTTAATCCCATCAGACCACATGACAGCTGACGTGGCCTGCTTTCCACGTGGCATGATGGGATTGGCTATTTAAGTTATCACATCAGCATGTTGACTCGGATGGTAGCGGACGTGCTTTCCCATGGGCCGTCCAATCTAAGATCGGGCGGCCACGATTAAATGCATGAATCTGAAGGAGAAAAGAAAGGTTCTATGCATGATCATATTAGGACTATCCATTTTGATCACCCAGAATAGATGTTCTGTGATCTCTCTCCTCCCGAGTGGTGAATGAAGAATATCGTCCGTCGATTATAGCTCAATCTGAGCTCACCCAAGCTCGGATGGAGATGAAATTAATCCCACACCTTTGGGGAAGCATAATAAGCATATGTAATAGTGAAAATCACATGAGGACCAACCTATTTTGAGCTAATGATTAGTTTTAATGGCATATCTCACTGGAGCATGTAACTAGCGGTTTTAACGATTGAGGAAGCTTCGTTTGGTAAAAATGAAGCCCTGTCGAGCTGCACGAGCTTTGATTTGGTATAGTTTGCTTGAAAGACCAACCCACGACACGTAAGTAATCAGTCTTGATCAAACTCCACCCTCCGGCCATCGAAGCTTGAGAAATGATTCATTTTAGCTCGTCTAGGTCCAAGGATAGTGTGTACAAAATTAATTACACTTTGGTTGCGCAATGAGGAAATGGGAATTACTTGTTTGGTCCCCTATTTTGATTTCACATAAAATTAAGAGTGGGGATTTTGGGAAGCTCAGGAAATGCATGGGGAGGCTCTGGGATCTCGTTCTTTGGCTATGGTTTAATAATGAGTGTGTGAGTTTGTGTGAGAATGAGGGAGGGGGGGGGGGGGTATACCCCTCCTTCCTCGGCTTGGATGGTGGTGATGGTTTCAGCTTGGTGGATCAATGATTGAGAAGGGGAGCTTGATTCGGGCAAGGAATCACTCCATTTGGCCTCATATGAGTGGAGGAAGGGTAAGAGGTGGCTGCCATGGGAGTTGTGGGTGTCCTTGGTCGTTTGAAATGCTCCAATGGAAATAGGAAAGTGATTTCCTCCCCATGAGTCATGGATAACCCAACCACTTTTGGGTCAAGTCAACCACGGTCCTTGGGGCCTAAGTGGACCTATGAATGGGTGCCAAGTGGCCAAGGTGAGAAAATTACCAAATATGCATGTCTTATCTCATGGGATGCCCTAGACCCAAAGCAAAGTGGTCATTTAGCTATGGGTTTGATTTGGGCAAATTTGGGATGGGTCAAAAGTGCGTTAACCCAAATTTGAAGTGGTTTGGAGTTTATTTGATTTGATTTGGCTTGATTTGACATATTTAGGTCAAATTGGGTTAGGTTGGGTCAAGTTGACTAATTGGTCAAATTGGATCAAACCAAGAGTTGGGTCAAGTTCATATGACCAATTGGAGTGTATTGGTATCATTGGTTTGATTCAAATTACTTTGGATTTGATTATGGCTTATTTGAGTTCATATAAGTCGAATGGGTCAAGTTGACCAATTTGACCAATTTGACCAAATTGGGTTGGGTTAGGTATTGAGTCAAGTTCAATTGGCTAATTGAAAATGATTGTAGGCTTTGGTTCGATTTAATTTAGAATTAATTTTGTTTTTGGCTAATTTGACCCTTTAGGTCAATTTGGGCTAGGTTAGGTTAGGTTGACCAATTGGTCAAGTTGGCCTTAATAATAGCTTTGGCTAAGTTCAATAATCAATTTGGAATGAACTTGAACCATTAGTTGTAATCAATTTGGGTTGGATTGTGATTTGACTTATTTTGACTTTTTTGGGCTAATTTGGGTCAACTTGGGTCAACTTAGGTCAAATGGCCAATTGGACTCGGTTTGGCTCAATTGAGAGTTTGGTCATGTTCAATCATTTATTATGAATTTGTTTGAATCAAAGGTTTCAGTCAATTTGGCATATGGTGTGTTTTGGCTAGTTTAGGTTTTATTTGGGCTAAAGGTTGACTTGGTCAACAGACTAGGTTAACTTATTTTGACCCAATTTAAGACAATTTATTAACCTAGGATGATTGTTGATCATGATATGAGGTTTAGATGGGCTTAGTTCATCTAATTTGGGTTGGATTAGAACTTGTCTCCAGAAGGTCTTTTAGGTCACTTTGGGTCAAGTGGACCTAAATAGTTTAATTGGCTTGATCCTAGCTTGACTCAAGTTTAGTTATATTGTTAAATGGGTTTGGGATGGAATTATAAATCCAATTGCAAATGGTTTAGAGCCATACGGATCTTGGTTCATATGACAATTTCAAGTCAAAAGGGCTAACTTGGGTTTGATTTGGGTTAGCTTGGATATGGTTTGATAATTGTAGTTTATATTTATACTTGGAACAATGATTGAAAGAATGATTGAATCAACAAAAAAATCCACGGGTTTTGATTTTATTTGGATGGGATTTGACCAAGTTCAAGGAATTGTCTTAAAGGGTATGATTTTGATTTGATTTTGGATTTAGTTTTGGCTATTTGAATTTATATTTCATTTATATTAGGAATATAAATGAAGATATAAATGATTTATGAGAAAATCACTTGAGTTTGGAGTGATTTGGAAGCAAATTTGACCAAACTCATGGATGTAGGTCAAAAAGGCTTAAGTAGGGAATTGATTTAGTTTGATTTGAATATGGGCTTGAATCATTTGATGTTGGATTTGAATTAAAATTTGATAGTTTGATTGAAAGATTGAATTAATATTTGAGAAAATCAAATGAATTGGGATTGATTTGGATTTGGTTAAGGCTAAGACCATAAGATGTTATCAAAGGGCTAAGAAAGGGTTTGATCAAGGGCTTCAATCATTTAGAGTTTGGAATTGATTTATAATTGGAGTATGAATTGATATTTGAATTTTAAGTTTTGTTTGAGGAAGGAAGCATGGGTTTGGTTTAGGCCGTAGGGTAGGAAAGTTTTCTCACGTCTCTAAGGCATAACCTATTCCAATAGCTTGCCCTTCTAAGTCTCTAGGCTTAGGTTAAGTGTTCACCTAATCATTAGAAGGGTCTTAAGACTAAGGAGCTCTTAGTACATATAAGAGTTCTAGATCTATGATGAGGAAGTTGAGAACTCACTCCTAAAGTGAGGTCAACAAAAAGACCCGCAATGGTGTGGTGAAACTAACAAGGCACAACACACTTATTGGTATTGACCAAGACAATCAACAACGTCCAAAAGATCGCAAGCACTAGCAGAAATGATCTTCCCTAAATTTGAGGTGTAGATAGAATCAAGATCTTAGTGCAATGCAACTCAACTTATGCCAAGGACATAAGAGAGGAAGGAAGGATCCACTGAGGTATCAAACATGTAAACCTTCCACTAGGGAAGCAGGTTCAGATTATCCATGGAGAGAATAAGAGTTTGAGTTAGTTTAATATGATTTGGGGATAATAGATCCGCTGAGGATGAGTGCATGAACCTTCTACTTGGTAAGCAAGTTCAGGTTATCCATTGGGGATAGAGGTTTGATTTGGTTTGATTTTGTGGGGTTCCACTAGAGAGCGGATATGATTCATGCCTCGCCAAGGAGAAATTTGATTTGATTTAATTGGTGGACATCCACCAGATGAGAATTTGATTTGTTGGCTTGTGATTTGAGGCTCCACCGGGGAGAGGATATGATTTTGTTTTGAGCACACATCTGTTGAGATTTGAGCTCAGATCCACTAGGGATAAGGTGGATTTAAAATTGAACTCCCTGGAGGGAGGATGGTGAATTTGATGAAATAGACCATATCGGTGTGCGATGGATCTACTAAGATGGAGCTAATATCAGCATAGACCTATCCTAGATTTACAAATCCAAAGAGATAGTCTACCAGCCATCAAGTAGAACTAACCAACCTAAGGGATATCTTTCGATGTGCAATGGTCAAGTTAGGAATAAAGCTTGTAAACTTACAACTTCCTAAACAAAAAACTACTGGGGTGATTAGTTGATAGCACAACGGATCGAACCTAACCTAAGGCTACTATTTGAGTGAATGCCATTGTGGACTCATATCAACTCAATAATAGTCAGAATTAATTAAATTCTAGATGGACCATGTCTGTGTGTGATGGATCTACTAAGAAGGAGCTGATATCAGCATAGACCTGTCTTAGATTTACAAATCCAAAGGATAGTCTGCCAACCATCAGGTAGGACTAACCAACTAAAGGGATACCTTTCGGTATGCAATGGTCAAGTTTGGAAGAAAGCTTGTAGACTTACATCCTTCTAAACAAGGAACCATTGGGGTGATCGGTTGATAACACAATAAATCAAACTCGACCTAAGGTGACTATTTAAGCGAATGCTGTTGTGGACTCTCATCGACTCAAGAATAGTTAATCAATTTAATTTTAGATGGACCCTATCGGTGTGCAATAGATCTACTAAGAAGGAGCAAATATCAACCTAGACTTATCTTAGATTTATAAATCCAAAGGGATAGTATGCCGCTGTAAGGTAGAGCTAACCAACCTAAGAGGTGCCTTTCAGTGTGCAATGGTCAAGTCAGGAAGAAAGCTTGTAGACTTAAAACTTTCTAAATAAGGAACCACTAGGGTGATCAATTTATAGCACAATAAATTGAACCCAACCTAAGGCGACTATTTGAGCGAATGCCACTGTGGACTCACATCAACTCAAGAATGGTCATAATCAATTTAATTTTAGATGGACCCTATCAATGTGCAATGGATCTACTAAGAAGGAGCTAATATCATCCTAGACCTGCCTTAGATTTACAAATCCAAAGGGATAGACTCATTTGAGTAGAGCAACCTAAAAGGGTGCCTTTAGCAATGGTCAAGTCAGGAAGAAAGCTTATAGACTTACAACTTTCTAAATAAGGAACCAGTATGGTGATCAATTGATAGCACAATAAATCGAACGCAACCTAAGGCTGCTCATAGGTTTACATGATCATCTTTGGAGAGAATGAGTCTTTATACTTCCAAGCAAGGATGACCCCGGTGACTAGATGGCACAACAAGTCTAACCTGACCTAAGGGAGGCTATTGAGAGAGTGTCAACCTGGGGACTTATCTCAACTCAAAAGTAGTCAGGCAATTCTTATAGAAAGTTTTGCTGACAATGCCCTAAAAATAGGATGTCTGCTTGTGAAAAGGTACCACTGAGGGTTTTCCTTCTAATCTACAAGTGAAGATATATATTTTTTTTGTTTATATGTGTGGACCTTATCGGTGTGCGAGGGACCACGTTGAAAAGGAGTTTATATCAGTCTAGTCCTATCTCATACACTAGACCAAGAGAAAATCTGCATATCTATGAGACAAAATCTCCAACCATAGGGGTGGCTATTAGGAAAGAGAGATTGTCTAATCCAAAAGTAACAGGCAGTATCTAAATGAGGTTGCTAAGGATGTGATCCAAATAGAGTGCCCATAGGGGAGGTGCCGCTAGGGGCGTTATCATGAACCCTATAAAAGAAAGCCTATAGGTATACAGTGGCCAACTCAAGGAGACAGCACAGAAGTCTTACATTTTCCAAGAGTGGTGTATCCACCATGTGGGTCTCCATCAGCATGGAAAAAACCAACCAACCTAAGGTTCCCATCGGTGTGTGACAATCAGTCTAAAATAAGGCGTGTAGACTTACATCTCCCTAAAGAGAAACTGATTATCGGGATAGTCCGTCGTCGACAAGGCAGATGATATCCAACCTATGACAACTACCAAGTGGGGAGTCACGTGTAAGGACTAGACCCAATCTTGAAGTAGTCAAGAGAAAAGGTGTCTAGGGACTTATCCTAAGCCTCAAATATACTTGACCCAATTAGTGCATGATGGCTAATTCAAGAAGAAAGCGTGTAGACTTATATCCTCTTAAGCAAAGTCAACATGAGGTAGCTTACCGGACGTGCAGTAAAGCCTACCAAACTAATAAGGTGCTTGTCAATGTCCAATCAAGTCAAGAAGGAAAGCATAGCAGACTTACATCCTTCTGTACAAGGGACCACTGGAATGACACACTAGCAAGGTAGCATGTCAGCTCAACCTAGAGCAGCTAATGAGAGAGTGCCACAGGGGGCTTGCTCCACATCAAAATAGCCCGAGAAAAATATGTGTTTATTTAATATTTGTGTGTGTGTTGTGGAAGAAGGAATAGGATGTCGCTTGGGTTCTCTTACACCAACCCTAAACAAATCATGGCAAATTCACAAGCAAAGATATTTTTAACCAACTATGAAGAGATGGAATTTGAGATGAAGTGAATTTTTTATTGATAATTATGTTCAAATAAGATTTATGGATAATATTTCTTTAGGTAGAGCCTGTTAATTGAAAGCATAGGGCGCTCTCTCTTACAATTTATAAGCTAATAAGATCCTCCTTCATAGGGATTTTGTATAGCAAAAGGGCCTTCCCAAGTGGGTTCAAACTTGCCTCCTATCTTTTGATGAGCAATAATTGGTCTCCTTAGAACTAAAATAAGCTCTCCTAGTTGAAAAGCTCTAGGGCAAGCCAACTTGTTATGAGCTTGAATCATTTTGGCTTTGTATAACTCAAGATTCTGACATGCCCAGAGTCGTCTCTCTTCCAAACCTTCGAGCTCTTCTAACCGCACCTTGGCGTTCTGCTCCATTGTAATTTTACTACCCACAGCTATCCTTAATGATGGGAGTTGGACTTCTAATGGTAGAACTACTTCAAACCCATACACTAAGGAGAAAGGGTTAAATTGAGTTGGAGTCCTGTATGTGGTGCAGTAAGCCCATAAGGCCTCAACTAATTGCTCACACCACTACCGCTTGTTATCGTCAAGTGTCTTCTTTAATATTTGGATGAGAGTTTTATTAAAGGCTTCTACTAAACCATTAGCCCTTGGGTAATAGATGGTACAATATCTTCAATCTATGGTATGTCTTCAAGAAAAGCTATTGATTTTAGTGCTCTTGAATGTAGTACTATTATCGGATATAATTCATTAAGGCATCCGAACCAATATGCCATATGGTTTTTGAAAAACTTGAGCACATGTTGAGTTGTGACCTCTCTGAGTGGGATTGCTTCCACCCACATGGAAAAGTAGTAGTGGTAGCTAGAATGAACCGATGACCCTTGGAAAAAAGAGGATCAATTGGAGCCGCTATGTTTGTACCCCAACACTCAAATGGTCATGAGGCTAATGTAAGGTGTAGAATGTTGGGTGGTTGGTATAAGACCACACCGTGTTCCTGACATTGGCAGCATCTCCTAGCTACATCCATACAGTCTGTGATCATTGAAGGCCAATAGTATCCTAGTCTTTTGATCTTGGCTTTCACCTTCGGAATAGATTGATGCGCTCCACATAAACCTGAATGCACCTTGGTCACGATCTTACGGGCTTCATGTTTGTCTAAAAAATGTAACCACATATGATCGAAAGATCACCAATACAAGGTGCCACACACGAGAGCATAGGAAAGGGCTCTCTGCTTCACATGTTATGCTAGTGACTTCTCTTGAGGTAGTTTGCCTATATTTAGATAATCCATGAATGGTTGCCTCCAATCCAACTCCTCATCCTTTTTGGCAATGGGAACCTCCCCTTTAAGAGAGAGTCTATCGATGAGTTCAACATCAATAAGGGATAGGACTTGTTTATTTTAAACCTTTATTAGTATGGACTCATCTTTCAGATATGCCAACTCCTTGGCAAGCTTGGCAATGCATCTATTATTGTGTTTTATCCTCGAGGGATCTTGTAGATGGTAATCTTTGGGATTTGGGCCAACAACTCCATGGTATACTTATGGTAATGATGAAACTTAGGCTTGAACTTTGTAAGACATAGCAATTTGGTTGAGAATTAATTGAGAATCCCCAAAGATGTTGATATTCTAGATGCATAGCGTAATGGATAACTCCAGACCAGTAATCAAAGCCTCATATTCAGCTTCATTATTGGTGCATGAATTAGATAGATGATATAAGAATCTCATCACATCAAGTTTGGAGTTAAGAGAACTATTCATACCCCTGCCTTCCTTGGAAGACTAGATCATGGTTCTTCTCCTTTTAAAAAGAAAGCTGCACCATCAAAATACATCTCCCAATGGTGAATGCTAGTATCCCCTAAGTTCATGATTTGTTCATCGAGGAGGTCATCACTAAGCGAGGAATCAACAGGAAGTGGGTGTGCTTGCTGCTAATAAATTTGCTAGTGCTTGTCCTTTCATCGCACAGAGGGGTATGAAAGTGATGTCAAAATATAATAGAATCATGGACCAATGCACCAACTATCTGGATAGCATCGACCGTGTCATGAGATATTACAGTGGATTGATCCTAGAGCTCAAGTTCACCTTTTGAGAAAGCATATAATGTCATAGTTTTTGGGATGCAAAGATTAAAGCTAGGCAATGCTTTTCAATAGGTGGATAGTTTGCCTCATCAAGGATTAGATGATGATTAAGATAGTAGAGTGCATTTTCTTTCTTTTTATCATTGGTTTGGGCTAACAAAGCACCCAGAGAGTCATCTAATGCAACAGTCTAGAGGATGAATGGCTTGCTCGGGATAGGGGCTGATAGAACTGGCGGTGTCATCAAGTAGTGCTTGATGTCTTCAAAAGCATGTTGACACTTATCATCCCACTTGAACTTGGCATCCTTTTCGATAAGTGCTGAAAATGGTTGGCATTTTTTTGATAGGTTGGAAATGAAGCGTCTTAGATACGCCAACCTCCCTTGAAATGATCTGAGTTGAGTTAGACTTTTAGGGGGTGGCTTTTATAATATCACCTTAATCTTCTTCAGATCGATTTCTATTTCATAGTGTTGGACAACAAACCCAAGGAATTTCCCTCTACTAATGATGCACACTTTAGGGGATTCATTTTAAGGTTAAATTATCTTAACCATTCAAAAACTACTCTTAAGTCAAAAAGATGATCTTCCTTTTATTTACTCTTAACTACAAGATCATCGATGTAACATTCAACTTGATGATGGATGAGTTCGTTGAAGATCTGAGTCATAGCCTGTTGGTAGGTAGCACTGGCATTTTTAAGGCCGAAAGGCATGACCCAATAAAATAGATCCCGATCGAGGTTCGAAAAATAGTATTTTTCTCATTCTCTGGGGCCATCTTAATTTGGTTATAGCCATATGACCCATCCATGAAAGAGAAGATTTCATGAGATGACAAAATGTCCACCATCAGTTCCGGGATTGGTAGTGGAAATTCATCTTTAAGACATGTCTTATTTAAATCCCTAAAATCGACGCATATGTGAATTTGGTCATTCTTTTTTAATTGAAATGACATTGGCCAACCAGGTAGGGTATTTTTTATTCATGATAAACTAGCATCGTCAGTTTCTTGATTTTAGAAATGACTTATTATTCAATGTCTAATCCCATGCGTCTAGGAGCTTGCTTAATAGGGTTAGCATTAGGATCTATTGCTAGTTTGTGGACTGCTACGGTAAGATATAAACCAAGAATTTCTTCATAACTCCATGCAAAGTAGTCCTTAAACTTAGCTAATAACCTAACTAAGTCATTGGTTTCTTCTTCATTCAATAAAGAACTGATGTATGTCGGACATGGATCTCGTTCTGTGCCTAAGTTGATCTCTTTAAGTTCATCAATGATTGACTTGATTTCTTCTTCAAACTCTTGGTACATCTCTGACTTCAAACTAATTTGGATCACATGAAGTTTCTAAACACACCCCTCTTATGAGTTAGCATGATTTGAAAAGAACCTATCATATTCCAAATGATTGGTGATGATAAGGCAATGATTATCATCATTGTGGACCCTCAATCCTAGTCACGGTCTTGATTGAGAATATGTGTGCTTTGGTTGTCCTAATCTTTCAAAGTATTAGTCCGTGTTTAAACCAAGTATGTGAGATTAATCCCTTCTTTGCTAAATTAATAACACAAGGAGAATGATAATCAAAAGGCAGTTATATTAAATCTTTTTATGAATCATCCTCAAGTTCTATATCAGCTTCCTGACTTGAGGATGATGCTCACAACAAAAACTTCTTTGGCTTGATATTTGTGGATGACTTGGGGGCCTCCTTAACTACCAAACCCTCAACTTTCTGGAAAGAAAGTGGAGTTAGAGCTAAGGTTCCCAACTACTGCATGACTATTCTACATAATATTGATTGGAATATATTCATGCTTTGCTTGTTAGCCTAGTCTTCATCATTATCTGGCTCGAATGCCACATCCAAAGGGACCATGTAAGAGGGGTTTGTTGGCATGCTAACCACATGAGACTCAACCTCTGAACTGGACTCTAAGTCTATGTGGATAGTGAGGGTACTCCTGTGAGCTGAACATAGCTCCTGCTAGTTGGTCACCAGTAAGGAGATCTTTCACCTCAAGAATTGCCTCTAGCTCTACCTCTTCCTCTACCTGGTGGGGGTCGAGTCATCCTACCCATATGTTCGTATGGAGGAATGAGCTGTGGGTGGAATCTAACTTCAGGCTCTTCTTCTTCCTCAGTGTTTATTTCTTGCTCACTTGCATTTTCATTTTCATTTTCATTTTTTTCATTTTTCTTTTATTTTTCTTTTATTTTTGAACATTGACCAAGTTCATGATAATATACTTTCTGATTTTGAGAAAGATAATAGGCCGCATCCTCATATATCTCGACTCTCTAACTAAAAATGACTTTAAGTCTCCTTTGACATAATACTCGATTCCACCTCTTCAAAATTTGATGCACTGATGTAAAGAGGATGGAACTGTGTTATTTTCATGTATCCAAGGCCTACCGAGCAAAGGAGTGGAAGATGTATCTGAATCAATTATGTAGAAGTTGGCTCTTATCTTCTAGTTACCTCTCTCTAATGGCAACACTATGGGGCCTAAAGCCTCTCACCTTTCTCATTGAATCATCTCAACATCATTCGATCTCCTCAAAGTTCAGAGATGTCAATTCTCAGGTAGGCAAGGGTCTTTAAACTCATAATATTTACTGATGCACCTAAATCAACTAACACCCTGGAGAGTCTAAATCTTCCCATGTCCACTATAATGTTGAGGGGACGGTTGTGGTTGGTTATCCCCAAAAGAAGGTCTTCATCGATGAATGTAACTCCACGGGCTTCTCTTGAATAACATGCCTCCTCTCCAATAGTGGTCAGCTGAGCTAAGCATATTTCTAGATTGAGAAGGGCTTTGATTAATGACTCCCTCATCTCTTTGGATAAGACAAAGGCATCATATATGCTTAGCTTAGCTGACAACTTTCTCAAGTGAACGACGACATTATAATCAACTCTAGGGTGGTTCCGCCACAAGCATATTCATATGTGGAGCATCTTGTGGAGGGGCTACTTGATCGCTAGAACCAATGACTTGCTTACCCTTATCATGAGGTGCTACCCTATGAGGTATAACTTTGCCACTACAGAGGTTTACTTTAGTGACTTCTTGAGATGGTTTAGTGGAAAGTTCTACCTGCTCATCAGGTTCACCTACAGCTTCTCCTATAAGATCATCAAAGTCAGATGACTCCAAATCAATCTCAATGGAACCAAATGATTCAGGAATGGAAAATCCATTTCTAAATCAAAAGAGGAATGATCAAAACTAGAGTTATTATTATTAATTAGACTTGGAGAGTTTTCTATATGAATAAAATCAAGCGAGATCATCAGAAGTGACACAAATGTAAGTGAAATCAGCTCGCTTCATTGATTTCTTAGATTTGGAATGAGGTACAAAGTAGAAATCAAGTAAAGTAAGTGGAGTGAGGGATTTGGCACACCCCTCTACTGATATAATATGACTACTAGAATAAGAGCTGGCTGGAGGAACTATAGCTGCAATTGTGGATGGAGTCCTAGAATCAGTCGGTGGTTGCGCTACTATACTATCCCAAGCAAGTGGAGGTTATCCCTACTGCTGCTGAGCTCCTACCTCCCTAAAGTTATCCTTAGCAACTTGCAAACCTTCCTTAGAGTTGGAGGTTTGAGCTGCTTCAGGAACCTACAAGAGTAATTTTTGATCATAGAAATAATTTTCTTAGAAGTTCGGGATAGGGAGATATCACAACATTCCACTGTCTTAAGAAGATCGAATGTATCCCCAAGCATCACTCTGATAGAACTAGAATGTTATTCTAACAAGTATTCCTTAGGGATGATGATGACACCGACTTGTAGCTACGCTCAAGCCAATCCTTAAAGGTAATGAAATCTTCTAAGACATGGCCTAGCATATGGTAGTAAAGCAATAGTTCATATCATAACTCTTGCCCACTTCTTCCTGCCTCTTGGGCTCTAGTAGCTAGAAATCAGGCTTTTTTAAGAGATTCTTAAAGATCTTCCTAACTACCTCCCTCTTAAATGAATAAGGCTTATTCAAACTATTAGCAAGAGTAGGTAAGTAATAGCTACCTGGTGGTGGGTAGGAATATTATTACTGATGATGCTGATGAGGAGGCGGCGGTGGTGGCCACTGTGGTAACTGAGGTGGCTGGTATGATGGCTAAGGTGGTGGTAGAGGATGCTGCTGAGCTTGAGGCCTATCAAACTTAACTTTAGCTAGCTACTTCCCCTTGTCAACTGCTGTGACTACCTCTGGTCTCTTCTCAAATGCCTTTTGAGGTCTGGGCTTGACTGACTGGTCCTAGAAAGGCAACTGTTTGGCTTCTTCTTATAGACTAGTCACCCTGTTAATTAATTTCTTGAAGGTTTTGATTGCAAAATCCTTGAGCATGAAACCAATCGATCCATGGATGTTCTTCAAGAGAATTTCTATGGCGTACTTTTCAGACTGCTGTGGTTTGCATTTCATACTCAACTTTTACCACCTAAGAATAAAATCAATAAGGGACTCATTAGGAACTTGTGTTGCTATAAGAAGATCACCTACAATAACCCTTTGATGAGCTCCAGCAAACCTCTTGATGAAGAGGTGTACCAACTTAGCAAATATCTTTATAATATCTTTATCGAATAATTAGGCAATTTGGCATAGTAGTCGAATGTAACACCCACCAAACTGCTAACAAATAATCTAAAAAGAAGGGTGTCACTACCTCTAGCATTGTAGAAGCCAACCATGAAATGTGCAATGTGTTGGTGAAGGTTCTCACTGCTATCAAAGATTTTGAAAGAAGGAGGTACAATACCCTTAAAATATTGGATTGCATCAAATTCCTCTGGTAGGTCTACCCTTCAGAACAGATGAGCCACCTCAAGCTTGTGATAGTGCTTTTCTCACCTATTGCATTATATCTTTCTCATGCATGGAGGTGCTATCCACCACCCTCCTATGCAAGCTACCACTATCTTCCTTAGAGGGAATGCATCTAGGATGATCTGAGGTATGTGATAACTCTGCTATGTCGGCCACTATGGGAGAAGACTGTGAAATTGGGGCTGAGTTCTGCAATGCTAAAACTAGTGCCATTAAGTCATCAATATTCTTCCCCATCTTCTTAATATGATAATCTCTCTTTTTAAGCTGGTGGAGGAGGTGTTGAGTTGAATAGATGATGTCATCCTCTTTAACTACAATACCTTCCTGCTCTACCAGTCTATAAGCACGGTGCTCCTAGTATCGACCATGTGGACTTGACCAAGTCCTTCAATAAATCATCTCATTAGGATCAAATGGTACCCTCTCATCCTCTGAATTTATGCGATTACTACCTAAGTGTTACCTCTTTTTAGCAAAGTAGGCTGCTATAATCTCATCCAAGGAACAATCTCCTACCTTTGCACTGAAACAAAGACTCCCTGATGTTCGGTAGTAGAACTGTGCTCAATGACAGAAAAATATCTAACATTGCCTACCATTGGAGTGATATCTCTGGGAGTACTATGCTCATTAGAAGATACAAGATCATGACTGCCCACTATTGGTGGAGTGCTATCTCTAGGGGGATCCACTACTATGGGAACTGCAGAACTGTCTCCCTCCCCCTCTGCAACTATCACTATCACTAGCTTTGATGGTTATCATGATGGTGGTGCAATGATGATACAGGGTCGCCGCTCTTTCTTCACCAAGACTGAAGTAGGAGGTCGAATAGGGGAACTTACCCTAACCTCAGTCGGTGGAGTAGATGGAGTGGGATCTTTTGGCCTTAATCGGATCACTAATGGGGCTTTCTTCTCCCCAGAAGCTGACTTCATGACCTTTATGGGAACAGTGGATGGCGGGACCTGAACTGGCGATGGAGGGAGAGGAATGTATCGATGTGGTGGAGATGACACTGTTCCAACCTCGTCGGGGCTTTCCCCCTACGATTGGTGGTACCCCTCAATACTATGTTGTCGGTCCTATCGCCCTTAGTGGCCTGACAACCGAGGAAATCAACTAGAGCGGAGGCTACTGACGGCCTGGCAAACCTCTGTCACTCCCTACTCCCTGACTGAGCTACTGCTCTAGCCTCTGATGCTCTATCCGTACAAATCTTCCTGATATGACTCCTGGGGATGATCATCCTCAAATCAAATAATGTGTCAAACTCACGGCGTCAGGTGCTCTACCTAGTGTAATGCAGGTAGTCATTCGGCATAGGACTTCCTCCTATCCCTAGCCTTATGGTATGCGGGTGGTGGAGGTAATGCAGCTATCCTCCTGTAGTCTTCCTCTCCACCTAATGCCAAGAGGGGGTAAAGTTTATTGCCACTAAGAAGTGGAGAGGTCTCACAGGGAGATCCATCCTCAGTAACATGGGATGCTTCATCTATCTCTCAGGTTGTATGCCAAGTGATTTAATCTTTGCCCTATTGGTGGCTATTTGTTCGAGTAGAGCAAAGGCGAGAAATAGATCCTACCTGAAGGGGAGACTATCAAGTCAAGATAGCCTTCCCTGAGGGGACCAATGAGGTTCTAGTATGCACCAGTGGTCAGGAGCAACCGAGTGGGAGTGAATTGACTGGAGGAACCTCAAACGCCTTCCTCTTCAAGGAAGGATACTCAACATCGGAAGGCAGGCCAATGTGGATGACTGGCTTCTACCCAGCCACCTCATCTCGACTGACAATGGTGAGGGTCGCCCCCTCACAGGTAATGCATGCTCCCTCAAATCCTTGGCCAAAGAAAACTAAGTGGGTGGAGTCTATCTTAAGGAGGCTAGCCTGATCCAAGGCCAAATCATCCCGAATGGAAAGGTAAAGATGAACTTCTGGGATGCCATATATATTAACTGCGAAAACAAATTGCACTGACTGGACTGCATTATATCTCTACATGTGTTGAAGTGTAACTTGAGTTAAATTTCAGCTTTAATACTTATCCCAAGAGAGTAATAGAAATTTGGAATCTTGAACCCACACTCAACAATTCAAATATGTTAAGCGGTGTTCAATGGAGAGATTTTGATATGTGAGGAGAGTCTTCACCATTTGATTTTGATTCAGAACCCATACTCAACCAATTTAAGTAGGTTGGGTTGATAATTTGAAGATGTTTGTGTTGTTATCTTGTTTGAAAATTTTCTTTTTTTTTTTGAAAGACTTTACTTAGCAAATTTAGGTATGCTAAGGAAAGGTTGTGATTGTATGTTTTGTAAATTTTGTGAAAAATCGTTGGTTGTGGTGATTGATTATGTATTTATTTTATTTGAAAATGAGGTTCTCCAATTAACAAATTTGGTATGTTAAGTAAGTACCAAATGTGATATGATTTAAAAATATAATTCTCACTTAACAAATTTGGTATGTTAAGTGGAATCAAATGTAATATGATTTGAGAATGAGATTCTTACTTAACAAATTTGGTATGTTAAGTCGGAGCCAAATGTATGTTTTAAAGATGAGACTCTCACTTAAGAAATTGGGTATGTTAAGTGGAGGTCAAATTCATGTTTTGAAAATGAGACTCTCACTTAACAAATTGAGTATGTTAAGTGAAAGCCAAATGTATGTTTTGAAAATGAGACCTTCACTTAAAAAATTTGGTATGTTAAGTGGAGGTCAAATTCATGTTCTGAAAATGAGACTAGCACTTAACAAATTGGATATGTTAAGTGAAAACCAAATGTATGTTTTGAAAATGAGACCCTCACTTAACAAATTTGGTATGTTTAAGTGGAGGTCAAATTCAAGTCTTGAACATGAGACTCTTACTTAACAAATTGGATATGTTAAGTGAAAGCCAAATGTATGTTTTGAAAATGAGACCCTCACTTAAAAAATTTTGTATGTTAAGTGAAGATCATATTCATGTCTTGAAAATGAGACTCTAACTTAACAAATTGGATATATTAAGTGAAAGCCAACTGTATGTTTTGAAAATGAGACTCTCACTTAATAAATTTGTATGTTAAGTGGAGGTCAAATTCATGTCTTGAAAATGAGACTCACACTTAACAAATTGGATATGTTAAGTGAAAGCCAAATGTATGTTTTTTTTTCAAAGAAGGGAAATATATTTAATAATTTTAGGTATGTTAGATAGAGTTCAATGATATTTCTTGCTTTCATGTTTGATTATTTGCTTTTGAAAAGAGAGAAACTTCAATTCTAACATTTGTGAAATATGTTAGGTGAAGTTTCAATTTTATACCATGATTTTATTTGAAAATAGACTCCTCATTCAATAATTTTGAATATGTTGAATGAATATGGTCATTTTTCAAGAATGTGCTTTTGAAAATATGGAAACCCCAACTCTAACATATGTGAAATATGGTAAGTGAAGTTTCAATTTTATGCCATGATTTTATTTGAAAATAGACTCCTCATTCAACAATTTTGAGTATGTTGAATGAATATGGTCATTTTCAAAAATGTGCTTTTAAAATGATGATTTTGATCTTGATTTTGAAAAGAACCTCCATGTAACAATCATAGGGATTGTTAGGTGAGGTTTGGTTATAAGAGTTTCATGAAAGGTGCTTTTGGAAAGTGGTACTTTGCAAAAGAGTTTATTTTTTTAATCATTAAGATGAACCTTGCCTTACCAAGCTAGTGGTAAGGAGGTTTCAAAGTTTTGTCATTTCCTTTCATGAGTTATTTTTATTTTTCACCTATTAAGAAACCCAATAGGGGTTCCAGGACCTACAAGGAGTGAGGTCCTAAAACCTAGAGGATGTTGGCTAGCTTCGCTTAAGAATAAAATAAGATAAGTGCCAACAGAAGGAAAGATAGTCTTGGACTCATATGAAATACAAGTCCACCATTGATGCTTGAAGAAAAAAATTGTCTACTAGAGATGGAGAGAGGAACCATCCACAGCAGAGTGTCCAGAAAAATATGTGGTGTTTATTTTCATATTCTATGCATGTGTGTGTATATGGGGGGACCACGAGATCCGAGGTGTACTTATTGAGGTGATCGACATTAAGGAATAGTGCATTATTTTGAAAGATAGAAATCACTACCCTACGATAGACCTCACCTAATAAGGACTCCTAAGGCATGATCGGTCTTCGCATGTACTAGAGATTATTTTTCTTACTTTACATGGACAAACAAAGTAGGGTTTATTTAAACTATGTTCTAAAGTTCCTTATGGGAGTAAGCCGCCATAATTACATCATAAGGAAGGTGAGTTCCTTAGGAATACTCTAGATTAAAGTAGGCAATTATTGTCTCCGAAGATTTAAAAGATAGGACTATCAATTAATTAGCTATATTTGAAAAATCAAGTGGGATGGATCAAAAGGAGAGCCTTATTTCTGAAGCCAAAGGAGATGAGTAGGGATGGCTCATGATACTAGGAAAACTAGTGAGCATTCTAATCTATCCTATGGTTGGGCTTTATATATTTGAAATTGAGGAGAATTATATATTTGAGTTAAAATTTTAATAGAAATCTAGGACATATAATTCTACAATACAAGATTATGGAAATGCCTAAGATGAGAGGATTTCTGCTGGTAGCCCCATAGGGAAACAACAACCTCAGATCCTAAATCTATGGAGCTTTAGCGAGGGTTAAAGTAGGACCTAAATCTAAGGTGAAAGTGGGTATATTATTTACCTCTACAAGAGAGGGTAAACTACATGACTGCTGGACTTGTAACTGCCTGGAGTGGCAGCATGGAAACCCTCACTTAGAAGAGTGAAATAAAATGACATGCATGATATTAAGCATACAACATCCAGCTAAGGGGTTTCAAAGTATTTTATTATCTTGATTTAATGCTTAGGCTTTATGTGAGGCCATGAGTTACTTTAGAAAATTTAGTTATGAGTTGTAGTTGGGTAAAAAATTTATTTTTCCTAAGAGCCTAATCGCATCCAGGCCACACATTAAAGCATCAATATATAAAGAAACTATAAGAGGCATGCAATTTTTAGTGCACAATATAAACAAATCATCAAATAATTTATAAAGCTAGCATAAAAGAATAAAAAACTGGTGTAGTCAGGTGCCGCCACACAACCCGAAAAGAAAAAAAAGGGTAGCCAAGCTCTACCCATACACAACCTAGATTATAAAAGAATAATTACAATTAAGAATGAATACATGTGATGGGGGTCTTCATCTTCTTCAAATCTTCATGTCTTCTTTCTTCCTCTTTGCTTCTTTATTTTGCTCACTTCAATCACTTCAAGATATGGCACACCAATGCTCATCCTAATTCCCTTAAAGCACTAACCTTAATTCCTAATTGTAAAATTACATTGAAATGGAAAGATAAATCTAACTACACATGCAAAATAGAGGTTAGCTAAACATACATTCCACCCAAGCAATTATATTTATAATTTGGACTTAGCACCCTACACATGGGTAACCAAGCCCACTTGTCCTAACTTGGATTATGCTAAAGGGTAAAATAACTTGCAAAGGAGGGCATTTATATTTATTTTAAGTGCCCCTTAAGCACAATCTTCTACAAAAAATATGATTAGTCTTATCACGGCCTAACATTCAGTCTACGAAACATACACTCTAACATGCAGTCTAAAATAATACATCACAAAATAAACATATATCAAATCATGCACCATCCTATCATAAAGCTAGAAGTGGTGACTTAATCTAATGTGTGTGTATTAGGGCTTGTGTGATATATCCTATCTAGGCTTTAGAGTAAAGATTTTCTAAGTATGAATGGTCTTTAATTATAAAGGGTAGTTTCACTTTAAGTGGTTTAGTTAATTTCCAAGCTTTTACTTAATATTTTCTTTTATTTCATTTGTCCTACACAAAATAACTAAGTGTTACAAAGAGAGGAAAAGAGAGGATCACTATTTTTCATCCCTACCTTAAGTCATTTCTAAAGCCAATTAATTAATCAATTCTCTTTAGTGAATGGCTTATCACATATTTTAATTAATCCTAAGTTTAGGTTCACTTTAACTAACCTTATTCAATTAGAAAGGCATCTTAAGATTAATTGGGATGAATTACTATCACATAACACATGTTTATTCATTTCTTTTCATCATGTATATCATGCATATAATTAAATCCTAAGCATAGCTATGCATGCAATTTGTATCTTAGCACACCTAAATGATAAATGTGAGTAAATGTATTTGGAATTAATATTTCATTTGGTTAAATGATTTTATCATATTGATTTAAAGCTCTATCTAAATTCTTATGCAAAAGCATAAGGAAAGAACCCTAAATCACATGATTAATCAACTCAACTAATTTTAAAAAGTATGAATGCATGTCTTTTTAATAGAAAAAAGGGGTTTTCATTCATTGGCTAAGTACACATCCACATGTATAAAAGTTTTAAGCAAGTACATTGCCAGTATTATGTACCAAGGGAATGAGGAAGGAACCTCCTTGGGCCCACTTAAAGCCATGCATCCCTGAAATGTCCAGACTAATATACCCGCTATCCTTAGATACATATGGATGTATAAACAACTACAAGAATAGAAAGTCATGCAAAAATTGTATTTTAATTTGTTTGATTTAATTATATATATTAATTAAAGTTCTTTCTAAATTCTGATGTTTAAATTCTTAAGAATGAAATCAAGTAGGTATGTCACCCTTGTTCTACACCAAGGGAGTGAGGTAGGAACCTCCTTAGGGCTACTTAAAGCCATGCGTCCCTCGGATGTCCAGATTAATATACAAGCTATCCTTGAATACATATGGATGTATAAGAAACTATAAGAATGATAATCATGCAAAAGTAGAATTGATTTGTTTAAATTATGGTTTTTTATCCTAATTGTGTATATATATATATATATATATATATATATATATATATATATATATATGAGAATTCAAAGTATGACAATTGCATTTAAGGGAGTGAGGTGGGAACTTCCTTAGGGCTTAAAACACATATCCTTGGGATGTCCGGACTAATATACCCATTATTATATATATATATATATATATATATATATATATATATATATATATATATATATATAATATAATGAAAACTATACAAAAGTTGGATTCAACTGAATTGATTTATTTGTGTACACAAATTAAAGCTCTATCTAAATTCTAACATGAAAAATGCATAAGAATGAAGTAAAGCTAGTACGTCACCATTATTCTACACCAAGAGAGTGAGGTAAGAACCTCCTTAGGGCTACTTTAACCCGTGCATCCCTGGGATGTCTAAACTAATATACCCACTAACATTCTTACTTATGCAAATCAATATATGAATATAAGAAAGAAACTTCACTTCATACACTAAGTTTATATTCACATGCACTTCCTATATATGTATAACTAAAGTCACAACACACATTCTTATTTATTATGAAGCTTTTAAAAATATGTATGAGATTTATTAGTGATAATAGCCACACATATTTTTAATTAAGTCAACACATGCAAATTTGACATAAAAGAAATTATTTTAATTAATTTTAAAAGAGATGAATGCATGAATCAAATGACATATAACACTTTAATATGATTGAAAAAAAAATAAAGAAACACAAGCATGTAATTTCATTTTCATGTCATTTCATTTTCATTTTCATTAAAAGTTCTTTAATGTCATTTCATTTTCATGTTTGATTTGATTTAAGAAATGTGAAAGAAGTTTGTTAGTCATAATCTCATCCCCCATGTGTGAGTTAATTTTATTTAATGAAGAATAATTATGTTGATTTTATGGTTTAATTAAGTTAGGGTATGAATTAAGTCAATTAATTAACCTTACCTACATCCCCTTAAGCTAATTAACTAAATAATAATGAGCCAATATGAGATGTAACCACATGAAAAGTAAATTGGCAATGCTCTTAAGAAATGAAATGGGACAAATGTAATTGGCTCATAATTAATAGTTAATTAAGCCTAAGGAGCTCACTTAACTACTTTTATGGTTTTCTCACACATCTGAGTTAACCATAATTTCATTAGCTATCCCTTTAGATTATTGAACACCTAAAGAGCTACCCAAGAATGATTAAAGGTAATCAGATGTGAATTGGATGCATTTTAAATTGAGTTAATTAAGGTCAGTAATCCATTTAGTTAAGCATTAAGCATGTTCAATTAATGAAATGAAATTAACACAATGAACGAGATCAGGAAAAAGGCCTTAATCTTAATCCCTAAATCCTATATTTGATCACTTAAGCTCTGTCTTTATCTTGAAGATTAAATAATTAGTTAAGCACTTAATTACTACGTTAATCATTGATTAATTTGATTCCAAATAAAGTAAAGAAAACTTAAGAAATAAATTATAAAAAATATCCCAATCACATTCCTTAAACTCCCTTACTGTTCAACAGAAGTATTTAGGCTTAAATAATTAATTAAGTTACTATTCATTCACTAATTATCACTAATTAAATTAAGAGAGTGATTAAGTATTAATTAATTAATTTCCCTAATTAAGCAACCAATAAAATCCCAAAAAAATAAGGGAGGCAGAGGTCATCCCCCTAAACATCCATAAAAAAATTGAGATTATTGGGTGATTAATTAAGGAGTAATTAAGCTAATTAAATTTTTAATTCAACCTTAATTAACCAAAATCACTATTCAAAATTAATTAATAATATTTTTCCTAGATTATACTCTGAATTATTTTCAAAATGAGCTCTCATTTGTATTATTTGGAATTTTTCTAGGATTAGTTATGGTTTTTATAAGTTTTAGGCTTAAAAATGGATTAATTAACCCTAATTAAAGCCTTCATCCCGTCGGGCCATGTGGCAGCTCATGCTGCGCGCTTTCCATGTGGTGCGATGGGATTGGCTATTTAAGTTATCACATCATCATGTTGACTCAAATGGCTACGGATACGCTTTCTCGTAGGCCGTTCGATCTAAGATCGGACGACCATAATTAAACATATGATTTTGAAGGAGAAAAGAGAGCCTCCATATTAGATCAGGACCATCCATTCTAATCATGAGAAATGGATGGTCCATGATTTGTCTCCTCCCGAACGGTGAACGATGGATACCGTCCATCGATTATCATTCAATCTGAGCTCACCCGAGCTCATATGGAGATAAAATTTATCCCACACCTTTAGAGAAGCATATCAAGCATATCTAATGATGGAAATCACATGAGACACAAGTTTCCTTAGTAAAGGACCAACCTATTTTGAGCTAATGATCAGTTATAATGGAATACCTCACCAGAGCTTGTGATTGGCAGTTCCAATGATTAAGGAAGCTTCGTTTGGTAGAAACGAAGCCCTGTTGTGCCTCACAAGCTTTGATTTGGTGTAGTTTGCTTGAAAGACCAACCCACAACTCATAAGTAATTGATATTGATCAAACTCTACCCTTCGACCATCGGGATGCTTGGGAAATGATTCATTTCAGCTCATCTAGATCCAAGGATGGTGTGTGCAAAATTAATTGTACTTTGGTTGTGAAATGAGGAAATGGGAATCACTAGTTTGCTCCCCTATTTTAATTTCAAGCAAAATTGAGAGTGGGGATTTTGGGGAGCTCGAGAAATGCAAGGGGTGGCTCTGGAATCTTGTTCCTTGGTTGCTAGGGTTCGAGTGTGAGTGTGTGAGCTTGTGTGAAAATGAGAGGGGTATGCCCCCTCCTTTCTTGGCTTAGATAGTGGTGATGGTTTCAACTTGGTGGATCAATGGATGAGATGGGGAGCTCAATTTGAATAGGGAATCACTCCATCTAGCCTCACATAAGTGGAGGAAGGGTAGGAGGTGGATGCCATGGGAGTAGTGGGTGTCCTTGGTGGTTTGAAATGCTCCAATGAGAATGGGGAGGTGATTTCTCCTCCCCATGAGTCATGGCCGACCCAACCACCTTTAGGTCAGGTTAGCCATGGTCCTTGGTGCCCAAGTGGACCCATGAATGGGTGCCAAGTAGCCAAGGGGAGGAAATTACCAAATATGCATGTGTCTTATCTCATGGGATGCCCTAGACCTAAGGGCAAAGTGGATATTTGGCTATGGGTTTGATTTGGGCATATTTGGGATGGGTCAAAAGTGAGTTAGCCTAAATTCAAGTGGTTTGGAGTTTATTTGGTTTGATTTGGCCTAATTTGACCTATTTTGACCAAATTGGGTTAGGTTAGGTCAAGCCTACCAATTGGTCAAATTGGGTCAAACCAAGGGTTAAGTCAAGTTCACATGATCAATTGGAGTGTATTGGTGTCATTGGTTTGATTCAATTTGTTTTAGATTTGATTATGGCTCATTTGGGTTCATATAGGTCAAATGGGTCAAGTTGATCAATTTGACCAATTTGACAAATTGGTTTGGGTTAGGTATTGAGTAAAGTTCAATTGGCTAATTAAAAATGATTGTAGGCTTTGGTTTGGTTTAATTTAAAATTAATTTAGATTTTGGCTAATTTGACCCTTTAGCTCAATTTGGGCTAGGTTAGGTTAAGTTGACTAATTGGTCAAATTGGGCTCAATAATAGCTTTGGTCAATAATCAATTTGGAAAGAACTTGAACCATTGGTAGCAATCAATTTGTGTTGGATTTTGATTTGACCTATTTTGGCTATTGGGCTAATTTGGGTAAACTTGGGTCAAATGGCCAATTGGACTTGGTTTGGCTCAATTGAGGCTTTAGTCATGTTCAATCATTGATTATGAATTAGTTTGAATCAAAGGTTTCAATCAATTAGGCATACGGTGTGTTTTGGATAGTTTAACTTTCATTTGGGCTAAAGGTTGACTTCGTCAACGGGCTAGGTTGACATGGTTTGACCTAATTTAAGATAGTTGATTAACCTATCATGATTATTGATCATGATATGAGGTTTTGATGGGCTCAGTTCAATCCAATTTGGCTTGGACTAGAACTTGACTCAAGAAGGTCTTTTAGAACACTTTGGGTTAAGTGGACCTAAATAGGTTAATTGGCTTGATCATGGCTTGATTCAAGTTTAGTTATATTGATAAATGGGTTTGAGATGGAAATATAAATCCAATTTCAAATGGTTTGGAGCCATATGGATCTTGGTTCATATGAAAATTTCAAGTCAAAAGGGTTAACTTAGGTTTGATTTGGGTTAGCTTAGATTTGGATTAATAATTGTAGTTTATGTTTATATTTAGAATAATGATTGAAGGAATGATTGAATCATGAAAAAAATCCATGAGTTTTGATTTGATTTGGATAAGATTTGACCAAGTTCAACGAATTGGCTTAAAGGGTATAAATTGGATTTTGGTTTGATATTGGATTTAGTTTTGGCTATTTGGATTTATATTCCATTTATATTTGTGAATATAAATGAAGATATAAATAATTCATGAGAAAATCACTTTAGTTTGGAGTGATTTAGAAGCAAAATTGACCAAGCTCATGGATGTAGGTCAAAAAGGCTTAAGTAGGGAATTAATTTAGTTTGATTTGAATATGGGCTTGAATCATTTGAAGTTGGATTTGAATTCAAATTTGATAGTTTGATTGAAATATTGAATTGATATTTGAGAAAAATCAAATAAATTGGGATTGATTTGGATTTGGTTAAGGCTAAGTCCACAAGATGAAATTAAAGGGCTTAGAAAGGGTTTGATCAAGGTCTTTAATCATTTAGAATTTGGAATTGATTTATGATTTGGAGTTTGAATTGATATTTGAATTTGAGGTTTGGTTTGAGGAATGAAGCATGGGTTGGGTTTAAGAAATAGGGTAGGCAAGTTTTCCTAAGTCCCTAAGGCATAACCTCTTATTATGGCTAACCCTTCTAAGTCTCTAGGCTTAGGTTAAGTGTTCACCTAATCACTAGAAGTGTCTTAAGACTAAGGAGCTCATAATGTCTACAAGAGTCCTAGATCTATGGTGAGGAAGTTGAGAACTCACTCCAAAAGTGAGGTCATCAAAAGGACCCCCAATAGGTGTGGTGTAACTGACAAGGCACACCACACGTATTCACGACCAAGACAATCAACAACATCCAAAGGATCACAAGCGCTAGAAGAAACAATCTATCCCAAAATTTGAGGTGTAGATAGAATCAAGATCTTAGTGCAATGCAACTCAAATTATGCCAAGGGCATAAGAGAGGAAGGAAGGATCTACTAAGGGATCAAGCATGTGAACCTTCCACTAGGGAAGCAGGTTTAGATTATCCATGGAAAGGATAAGAGTTTGATTGGTTTAATATGAGTTGGGGAGAAAAGATCCATTAGGGATGAGCGTATGAACCTTCCATTAGGAAAGCAGGTTCAGGTTATCCACTGGGGATAGAGGTTTGATTTGGTTTGATTTTGTGGGGTTCCATTGGAGAGAGGATATGATTCGTACCTCGCTGGGAAGAAATTTGATTTGATTTAATTGGTGGGCATCCACTAGGGATGAGAATTTGATTTGTTGGCTTACGATTTGAGACTCCATTGGGAAGAGGATATGATTTGGTATTGAGCACACATCTGCTGGAGATATGAGCTCAGATTCCCAAGGGATAAGGTGGATTTAAATTTAGACTCCCCTGGAGGGAGGATAGTGAATTTGATGAAATGGACCTTGTCGGTGTGTGATGGATCTACTAAGAAGGAGCTAATATTAGCCTGGACCTGTCTTAGAGTAAATTGTATTCTAAAGAGCCTACCGCATCCAGGCCACACATCAGATTATCACGCTTTAAGAAACTTATAAAAATCACATCATTTCCATTGCACAAACTAAACATAATAATCAAACATTTAGAATTTTCATAAAAGAATAAAAAGTTGATGCAACCGAGCATCGCTATACACCTTGAAAAAGAAAAGATATTGGGCAGCCGAGCTCTACCCTTATACAATCAGGATTATAATTAAATATTATAATTAAAATATATGCTATAGAGGTCTTAAATCTTGTACTCTTTTTTTTTTCCTTGGATTAGTTTTCTTTAAGCTTCACAAGACCACTTAAGTCTTTGCCTTCTAACCACTATTCATCATAAACCTCATAGCTTTAATCTTAATCCTATTATAAAAATTATATTTTTATTAAAAATAATATAGTCTAACTACACCTACAAAATAAATATCAGTTAAACAAACATACAAACCAAGCAATTATATTTCATATATTTGGACTTAGCACCCCCGCACTTGAGTAGCCAAGCCCACATGTCCTAATTGGATTATGCTTAGGGGCATAAGCAGCACCTGCAAGCAAAAATATTTATATTTAAATTTTTATTACAGCCCCTTTAGCACAGTTTCCCTGCATAAAATATCATTAGAGTACTAATGACCTAACATCTAGTCTATGCAAAAATAATCCTAACATTCAGTCTTGAATATTACATCATAAAATAGAACACATCATCATAACATACACTAGCCTAACTTAATACTAGAATCGGTGACTTAGTACTCTAATGTGTGTGGTAAGGCTTAGTGTGGTGTGTCTTAATTAGGCTTTAGAAGTATGATTGTCAAATATTTTAGAATTATTTAAATTAACAATTATTTATTTTATTTAATACCTACTTAAAATATAATCATTATAAATAGAAGAAAGAGGTTTGCCCCCTTTTTCTCTACCCTAAGTTATTTTCTAAAGGCATATTATCATCCTTTAATTTCCTTAGTTATCCATTTTTGAACATTTTATTAAGCCTAAGTTTAGATTAGTTTTAAAGAATCTTATCCAACCGTGAAAGCCATCTTATGATTAATGAAATTGAGTCACCATCACATATGTAACATTCCATTACTTCTTTCCATTATCAATAGCATACACACTCTTTCATTTTTCTTTTATTTTCTTCTTTGTTCTTAATATTTGATTTAATATACATATTTGTACATGTAATACAAACTCATATTTTGCACACTTGATGATCATTAATGCATGAATTTTGGTAGGAAAGAAATATTTCACTTCATAGCCAAGCATATGCGAATGTGCATTAGAAATTTAAGCAAGTACATATCATTGTTAAACTAGGGAAGTGAACTATTTAAGACCTCCTTGGGGCTACTTAAAGCCTCGTGTTTCCGGGATGTTAAAACTATATACTTGTCAATTCAAATACATGTAAATTTTTCCACAAGCATATAAATGGAAATCATGCAAATGTTATGCAAAAACAATTCTTTTGTTCATGTAAAGTTTAGTGACATGAAAAGCAAAGTTTTATCCAAAAATCTAGCACATGCATACACATAAATAAAATTAAGCAAGTACATGCCATTACTAAACTAAGGAAGTGAGGTTATATAACACCTCCTTGGGTCTATTTAAAATCTCATATTCTAGAGATGTCCAAACTATATACTTGCCAACTCAAATAAATGTAAACATGCACATGAAACATAAAGATACAAAATAATTTTACAATCTTTAAGTTAGAACTAAATGGAAACTTTATTGAGTATTTATAGCCAATACTAATTTAAACTTCACATATTTTTGTCCATTATTAACTTATGATTTTAAAAATACTTTGATATTTATTAGTGATAATAGCCACACCATATAATAATGTTTATCCAACACATGCAACTTAAATGCAGTCATATTCTTTTAATTCTCTTTCTTTTCATTTTTTTTGTTTTTTTTTTTTTTTTTTGAAACATGAACATATGAAATAAATGGAATGGAAATTTATAATGATAATTAAAAAGAAGTGATTAAATGTTGCCACATGACATACTTAATTACATTAAATTGTATGGACAATAAAGCCAAATAAACACTCCTTAACACTAACCAAAGTTCTTATGTGATTTAGTTTTGATGTTTAAATTGTTAAAACATAAAGAGGAGAAATGATACTTAGGATTTACCCCATTCCATGTTAGTGATTTGAAATATTTAAAGAAGAAAATTAAGTGGATTTTATGAGTTTATTAGGTTCAAGTCATTAAGCACATTAAGTTAAATACCATTCCCTAAGCTTCTTTAATTTAATTAAGTACTTGATCATGAGCCTTCAATGATATGACTTTAGGAAAATAAAATTAGTAATGCACCTATAAGAGTCTAATGTAATTAGGCTTATGCTTAAGTGTTAATTAAATTGAAGAAGAAAAGAATTTAGGTTAAATACTTTTATAAAATTTCCCAACGAGATAATAAAAATTTCTTTAATGACTTTGTGTTATTAAACACATAAAGGGATTAGTGGATTACATTTGAATTATCTGAATCAATTTTTTATATTTTTTTATTTTATTATTAATTTTTCTTAATTATTCTTTATTTATTAAACATGATAATTAACTCTCTTCAGGAAGGATGTTTCAAAAAATAATTATGAAAGGGGCCCTAATTATTTCTCCCATCATTTCCACTATTCACATTGATTAATTAACATTATTTGTCTAATTTTTACTATTCACCAATTTTTATAATCATTTAATTATCTAAAGAGGGTAATTAGGATTGAATTTTTAAAATCTCTAAACTACATGGCAAATAATTTAAAAAAATTATGGGAGGTAGAGGATATCCTATAGAATTATCCCACCAAATTTGAAATTAATTGGCCAAGTAATTTGGCCTTAATTAAGATAATTTTTCTGAGCTTCAAACCTTAATTAAGATCTGTTCATTAGGTATTATATAAAGATTTTATTTTTATTAAATTTTCCTCATCTAACTTTTTCAAAATGAATTTATTTGCATTTTTTAATTTAATTACAATTAGTTATGATTTTTTTGAAGTTATGGCCATTTAATTATATTTTTAAACCTTAATTAACTCTTTAAACCATCGTTGCATGCGAATGCTGATGCGGTAGCACTTTTCACATTGTACAACTGTATTGGCCACTTAAATTGTCTGAGTGGCAGCTGATTCTGTGGCGATGAATGTGATTTCATCACAGTATCCAATCTCGGATCGGACAATCGAAATTAATCTCGTGATTTCAATATGATTAAATCAAAATTTCTAACATGATTAATCAAGGCTGTCTATTCTAATCATGTGGAATGGATGACTGATGATCTATCATCCCATAAGCACTAGAAAAAAGATACTATCTACCTTCCGTCACTCGATCCGAGCTCCTCGGAGCTTGTTCGGCGGAGAAATCAACTCTAAAATTATCAAGGAATGAATCTAAGGAGATCCTACAATGGAGATCGTAAGAAAACATGATTCATTTGAAAAAGGATCAAGACCTAGAGGCCAAGACTACGATTGCTTGATTTTTACCTCATTGGATCTATAGACTAGTGGTCCGCCGATGGTGGGAGCTTCATCTTGAAGAGGGAGCTAGTCTCTCCAGTGATGGAGTGCTCAAGGAGCATAGGAGCAGGTATGAGACTATGCAGAATGCCTTAGGGAAACTCTATGATGACTTTGATTAGATGGGGAGGAGTATGCTCTCCTCTCTAGATAAACCAAGGACTAGGATTAGTTCAGCCTTTAGCAACCGTCTGGCTGAAGTAGGTGATTGGATTGTAAGGGACTGTTGAGGTGGCTGAGGATGAGAGGTTGAGGGAGTGCAGTGGGCTGACATGAGTTGTACACTCTCCCTTAGGTGGACCAATTGGTGCCTATGGGTGACCTCACCCTCTCTTGGCCAAAAGGTGAGCTCAATAGCTTTAGGTTAAGTTGGGTCAGTGGTCCTCTATCTAATAAGAACCAAAGGTGGCTGTCATAGGGTAAGGGGGTCGATAACCCATCCAAATGATCATTTTGTCCCATTTGGGTGGCTTGGTTCAATGAGTTTGACCTAAATCAGGTTTATCATGGGTTGGGCCCATTTAGGCAGGCCCATGGTGATCTAAGGATGAGTCATGCCAAGTTTGGTTGGGTTTGGCTCAATTTGACCCATATGGGTGAAATGGGTCAAGTTGGGCTAAGTTGATCATTTTAATCAAATTGGGTCAAATTTATGACTTGGTGAGTTCAATTGGTCATTTGGAGTTATTTACCTTAATTTTGGAATGAGGAATCACCCTTCCCTCTTAGACTTAGGAACCTTCTAAGAACTTGGATTTCCCTAGTCATAAGACACTTCTAGTGATTAAGAAAACACTAAACTCGAGCCTAGAGACTTAGGAAGGTATATCTCAAGCTTAGGTTATACCCTAGGGTAAATCGGTCTTACCTATCCTATGGCCTAATCCAAGATCCATGTTGGTCCCCTCATCCAAAATCAACCTCAAACCAATACCACCAACCTTCATTGGATTTTTTTTTATATCCAAGCTTCAAGCTAATTTAATTTAGCCCTTAACCTAAGTAAACTCCACCATCATCCTATGGATCCAACCCAAAGCCCATTCAAGTAAACCAAATCCAATTGATTTTCACAAAAGCACTCTAACCATTCAATAGACCATTTTAAACTCTTCCAATACTTGCAATCAAACTAATTGAACCAAATGAATCCAATCAACCCAAGTTAGCACTTTTGGTCCAAAAAGTCCAAATGAGCTAAAATCCAATCAAACCTAAATCAATTGTAATCAAGGCCACCACTTAACCTTAAATCCATCATTGAACTCTTCTCAATACATAATTCAATCCAACTTAACTCAATCAACCCAATTGGTCCACTTGACCCAAAGTGGCCTATGTGACCAAATTGACTCAAACTTCAATCCAACCCAAATTGGATTGAATTAACCCATCGAATTCCTTCCATGATAATTGTTGGTCATCTTGGATAGTCCAATTAGAATCAATTAGGTCAAGCCAAATCAATCTGACCACTTGATTCAAGTTGACCTGATTAACCCATATGAATCAAAATAAACTAAATCTCAATCCAACTCCAATCAATTACAATCAATGACTCTCATTAATCATAAATTGAGCATTGAACATGATCAACCACCAATTAGTCCTAACCAAGAGAATTTAGTCTCTTGACCCAAGTTGGCCCAATTTGACCTAAAGGGCCAAATTGAGTCAAATCAATTCCTAAACTTAATTGATTGAAACCTATGCCTCTAATCAATCACAAATTGATTATTAAACATGATCCAACCTTCAATTAAACCCAACCCAATTACCCCCTTTAGCCCAAATTGAACTAAATCATTCTTAAATCCAAATTGATTAAACCAACATCTAGAATTATTCTCAAATGATCAATTGAACCTATACCAACCCTCGATCCAAGCTAATATGGCCAATTTGACCAAATTGGTCAACTTAGCCTATTTGACCCAAATGAACCCATATGAGCCAAAATCAAACACACTTCAAATTAAACCAAACTAATGGTACCAATACATTCCAAATCATCATTTAAAAATACCCAAACCTTGGTTTGACCCAATTCGACCAATTGGCCAACCTAACCCAATTGAACCCCATTTGACCCATATGGATCAAATTGAGCCAAACCATATCAAACTAAGCCCAAACCCAACCAAACTTGGCATGACTCATCCTTGGGTCACCATGGGCCAACCCAAGTGGACCAAACCCATGGTGAACCTGATTTGGGTCAAAACCCTAGAACTGAGCCACCTAAATGGGATAAAATCCCCATTTGGATGGATTCTCCCACTCCCCAAGCCTTGGCATCCACCTTTGGCCATTCTTAGACATATGGACCACTAACCCAACATAATCCAAGGTTGTTGGGTTTAGCCTTTGGCCATCAGATGGTGAGTTCATCGTTGGCTCTACATTAGTTCACTTGAAGGAGGAGGTGCACCCCATGCCAACCCATGACATTGCCTTAGCCTCTCAAGAACCTCCACCTCTGCAGTCACACTACCACCTCCGGCCACCTACCCCGGTCGGACGACTGCTAAAGGTTGAGCTAACCTCAGCCCTTGGTTCACTTGGGGAGGAGATTATACTCTTCCTCATCCATTCAAACTTCACGGAGAACATTCACAGAGCATTTTGAGTAGTCCTAGACCCTTCCCCAAACCCCTAGTGCACTCCATCACTTGGTGAGACTAATAACTGAGCGAAATCACAAGCCCCATCCTTCCAAGCTCACCAAACTCAAATTAACTCTTCCCACACCTTCTCCTCACTCTGGCGAGTTGAAATGAATCAATCCTGATCAATTTGATCACCGAAAGGCACTCCAAGACCAATTCTAATGAGCTTTGCAGTGATGCTTGGGCCATAGAGGAATCAGTAGGGAGGCAACTTGAGATCTTATCAACAAGGCTTCTTCTCTTCAAGATGAAGCTATCTCAGTTGATGGACCACCAGTGTTTAGCTCTAGCGATATAAAAATATGATAAACCATAGATTTTCCCTTAGGTGTTGGTCCTTTGTGAAGTTGACGTGATTTTACAATTTTATCATAGGATCTTATTATATCTCCTCACCATATGTTTTGGAATCGATCTCACCATCCCACAAGCTCTGGTGATTTCGTATCAAGTGGTGGAAGCAGACAATGTCCATCTTCTTGTGCTCCGGGGATGACGAATCATCGGTCGTCTGTTCCGCATGATTTTAACAGACGACCATGATTTAATCCATTAGATATTCTTATTTAATCCTTAAAAAATTACGTCCACTACCACTAAGTCAGTTGCTGCGTTGAACTTTTTAAACAACATAGGCGCCACATAGAAAGTGTTGTCGTGTCAGCTTCCGTGTGGCGTCGATGGTTTAGGAGGTTAATTAAGTGTTAAAAATGCAATTAAATGGCCAGAACTTTGGAAATTCATACCTAATTGTATAAAATCAAAAAAAATATGAGTAAACTCATTTTAGAAAGGGTAAATAGAGGAGAATTTAATATAAAAAATCTCTATTATTTAGTTAATTAATAGTACTTAATTAGGGTTTAAAGGTTGGGCTAATTATCTTAATTAAGGCTTAATTATTGGCCAATTGATCCCAAATTTGGTGGGTTAATTCCATGGGATGTTGTGTGCCTCCTATAATTTTCTTGAAATTTATTGGCCATGTAATTCAAGGAATTTGAAATTTTAATTCTAATTACCCTCCTTAATCAATTTTATATTTATTAAAATTGCTAAATAGTAAAAAATTAAATGGTTAATGATGATTAATCACTATTAACAGTGGTAATGGTGAGAGGAAATAATTATGACCTCTTTTATAATTATTTTCCAAAATACATTTGAATAAGAGGGTTAATTAATGCACATGTTAATTAAAGGTTAATTAAGTAAATTAATGGTAAAATTAAATCAAACAAAAATGATGATTGGTTCAGATAATTCAAATTTAGTTCATGGGTTTCTCTTTATGTGTTTGATGGCATAAAGATCCTTAAGGAACTTATGGTTAACCCATGGGTGTGGGAAAACCATATAAGTACTTAATTTAGTTCTTTCTCTAATTTAATTAACCTTCAAGTATGAGCCTTATTGCATTAGGTCTTGTTAAGTGCATTACAAATTTTAATTTCTCATTGGCATATCATTAGAGGCTCATGATTAGATGGTTAATTAAATTAAAGAGGCTTAGGAAAGAGTAATTAAATTCATTACTTAATGACTTGAGCTTAATAAATTCATAAAATTCACTTAATCACCATTCCTTAAATACATTAAGTCACCAACATGGGATGGGGCAAAAACATTAAATGTCTTTCTCCTCTTTAAGTTTTAATAATTCAAACACCAAAATCAAATTCCATAAGAAACTTTGGTTAATCCTAAGAAGTTTTATTTGACTTGATTGTCCCTAGGAATTAATGTGATTGAATGTATCATGTGGTAATGTTTAATTATTTTTTTAAACTTATAAATTTCTATGTCATTTGTTTCATACATTCATGTCTTTTCAACAAGAATCAAACAAAAAAAAAAGAATATAATCACATTTAAATTGCATGTGTTGATTTAATCCTATTATATGGCATGGCTATTATCACTAACAAATCTCAAATTATTTTCAAAATTATAAGCTAATGGTGAAAATTTAAAGTGATGTTCCCTATGAATAATCTATGTGATTTACATTCACTTATAGTTTAAACATGTTAAAGGATTATTCTATTTTCAAGATTCATGTGAATGTTTACATATGTTTGGTATATAGTATAGACATCCCAGGAATATGAGGATTTAAGTAGCCCCAAGGAGGTCTTAGATTACCTCACTTCTCTGGTTTAATAATGGCACGTGCTTACTTAATTTCGTTCATATGTGTACATGTGATAGAATTTGGATAGAGCTTTACTTTATATGAGTAATAAATTTGTTAATATACAATCTTTTGCATGATTTTCATTCTTATGTTCCTGTATATGTTCATGTGTATTGAAGTTAGTAAGTATATAGTCTAGACATCCTGAGAATAAGAGGCTTTAAGTAGCCCCAAGGAGGTCTTAGATTACCTCACTTTTTTGGTTTAATAATGGCACATACTCGCTTAATCTTCAATACATGTATATGTATGCATAACTAAGGATTTAAATTTTTTTTCAACCAAAATACATGCATTAATAATCATTCAAGCATGGCAAACACACACACACACACACACACACACACACATTCTTTAAGATTCAAACCTAGGATTAATAAAATGTTTAATATAATACTCACTAAAAGAACCAAAAATCATAACAACATGCCTTTAGAAAGCAACTTAGGATAAGGATGAAGAGGGTCAAACCTCTTTTCTCACTTTATAACAATTAGAGGTTAAGTAAGTATAAAGTGACAAAAGAAAAGTAAATTAAAATCCATTAATATTTTTAATAACTTGAAGTAAAACCTCCGCCATATGTAACTTGAACATTCCAAACTTAGATAATCATATACCTAAAGCATAGCTAAGGCAAACCACACTAAACATTAGCATACACATTAAAATACTAAGGACATGTTTGGTATAGCTGTATTTGAGAAGCAGCTATGAAGCTACTGTAGAAAAAGTTGGTGGCAGGAAGTTATTAGTTGCTAAAGCTATGATTCTATTTGGAAACTTAATTTAGAATTTGCTATGCTGCAGTCGTTTGTGCAAAAATGGCTAAAATATCCCTATGAGCATATGAGTTGAATAATATGAAACAATAAAGAAAAATGGGATAACTGATACTCATATATAGTCATAAGTCAACTAAATTTTAGTAAGAGATTACACATCACTTGATAAATAACATCAATATTAATTTTTAAGTACAACAACTAGTGCGATCGAAATAAGAAGCCTGCTATCCTGTTTATCAAATCTCCTAAAAAAGTTTTTCTCCAATGCTGCCCTCCAAGCATGATCATTGTTTGAAGTGTCACCCTCATATTTATAAACCCATTTGAAATAGTTACAATCATCTCCTATTCTATTTTTTGGATATCTAAAAAATCTTCTCTCATAATTTTCTTCTCTACGTGAAGTAAATATATAACATTGCAAATCACAGTTGTAATACATAGCTCTAGAATTGGTAGAGATCCTCGAACTCATATATCCTAAGATAAATTTATATTAGCAATAAAAATATTAATATGAGAGTGGTGACAATCTAAAATAACTTGACAAAGATAATAAAATAGATATTTATAAAAATTATGAAATAAGTAGTACAATAAAGATAACTTGTTCTAATAGGCATGTAGGTGTGAATATATAGAGTTTAAACTACCATTTAAAATATGGGTTACATAAGCCAATTACAAATAGTAATTAAATATAATCTAATCACTATCTAAGGCATCTGTAATTTTCTCTTCTAACTCTTTCATCTCCTCAGCTCCTTCTCCATCCTATGTCTCAAATTCTGTGGTATGTTGACTAGTTTCTACCATTGAGTGGCCCAATCGATATTTAAATGCTTTAGGTGGAACAAATGATTGATCATTGTATACAATATTGAACTCAATATCATGATGTGATGGGTGATGATGTATATAATTATGTAGAGCCATTATAGCCACAACTATTTTAACCTACTTCTTGAAGGAGTATGTAGGCATATCATGTAGAATAACCCATTTCTTCTTCCATACTCCAAAAGCTTGCTCAATTAGACCATGCAATGATGAGTGTCATTTATTAAATAGTTATTTCCTTCCCCTAATGACTTGGCTGCTCCTTTCAAAATCAAGGGTATGATAATTTATTTCTAGAAAAGGCTTCAAGAATCCTTATTGCATTGGATAACCAACATCAACAAGGTAATATTTTTCTATTTGAATTTATAATTATAAGCTCCAATAATTATTTATTTGTAATGAATAAATGATTCAATATAGTAATACATGGAGGAGGCAATGGAAAGTTATTTTCTCTGCATTGTACAACATTCTTGAATATGCAACTATCATGTGCACTTCCTTCCCATCCAGTCATTAAAAAAGTGAAGCACATATTGAAATCACCTATTTCCATTATGTTCTGGATAGGAGAGCCACATCGACCAATATAAGCTACCTTATCACTTGAAGGCACATGGGCATCGACATGTGTCTAGTCAATTATTCTAATGCAATCATACATCAAAGCTTAATACATGATTTGGTGATAATCAGAAATGATTATTGAGACATAAAATTAAAAATGAAGTTCAACTTGAAATATGACATGTATCAACAATCTTGCAAAATCTCATCTAGTATATTCTAAAAAATTGAATCCATCAGTTTTATAACTTTAGTTGACAAACTTATTAAAGCATCAAGAAAAATAGAGAAGTATCTTCCTAAGGTTTCAGATGAGTGTTCAAATCGCTCGCTAGTCATCTTAATAGATTCATTATGTGATAATATATACAGTATTAGGGCCAAGACTTCTCTAGTTGTAGTTCTAGATGATCCACAAAGTCTATGATAATTTTCTAACTCTTGCAACATATTAGTGAAAATCATTTGTGACATATGAAACATGTTAAAAAATTTCCCTGGGAGCCCTGTAAGTATCTCAATGGTCCATTTTTCTCTAATAAATTTGGAAGTTATACATGGAGTCTTGCAAACATAAGACTCATAGTACTTATTTATTAAGCATACGACAGTAACAATAACAGTCATAGGCTGATCGGTATCATCACTTTTCATAACTACAACCAATGAAAAAAATACAATCATCGATGTATTAGTCATTATAGATTTAGATATTGATCAAAATTAGCATAGGAAAATATCATATATCAAAGGCAACCAAGGTACTATTAATTTCTAAAGAAGTTCAGGATATAATAGATACAAATACATCATATAGAAAGGGAAAACCAGCTACTACCATTTCATAAGGAAGTTTAAGACATAAAATATACTAAAACATCATATACCAAAGGCAATCTAGCTAAACATCGCATTTTTTAAAATAGTAGCGAAGAAAATGAAATCATCGTTCAGGTGCCATTGCCATAAAGATCTCTTGCTTGTTCACATCTTCAAGCAACCTCATTGAGTGTAGATAAAGTAGAATATCTTCACAAACTTTAGTGATTTAATCTAAAATAATGATCGCCTCAGACAGTGACGGTGCTGCAATTTCCTTGTTCGCTCTAGAAGTCGCACTGGTCATGTAGTAACTATGATATCTAATTTTGGAGGAATCCAGTACTCTTTTTTTTAACCTCTAGGTCCTAGAGCTCATGGATGCCTAGCATGACTGAATTCGGTGTGGGAATCTGTGGCATGTAATAATTCATGGTATGAATCATTTGAACCAGACTTTTGCTCAGAGTGACTATGTTCTTGCACATTGTCATCAACTTCTTGATTTGGTGTCCAAGAATGGGCACCTATAGCAACCACACCACTAAACATGAGATCTAATTTCTCTTCAAGTTCAAGGTCTAAGCCGCAATATCTAAATTTATTTGCATTTGGTAATATCTATAATTTAACAATAGCAGTCACATGTTGTGATCATATGAATTCTTTATGGAGTAATTAGAATGTACAAGTGTGTATAGGAAATTAATCTATATCTTTTCTCGCCACCATTCGTATGATTTGTCAATCATCTTCTTTCTAGAATCCCATTCCAAACTAGTTGATCCTTATTTTAACTCCTTCCATAATTTCAAATCCTTCTTCAACTGATCCCATTTATTTTTAATTTGTGTCCTGTTCTACTCCCTTCTAGTTCACTCTTTAATTTTTTTGTTAAATTCTCCCAACCCTCTTTATTAAAATAGGTTGTCAGTCTATTGCCTAAATCTATCTCCTTGGGACAAAGATCACAAAATATTATTTTTACCTCTCTCTCCCATGTAGCTCCTACTCCACCTTTCCTTAGGTTTTCCATTATAAGCTCCTATTATTATCACACAAATGTAGAAATTCAGATGTATTAAATTTAAAAATGCAAATTTCTTGCTCTTTGCTAAAATAATCATTATTACAATACTCAATGCCATGTATAATGGATAAAGATAAAAAAAAAAGAGACTCTACTATAAGAATAACAAAGATAAATTCTCAAAATTAAATTTTAAAATTCAAAATACCAACTTAGAGACAAAGCATTAACCTAACACCTTTAAACTATAAGATATAAGAAAATATGGTTTTTTTCACATGCTATCAATTGCATGTTAAAAGTAACACTAAAAGTTTTATAATAGAGATAGATCACATGTAGGGGATGGTTCTAAGATTTTCACATAATGCTTCTAATATAGGGATTATCAAATAGAAAAGAATCTTATTCAAACTAGATTCAATCTTACTTAATGATGATTATAAATGATAACTTGTAAGTTGAATCTAAATGATGACTAATTGCATCTTGTACCTTCATTCTCCTTGAATTGGAGATGATAGCAACCCCTTATTTTTACTTGACATTCTATTTGTTTTTCATTTCTCTTATTAGATTTAATTTTCCACATCCTTAAGCTCAAAGATGAGAGAGAAAAAGATTAAGGGAAAGAGTTTATAGTAACTTTTGAGAGGAATTATTATATTTCCAATCAGAATATCATTAAATTGAATACAAAGAAAGGCCTATTACATAGTTATGATAAGCTTATACTTAAATTTTATTGAATAAAGACACTTATCGATAAGTATAAAATTCTGATTGCAAAGCATGAAATATAAACAATAATCAAATGTAAGCTATACTCCTCATACCTCCCTTATCCCTCTCCTTTCCTCTCCTTATCTTCAAGGAGCAATGGTATGTTGATTAATGAAGAGTGTAAATGGTAGGTGATAATCCTACTTTTATTGGTATGCCTCCACACTATCTAAGCTATACTCCTCAACTTCAAAACTTTGCATAATTTAGTAGCAAAGTAATACACAACAATGTAGATGTATCAATGGTGCATTCAAGAGATCAATTCATCAATGTAAACTTTGCACAAACTCTCAGGAAGGTAGAAATGTAGCAATCAAAAATGGAAGGCACAATTTACACAAATTGAAGCTCAGGATGGGACTTCTTATGGAAGATGAGGCTTACCTTCATGATGAATGAAGTCAAAAATAGGCGAGGAGTGAAGCAGAATTCGGAAGTAGACAAGCCTTCTAGACTCTCAAATCTCATTGATGCCCATAGGATTATGCAAGCAAAGAGCATGAGGAGATTGAAGAAGGCAAGATCTGCTGAGATCGACTGTGACGAGCAGAAAAACCTTCGTTATCTTTGGAAAAAGGGAATCAGGAGAACAATTCTTCGGCATGGGATGGAATGTTAAAATGTGGAAGGGTAATTTAAGGAATGGTGATTCATAGGCTGAGCCACTCCACAGGATCGGATGACTTTGGTAGGCTGTGGCTAAGATTCCTGAATTTTGAGCTCATCCCTGGAAACAAATGAAGGTCCAATGTGGTATAAACAATGCTTCTTATGAACCACGGTCTCAAACGGACCTAATTCACAACTTCTAGTTCTATGTTAGGAGGGTGTATGTTCTGGTGTTATGTTATTTTTATGTGATATAATATTTTAAACTGGATGTTAGGCCGTTCATAGCCTAATAATATTTTATGTAGGGTATTATGCTAAATGGGTCGTAGAAGTAATGAATAATAAATATAAATGCTCTTTCTTATAGGTTGCTTATCCCCGTAGCATAATCTACATTAGGACAAGTGGATCTGGTTACCCATGTGGCAGGTGCTAAGTCCAAATTTATAGAACATAATTGTTCAGTTTAATATGTATGTTTAGCTAACATCTATTTTACAGGTGTAGTTAGATTTTATTTTCCATAAATATGTAATTTTACAATAGGAATTAGGCTTAGTGCTATGGGGTTTATGATGAGCAATAGCAAGAAGGAAAAGACCTAGGAGGCCTTGTGAAGCTTGGAGAAAAACCAAATCAAAAGGAGGGAAGAAAGGTGAAGAACGAAGACACTCATAGCATTTATTTTATTGAAATTATAATATTTTTTTGTAATCTGAATTGTATAAGAGTAGAGCTCGGCTAGCCAACTTCTTTTATTTTCTGAGGTCTATGGAGATACCTGGCCGCACCGGCCTCTAATTCTTTTAAAAAATTTATGAATGGTAGATTGTCATGTTTATCTTGTGCAATAGAAATGGCATATTTTTCATAGATTTCTTAAAGCTTGATGATTGAATGTGTTGCCTAGATGTGGTAGACTCTTTAGAATAAAATTAATTTTTCTACCCTCACTAACACCTCATAACTAAATTTTAAATATAACTTATAACCTCGCCTTAAAGCGTAAGTTATAATTAAGATAATTAAGAGATTTAGCAATCCCTTAGCTGAATTTTTAATGTTATAACAACATGCATAACATCTTGTTTCGCTCTTGAATAGGGAGGGTCTCCACTCTTGCACAATAGGGGAATGCTTGACCTTTGAGGGCATCACTTGTACTGGAGAACACCTCTGCCCGCTTATTTAGCCAATAATATATTTTATCATGCATTTAGGCATACTTATCCTAAGCCTTTGTCCAAATAAAAGTGTCAGGAATGACATAAAAGATTATAAATTTTGCATTAGTTTAAATCATATTTTTATGCCAGTCATGATCTAGTCTCTTAGGGAGTGAGTCTAGGGCTCTAGTTTCCTTCCTAACTAAATGACAGCTTAGTCATCTTGCACTTACATAAGACTGACCTACATGATTTCGAAGCATAGGAGGTGTTAGTTGGAGGTCACTCCAGGCGATTATAAGTCCAGAAGAGTCGGGATGGGCTTCTCCTCTCTTGTGGAGGTAAGTCATCATGTCCCATTTTCTGATTAGACTTAGGTCATGCTTTTAGCTTGTGCTAAAGCATCCTAGATCTAGGTTCTAAGGCTATTTGTTTTCTTTGATCTATGAGTTTAAGTCCTCACCTCTTAGGTATTTCCACAATCTTGTGTTGATGGACTATAAGCTAACATTCTAATGAAATTTCAACTCAAATGAAGATAAACTCTCTCTTTTAAACATATAAAATCATACTATATAGTAGACTAGAGTTCTCACTAGGCTTCCTAGTATCATGAGTGCTCCCTGCTTATTTTTCTAATCCAAAAATAAGTCTTCCAAATTGAACTTTCCCACTTGATTTTCAAAAATACATAATTCTTTGATAATCTAACTTTGAAATCTTTGGAGATATTTATTATTACTTTAATCAAGAGTGTTCTTAGGAAATTCCTACTTCCTATGATGTAATTAACTATGGAAGCATGCTTCTATAAGGAACTAAAGAACCTGGTATAAAATAAACCCTGCTTTACTTCTCCATGTAAAGTTTGGGAAAGATCTCCAGTATATACAAACATCCATCTACCTTAGGAGTCCTTATTAAGCAATTAGGTCCATTGTAAGGTGATGCTTCCATCTTTCAAGATTATAAATCAATCCTCAATGTCGTACCCAATCACTTCAATAAGTATCCCCTAAGATCTATGTGGTGTCCCGACAACTCCAAATTAAAACACTATAGGAGTGAATGAGTGCAATTGGTTTGATTCAATTTGGGTTAGATTTGAATTTGGCTTATATGATTCAATTTGGGTCAATGGGTCATGTTGGCTAATTTGATCAAATTAGTCAAATTGTCTTGAGTATGAGTTAGTTCTATGTTCAATTGGTCATTTATAACTAATTAGAAGAGTTGATTTGAATTGATTTGGATTATGAAGTAATTTGGTTTAATTTGACCATTTAGGCCAAATTAGGCTAAGTGGGTTAATTGGATTGGGTTGACCAAATTGGCTTCAATTGAAGGTTGGATCATATTTAGTATTGAATTGGTGATTGGTAAGAAGTAATGGTTTCAACCAAATTGGTCTAAGATTTGATTTGGTTCAATTTGACCCTTTAGAAAAAATTGGATCAATTTGGTCCATTGATTGTAGTGGAGTGTTTAATAATGACCAAAATCATCAATGAAGGGATTGGATAGCTTGATTTGATCCAACAGGAGTTTGATTGGAGTTTGGCTTAATTACCCATTTTAGGACACTTTAGATTAAGTGACTTGGTCAAGCCAACTTGGACCAATTGGGGTTACAGATGGTTGAGATGTGTTTAATGATAAAATTGAGGTTTACTATTGGCTTTGATTGCAATTGATTTAGGCTTAATTAGGTTTTGGCTCATTTCAATCCTTTAAGTCAAATGAGTTAACTTAGGTTGACCAAATTCCTTTGATTCAATTAGCTTGATTGCAAGTGTTGGAGTGGCTTGAAGTGATCTGCTGAATATTTATAGTGATTGAAAAAATTAAATTATATTTAGTTTGCTTGAATGGGTTTGAATTGAGTTATAGGATCATGGTGGGTTGACTTGAGTTATGGTCTATGTTAATTTTCCTTGGATCTTGGATTACAAAACTAAATTCAATTAAGATTTGATTGAATAGGTTGGGGTTGGTTTAGCTCCATCTACATGAGCTTAGTTTGTATGAGTGAATGGGCATGAAATTTAGTTTAGGCCTTAGGTTAGGTGAAATCTATTTATCCTAAAAAAATACTAAGCTTAGGGTTATGCCCTCTAAGTCTCTAGGCTTAAGTTTAGTATTCCCTTAATCACTAGAAGTGCTCTAAAATTAAGGAATTCCAAGTGTCTAGAAGGATCCTAAATCAAAAATGGGAAGGATTCATCCTCACTCCAAAAGTGAGGTCAACAAGAGTCCAAAGGAAGATGACTAAGAGGCGCTCATGATACTAGGAAGCCTAGTGAGTATCCCAGTCTACCCTGCAGGGAGGTTGGAAGCAAAGAATTATTATTATTTACATGATATTTTATTAGAAAACTAAGATTTATATCCCAACAACATAAGATTGTGAAAATATCTAAGAGGAGAGGATTTATGCTCGTAGTAAAGGAGAAATGGATAACCTCGCACTCTAAAACTAATGGAGCTCTAGTACGTGCTGAGGGCTTAGCCTAATCTAATGATAAAGAAATTAGGATATGTCAATTTACTTTCACTAGAGAGAATGAACCTATCCTGACTCTTCTGGACTTACGACCACTCAAATGGGATGCTAGTTAACACCTACAAGTTAAAGCCATGTGTCCAAGTTTCATGTCAAATGCAAGATGGCTAGGTTGTTGTTTATTAAGAATGGAAATCTCAAAGCCTAAACTGACTCATTAGGATACTAGATCATGACTGGTATGAATAATGTCCTAAGCTAATGTAATAAATTTTTTGTATTTTAATAGATTTTAAACTCTTGAATTTTGACTCAATATTGGGAAGGTTGGCATGTCTATATGCCTTATAAAATTAGATTAGGGGCTAAATCCAATAGAGGGGTGTTCTTCACTCAAAAGTACTATTGTCAATAGTCCAACACTTCCCCTTATCGTGAAATGAGTGAAGATCCCATAAATGCAAGGAAAATGGATAATGTATGCGTGACTATTATACCTCCTTCATAGACTTAATTATTTCTAAAAATTAATTGATTAATCCTTAGGCTTTAAGGTTAGGTTATGGGTTATAAAAATTTTAATTTAAATTGATTTTAAGTTGGGGTAGAAAGTTTAAATACTAAAGAGCTTACCAAAATCCAGGCCATACAATAATACATCACTCAAAGTAATCTAGAAAGAGAATATATTTCTAATGCACACATTGAGTAAACACACCAAGCAATTTAAATTGAAATAATTGAGAATAGGAACTACTGTACATGCTGAAAAAGAAAAAGAGTAGGTTGTCAAGCTCAACCCTTATACAACCTAAATTATAATAAATATTATAACAAATTAAAGAAGCCAATGGGGGACTTCATCTTCTCTTGATCTCCAATGTGTTGGATCTCCTAAACATCACAAGGCTTCTTAGATCTAATTCTCATGACTCTAATCTATATTGAAATATAAAAAATTATATTAAGAAATTTCAAAAATAAAATTTTAACTAAATCTACAAAATGGAGATTAGCTATAACACACATAGTCATCAATTAAGCTCAGCCTCTTGTAAAACTATTATTAGTTTAACAAATATTATCTTATCATCTAGATTACGCATAAATAATCATAATATCCACTGTAATATTACATCACAAAATAGAAAATCTATCCATAACAATCAAGCACCAACCAAATCTAAGTCTAAAATCGGTGACCTATCATTTTAATGTGTGTGCAATGATTGGTGTGGTGAGATGAAGCTAGGCTTTAGTATTTAGGTTATGATTGGAAATATGATTTAATTTAATAGTATTAGATAATTTTAGTTTAAGAGATTTGGGAATGACTTTTAACCATGTTTTAAGGTTTACCATTTATGTTAACTTAATGTTATAAAAAGCATGGAGATTGGTAATTCTTATTGAGAGTAAGAGGATATACTTCACACCCTAACCTAAGGGAGCAAAGGACTTAATCTAAATGTTTCCTTAATTATGCATAATCCTCTTTAAGATTCATGGAACAAGATAAGATAGCTTCACAACATATGATTCAAACCAGCATTACTTAATTTATTTAATGCATGTTAATGGCATGCATGCTTTTAACTTAGTTGAGCATGTAAATTTTCTTAAGTAAACATAAATTTATATTCAATATTTAGTAAGTGTTATGTGTACTTGTTACCTAATGCCTTGCAACACATAAGTACATGATGTTGTTAAACTAGTGGGTTAAGGTATCAAGACATCCTACGAACCAATAGACCTACTCCCTCTAGTGTCCTGCCTATATATCTTGTGTTTGTATCAAGCATATGGCTCCACATGAATAAGTGGTGTGTGTTAATTTGAATGAGATTTTAACATGTAAAGAATCTTATGCATTCTAGGCTATATGCTACGTATGTGTACATCCATTTTTGAAATAAAAGTGTAATTTTTAAAAATATTTGATCACTTAACCTATATGCATGAAATGATGAATTTGATTTAAATTTAAGCGAGGAGGATCACACACCCCAAAGTCTATTTCATATGTCCATCATGTTCAAAAGATACATGCATACCTAAAGCTTAATTTAAGCTTAAGACATGTTAGTCAAGGTTTGATTTAGGGAGATTAGGATGAGTTAATTAAGTTAGTTAGGTTTATATTTGAATATAATCCTTCTAATGTGTTTTTATACTAATTAAACATTTGAATTAATTTTTTTTATTTTTCATAACTTTTATGATTTAGTAATTATTAAATTTCTTATTTAAGTCAATTAAACCCGATAATGTAATTAACCATTAAATATAAGCTCAAAAATCATGGAGAAATCTCTAAGCATGCATAGTAATAGTAGAAAGAGTCACAAAAATCCTAATTTTTTGGGCTTATAAAATAGATTAATTGAACTAATAAAGATTTTGATAATTAAGCAATTACTATCAAAATTGGTATTTTGATTTTACACATTAATTATCACCTGGATAAACATAGAGCAGGTTTTCTCACATTTTTTTATTATGGCTAATTAATTATAAATTTTGTTTATTCTTGGTCGATTAGTAAATTTAATAAATTAATTAACTAATTAAGCTAAAGTACATTACGTTGAAGTAATTCAGACCAGAAGTCCAAAAATTAATCTAAGAGTGCTCTTATGTCAAACATGGGGGCTTAAGCATCAAAGATCTATTTAGGTATTTTTCATAATTTTTTCAATTAAGCAATTTGGGTAATTAATGACCTAAGCTTTAAAAGATCTTAATCCTCAAATCAAATTGACCTAAAATGATTATATGCAATGGTGAACATCATCAAGAATGATAGATAAAAATTTCAAGTTAATCAAAGAAGTAATTAATGATTAATTTCAAAAACAACTCATTCATTAAAATCCTAATTACTCCTAAATTAATTGATAAAAATTAGGGATTTTATTTTGTTAAATTCTCCTCTATTTAAGCTTTTCAATAAGTCTTTATTTACATATTTGAATTTCTTACAATTAGTTGTGATTTTTTAAAATTCTATCTAATTAAATCAATTTCTAATTCTTAATTTATAAAGTTACACCATTAGTGTTGATTCAGTCGCACTTCACGTGCGGCACCAAAAGATTAGTCATTTAAATGGTACCTTGTGGCTACTGACTTAGTGGCATTGGATGCACTTTCACTAGAGTAGTTTAATCAAAGATCGAATGACTCTAATTAATCACAAGGTATTAAAAAATTAAATTAGATAACTCTAATGTGATTAAGCAAAGCCATCCATCTAAATCACATAGGATGGATGGTGCATGATTCATCTCCTTCCTCCAGCAAGAAACAGGGATAATCTACATTTCACCACTTGATCTGAGCCACCAGAGCTTGATTTTTGAGAGAGAAGAATCCAAAAGCATTAGAGAAGAAATTCTTAATGATTTCTATAGCTTAATCGAGATAAAACATGATTTTACTTCACAAAAGACTTGAGCATAAGGGGCTATTTATAGATTGAGGTGAAATTACCTTACTTGAGCTAAGACAAGTGGCCTAATGCGTGAGGTAGCTTCACCTTGAAGAGGTGAATCTCTATTATTGAAGTAGCCTCTTATCTCCTCACTAGTCTTTACAAAAAAAAAAAAAACTAGAGGTTAAGCGGATATCTATAGGTTGAGAAGAAATAACCTCACTAGAGCTTGTTGACCTAATTTTTGAATGAGGTTAACATTATCCCAAACTAATGATTATGACATCTAATTCTAGATTTGCAACCTCCTAATTAGACACTTAGGACACTACTCTTAGTGATATAATGCATCATTCTAGGTTTTGACCTGACTAAATAGGACTGGGAAGACCCAAATCAAAACTAAATTAAACATGTTCAAGTTGAAATCTAGATCAATTGAGCATAAACTATGGTAATTTAGATGATAATCATGATCATCCTATCTAAGTTCAAAAGGACCCTAAATTCAAAGAAATTCAAATAAATTAAAATGAATTCAAACCAAATAAAATAAAAACATGAAACCATGACATAAACATAAATAAAATCAAATCCAAATGAAAGTCAACCACTAAACATATGGTTGACTTATGTGGGTCTAGGTCCCACCAAGTGAAAGGTCAACCCACCATGATTTGGCCAAATTAAATCATTCCAAAAGTTTTAAATGATATAATGAACATGTATAAATATGAATTAAAAGAAATATAAATCCAATAAGGCTTTAATTATGCTAATTAGACCATTTGATCTAAATGGATGTAATAGACCTTATTGAACTCAAACCTAAATTTAATTAAAGTTAACACAAATTAATTGTCTAAAATCATTTGAAAATCATAATAAAACACAAATCAATCTATTATTAGAATTAATTTGACCCATTTGATCATTAAATTAAAATAAACCAAAGTAAATCCATTAACCCAAATTTGGATTAAAATGAGTTGAATTTCAAAATTAACCTTAAATGCAATGAAATCAATTGAATTATATCACCTCACATGCTTAACCAAATATAATTACAATTAAATTATACTTTAAAAGTATCAAATGAACCAATTGAAATCAATTAAACCCAAAAATGGCTTCATCTTTGAAGAAATAAATTTTAATTTCAAATTCAATATAATTAATCAATTGGGAATACTTTAAATGATTAAATAAACATAACTGAAACTAAAATATAAATTTAATCCATCAAATGGAACAAGCTAGATCAAGCTAAAAAAAGAGATTCTTAAGTGATATATTTCAAGCATTTTAACTCCATCATGGATTAATCGCTTTGGAACATAACAAGACTCATCCTAAGATGAGTTTAGGATGGTTTGCAACCAAGACAAAACAAAGTAAATGAGCTTAAGTCCATCCAAATAAAGGAATATGTCATGGAGAAAGATAAATAAGTTTGAAGATAAAACTCCATACCCAATCCATTCCTTCACCTCCACTTCTCATCCTATCTATCTTGGACTATCCCCAATTAGTTAACCACCCCTTGAAGCTAGCCTCTAAGGTTGGAAAATCACCATGGCCAACAATAGTAAATCTCTTCCACATATATCTCTCATCCAAGAATGGAAAATAAGTAGATAGCCTTTCTCAAACAAGTTTGAACCTTCAAACACATTCCTCAAGTGAAAAGAAGGAGAGTGCACCATTTCCACAATCCCACTTCACCGACATGCTAGAATTTGACCAAAGTCACCAAAAAATAGATGAAACTTGATCCATAGGGTAATCAATGAGGAGACAATTCAATTCCTTCTTTCTAGTGGTTTGCTACACCCTCACAAAGCTTTTCGAATCATCATCACTGTCTGAGATCTCCAGCAGCAAGGTATGCTTCAAAACCAGCCATTCTTACGTTCAATTTTGATCCTTTTAGAAATGAAGTTGATCTTAAGTGAGATCAAGATGTATGGATGCATTTTGTTTCTTTGATGGATTTGCAATTGAAATCGAGTGACTTCATCAGCTAGATCATCGAAAATCACTTTGATTCGACGGATGGCATTTGGCTTTCACCATCGTTAAAGGAGATATAATATTTATCGTCCATTCCTTCTGCTACAAATGGACCATTTTGATTTAGTCACATGATCCAATTTAAATCCCATAGGAATTGTGCGGTAAATCCTAGTTGACCGATCTTTGATCAGATGGTCGTAACCAATCCCGTGTGGCCGCCACTTTTTGAGCTGGATTCGCATGGTTCCAGCTAGCCTAATGGCACCATGCCATGTGGAAAACAACATCGCATCAGCACCATGCGGCGTTGACTATTTAAAATGTTAAAAATCTGATCTTCTAATTTTAAGAAATTATCAAAAAATCATTAAAACTTTAAAAAATCATAGAAAGTAAAATACCCAACTAATAAATTCATATAAGGGCTTTATGTATTCCTCTTAGTGAGAGGAATTAATTAAACCCAAAATCACCAATTTTATTGGATAATAGTAATTTGATTTTAAATAAAAATAATTAAACTCAAATTATACCTAAACCATCAATCCAATTGCCTTCAAACTTTTGGGAAATAAAATTGAGGTTAAAACCAACCTTAGATAAATTTTTCATGATTTATTGGATATTAAATTGATAATTATGCAAATTTCAATCATAAATCACTAATTTAATGAAATAAATTAATAATAAATTTAGTGAATCATGACAAATCATGAAATAACTAATAGCATCATAATAAACCCTAATGAATTTAAATTTATCATTAAAACTCAATAAAATTTAATATTTCCCAAAATGACTTAATTAAGTGATTAATTCAATTAATAGACCTAAACATAAAAAAAAAAATTATAATAAATCAACTAAAACTCCAAAAATTATAAATAAACCCTCTATGATGCATCTTCTAAAGAAGAATTCAAGAAAATTTAAAAAAAAACTTTAATTAGTTCCCTTTAATTTAGGCATAATCTAAGTTTTATTGAAGTAGTTAAAATAATTAACCTTAAATTATATATTTTGATTAAATTGAAACTTTATAAAACTTAAATTGACTAGTAACCTTCAGTTTTATAAAAATTTCACGACAAATGACCTTTGGATTATGAGTTGTTAAATTTCTAATCCCTAAGTTAGTTTAAAAGAAATTTTTAATTCAAAAAAATTATAAAATTTATAAAAATATATAGAAACATTTAATTTATTTTCATTAACATTAAAACACTTAAGAAAAATTTTCAAATCCATTGAAGTTAAGAAATTGGATTAATATAGTACTTATTATTTAAGATAAAATAATAAAAAATTTAATTTAATTTTTAACCTTAAATCATTAAATGTATAATATTTCAATTAATAAATTAAAATTTAATCATTATTTAACCTATGAACTTTACAATCAAACATGAAATCTATTAATATGATAATCTCTTAAACCCATTTAGGTTTTTGAATAACATAATTCCACATGCAAATAAAAGTAATAAATCAAATCAATTAAACTTAAACAACCAAAAAGTTTGAAATGGCCAAGGTTAGGTTTGAAGCCCAAAATAGTTTATTCCTTAAGTTTCTTGGATGATGATTAGCAAACTAACGGGTTCAATCATGTTCAATGATCAATTTGGAATGAACTTGAGCCATTAGTTGCAATCAATTTGGGTTAGATCTTGATTTGACCCAATTTGATATTTTAAGTCAAATTGGGTCAACCTAGGTCAAGGGCTAATTGGGTTAGGTTTGGCTCAATTGATGGTCAAGTCATGTTCAAGGATTGATCTTAGGTTGATGTGGATCACAAGTTCAATTAATTTGGCTTGGGTTGAGATTTAGCTACCTTGATTTATGTAGGTTAAGTGGGTTGACTTAGTCAAATGACCAAGTTGACTTAATTTGACCCAATTGATGGAAATTTATCAATCAATGATGATCAACAATCATCATAGGAGATTTTTGAATAGTGTGGCTCAATCCAATTTGGGCAGGAATGAAATTTAGTTCAAATAGGTCAAATTGGTCACTTTGGGCCAAGTGGACCAATTGGGCTAGTTGGATTGATTTTTGGTTGAATTGAGATTAGTTGAATTTATATATGGATTTAGGATTGATTTAGAACTTTGATTGCAATTTATTTGGGTTGAAATGTATTTTAGCTCATTTGAGTATTTTGGATAAGATGGGTTAAGTTGGCTTGATTTAAATTGATTTTGGGTTTTGGTTCATTTGATTGTAGATTATAGATTTTGGTTTGGAATGTTAATTTAAAGATTGAATTGATTCATGAGAAAATGAATTGAGCTTATAATTCAATTGAAGAGGATTTGATTAAGTCCATAGAATTAATTCATGAGCTTAGGTTTGGATTTGATTCGGAGTTTGGATTTGATTATGGAGTTGATTTAATTGGAGGATTGAATTTATTTATGAGAAAATCAATTGAATTTGATTTGGATTGAAGGGTAGTTAACTAAGTCTATGGAGTTAATTCATGGGCTTAAGTTTGCTTTGACCAAATTAATTTGATTTTGGTTTGATTTTGAGTATGAGTTGAGATTGGATTGAGTTTGGACAAATTGAATTTGAGGTTTGGTTTAGGCTAAGGGGATAGGCATAGATTGGTTAGGTTATAGGGTTGGTGAGTTTCTTTAAGTCCTAAGGCATAGCCAAATCTTATGATTAATCCTTCTAGGTCTCTAGGCTTAGGTTAAGTGTCCACTTAGTTACTAGAAGTGTCTTATGCCTAAAGACCTCTTAGTGTCTAGAAGACCCCTAAACCAATGGTGGGAAGATTAAATCCTCACTCCAAAAGTGAGATCAATAGTGGATTAACAATGATAGATTTCAACTTGAGCTTGACGACCATCTTATCCTTGGCAGGCATTGTAAACATTGCCTTTGATTGTCTATTGAAAATAGAACTTCTCTTTGAGGTCAAGGCTTTAGGCTCAGGCTTGTTAGGAATGATCACATTCAACCTCTTTCTTTTATTAAATGCCTTTGGCATTTTGATAGTGATAAGCTCCGTTATAGGTCTAGCAAGTAAAAACTAGACTAACTCAAAAATCATTCTAAACAGAGAGTATCTTTAGGAAACAAGCATTGATTACGTCTTAAGGGAATCCAATGGTGGACCTCTCTCCTATCTTAACATTCATCATATTTATCAAATTTTCCATGGGAGGTTTTGAACCTGGCCATAGATCTAAAGTCAAGTTCTACTAGATTTTAGGTACCTAAACTTTTAAAAAAATATAACTCGATATTTAAGTCGATGATAACACCACATATTTTAATTTTTCAATTAGAGATGGATAGAGAAGTAATCTCCACTGGAATCACTAGAAATCTTATCACTCAAGAAAAACATCTTTTTTGTAAACTCTATGTCAACTTTATTGGGATGGGTTGGAGTATGTTCTTTATGAGGAAGATTGATATATATTCAACCAAATTTTTCCTAATACTTTGTTAGAGTTTATTTAGATCTAGGTTCTACTTCCTATGAATGCAAGAATTCATAGTAAATTACCCCTTTTATCATAGTAAGAGAGAACTCTCGATTAATATTAAAAACAAACATATTTCTCATATGAATCAATATCTGGTGGTGCGTGTGGAGTGGCATAGATGATTGTCTAAAGGGAAAATGGAGATAGTCATGATCGAGATCCATGGTTTCGTCATCCCGGGACTACATTGTTCCAATCTGCCAATATCAAAGGGTTATTAGCCATAATGTCTAGAGAGTCTGATTAGCAACCATGGGTTGCCTAGTCTCGGAGACTCCGAGTAGACTAGAGGTGTTGTATAGTTGTTTAGTGAATTAAGGGTAAACTAAATTTATAATTTTATTCAACATTTTAACGAGTCTGTGCTGTAGACATATATGGGGCTTACATCCATTGGAATGCCATTAAGGTGCTTGCATGGCGAATAGATGGGTTGGACATACATCCCTTTGAAATGCCATTAAAGTGCTCACATGACAAACACATGAGTTGGAGTTATATCTCTTTAGGATGCCATTTTTATCGTAGGGTTGTTCATGTGGTGAATAAGTAGATTGAGCTTACAACTCTTAGAATGCCAGATGGATATAGATTGTTTGCATGATGATTATATAGATTAGACTTTCATCCCTTTGAAATGCCGCTTTTATTATATGGTTGTTCGTATCACGAACAAGTAGATTTGGCTTACATCACTTTAGAATTCCATATGGATATATATTGCTCATGACAAACATATAAATTGGACTTATATCCCTTTGAAATGCCAAATTTATTGTAGGGTTGTTCGTGTGGTGAATAAGTAGATTGGGCTTACATCCCTTTGGAATTTTATATGAATATAGATTGTTCACATAACTAATGTATAGATTGGATTTACATCCCTTTGAAATGAAAAATTTATAGAGTTGTTTGCATGGAGAAGAGTAAATTGTGGTTATGAGGGCAATGCCAAAGCTTGGAAATATAGCGCCTAAGTGCTATCATGGTAGCACCTCAGTGCTATTAGGGTAGTACCTTGGCATTAGGTATTTAGCACTATAGAATTAGAAAGCAATAATTAATGTGTTAAAACTCGAAGGCTCAGTACCTTGGCACACTATGTCTAGCACCACAGCATTTTCAACAACATGTTATTGGGATAGTAGGACCAAGTTCACTGGTTTACTAAGCGTAAGTCTGGCAAATTGAGACCCACGGTGCTGTCAAGTGGGCTCGATAAAATGGATGGGCATGTACTTTTAATGAAAAGGACAAATTTTTTTGACCAGCACTGTGGCGCTGTGTTGGAGCATCATGAGGATACATCAATGTCCGACCATGCATTTTGTACAACAATGATTATGGAGTTAATTGTCATTATTTCCATTTATATCTTTTGACCGGCCAGCTGAGCCGCCTATTATAGTTGCCATAAATGCCATCTAATATCTGATGACCACAAAAATAATTTAATAACATTTAACACTTTGGGGCTTAAAAATATTATACGGTCAAACTCAGACTTGGGTTCAAAGAGGGCAGCCATGCAACACTATATGAATAGCATTGCAGCGCTAAAAATAGATGAAATTTTCTTTAGAACCCGAGAAGGAAGTGCGGTGGCACCGAAAGGACAATGTTGCGGTGGGGTTAGAAATTTTTATCATTTAACATGATAGGGTCACACTTTGGTATTTTAATATCAATACTTTTGGTTTATAACTCGTAAGGGTAGCATTGTAATGCCAAAGAAGTAGCGTTGTGGTGCTATAACATAGAAAATTTTTGGGTCCTAACCCGAGAGGCTAATCAGTGCCTGATGGTGTTGGGTGGATATGACTTAGATTTTAGAATTGGAGAAGTCAATATTCTATGTTTCAAAAATTATAAATTAATGCAGCACTTTGGTGCTTCAGAGATAGCATTGTGGCATTATAACTGGATGTTTTGGTCTTACAAACCCTGAGAGGTCAGTTCTACAGTGCTAAATATGCAACGTAGTGGCACTGAGTTTGGTGCATGGGAGCCATATAGGGCGCTAAGGCGCCATGACACGGGATGCTATATATTTGATTTCTTGAGAGCTTAGTGTTTCGGCACTATTCCCCAAGCGTCGAGGCACTACGAGTCGGGAACTCCATTTTTGTACTTTTTTGTGGGAATTCAACAAATTTTTATAAATTTTGGAAGCATAAAAGCTTAACAGCACTAGATTTGCAAGAGGAGAGCACCCTCATACAATGGTGAGAAACTTGTAGTGGAGAGAGTATGTTGAAGACTGGGATTAAGAAAGGGGGGCAAGTGAAAAAGAGCAGGAAAAATGAAGAAAGAGGTGAGTGGGTAGTTCCCACCTCTTTTTTTAGGAGTTTGGGTAATCATTCCCACTCTTCTTGGGTGGCTTTTCGGTCCTCTAACCATTCTTCTTCCCCTCTAGGCAATTCTCACTACCAAGGAAGTAGTTGGCTGGAAGGGTTAATTTTCTTGCTTTTAAAATTAAAGGCCATCGTGACAGTGCCTAGGCACTGAGATTATAACGCATGGCATGTGTTATTTAAGTAGACAACTGACATGGGTGGTTATCCTTCTTGAAAATCACGATAGTGCTTAGACGCCAGATTATAGTACTGTGGTGCTCTAAGCCAAATTTTTGTTTTATTTTATTATTATTTTCTTAGATGCAAATAATACATATCTGCATATTCTCTAAGATTTAAACTGGAGATCCCTGAGAATAAAATACGCTGCTTCAACTAACACGCTAAGGCAAAAAATTGAATCTTATATTTCAAGTGTCTAATCTTAGAAAAGGCAATCCTAAAAGAGCCATCAAGCCGCCAAGCAGGAAAACGTCAACTTCCATGGTGAACAAATAATTCACAACAAGTTTATGTACTATTATTTGAATTCAATAATGTATCAGTACTATTTTCACATAAAAGTCACATAAAAAGTAAATTAAGATTCTTCATATTTGTGCATATTAAGGAATGTAACATAATTCTGTTTTGAATTTTATAATTTGTTAAGGAAAGTAAATGAATGCATTTATCAAACTATAAGGTCCCCATGGGATCATTTTTATATTTTTATTTTTTATTTTTATTTTTATTTGTTTATATTTTATTTCATAATAAAATATATTTAGTGATATTAATTATTTTTAAAAGTACTCAAAATACTTTTGAATATTTTTAAAAATAATATTCTTCAATCTTGTCTCTACAAGAGGAAAGCACCCTCGTACAATGGTGAGAAACTCGTAGTGGAGAGAGTATGGAGGAGATTAGGAATAAGAAAGGGGAGCAAGTGAAAAATAGAGGGAAAAAAGAGGAAGAGAGATGAGTGAGTAGTTCCCACCTCTTTTTTAGGGGTTTGGGTAACCATTCTCACTCTTCTTGGGAGGTTTTTCGGTCCTCTAACCATTCTCCCTCTTCCCCTCTAGGCAATTGTCACTATCGGGGAAGTAGTTGACCGGAAGGATTAATTTGCTTGCTTTTAAAACTGAAGGTCATCACAAAAGCGCTTAGACGCTGAGAAGGCGCTGAGATTACAATATTGCGGTGCTGTATTATTTAAGTAGACAACTGACATTGATAGTTATCCTTCTTGAAAATCATGATAGTGCCTAGGCGCCAGAGAGATAGATAGAGAGAGAGAGAGAGAGAGAGGCTCCAACTGTACCTCTGAGTTATAAGCCACTAGCTTATAATTCAGAGGTACAGTTGGAGCCATCTCTCTCTCTCTCTCTCTCTCTCTCTCTCACACACACACACACACATGCACACACATCATCATCATCATCATCAAAAAAAAAAAAAAAAGAGAGAATATTAATTAGCTGGAAGATGTAGATCGTTCAGAGTTCTCTCGAGCTTATTGGCCTCTATAGGTCCTGATTGAAAGCGTCAAATGGTCCAATTTAGAAACGTTTTCTTGCAATGTGATATATATATATATATATATATATATATATATATATATATATATATATATATATATATATATATATATATATATATATATATATATATATATATATATATATATATATATATATATATATATATATTAGATTTGAAATGACTTGGATTTCCTTACTAGATTGTGTGATGTTACTTCGGGATACTAAATGAGAGATATTTTGGGTTTTAAGAATTTCTTTAATTAAATCTAAATAGACACCTTTTATGTGATTTATTAATTTAATGATATAACATTATTATTATATCTTTTTTTCTATGATGCATCGATACTTCTAGAATTAGTGGTGTGCAGTGTCTGATATATCTCCAATACATGTCAGTATTTCTCTAGCATATCTAATTAAAATAATGATTTAAGAATATCCGACACGTGTATCGCTAAATTAAAATTAAAACTATTTCAAATATAAGTTATAAGTTTATAACTTATAATCTATGTCCTGTGAATGTGAATAATGCATAGGTCTCCTATTTGAATCTTCGACCCACCTTCTTCCCATGGTGTGATTAGGGTTTCTCATATAATTATTGAGCATTGTAAATTATCGTCAACGATGCCTTCACCATCACTATCAGTTCTCAACAATTTTGCCCAAAATATTTTTTTTATCACCTATGACTTTTTTATCTTTAAAACTTCATATTAGACTTAAATATATTATCATTTTTTAAAATTTTAATACTTTATTTATTTTATTAAGATTAGATATATTATTTATAACTATTAAGATATAAGAATTATAATGTCATATATAACGAGTATCTGTGTTATATATTTTCAATAATAGGTGTCCCATATTTGTATCGTGTTATATTTATGATATCTTATTTCACTTATTAATTGTTTCTTTCGTTCATCTGTAGGCCAAGCTATTTTCTCATAATATTAGCCAAAGTTTTACTTCGAGCCAAAATTATAAAACATTGCAAGAAAACTTTTCTAAATAGGACCATTTGACGCTTTCAATCAGGAGTTATAGAGGCCAATCAAGCGAGAGAACTCTAAACAATCTACATCTTCCAGCTAATTAATATTTAAGTTTCTCTCTCTTTTTTTCCTTTTTTTTTTTTGTTGATGATCATGGTGATGTGTGTGTAATATTTTTTCGTTTGTGAGACAGAGAGAGAGAGAGAGAGAGAGAGAGAGAGAGAGGCTCCAACTGTACCTCTGAATTATAAGCCATTAAAAAGGATGCATGTCATCATTGTCGTGGATGGTATATGCTAATATCACGTGATCGATTCTCATCTCCATGTACAAAAAAAGTTCCATAAACTCAAAATTAAGATCGAATAGGGTTTTTATGGATCCAACGAATTCAAACTTTTAAAATAATTTGCCAAAAGAAGTGGATATAGGGTTTTCATGTGATTTCGAGTTTGTCCGAGAAGGTCTCTGTAATTTAATTTTTAAATGTTATATTTATTTAATATCTTATTTATTTATTTTTTATTTTTTAAATAAATCAAGAAATCTTAAAGTCAATATAAAAATAATTTTAAATTTTGATTATTTTTAGAAACAAAATCGCCATTAGTCGCTACTACTAATTTCACCCGTACTGGTTATTAAAGTCAGTGCTAGGAGTGGACACTTTTTTTTTTTTTTTGGAAGAATTTGAGGGCATTAGCTCAATTTGATTCCAAAAGTAATAAAAGTTACAATTACAAAATTGACATTAGACCTATGACATAAAAAACCTATACCAAAACATCATCCAGTTGAATGAGTATAATGTTATGACTGAGCTATTCCACTGAACCAAAAACCAAATAAACAGCAAAAAGAAAATAAGGCAACAGCCTTAGAAAGGAAGGACTCAGATCAACCAAAAGTTATAGGATTGCTTATCTGATATGGAAATCAGCAAAAGGAGATCCTGCGGTTTCCTTCGCAGCCATCCACTGTTTTTGACTTCAGATAGAAGCTTTGTCCGACCTAAGGTTTATGAAGGCCATCCAAAGATCCTTACAAGCGAAGCGTCGATCATCATAGTCCTTTTCCTTCCAAAAACACCCACTTAATTCTCGAAGATGGTAGTCAAGGATCGGCGATGGCCAAACGATGGTAGTGGCGGTACCGGCTCGGTGGTCGGCGATGATGGCCAAACAATGATGGTTTACGACGATGACCGGGGGCGAGGAAGCGGTGGTGGCGGTGGCAACGGGCGATGGAGATTGACGACGGCAAGGATTAGTGGTGGTGGCGTGGCGGCCGGCGGCTGGTTGGTAACCAACGGGGTGATCCAGAGTGGTGGTACGATTATGCCTGGAGGATTTTCAAACTTTAGAGCTCTCTCCTCTCTCTTGCTTGGCCTCCCCTCACATGAAGAATGAGGGGCTATTTATATATTGGAGGAGTGGCGTCTGTACACTGCAAAATCCGAACTCATCTCCATGACGGCTCAAAATGATTCCTTTTATCATATGATGTATTTTGTGTATTTGAATGCTCAAATGAAATTTTATGAGATCTTAGGCTTTAGATCCGCTCATCAAGACGCCTTCAATTTGACTATAAATACTCCATGTTTAAGTCGATTGATAATAAACGATATCGATTAGTCTTGATTGAATCGATTTCGCGTATTACATCGACTAGTAGAATTTTCAGGGTCATATTAATCATGAAATAAAGTTGTATCACACTCCTCTTAGATTTTAATATCTCAAAAATGAATCATTCCATTCGGTGATTCAACTCTGTTGGTTGCTAAATATGTATATATATATATATATATATTTAGAAGAATAGAAAGAAATGTTCAATACCTATCGCGCAATCTAAAAATCAGCAGAATATTAAATAATTAAAATAATAATAATATAATAATAAGGCAGTGTGGTCGGATTATATTATAGATCCTCAAAAAAAAAAAAATTAAAATGAATAGTCGAACTCTTCTTTTATACAATCTAGCTTAAAATTAAGCAAATAAATAACCTATCATCTCAGTGGGATCAATCCCTACTGAGTTCATAAAATAATAATTATTATTTTATTAAGACTTTTTTATCACCTATGACTTTTTTATCTTTAAAATTTTATATTAGACTTAAATATATTATCATTTTTTAAAATTTTAATACTTTATTTATTTTATTAAGATTAGATATATTATTTATAACTATTAAGATATAAGAATTATAATACCTTGTCTAACGAGTATTTGTGTTATATATTTTCAACAATAGGCATATCTCATATTTGTATAGTGTTGTATTTATGATATCTTATTTCACTTATTAATTGTTTCTTTCGTTCATCTGTAGGCCAAGCTATTTTCTCATAATATTAGCCAAAGTTTTACTTCGAGCCAAAATTATAAAACATTGCAAGAAAACTTTTCTAAATAGGACCATTTGACGCTTTCAACCAGGAGCTATAGAGGCCAATCAAGCGAGAGAACTCTAAACAATCTACATCTTCCAGCTAATTAATATTTAAGTTTCTCTCTCTTTTTTTCCTTTTTTTTTTGTTGATGATGATGGTGATGTGTGTAATATTTTTTCGTTTGTGAGACAGAGAGAGAGAGAGAGAGAGAGAGAGAGAGAGAGAAGGCTCCAACTGTACGTCTGAATTATAAGCCATTAAAAAGGATGCATGTCATCGTTGTCGTGGATGGTATATGCTAATATCACGTGGTCGATTCTCATCTCCATGTACAAAAAAAGCTCCATAAACTCAAAATTAAGATCGATTAGGGTTTTTATGGATCCAACGAATTCAAACATTTAAAATAATTTGCCAAAAGAAGTGGATATAGGGTTTTCATGTGATTTCGAGTTTGTCCGAGAAGGTCTCTGTAATTTAATTTTTAAATGTTATATTTATTTAATATCTTATTTATTTATTTTTTATTTTTTAAATAAATCAAGAAATCTTAAAGTCAATATAAAAATAATTTTTAAATTTTAAATTATTTTTCAGAAACAAAAATCGCCATTAGTCGCTACTACTAATTTCACCCGTACTGGTTATTAAAGTCAGTGCTAGGGAGTGGACACTTTTTTTTTTGGAAAAATTTGAGGGCATAAGCCCAATGTATTCCAAAATGTAAAGTATCAAGTACATGTGGATAACAGGAAAAGAAGACTATAAGAAAGAAAAACACAGGTTACACAACCAAAATTAAGACAGCCTACAGCCTACTGACAGATATCATGAACAAAATACACAGTGAAAATTAGACCGCCTCTAACTAGCAGTAAAAACCCAAAAAAGAAAGGGCATGGGATTGTAATTCGATTGTCGGCAACCGCCATCCGACGGTAACAAAACCATTTAGAATGGAAAGACATCCACAAAGAAAACCGGTAATAGCTAAAACCGCAATGAACAAAACCATAAGCATGAAGCACATATAGTCCAATGCAAAACCATATTTCCTGTGTAAACCCAAATAAAAACCATAAAAATGACTTCCAGAGAACCGTTGCAACCCTCCAGAGAACTGCAACAGGAACAGGAACAAACACCATTAGCATGAAGCACATCAAATCCATTACAGAGCATATCAGGCCTGTCCTTTCAGTCAAAAAGAAAGACAAGGTTTTTTCCTCCAAAACATCCCAAACACAACACTTCTTATACAACCAGCCACCAACTTCAAGCATAAGATAAGCCAATCCAATCCAATATCTGAAGCCAATATCAACACCAGCAATCCAAAAAAAAAAAAGACTCCAACCCGTATGTAAATGAAACGAAATCCAGAGAGAAAGTAAGCATCCCTTCCTGTAAACAGCATAGAACAAGAACTCCAGCTCCAACACCAAAAAGAAAAAAACTCCACCCCATATAGTAAGATAACCGTAAGGAGGGAAGAACCTCATCAGTAAACAAAGACAAACAACCGCACACAATCTCCCAACATAATGAAGGTTGTATTTATAAAAGATTAAAAACTGGACTCAGACTTTGATAAAAACCAGAAAAACCATCACGAAGCATACAGGATGAACAAATGCACCAATCACGCCTCCGGGTAACTAAAACCAAGGTTGCTATAATAAGCAACCAGGCTGTGAAAATGTTTGAATACCCTTGGGTAAAACAAAGTGTCATCATCGTCCAGATTGCACGCACGACCACCACTGCTGGGTCCCATACGCTTTTAATCGATAGCAAAGATAGAACATAGAAACTAATCGAATGGAATAGAAGGGGTTGGGGATTCTATTCCTCCAACTTAAGATGATTTGCATAACACTTGCTGGCCAGGATTCATTAACCTTCCATCTTGCTATTTTGAAGGCAATTCTATCTTTAATGTGATCAAGTAAGTCAGTGAGAGGAGAAACAGTATGAGTTATAAGCCTTTTATTTCTTTCTCTCCAAATACAGTAGACCAAAACAAAGAAGGAAAGAAAGTGAATTCTTTTGTCGATTTTATGCACATTTGGTTCTAAACTATTTAGAACTTGTTGCAAGGTAGATTGCATTAAAAAGAAATTGCCATTGGGTAAAATACTTCTAATCAGATGCATCGAATAAGGACATTCAAAGAAGAGATGTCAATGTGTTTCAGAGTCATGAAAACAAAACCTGCAAATTGATTGGATGCCAATCCCTCTTTTAGCAAGCAAATCAGAAGTTTTAACCCACCAAGATAAGCCATCTAACAATATATAGCATAATTATGACACGAAAACCGGATAGACTTGAACCAATTCTGAAGGTAAGTGCTCAAATAGAGCCCGTTTGAAATCCCGATTAGTGGGATTACGCAATCCATCCCAAGTAATCCAGTCATCACCACCCGCAATAGGTATAGAAATAATAGAAGCATATAACAGTGGATGTTCAACAGCAAAGAAGGAAGGAATTCTCCAATTTCCATCAGAAATGAAAGTGCAAAGCTTAGCATTTGTATAAGTAAGATGTAGGTGGCTGTCATAAGTATCCCTCATGGTCATTATAGATTGATTCCCACACCAAGGATCAGAAAGCAAATAAAAAGAATGTCCATTTCCTATGTGATAGTTTAATTTATCACAATAGCGATTTGCATACAATTTCATTTCCTTCCACATAGAGGAGACTTTGTGTATAGATGGATTCCAAATAGAACCATATTTCTGATTACACCATTTCGCAAAGAGAGATTCCAGCTTTAATGTTTTCCACATTGTTTTGATTTTACATAGAGAATTAAGAGAAAAAGCCGAGAGAATGCCTATTCCACCTTTTCCTTGGGTCAGATGTTTTATCCCAAGATATAGTAGTAAGTTTGTTTGAAACTCCATTATGATAGAAGAATCTTGAAGTGAGTGAGTAAATTTGCTTTAAAACACCTTTAGGAATGATCATAGATCTAAACCAATAAGATATGAAGTTGTTAAGATGATCTAAGTAATTGTAATCTTCCTCCAAGAGATAGAAACTTACACTTCCAACGCAAGCCATCTTTGCAATTTGTCAAATAAACTGAGAAGTTCATGAGTTTAGGAGATCCCAAGGTTAGGGGAAGACCCAAATATTTGATGGGGAAAACACTTTGAGTAATATTTAGAATACTACAAAGATTGTCCACCCCCCTTGAACCTTTAGAGAAACAAATGAGGGATTTTTCCAGATTAACAACAAGTCAGGTGTATTTTTTAATATCTCAAGGCAATTTGAGAGCCCTTGAATGGATATCAATTCAGTCACTAAGAGATCATCGACAAAAGCAAATGAGAAATTTGACAAGTTCCAGCAATCAAAGGTCGAATCTAAATAAGTTAACTTCTCTTTCAATTAAACAGGAGAAAGTGTTAATGGCTATGGTAAATGGGGATAATGGACAACCTTGCACGAGACCAAATTGAAGTAAAATAACCTTTGATTTCTCCATTAAGAATGATAGAGAAAGGGATATCAGTGATACATGCTTTCACCCAATTAATAAATCGACAAGGAAATCCAATAGCTTTCAGTCTATGAAGAAGAGCATCCACATTTGAATCAAAGGCCTTCCTAAGATCCCGTTTGGCTAGAAAAACCCCATGTGAATTGCTATGAAACAACTCATTACAAATTTCAGCCATGGTGATATTATCAATGTCCCTTCCTTTAATAAATGCATATTGAGTTAATTAAAAGAGGAAGTACTTTCTTCATCCTGGAAGCAAGAACTTTGGCAATAGCTTTGTAAAAGTGTTGCAAAGAGATATAGGTCAGTGAAATGGAGGTGGAATGTTTAACTTTAGGAATCAAAGTTATCAAGGAATGTTTTGACCTGTGCGGGAGCTTTTGGGTTTTGAAAAAATGACGAGCTGCATTTAAAAAACTATTCCCAGTAACTTCCCAAGAGGCAGAGAAAAATTTGGAAGTGAAACCATCTGCACCTGGAGCTTTATTCTCACTTATACTAAATAAGGCATTTTTAATTTCTTGATCACTAATATCGGCCTCCAAACTCATGATAGATTCAGAAGAGAGAGTATTGCCAATTGGGATATCCTGCAGGATGAAAGAGTCAGAGGAGTTCTTGAGATAATTACTAAACTCCTCGACTATGGAATCCGATCACATAAAACACCTTGTATGAAGCTCTCTAGAGCTTCTCCTTTCTTGAATGGAAAAGTATAGAAACTTAAGATCGTCATCGAGGAGTGAGCATTAACGTTGCTTAACCCATGCATCCTCCATATGGAGTAAAGTTATGTAAGATTCTTTAATAACCTTAGACTAGAAGGAGATCATCGGTTGGATGCCTTTCCAATTTTTCAAGAATATCTTTTGATTCCATTTTGCTTTTTTCAATTTGGAGTTGTAATGGTGATGAGTCTCATGGTATCTCTAAGAGCACTCTTAGCCTTGGATAATTTATTTGCAAGTACAAAGATAGGGTCACCAACCACAAAGTTCTTCCAAGCATCTTTGATAACTCCCAAGAAAAGCAGTGAGAGGGTCCAATAGTTTGAACATAAACCGATTAACCCGAGCAGTTAAATGTTGCATGAAAATGATGAGAGGAGAGTGATCCGATGAGAGAGGAGGAGGGACTTTATAAAAAGAAGAGGGAAATTTATCCAACCAAGCAGCATTGCAAAAGGCCCTATCAAGTTTACAAAAAATAGGATTGTTGGTTTGTTGATTGGACCAGGTATAGAGTAAACCTGTACTCGGGAGCTCGAGAAGTTCACAGTCTTGGACACAGGAGGAGAAGGAGAGGGTATTGGTAAGAGATAGAGGGTTACCACCCAACTTATCTTTATGGGAGAGCCCACAGTTAAAATCACCCATCAATAACCAAGGTTCCGTAATACCCACAGCAATCTCCCTAAGGGAGCTCCAGAGATGGTTACGAGATTGCAAATCATTGTCAAGATAGATATGTAAGGAGAAAAGGGGGTTCCCATTAGGCGAGGCAGAAGTGAATAAATTGATTAGAAAAGACTACGGTTGGAAATTTATACGCCGAACACCATTTTATCCAAATTGCCACCCACCGCCAATTCAAATTGGAACAAAGACGATTGAGAGGAAACATCAAGAACTTTCGTAAAAGAAAAGGGTCACTATATGAATCAATTAATCTTAGTTTCAGACAAATAAGATCCAACAATTCTTTGATCGTTAGCGATCTGTTTTACGGCCTTGAGCAGCTAAGCCTCTCACATTCCAAATACCTAATTTGGGAAAAATCATTGGGAAGGAAAAGAAGAGGGCTTTTTACCCTTTTTTTTACCTTTTTGATTGCAAACAGTAACAATAGAGCTTACCGTGGTATCTCCTCCCTCAGCGACTTTGAAGTCAAGAGAGGATTTTTCCTTTGTCCATACGACGGTGATCATATTGCTTGGGAGGGAGGAGGAAGATCGGGTAACAACACCAAGCTTTAATGGATCACCAGTGGAAAGGCTTCCCTCTAAAAAAGTATCCTGGGGGGTGGTATGATCTGCCGGAGCCTCAGATTTATCAGCAGGTAAGTGAGAAAGAGTGGGAGGTTGGTTGAGATCATCGGAGAGGACATTTTTTGAGATGCCAGGGACCTCCAATGCGGCATTATCATCTACCATGATTTCGCCTTCTTCTGATAAGGCAGAGAAATTGTTAACAAGAGAGAGTACATTATCTGGTTGGCGACTCAGGCTCCTCCCCCTGTTCTGGATACGCTTCGCAGTCGGCTTTTGAGGTAAGGCTTTATTCGAAGGACAAGAGGTATCACTGTGTGTAAAGGTATTACAGTGAGTGCAAACCGATGGCTTCAAAGATTATAGGTTGATTGAACTTTTTCCATTCATATTGATAGAAGAATTGGGAAGAGCGGAGGAAGGGTTAATGCACACGAGAGATGGGCGACGTGATCCTAGCTTTAGAAGCGTTAGATTGTCAACGGTAGGGGGATGCCAATTACACTTCGATCTTGAGAATCCATTCTCATTCCAACAGCACAAGGGGAAGTTAGGTAGCTTGATCCATAATGGGATCTCAGTCACTGGATCATTGGATGGCCGGAAATCCCAACTCCATACGGAAAATAAATGGCCTACCGTTAAGAAAGCAAGGCGTCACCACTGCATTGTAATCTTCAATACTAAATTTGAATAAAAGAAATCCCCTTCAAGTGATAACAACTCAAGATTCCCTTTAAACCGCCATTTTTTCTTATAGAGATCCATAAACGGACGTTTGCCAATAGCATGACCAACTAGAGACAAGTTCCACTCCTGCTGGCCCTCCAACAAATCTTCCTCAGAAAAAGACACTTCAGAGGAAACAGGTGGAATGAAGGAAAGTGGGAAGTCCCGGCTTTTTTCATTTTGAGCAAGTAACAGCTCTTTCCAGTTACAATGTCCACTGGAACCCTCCTTGGAAGGCCCTGCAAACAACTTTGACGGAGATGAAGAAGAGAGAGGCGGGAAGGAGTGATTAAGAGTAACCATTGCTAGAAAATTAAGGAACAGAGAGGGAACCTGACCCCTGGCTAAGAGCCAGAGGTCAGAAGTGGAGATGATTGGTAGGCAGGAGAGAAATGTTGGATTTTTTGGGAGAAGAAGGAGGAGGAGGAGGAAGGCGCCGGCGTCGAAAAACCCCTCAGAAGAAGAAGCCCTAGAAACATCGATGGTAAATAATGGGGGGTGGACACTAACTTTGCTATCGCTTTTTAATAACAATCAGTCTAAATAAATCAAAATGATAAATTTTTTTAATATCAAATACTCTTATTTTATATTAAAATATTAATAAAATAAAATAATCTCAAAATCTTAGTTTACTTCTAAAAAAATAAAATATTTGAAATGTAAATCATATTATTTTTTAAAATACTGAAAATTTTTTTTGAATATTGTAAATAATCTTAAAAAATTATCACTATCAAATATATTTTATATTAAATCAAAATATAAATAAAATAAAAGGAAATTAAAATATTAAAAATAATCTTAATTGGCCTTTAAACTACTTCGGTATTTTGCATGATTCACATTCGTAATATTTTATGCGATCAAAGTTTAAAATGCGACAAAAAAACTCATAATCATGAAATAAAGTTGTATCACACTCCTCATAGATTTTAATATCTCAAAAATTGAATCATTCCATTCGGTGATTCAACTCTGTTGGTTGCTATATATATATATATATATATATATATATATATATATATATATATATATATATATATAGAAGATGAGAAAGAAATGCGCAATACCTATCGCGCAATCTAAAAATCAGCAGAATATTAAATAATTAAAATAATAATAATATTGATATGACACTTAAAATACTACTTGTCGAAGCACAAATCTTGATGCTAAGAGCAGTCGATCCAAACAAACTCCAAGATCAAGACTTAAAATATCCTAAACTCGGTACGTTAAATCTCTAAATAGCTCTCAAACATGAAGTGTTTATAAATCGAAGGCCTCGACGAGCCGATCTAACGAGCCCAAGATCTCATAATTCGACTTCATTTGAGCATTCAAATACACAAAATACCTCATATGATCAAGAGAATCATCAGGTCATGGAGAGGAGTGGTTTTTTGCATGTATTTCGACGCCACCTCCAATCTATAAATAGCTCATCATTCCTCATATGAGAGGAGGCCAAGCAAGAGAGAGGAGAGAGCTCTAAAGCTTGAAAATCCTCCAAGCACAATCGTGCCACCACTCGACGGTTGTCAACCACCGCCGCCGGCCGCCGCCGTCAGCCGCCACCGCTGATCCTTGCCGTCGTCAATCTCCATCGGTCACCATCATGACAACCTTCATCGTCAGTGGTTGTTCTCCACTGTTCAGCACCATCTGCTACCACTAGCAACTGTTACAACCTGAACGTGATTATATAGGTGTTGTTGTCTGATTTTGAGATTCGCATTGTCAGCCTTTCTCCTATACAATTTTGTAATCCCGTTATCGGAAAAACTTGTACTCCAAAACAAATATATAAGCATTTTATCTAGCCCCGTGGTTTTTTCCCTCTTTCGATTTTTCACGTAAAATTCGGATTTTTCTCATTCACTTTTAAATACTGTGCTGAATTTCACAACAAGGCTAAGGCGTAAACTTTCACTCTACCACAACTGGTTTTCTAGCACGCAACAGTTTGGCATCGTCTGTGAAAAACTAATTCCCATTATTTCATCTTGTATGACCACCAAGTTTCCCAACAAGATCAAAACCACCATCGAGGTGGAGCATTTCAAGCTTTTAAAGAGCGCAAGCAAAGAATGAAGATTCATCAAACTGCTCCTTCGATTTTGTCTAAACGGGGCAACTCTTAATCTAAGATCGCCCATGTTAAGCATCTAATCGATTATCCTAAGAAACAAATCAAAGTTGGAGGATATTTCAACATTGAGAAGAGATATAGCTTTGCAAATTATGATTTTCCAATCATACTCATGGAAAACAAGACTAAGTTAAGGAGTAACCTACAACCACAAACGGATGTTTTGATTCGACCTCTTCCATACATGTTAACGCCATCGAGCAAAGACTTTGACAAACAACCTAGATAGGTCAAAAGGTCCAGTGGACTTCACCTCTTCCACATAGTTAACATCATCGTAATACTCGACAAACAACTCGATAGGTTAAAAAAATCCTCGGATTCAATTGACCTCATCCATAGTTAACGCCATCGTAACACCTTGACAAACAACCTCGGATAGGTCAAAATCTTCGGATTCAATTCAACCTCTTCCACACATGTACGTATGCAACACTCGACAAACAACCTCGATAGTCAAAATCCTCGCCCAATTCCTTTCCATATATGAATGTCATCGATAATACTGACAAACAACCTGGATGGTCAAATCTTCGGATTCAATTCAACCTCTTCCACATAGGTTAACATCATCTAACACTCGACAAACAACGCCAAAAAATCTCGGTTCAATTCGACCTCTTCCATACAGTGAACATCATCGTAACACTGACAAACAACCTGGATAAGTCAAAATCCTCGGATTCAATTCAACCTCTTCCACAAGTTAACATCATCGAGTAACACTCGACAAAACCTCGGATGGTCAAAATCCTCGCCGATTCCCAACCTCTTCCATACAGTTAACGCCATCGTAACACTCGACAAACAACCTCGATAGTCAAAATCTCGGATTCACTCCAACCTCTTCCATACATGTTAACGCCATCTGTAACACTCTTGCAAACAATCTCGGATGGGTCAAAAATTCTCAGTGGATTCAATTCGGCCTCCTCCTCACAAGTTAACATCATCGAGTAACACTCTGACAAACAACCTTGGATGGGTCAAAAATCTTCAACGGATTCAATTCAACCTCTTCCATACAGGTTAACGTCATCGAGTAACACTAAAGCAACCCTGGATAGGTCAAAATTCTCCGGATTCAATTCAACCTCTTCCATAGTTTAACATCATCGAGCAAACACTCGACAAACAACCTAGATAGGTCAAAAGGTCCTTGGTAGACTTATCTTCTACACGTTAACGCTATTGGGTAACGGTAACCTCGGATGGGTCAAAATTCTCGATTCAATTCGCTTCTTCCACAGTTAACGCCATCAAATAACACTCGACAAACAATCTGGATGGGTCAAAATTCTCGATTCAACATCTTCCATATACGCATCGCCATCGTAACACTCAAAACAACCGGATAGTCAAAATCCTCAACGGATTCAATTCGACCTCTTCCATAGTTAACGCCATCGAGTCACACTCGAAACAACCTCGATAGGTCAAAGAGTGACCGCCAATCAATTATCCAATAATCTTACGGCCACATCGCTGCCGCTGATCATCGCTGATATACATTTACATGTGCCGATTGCCGTGTTGAACCACCCCTTGCTGACCAATACGGAGCCATACCGACTATCGCTGTAATCTTCCACCACTATCGTTGCCGGTTATATAATATAATCGCATGTATACTGCTGCTGCTGTTGCTAACACTTTTGCAATATAAATTTCCGGTTATTACCATCGGCATTTATCTCGCTGACTTAACGCGCCATAGCTGATACTCGCGCTTCATTAATTATCTTGCTGGATAACTGTTGCCCTGATTACCACTGCTGATACTTTGCTATTGCTGATATCATTGCGCATTTACATTAATTTACTCCTTGCGGCCACTAACCACTCAATTACTTGCTGCCATTTGCCGCTGATTAATCTCGCTGAATTTTCATTTTTTATTAATATATATTATCGCTATCTCCATCATATGCTGGCTCATCGTTGTTGTGCTAATTAATCCATTAACCGCAACCACTGTCTCGCCACCAGCTGACACTGCTGCGATCAGGCACCATCGCTGAATCTCATATTACTAATTATTGTTGGTATCTCTCGCTGATTATCGATGCTGCCATCGTGACAATGCGCGGTTTACTGACTTTACACCGCTAACAGCTGCAAGTCACTGGCTATATCACGGTAATCTCGGTCACCACCATTATCGTAAGCATCTATGGCTATAATTATCGTCCGGCTATCCATATTATTGATGGTATTGCTGCCTTTGGATCACTCTGCAATCACTACTCACCAGCTGCCGGTACCGCTGCTGACCATCGCTGGCCATCTCAGCAAGACCATCATCGCTGATCTGCCGCCATCATCTCATCATTTTGGCCATCTCGCTACACTGTGTTGCGTTGACTACTGGCCGCTAATCGCTGCCGACTACGCATGGTCTTTTCCGAAGAAGAACGCTCTTTTCGAGGAAAATCGAGCTCACCAGATGAACTACCTGATCGCTTCCAAATGACCATCTTCAAGAAGAAGAGAAGGTGCCTTCTCCTCGCCTAAGAGGGTTTTATAATAAAGGCAAAATAATAAAACCATCAAAACCGCCTAAACTGCTCAAAATAGGCAGAAACGGGCCAAAACAAGCGAAAATGGACTTTGGCGTGGCGCGTTCTCTCCTACTCCGCCTTGGTCGCTCTGTCATTGACCAGCCCCGGCCGTCTGTCACGGCCATCCATGACACTCAGGCCTGACCTGCCTCATTCCGTAATCCATATGTACGTCACCGCCAAGGCCAAGACGCCAACCCACGGCCATTCCTTTTCCATGCTCCTGCCAGGATGCCAGCCTACCAGACACGCCTTCCGGCGCTGCGCGTCTGCCACTGACGAGTTCTATCGCGGCTATGGCGGCCATGCACGCATAGCCTGGCCGCCATGGGATGCCACACGCCGCTTTGAGCACTCAAGTCATACTGGGATGGGTCCTTAACCTCAATTCGCTACAGATACCACACATCCACACCGTGACTGCTCAGTTATAATTTTGTGCTCCCATGAAGATGTTCTCTTAAAATGTGTATAATGGACTCTCAAATTTCATGAAGAATTTATATTTTCATATATATATATATATGATTGAGATATCATCCAAAAATAATGATATGATACTTAAAATACTACTAGTCGAAGCACGAATCTTAATGCTAAAAGCAAGCTGATCTAAAGTTGAAACTAGTCGAGATCAAGCACTTAAAATATCCTTGGAAACTCTGGGATGTCAGTTAAATCTCTAAATAACTCTCAAACATGAAGTGTTTATAGTCAAATCGAGCGTCTTGACGAGCCAGATCTAAATAGCTCAAGATCTCATAATTCTGACTTCATTTGACATTCAAATATACAAAATACATCATATGATCAAGGGAATCATCATGAGCTGTCCGATGGAGAGGAGTGGTTGATTTTGTATGACAGAGACGCTCCTCCACCTATAAATACCTCATTCCTCATATGAGGGGAGGCCAAGCAAGAGAGAGGAGAGAGCTCTAAAGCTTGAAAATCCTCCAAGCACAATCATGCCACCACTTGACGGTTGTCAACCACCGCCGCCGGCCGCCGCCGTCAGCCGCCACCGCTGATCCTTGCTGTCGTCAATCTCCGTCGGTCACCATCATGACGACCTTCATCGTCAGTGGTTGTTCCTCGCTATTTATCACCATCTGCTACCATTAGCAACTGTTACAACCTGAACGAGATTATATAAGCTGTTGTTGTCTGATTTTGGGATTCCCATTGTCAGCCCTTCTCCTATACAATTTTGTAATCCCGTTATTGGAAAAACTTGTACTCCAAAATAAATATATAGTGGAAGCTTTTTACTGGGCTAGGCCCCGTGATTTTTTCTCTCTTTTCGAGGTTTTCTACATAAAAATTCTGGATTTTTCTTGTTCACTCTTTAAATACTTGTGTGTGGATTTCACAACAAGGCTAAGGCGTAAACTTTCACTCTACCGCAACTGGTTTTCTAGCACGCAACAAATATAATAATAAGGCAGTGGTCGGGTTATATTATAGATCCTAGAAAAAAAAATTAAAATGAATAGTCGAGCTCTGGTTTTATACAATCTAGCTTAAAATTAAGCAAATAAATAACATATCATCTCAGTGGGATCAATCCCCACTGAGTTCATAAAATAATAATTATTATTATTATATAAAAAGATATTATGAAACTAAAAAAATAAAAAAATACAAAACAAAATTGATCTTAAACGAGTCTAACATCCAAAAGGCTTGTTGTAGAGAAAAAGATCTCCATAATCACAAAAAGCCATTGAGTTAATGAGAATACTGGATAACAGACAAGCATCATTAATCTTTCTCTTCATTGTAATTATGTGTCAGCCTATAGGCAAGGCAGCCTAGCAAATTTCCTGCATTTATGATAGAAAAGAAGTTGAGGAAACTTGAACTAAACTTGGAGTTTAGAGATAGCTTAAAATGAAAGCAATCCATTTCAGTCCAAACGTTGGTGAAACCTCTATAATAAAATGTTTCAGGAGTAAGGAAGTGAGAGTTCTTATTTTAGCAGAATATGCATTTTGAAGTCTAAAAGAATGATCTCTGCAGATACCTCCACAGCAAGATGAACAAGGAAAACTTCTACCACAACATCTACCATCAGATGCTCAAACACAAAATAACCCTTAACAAAATGATCTTTGATAACTTGTTGATAAATTGTCAGTTAATTAATCAAATTAAACATAACCTATATTAATAATCCAATGAAAACACGTCATGACGAAGTGTGATGATATTTCATTTAAGGATCTGTTAAAATTCCAACATAAATCTAGAAATGAAAATTGGTTAATAGAAATTCAAATACAAACACCATCGATTTCTAGGACCATAAGAATGTGAGTGAAAGAAGAGAAGTCACAATTGAAAATACAGTTGATTCTATGCCCAGAGTCAAATCTTCTCCAGTATTCTTTAATCTGTTGAATTTCTTTGCTTAAAACAACATTTAGGTTATAACTAAATCATACAATTTTCACCTTTATGAACCTTCCAAATCTCATCCAAACTCAGAATTGTCCTTCTTAACCTTACAGGAGGGATTATAAATAGGGCTATACATAATTCGATTTAAACCGAAAATCCGATTAAACCTGAACCGAAATTTTAAATTTGGATCGGTTTTTTAATTTTATTTTGGATTTCAGATTTAATTTTAGCTAAATTCAATTTTTGGATTATGGATCGGATTTAAAAATTTATAATCCAAAAAACCTGAAAATCCAAAATTTTGCCATAGCGCCTTAGGTCTAAAGACTAAAGACAAGAAGCTTGGTTACGCAGCAGCCTTTGTTTCAGTGTGCTCCTTTTCCTTCTCATCAGCTGCTGTAGGAGCTCCTTCTTTAGATTTCTCGTCACCTTTGCTTTCCCAGACGGTGAGTTTCTCTAGTACTACAGCAGCGTCATCGGCTTCTTTGCTTTCTTTTTCCTCTCTCTTTCCAATAGCTTCGGCTTGCTTCTCAACCGTCTCCATGAACAACTTGCAGTCTGAGATAACGAGAACAGTTGGAGATAACCATATGAAATTGATATTAGCAGAAACAAAACATTAATGAGTAACAACCTACCTCAAATATTAATACAAAAGCAACATTTTAAGACAGAAGAATCATAAATGACTTCCTTCTACATGACTGCTGTCAATTACAGAGATGAGTTCAATATATTCGTACAAATTATTGACATGAAAAGCATAGATCAGCAATTCCGTAAAATAAATTTGGTGGACACGAAAATTCTTGTAATTGCAAATATATGTCAAGTATATGCTTTTACAAAAGAATAACAGAGCAATAGGGTTCTAAAATTATAAGCAAGTAAACCATACCCGGATGCACCAACTAATAGGCGATATTAAAAGACTACTCATCCACACTAATATCCATTAGTTCGACTTCTCAAAGATATCCTTAACCAATTTAATCACCAAAACAAAATTCACGATAGATTCGAAATTTAGCCAAAAATCCAAAAAAATCAAAATTTTAACAAAACTGTGAAATCTGCCTTTTTAATTAAATAAGGTTTTCATTTTATTATTTTAGGTTTTTCAAAAACCAAATCCAAAATTTTTTTTTTTATTGGATTCGATTATATTAAATCTTATATGGATCAATTTTTGATTACAATTTCAAACCAAGCAATTAGCAAATTAAAAAACCAATCCGTCCAATCTGACCAAATGCACACTCCTAATTATAAAGTCACATGTCAGGCTTTTATACACTGATTAATTGTCGTAATCAAACTATTACCCGCTTATCATCTCCAAATATTTTCTCATCTGCCGTCACTAGATTGTCACTTGACCAACTAAGTGCACTGCTATTGCTAACCATCCTGTTGGACTATCCTTATTACCTACCACTATCATTGGACCACCATTGGTGCTCAACCATAGTCACTCGATCTCTTTTGGTCATTTATCTTGTATCACCTAACTTCAACTACATATCCTTGGATGACTGACTACACTCACCCAATTTCTATGCCCAATTTTGATCTTTTAGCTACAATCACTAAATATGGTTGCTCAACCTCTAACAACTGGCTACAGTCGCTTGACTCGATACCCAATTATAATCTTCCAATTATAACTACTCATGCTCTCATGATTAATTATTATCATCGTGATTATAGTCACCTGACAATGGTTACCCAACCTACAATGCAGACTATTATCATCCATCCTTTACTACCTAGTTATAGCTGTTCAATCTTTGATAGTCGACTATAGTTGTCTAACCTCTAATGATCAACTATAATGGCCCAATCATCATCACTTAAATGTAGTCGCTTGACTATTATTAATAGACTATCACCTCTTTACTCATCATCATTTGATAATAGTCACCTAACCAAAGTGCCCAGTTATATTCTTTTAATCATTATCATTTTGCTACATCAACACCTTTTGACTTCATCATTCACTATTGCTAATAACATTGATGCAATCCATCACTTATACTATTAATCCGCATCATTGACATACAATATCACATATAAAGTTGATACATGTTGTCAATCCACGCCATTTCTTATAAGATTAATATACACAATCAAAACTACCATCACCCATAACATTGACACACGGCATCACTAGTAAGATTGATGCACATTTTGATTGCAACTCTAATTTTCAACATTAGTGTTAGAATTATACTTAACTTTTTTGATCTAATCACCTTACGTCAAAAGGGACAATCAAGCAGGCCATAATACACTCTTTGAAAACAACTTTAATACCTTGAGCCTTCATCAACTTTCATATGGAAGGCAATTTTTTTATAATTTATATTTATTGTAACAATCTCTTCTAATGTAGAACATCATGTAAATAAAATAAATTAGAGCTAATGGGTGGGAAGTAGGCCCATTACAAGAACCCAATTAGAAAGAAATAATTAAATTTTAAATTTTATTATTTACATTTTAGGTTTAGATTTTATAAGTTATGATTTTTGATATTGAGAACATGTATGAGTTGATCATTACTAAACTAATGGATAATAAAAATGAATTTTTTAAGGCAGTTGCCACCTTTCTCCATTAAAGACCACCCACACATTTTCATACCAAACTTTATCTATTCTATTTTATGAATGATGGTCATTATAATCCTTATAAATAGGGCTATTATGTAATAAAATTTCTCAACCTCAGAATTGTAAAATTACTATCAAAATTTTATTTCTCTTTGTGTTAGTGCTTGGTGACCTAACTTAGCCTTTCCTTAGAGGAATTGGTCTTTTATCTTATAAGTGTTCTATAATTCCCACTTAAAACTTCTCCTAAATCATTCTTATATCTTCTGTTATATCCTAAATAACCTCTAAGCCTAGCCATCTATCATTCAAGTCCTTAAACTCACTCATAAATCTTTCTTAAGACACATAAGCCAAACTTAGTGGACAACTACCTGTTTTATTCAATCTATTAACAATACTTTAATCCATACCAAATTTGATTAAATGCCCTAGAATATAAGTTCACATCATTTACTAACTCTCACTACATTTTATTCTCAATTAGAGTTCCTTAAGCCTTTTCTCAAAAGAGATATTTTAGATCAACTAAAATTAGCCTAATTAGACTAATTTCAATCTTCTCTCTACTAAATCTTATAAAAGGCCTCATTTTCCCTACTAAATCACTTAAAAGGATAATTTCTAGTAGTTTACTTTGATTACATTATCATGTTTTATTTTGATAAAGATTAGTGCATCGTCATCTTAGGTTAGTTTTTGATAAGCATAAAGAAGAGAAACTCTATATCAATTCGAAGAAGTATTTTTTTTAATGAGTAAAATAATCAAATTCTTGAATTATATAGTTTTCACTTTCAGCCTTAGGCCTAATCCCACCAAAGTTAAAGCCATCATAGCTTGGACAATTTCAAAACATACTTACATTAGGTGATATAGAAGCTCTTATCTTCATAAGCCAAGAAACCATTGACATTATAAGATATACTTTCCCTTCCAATCCCTCATCTTACTCTTCAAATTGCTCATCCACACATGGATAAGAAAAATAGATATACCCATCATTGATGTCCTTCATGGAGAAGAGATGGCAAAGGTAAGTGTTGTTGTAGGGAATCTTCCCTTCCTTATATACAAGGTTATACATTAAAAAGCATTTGGCGTGATTTAAGCATGGATGAGTCCATAAAAATTATAATGACAATCAACGCACTAAAAAATGTGAGTTGTAGGCCTAGTCTTAATTAGTTAAAAAAAAATAATTTTTCATCATGATAAGATTTAAAGTGTTTTTATTACTTTGGCAGTCACATGGTGAAATATTGTCACTAAAATAATAGAATAATCAAATAATATTAGTGGTTAGAGAATTAGCGGCTGAGACTTGGGTGCACTCACCCTCCATGAGGGCCTTCCAAAATTTCGTAAGTAAAGTTGCATGACTTAAGCACAGATGCATTAAGAAATTGAGAAACAAGAGATTGTATGTGTGAAGAGAGAGAGAGAGAGAGAGAGAGAGAGAGAGAGAGAGAGAGAGATAAATAGATAGATAGATAGATAGAGGGAGAGAAATAGAAGATAATGCAAGGAGCAAATGAAGACCATAAAAACATTATGAATGGCTAAATGAGTTTTTATGAAGAAAAAATGGGATTTTTAGGGCTAACATCACACCTACCATAAATGCTTAAGATCTTTGTCCATGATTACAATAAAGCGGGCCTATTTCAAAAAGAATGAAATAAACAATCTTGGTAATTAAAATAAAAACTTGAAAAATAAAAACATGAGTTACATGATAGTAACAATAAACATCAATCACATAACATGAAATGAAAATAGTATAGTTCCATAGATATATCCACAAAAGTGACTCTACCCTTACTTGCTACCAATTAAAAAAAAATAAACAAAATACAATAGTACATCAAGCAAAATATTCTCATTCTTCATAAAATAAACTAGCCTCTAATTAAAAACTTATTCATATTAGTTGAAGTAATGATAATCCTTAGTTTCAAAAATAAACTTCTTAATGAATAGATCTAATGACTCTAATGAGGATTCTAGGGGAAATCACTTTTTTTTCTTATTAAAATAAAAATTTTCTTCTTTTTTCACTTTAGCATGGACTAATGCCATAGAAAATTCATCCTCATGGTTATACACACAATCTTGTGTGGAGGCTGGAGATAACTTAAACTCAGCAATCTGAAGTAGTAAGCCAACCCTATCATAAAATGAAGCTAAGTGAATCATGAGTCATTAAAGGTGCTATGAGACTTCAAATTGTGCTTTTATGGAGGATAGAACATAAAAACTCGACCTTAGTATGCACTAATCCAAATTATTTTGATAGTCTCTCTAATGATCATAGCAACCAACTCACCCTCGTGGTTACTAATTCTTCTTGCTTAAGTAATTCATATGGTATTTATCAAAAAAGTTAAAATGTGGAAGCCCTCTACTCAAAAGTATTAAGAAGATCAAAGATATGACACCACTATAGATCTTTTACTCATGAGCAAGAGTTGGAGGCTTTGACCTTTTATTATATTAGTTGATGACCTATAAACTCACTCTTAGTCAAATGAATCATGGGCTCACTCAGGGTGGTCAATAAAAAAATACTACTGGGATAACTCTCTCTATTATTAAAAAGTAACCAACCTTATCTTTAAGAGCTATTGTTGCTATTTGTTACTATTCAACTCTTTCTTGTAAAAGAACTAAGAAATTTGTTGGCTCCATTGAATGAAATGAGATCTCATGTAAATTAAAAAAAATTTAATAATTCATTTATTGTGTATAAGATAAGATTTCTAGAGCAGAAGCCACTATATTCACTATCAAGTTAGTTGTTTAACTCATTAAGGGAACACTTGGTGCAATAAGATAAGTGAGTGTTGAGGCAGTATCTACTTGATCAAGATCATAATTAAAGTTCTTCCTCCTCCTCTCAATACGATGTCTTCTTGTCATCCTTTTTTTAGATCAACTTATTTGCATTTGTGAAGAATTCTTGGTTGTAACTCAAGATTTGCAATATTTATTACTTTTGTTGGAAGTGACTTAGTAATTCTAGAACATATAGAGCTACAAAGCTATAGTGAAAAATGAGTAAGAGAGTGAGAATAACAAGCTTCAAATGACAATATTCAATGCATACTTATAGATCTCATAGTTGTTGATGAATTGAGTAGTTAAATCAATGCCATTATTAAAGCATCAACAGATCATTGCTTCCAATACAAGAATCAAATATGATAGCAACATCTATCAGCATTTCATTTACCAATCAATAAAATAAATAAATATTTTGATTAATTTATTATTATTAGTATAAGTCACTTTCTAATGATGCAAGAGATTCAAAAAAGTAAATGTACATATAAATATGTCAAAAGTCTGATTTCTTCAATCTTAAGATGCATTCACCGAAGGCGAAGGTGCTCACTAAAACCATAGTGGGTTTGCTAGGGTTACTTTGCCTAACTCAAGGGGTCACTTTTCATAGTCAAAAGATCACTTGCCTCAATTAGAGGGCCACTCACCTGTTAAATAAGAGCTTCTCGCTCATGTCTACAAGATCTAAACTAATGACTTAACAAGTCATTATTCTCTTTCGAAGTCTCATGACCACATCTACTTAATTTGTGACTTCTTTTAATCACTCACCTAAGAAGTTGTCTGTATGTACTCATTGTAAATTTGACCATTATGTCCATGTGTTTATAAAGATCTTTTCATGCATTGTAAATATTACCATTATGTTTGGATGTAACATCTTGTGTAGCACCTAAACCCTATAAATACAATGTCTAAAAGCTATTCTTTTTTTTTTTGGATTGACAATCATTCATTGCACTTTATGCTAACAATAAAATATTCAGAGCTTCTCTCTTTAAGTCCTTTCATTCTCAGCTTTTTACTTGAAGTCTCCGTGATAAATTCTTTTTAGAACAAGATAAAAATTATTTTGCGTGTGAGAGGTCAATATATATTTATTTTAGGGAGAAAAACTGGGTTTACCTAGTAATAATGCTCCACTATATATTTGCTTTGGAGTACAAAGTTTAAATCTTCCTCACAACAGGATTACAAGATTATATGTAAGAAATCGATAACGGAATTCAGAAATAAACATAGGTATGCGGGCAGAATGACAATTGTTAATGGTAGTCGGTGATAATAATAGGTGGCGATCGTCGGTAATGATGACGATGACGAACTTCAAACTTCTAGTTTTCTTCCAAGTTCACTTCTAGCTCCTCCTCTCTCCCTCATGATAAGAATGAAGTTCTATTTATCGGATTCTGAAGGAGCATTTGTTCAATATAGCCAAAATCTCAAAACACTCAATTAGATTGTTCATATCAATTCATTTGATCATAGATAGCTTTTTTGGTGATTTGACCATTCAAACGATCTTTGATTTAAGTGATCTTATGCTCGTTAGATCCATCTCATCGAGCCACTCAATTCAACTCTAAACACGTCAAATTTGGAAGTCATTCGATTATCCAATCAGTGTTTTGAAATTTTCATATGTAACTTTTGGGCTTGATTCGAGCTTATTTCGGCTCAATTTGACCTGATTATAGCATTGTTAGTCCCATCTTTTTGAAACGTTGGAAAAATTTACATATATTATTTTAAAATTTATCTATGATTTAATATGATATATCATTTGCCCTCCTATTTTTGGATGGTAAATCTTATTTCATCCAAAAAATATATTAAAATTTCTAAAAATAAAATCACTTTAGCTAAATATTATTATGATTTATAATATATATATAAATTGATACACAAAACACATACACACACACACACACACACACACACACATATATATATATATATATAATATTATTATTTTTTTTATTATTCTTATTATTTTTGGGGTGACATTTGATTTGAAGGAGAAGGGGCAGCAGGCCCCTAGATTTTTTCTTAGAGAGAGAGGGAGAGAAAGAGATGGAAAGAGTGGGAGAGAGAGGGATGAGAGAGAGAGAGAGAGAGAGAGAGAGAGAGAGAGGAAGAGAATATTTTTTTTAAAAAAAAAGATGAATAGCTTTTTTAATGACGAATATAAAAAGTTTTTTTTAATGATGAATACGAAGAGTTTTTTTTAAATGAGAAATATGGAGAATTTTTTATTTAGAAGATGAAGAGTTTTTTTTATAAATATCCTTAAGTTGATGGGAGGGGGAATCACATATCTTCTTTTCTCCTCTGGTAGCCTCCACTAACCTATATGATGGTGCGTGACCTCCCTCGCAGGCTTCAGTTCTCCCTGAGCTCGAGGTTTGAAACTGACCTAGTTAGGTAGCACGTATCTCAAATTCAGTAATGGGGCATAATCCAGTAAAAATGCTCCACTATATATTTGCTTTGGAGTATAAAGTTTAAATCTTCCTCACAACAGAATTACAAGATTATATGTAGAAAATCATGATAATAGAAATTCCAGAAATAGGTTACAACAGGTATGCGGCAGTAGTTGGGCTGTAACAATTGTTGGTGGTAGTCAGTGACAATAATAGGTGGTGATCGTCGGCAACTGGGACGATGGAGAACTTCAAACTTCTAGCTTTCTCTGAAGCTCACTTCTAGCTCCTCCTCTCTCCCTCATGACAAGAATGAAGTCATTATATAGGATTCTGAGATGAGCATTTTGGTCAATACAGCCAAAATCTCAAAACACTCAATCAGATTGTTCATATCGATTCATTTGATCATAGATAGTTTTTTTGGTGATTTGACCATTCAAACGATCTTCGATTTGAGTGATCTTATGCTCATTAGATCCGTTTCATTGAGTCACTCAATTCAACCATAAACACGCCAAATTTGAAAGTCATTCGATTATCCAATCAGTATTTTGAAGTTTTTATATGTAGCTTTTGGGCTTGATTCAAGCTTATTTGGGCTCGATTTTACCTGGTTATAGTATTGTTAGTCCCATCTTTTTGAAATGTTGGAAAAATTTACATATATTATTTTAAAATTTATTCATGATTTAATATGTTATATCATTTACCCTCTTATTTTTGGATGATAAAATGTATTTCATCCGAAAATATATTAAAATTTCTAAAAATAAAATCACTTTAGCTAAATTGATACACATAATATATATATATATATATATATATATATATATAATTATTTTTTTTTATTTTTATTATTCTTATTATTTTTGGAGTGATGTTTGATTTGAAGGAGAAGGCCGCCCCCTAGATTTTCTTTTATTTTGCCGAGAGAGAGAGAGAGAGAGAGAGAGAGAGAAAGAGAATATTCTTTTTTTAAAAAAAAAGATGAATAATGTTTTTAATGACGAATATAAAAAGTTTTTTTTAATGGTGAATATGAAGAGTTTTTTTTAAAAATGAGAAATGTGGAGAGTTTTTCTTTAGAAGATGAAGAATTTTTTTTAAATATCCCTAAGTTGATGGGGGGGGGGGTGTTTCACATCTCTTCTTTTCTCCTCTAGTAGCCTAACTATCTATATGACGGAGACCCCCCTGTAGCTCCTCCCCGATCTCGGGGTTTGAAACCTGACCTGGCAAGACGATCTCAAATTCAGTCAGTGTGCTTCTTCCAACTTTCTATAAATAATCCTCTAGTGACCTATATCCGATGTGTGACCCCTGTTTCAGCTTCACCCGGGTTTGAACCCACTGGTTAGTGGCGTATCCCAAATTCAGCCTCCAATGTGATTATGGGATCTTTTTTTTGAGTAAAAGTTAAAATTATCCTGGATATACAGTGCATAAATTACTTTCATAGGATTTAGTTTTATCCTTTATGCCTATTAAGGTCTTTGCTCCATAGTATAAAATGTATATATTTTTCTATAAAATTTTTGCCCCCTAATGATGACAGTAATCATATATCATTTTTCAAACTTTGACTTTGAAAGGATTATGATTTATATATATCTCCTAGGATTTTTGGTATATTTGTATCTTTTGAGGTTTTGTTTTTATTTTAGTATACCTGTGCTTTCTAAGGCTTTTGTCTTCTGAGGTTTTTAATATACATGTATCTTCTAGGGATTTTATCTTTTGAGAGTTTTGATATACCTGTACCTATGCCTTCTGAGGCTTTTGCCTTCCAAGATTTTTTATGTATCTGTACCTTCTAAGACTTTTGCCTTCTAAGATTTTTGATGAGTGGAGATCCTATCAATCATTTGCTCTCTTGGAGTCTTTGTAGTGAGGACCTTGTTCACCACTAGCTTCCCATCGAGGCTTCTTCACGGGCATGTATTCCAGGGTTTATCAGTGGAGACTTTATTTACCACTTACCTTCATGAGGTCTTTCTAGTGAGTACCTTGTCCAGTACTAGCTTCCCATATAGGCTTCCCCATGAGTATGCATTTTAATGGGTTTTATTGAATGCAACAAATGAAGATTTCATTGATAATAAAAACTTATTTAGAAAATAAAGTCTTCTAAACTTTTCAATAGAGTAAAAAAAGAAACCTAACTTTCTTTAGCCACTACTATGGTGAGATCTTTCCTTAGATAAATATTTGTGATATTTTTTACTCAATATCTCCAATAATTTCTTTATCATGATTCCTCTGATCTCCTTTTTGATGGTCTGTACGTTGCTCCAACAAGTAGCATCCTAGATATCCTTGTCGTACTAAACGTTCAATTTCTTCCTTTAGATGAACATAGCTTTCAATTGAATCCCCTTTCGAATGATGAAAGTGACAATATTGTGATTAATTTCTATCATTGGATTTCTCAATGGTTTTGGCCATCAAAGATATTTAGAATTCTGAATCTCCTTTATCATATAAGTCCTAGACGTATTTAGTCAAGTATAACTATGACTAACGTAATGTCGTCGATCTTTTCAATATATATATATATATATTGAAATACGGTTGTAACATCTTTTGATGCATACTTACGCTTAGAGTTATTCTCAAATTGTCTTCTATAATCAGTAATAGCTTCATCAGCAGTAATTTGTGCCTCTACTCAATGAATAAGATTAGCATAAGATCGCACTGTATCTCGTATTAGTGAAGAGTAGAAAGGCTCGGGTCGAAGACCTCCAAGAAAGACACCTCAGAGTAGTTCTAGAACTACTCATGGAATTTGACAAGTTTTAGAAGAGAATCTTTAAAAGTATTATTTAAGGGTTTCTCCTTTATTTTGGGGAATCCCAGAAAGATGAGAAGAGTCTTTGATGTTTTTTTAGATTTGAGATAAATTATTCAATAAAGAGTTTAGCTAATTGAGTAAAGTTAAGAATAGTCCATTAGGGGAGGTAATAAAATCATGTATGAGCTTGCCCTTTAAGAGTGATAAAAAAAACTTGGCAGAACAAAGTATTAGGGGCTTGTTGAATATGCATAATAATTCTGTAATAATCGATGTGCTCATAAGGATCAGAGGTTTCATCATAAGGTTCAATGTTAGGTAGTTTAAACTCCACCGGGATCGGTTGTTGAAGAACCATATCATGCAAAGAAGAAGATTCTTGAATACTCTAATGAGGGATGAACTATTTTTCTCTTAACAAAAATTCATTTCGAACAAGTCCTTGTATTTCATCTCGAACAACTTCATGAGTTATCTCCATGAAATGGTGATGATTCAATCCTATCAAAGAGGTAGGGGATTCAAAGTTGATCGGGCAAAACGAGCATGATTAGTTGAGCTAACAATATAATCATGATCCATATCAGGATGATGTATGGGGGAAATTTCCATATTATTACGAGGGAGTTCTTCATGAGTTTCTTTAATAAAATTAACTCTATCATGTTGTTGATAAGGTCAATTTCCTCTAGTTTGTGGTGACATTATCGGTTGTTTCGCTCCTAAAAAGAGCTGAAGGATTTGAGCTTGATATTTCTCCATTCTTCGCATGCGCTCCTCAAAAGTATAAAGTGCTGCACCTGGTTGGTGGTTTCGATCTTGTTGAGAAACTTAGTTGTCTGATATGATAAAGTGATGAGAATCTCCTTCTCATAGACGGTGTCAAACTATTGCGTGCATAAAAATCAGTAGCGGTAGAATAAAACTTCACGCCTTAGCTTTGTTGAAAAATCCAACACACACATAGATATTTGAAAAGAGAACAATAAACTCTAGAATTTTTACGTGAAAAAATCTTAGAAAGAGGGCAAAAACCGCCGGGCCTAGCCTAGTAAAAGTGCTCCACTATATATTTTCTTTGAAGTACAAAGTTTAAATCTTTCCAACAACGAGATTACAAGATTGTATATAAGAAATCCAGATAATGAGAATTCCAGAATCATGTTACAATAGCTATATGACGGTAGTTGGGCTGTAGCGGTTATTGATGGCAATCAACGATGATAATAAGCGGCGAGTCGGCGAAGACAGTAACTTGATGCTTACAAACTTCTAGGTTTTTCCCCAGTTCACTTCTAGCTCCTCCTCTCTCTCATATGACAAGAATAGGGTTCTAATTATATGATTCTGAGAGGGGCATTTTAGTTATTATAGCTAAAATCTCAAAACACTCTATCGGACGATTTATATCGATTCATTTGATCATAGATAGTTTTTTTAGTGATTTTATCATTCAAATGATCTTTAATTTGAGTGATTTTAGGCTCGTTTGATCCGTCCCGTCGAGCCACTCGATTCTACTATAAGCACGTTAAATTTGGAAGTCATTCGATCATCCAATCAGTGTTTCAAAGTTTTCATGCGTAGCTTCTGGGCTTGATTCAAGCTTATTTAGGCTCGATTTGACCTGATTATAGTGTTGTTAGTTCCATCTTATTGAAATGTTGAAACAAAATTACATATATTATTTTAAAATTTATCCATAATTTAATATGATATATCAATTTTATATCTTATTATTGCATCCTCTTCACTTTCATTTATAGCTTTTAGAGAAAAGAAATCTCACGCCATTTATAGAGCGATTGTTTCTTATATTCTCTTTCCAGGTATGTTACAAAATTTTTTATAAAACTCTGCACTTCTCAAAACCATTTTGACGTATAGCTTGTTCACAGTGTTGTTTCAATAAGCTTATGATGTTCTACGATGTCTAAGAATTAAATTTTAAAACTGAAATAAGTTCAATTCTCAAATTGCCACAGACCTAAGTTTATTCTTGGTTAAGTTCTAAAAAACAAAAAATTGAGAAGTGTCTTCGTGTGAGTTATTCTCTGCAAATCTTTCAGGGATTTTAAGTGGATGGAGATTTTAGATAAAGAAGTTCTGTGCTCTTTTTTTTTTTTGTTTTTTGTTTTTTGTTTTGAAAACTCAATAAAAAACTAAAATTATTAAATTCTTCGAATACTTAAAAACAAATTGTTTGTTGTTTTCAATTGGCTAGCAAGATAATTTAATATAAAGCAAACTACTAAATTACTCATTTGATAATTGCATTATACGACACATTTTAGAATACTTTGCGAAGTGTGTTGATTATTTTTTACTATTTTGTATTTAGATTATGAGCTAATGTATTCATTAATAAATGATTTTTTTAAGAGATTATGAATAAATTAGAAGGCGATTTCCTGATCATCATTAGAATTTTGGAAGACATCAATTTTTCATTTTATTTTTATGTTTAAAAAAAGTAATTATAAATAAGTTTAGTTGTCTTGAGCATTTTAAAATATAATGTATTCTCACACTATAAAAGCATTTCAGTTGTTAAATCATGATCACTAAGCATTGTTGGTATTCTTGTCTGATTATGACTATTATCTTCACCATTTTCAACTACGATTAATTATTTGTCATCACTATCATCATTATAGTTATTATCTCACTGCCCATTATTGTTGCTCTGCTAGCTATCTAGTCGTTTATATAAATTAATTCATTCAATATTTAATAATAATGTTGCAGCATGCATTTAAACATTAGGTTTCGTCTAGAGGCAGCTAAAGGCACAATGTAGCTGAGAGCTTCAAAGGACAACAACATAATGAGTTAACTGCTTAGTTGAAATATATATTAGCACCTAAGTTCTCATCATTGCTCAACAAAATAAGGAATATACACCAAAAGATAGTCCTTGTGTGGTGTACAAAGAAAAGAGGAGAAAATAGCATCCAATATAATATGAAATGTAGCATTCATGTAAAATCAAAATAAACAATTAAGTTGAACAAAGAAAGCAGAGTAAGAAATGCTCATAAACCAACCTAAGAAGAGCATATACCGAACAATTCAGTCGAACATAGAAAAATAAGTAGGAAATGCCCATAGACCAACCTTAGAAGGGCATATGCCAAACAATTAACAAAGAAAAATAAGTAGGAAATGCCTATAGACCAACCGTAGAAAAGCATATACCTTGGTATATGCTTTTTGTTGATGATATTCTTCTTGTCGAGGAAATTAGAGAGAGGGAGAGAGAGTTCAAGTAAAACTTAAATTATGGAGGTCAACCTTAAAGTCTAAAGGATTTTTTTGGGTTGATCTAAAAATGAATGCATGCAATTTTGTAGATTTAGTGATTTGTGTAATAGGTGAAAGTGAACGTAGATATCTATTCAAAGTGATCATGAAATAAATAAGCATTTTATTAGTTGAATTCAAGTTGGATGGTTGAAATGGTGGAATGCATTAGGCTCGTTGACTGTTAGAAAAGTATTGCTTATATTACAAGAAAATTTTATAAGATGGTGGTAAGACCTATAATGCTTTATGGCACAAAATATTATATATATATATATATATATATATATATATATATATATATATATATATATATATATATATATATATATATATATATATATATATATATATATATATATATATATATATATATATATATATATATATATACATAAGCATAGCTTAGATAAGATTAGTGAGAGTCTCCTTAGATGGTTTGCTCACTTAAAATGTCAGTCATTTAATGATCTAGTTAGGAGAGTAGATACATTTGACTTAGCCTATGTTAAGAAAGGTAGAGGTAGACCTAAAAAGATTTTGTTAAGAAGTATAAAAAATGACCTTAATTTATTAGACTTAAATAAAAATATGATACTTAATATATAGCAATGGAGAAAAAGGATTCATGTGACCGGCCCCATGCAACGGAGAAAAAGATTTCTTGTTGATGTTTTTAGTATTTTGAAGCAAAGTTATTTGTGATTTTTAACTTGAAAATGGGTTAATGTGACATAAAGTAGGCAGTTAGTCACTCATTTTTAATCACATTCATAATATCTTTAACTCAATCACTAGGATACTTATAAAATGTACAATTAATCATTTATTACTTCTATTTAATTTTTATCAAAGTATGTATGTATGTGTGTGTGTATATATATGTGTGTGTGTGTGTGTGTGTGTGTGTGTGTGTGTTTGAGAGATTGTAAATGAACTAAAGTGTGGCTTTTAAGATCACTTCTGAAGTATTGATACTTTTTGGTTAAATGAAATTTTCATAATTAGAGAGTTTAATACTACATATACTTGATGTAGAAAAAAATAGCAGGTTGAGTGCATTCGTTTATTGGCTTCTTCATTTTGTGAAGGAATCATTGCATTTGTAGTTGCAGGCACATGATAATGAAATAATAATCCAAATGTTGGCTATGTGGACGTAAGTTTCAAGGTTCAGCAAACTATATAAAAATTAGTGTGTGCATATATATTCTTTGTATATATATATATATATATATATATATATATATAGTGAGCATATGTTTATACATTTGTGGTGATTAAATGTGGGACACCATGCACTTGGAAATTTTTATTTAGGTGATTGAGCACAACATCAAAGAATAACATATAACTTCCAAATGAAGGAATATTATCCTGATGGATTCAATCATATAATAATGATTTCTAAACTTGATGGGTCTATGTGCATCAAAGATTTTTTGTCTGCCTCACATACATGAAGTAAGACAAGGAAATTTGGGTTTCAAGTTTCCTATAAGAGCAAACCCTCATAGTTAATTACATTCTAAAAATATAATCTCTTAAGAAAAGTTCGATTAAAGTAGTTTCCTGGTATTTTATAAAATTAAAGTTTAGATCAAGAATTGCTAATTTTGGAAGATAAATAGAATAAATAAAATAGATTTTTATTTTTTTAATTTCAAATGGTAAGAAGTATCATTTGATTATTGGAAGCCTAGCAAATAGTTTAACATATTCTATGATTGTGCTTTAGATTTTTAAAATTAAGATTTATTTTTGTAGTTAACATTTTATTAAAATACTAGGACTTATGTTCTAACAGCACAATAGTGTGAAAAAGTTTAGGAGGTGAGACCTTACAATATTGATAAGGAGAAATAAATTACCTCAAATGCTAAGGCTAAATGTGTTGTTCGAACATAAGTCCTAACTCTTTTAGACTTATCACTTGCATATATATGAGGTTGTTAACTAATACTTTCTATGCTTTAAAGTCATGTGATTACTCTAATGAAATGCAAGATAGTTTAAGTTGTCATTTATTAGAAAAGAGATCTAAGAATTTAAATTCACCTTTTATATAGAATTATGGCTTGTTTGTGATGCTTCTAATTAATACAGACTTTTAGACACTAAATTCTTTTAGGGATAATGGATGTAGATATGCCTACATGTATGTAATACAACAATAGTTAGTCAAGGTTTATACGTTGAACTTTCCCAAAAAGGACAATCATCTACATAAACAAATGCTCCCTTTGATATAATGGGTGAAGGGCCCATACAAGAAAATAGACAATATGCTTATGGTCTTCAATTCTAAAGTTTCTAGTGAATTTAGTATTTATGTCTAATGCTTTATATGTGATTGGTTATGCATTGTTTAATTTAGGTTATAAGTTTATTAAATTTAATTGGAAAAAATTAATTTTCTAAGAGCTTAACAGGGGTCCAAGCTTATATACAATCAAACATCATCACAAAATGAAACTTAGAAATCACATGTAATTCTATTGTTCATCATAATGTAAATATTATACCAAATAATTTAAATTAATACAAAAAAAGCTAATGCAGTTGTATTCCACTATACACCCTAGAAGAAAAAATAAATAGAGAGGTGAGCTCTACCTTTATATAACTTAGCATAGAACTAAAAAAAGTATAGCCTATGGGAGTTGTCATTTCTTCATCTTTAGGGTGAAGATACTTTAGGTTTCATAGAGCCTCCCAGTCCATTCCTCCAATCCACAACTCCTTCTAAAACTTATGGTTTTAACTTAGTTCTAATACAAATTATATTTGAAATTCTAAAAGTAAAACTCTAGCTAAACCTACAAAATAGAGATTGTTTAAAATAAGCATACACACATATAAGTAGTTATATTTTATACATTGGAGTTAGCACCAACAAGCATCAAGCCCCCTAGCCATGCTTAGAGGGTTAAATAGCAAGCACTTGCAAGCAAACATATTATTTTTTAAATTATTATAGCGACCCCTATTTAAACATAATTTCCTACAGAAAATATAGTTAGTTCTAATAAAGAAGACCTTAACATTTAGTTTATGAGCAAACAAGCCCTAACATTCAATATACAATATTAAATCATAAAATAATAAAATCATTACATAGCTACCAAACATTATAATAACCTGAGTCTAAGATTTATGACTTAATAATCAAACAAGGCTTGAGTTGTGTGTCAATTTTAGGCCCTATTTAAGTTTGAATATGAGAATGAGATTCAATTTATTACCATTGGTTGGTTTTAGTTTAAGTAATAAGTGGATTGAGGGTGTGTTTTAAATTATGATTTAATTTAGGTTTTAAGTGGATTTATTATTTAAAAAGTGTGAGTAGTATTGGGTGGTCCCACTTGGTAGCCCCATTCTTCCTTACACCATAATCCTAATAGGGTGAATGCCCCATCAAAGGAAGAGTGATCACCCTAAGACTCTAAGCAAGATTACTTTTATATATTCTATTTAATTTATTTTATAATGTTTAATTATAATTATCATCTAATTTATGAGTTTCAATCTAAATTTGGGTATGTCCTAAGGTCATAAGGACACATTAGGGAACACACCATAATATCTTGGTTAAATTTTGAATTATTAATAATTTAAAATTATTTATTAATAAATTAAGAAAAAAATTTCAAATAAATTTTTTAATATTATGAAGTTAATCAATGTGGTCGTGGAACTCCATAGAAATATCCCATAAAATTTAAAGATTATTTTGAATTAATTTAGAATTTTTATGATTTTTTTATTATTTCATGTACAAGAAAATATTTAAATTTAAAAATATTTTATAAAATCATGAAACATTTTATGAGTGTTGGAAATAAAGTCTCAACACTTCCATAAAAAATGCATGTCATTTAAAGTTCAACATGGTTTCTAAAATTTATTTGAGTGATTTATAAATTTATATTTTATAAAATATTTAGTGATTTCAAATAGGTTGATTTTTTTCTTATGTCTTCATTATAAAATTAAATTTTAAAATAAATAGTTAATAATTTATTTATTTAGTATAATTTTTATAAGTAAAATGATAACTAATGTGAATTTTACATTAAAATAAATAGGTATTCATTTGAAATTAGTTTTTTATTAACCTAATCAATTCCAAATTTTATGAAATATTTCTCTTAGATCAATAGAGACTACAAAAATATTTAATGAAATTTTAGTAATTTTTTTTGCAATTAATTATTATTTAATATATTTTATTAAGTTATTTCTTTAAAAAAACATAAAAAAATATTAATAATAATTTAATAAATACATTGAAGTGCTTCTTCTTACTTGGTATGGTAAGATGAATACCTTTTATAATATTTTTTAATTTTAATAATTTTGGAATTTTAAAATATCATTTAAATGATTATTTTAATTATAATTTTAAAAACATATTATATTAACTAAAAAATTTATGAAAATATTTCTAAGGGTTCCTAATGGTCTCTAGGACTATCCATAAAATTTCAAGCTATTTGGATTTAATTTGAATTATTTAATAAAATTCTAAGTTATAGGTTAATTAATTAATTAGTTAATTAATTACTATGTGTAGTCAAGTCTAATTAATGTGCTTAATGATGATCAGAGATATTTAATATTTATTTTATGATTCTCTCCATTTATTAAGTGATCTAGACCATTAAGATGTAATTTTATGATTTTTATAATTTTAAATTAATTACTTAAAACCATTTTTATAATAAGACTAATAATCAAGAATCCCATAAAATATAAGTCCAAATATTTTTAGAAAAATCACGCAGCTGAACAATGACATGCACAATATATCCTAGAATTTTTCAAATAATTGGACTTTTAATTTATGATTTATTATAAAATTAAGATTTTTAATAAAGTATAAATTATTTCCAAAAAACGCCTCACAAATTCGAGCTTTTGATTTCATTGGATTTCTCTCTCCATGTTGAGCACAGAGAGGGGTCATTTATATGTTTTAAAGTTTTTCATAATTTATTATGCATTTTACAAGTTCTAGATAATTAAATTAATTAATTAATTAGCTTTAAGTTGTATGATTTTATGATTAAATCAAAACTAGAGAGGCCAAAAAATTTCCTTGGTGTCTTTATTTAAAGCAGCATGTTTAAACATTAATATAAACTTTTTGACAATTATAGTAATTTTATAATTAATTATTGAGTTAATTTGAGCATTTAAAGTTCAAAATTCTATGAATTTTTTAGAGGTCGATACGCCCCTCTAAAATTAATCATAATCTCAAGATTTTCTAAATGCTTCGATCTAATCACCGACAGTTTTACAATAAACGACTGCCTCACGATCTAACATAGCAACATCAAGCATACCGATCCAACTCAATCGACTCGGATCAAGCTATCGAGTATGAAAATGGATCCCGATCCAAATGGTCACCAAATCGACATATTTATGGTCGAAGCGCTTCGTCAAGACGAATCCAACGAATCCAAGATCACCCAATTCGACATCATTAAGGCCCGATCATCAAAATACACCGTCGATCGAGGGATCGCCGTCCGACGGAGTGGTTATGGGAGTGGTTGGAGTTTTCCGAATTTACAAGGCCCGCCACTCCCAAAAAATCTATAAATAGAGCTTCATTCTCACCTTAGAGGACCGAATCGATTTGAAGACCGGAGAACTGGTGAGAACCTCCCAACCTCGACGCCGATCTAAGACTACCGCCACCACCAAGTGCTCAAGATCGAGTTTAGAGATCGCCTGTGGACTAGAAAAGACCGCACCGCCTTTCTCCTCAAGATCAAGAGGTGCTCTAAGATCCGCCTCGCTGGGAAACTTCTCCCTTGGGTTGGAGTTGACCGATATCTTTTTTTCTACACTCTAATATTGTAAACACCTTCTTCTCCAACTAACGAAGCAAGGACCTCAGATCTTTGAACACATAGTGAAAGTTCTGACGGCAAGGCCCCGGTTTTTTCCCTTAACGGTTTTCCACATATAACCCTGTTCATATCCCCGCCAGGTGTTGATAATTTTGGCTACTAAAGATCTCGATCTACCGGAATAAAATACTCTAAAGACGGCGCTGTGGAACAACAGCCCCATTGCTATATCTCCACTATGGTTGGTAAACGGGTTTGCGCGCCCAATGCTCCTCATTCTCGATCGACGCCAAGTCTCCAACACTTCTACATAATGCATTTCCCGTGAGGGTCCGCTGCCCCTCTTTGAAGATCGCTCAAAGGATGGAGGATTCCCTGAACGAATTCTTCGACTCGCGAGAGGACCGCAAAAGCTCCAACACGCCTGAGAGCCAGTTCCGCGACGGCCCTCAAAGATAATCCGATTTTCTTCCCGAGAATGATTACCCGGAATGCCTGATCAACAAGTAGAGAACCCTTGGCACCACATCCGCGAACTTCGATACCGCCAGCTCTACTCACCCCACGAATGGCTCACCAGACGTGAAACTCCACGCCACCTTATAATGCTGAACTACGACGACCGGTGCAGAAGAGTTCTACAAACAATAATGATCCATTCTCCGCTTCTTCCAAAACTCGCCCCTCGCCCCAGATCATCTCGCAATCGACGAGATTCAAGCTTCCCAAAGATGGACCCTTATGATGGCACAACCGATCCAGACGAGCATATCGATCACTTTCAACGATCATGCACATTTCCAAGTAAATGACTCTCTTGTGTCGTATTCCCGACTCTCAAAGGACGTGCTCGATTGGTTCTATTCACCGCTAAGGGTCCGTCCATCATTTGGAGAGTCGCCATTTTTTTGTAACAGCTTCTCGGCGTAACAAGAGAATCATCGTGGATTCATCACATCTCTCTAATCCGCTAGAACGATGGAGAGTCCTCAAAGAATACTTCAGGTTCTCCTCAAGCCCCACGATACCGTGAGTAGATCCGAGAACTTTGAGGGCGTTTCTGAGGACTGTGATACTTCTATTCATCATTAATGCGGAGACACCCATTCCTATGCTAACCGTCCACCTAGAGGCACAAATCTCCGACGGCTATGCTCATCGCAAGCTTGAACCACCAAGCAAGAAGGTTCCCAAAGATGATGTTCAAACATCTCGTAAAAAAAGAAGAGAAAAGAACCTCCCCAAAACCTCCTCAAGACCTCGATGACTCATCGAGAGAAAATATACGCTCTCAACACGCCATGCGCTAACATCCTACCTATTCAGAAGAGGATGGCGCCAAGTGGCGCACCTTTAAAGCCTGGAATTGGAAATCAAGAGAAATTTCGCCACTTTCACCGCAAATGAGGCACACCACCGAGGAATGCCACCAATCCAAGGAGAGGAGATTGAAAGACTAATACGTGGGTATCTAGGCCGCTTTTATACAAAACCAACCCGCCGTTCAAAGAAATGTCGGGGCAACCAAATAGGAACCGCCAAGCTGGCCTGAGAGATAGAAACAATTGCAGAGGGCCGTTATCTAGCCAAATATTCATTGCCTTCAAGAGCCGTGAGAAGAAGTTTTGACCATTCTATCACCTTTGATGATTTAGATCTAGGGGCTTCGATCCCACATCAAGATCATCCGCAAGGTGGGTGATCCGCTCAATATTAAAAGGATATTGATCGACAATGGGAGTTCTTGATGTTCTTTTACCCACTTTCCTCAAGATGCATGGGAAAGAGAGAAGCTTCAACCCGCCGTCCCAATCGTATGGATTTGATAATCGACCCAGATAAGTGGAAGGACGATCGCCTTCCGTAACTCTTGGGAATTGACACGCAACCCACTTGATACAATTTATTGTAGTCAAGTCCGAGTCCGCATAATGCAATATTTGGGAGACCTCTCCATATATTCGCATACATCCGGTTCTCACCTCAAGATGAAATTCCCGACACCAGCTGGCATCGGCATGGTAAGTGAGAATCAACAGATAGCACAAGTGTGCTATATCAAGCAAGCCCACATTTACGCCAAGAACCTCAACATCGAGAACCGACCCACGAGATGAGGATGCCTCAAAGGGCTTCTCCAAATTGAAGATGTAATTTGTCTTCCTATCTCGTTTGATCCATCGCGAAAGGTGAAGGTGGGATCGTCGCCTACCGATCAAATCGAATACGATTTTCTCGCGTAAAATCAAGATATCTTTGCCCGAGCTCTCGATATTCTCGGCACCTAAGTCATTACGCACTCCTCAAAGTTGACTCCCAAGCCTGGATACGTAAGAAAAGAACCTTCGCTTCAACGACAGAGTCATAGAACAAGAAATCACCAAACTGAAGTCAAATTCATTCGAGAAGTCTACTACCCCACCCGGTTGGCTAACGGTTAGTCAAGAAGGCCAACGGTTCTCGGAGAATGTGCATCGACTACCGACCTTAATCGCATGCCCAAAAGATAGCTTCCCCTTCCTCAGATCGACCAACTAGTTGATGCGACATCGTGACATCGATGTCGAGCTTCATGGATGCCTATTCGCTACAATCAAATCGATGAACAAAATAGATGAGGAAGCAACATCCTTCCAAACAGCAAGTGGACTATACTATCGTCATGCCATTCGACTAAAAATGTCGGAGCAACATATCAACGCTTTATGAATAAGATCTTCAAGGATCTTATAGGCACAATATGGAGGTGTATGTTGATGATGAAGAGCTTGGAAACATCACAAAGATATTTCGACCGCAATGCAGCTTTGACATTCTTCGACACTACAAGATGCGCTCAACCCAAGTAAGTGCATTTTTGAGTTTCCTCGAAATTCCTAGGCTTCATGGTCCGGATAGAGGCCAACCCCAGAAGATAAAAGCACTCAAGGACATGTCACCTCCAAGAACGATCAAGGAAGTCCAACGCTTGACCGGAAGATTGCGCCTTTATCACGATTCTTGGCCCGCCAGAGATAAGTATCTACCATTCTTCAAAATCTGGGTGCACGAAATGGATTCCAAAGTGACGATGAATGTCGACCGCTTTTGAGCAACTTCGGTCTATTTAGCTTCCCCTCTACTATCAAAGCCTATCCAAGGAGAGAAAGTCAGACATCTATCTTGTCGCTTTCTTCTCATGCCGTAAGTTCGCGTCGATACCGAGGAGAATTCATTGCAACGACCCATTTATTATGTCGAAAATTCTTTCGATACCGGACGCTATCCACTAGCAGATAAGACATATCTAGTGCATTCTGCACTAAAATTGCACCGCATTTTCGTGCCCACACCATCAACGCCTACACTCATCTTCCATTAAGAACTATTCGCAAAAGCCCGATGTATCCGGAAGGTTGATGAAGTGGTCGTCGAGCTTGGAGAGTTTGACATCCATTTTCTTCCACGTCGATATAAAGTCACAAGTGCTCACGACTGTTGTAGAATGTACCATCCCATCACCACAGATCATTCATCACTCCATGACAAATCAATGGACATTATATGTTGATGGAGCTTCGTGTACTTCCCAAGGGAGCAGAATTTTGCTTATCTCCCAAGTAAAATAACTTTAGAGTACGCCACTAAAGTTCCTACCACCAATAATGTCAATACGAGGCCCTCAGAAGGGACTAAGGCTCGCCATTGACCGTGAGGTCCGAACTTAGCCATCACTGCCTCAGGGCCTCACAGTTGAAGGAGACTTCGACACGCCATCCGCAGCTCGATCTTTTGGCAAAGTCACTTTGCGAATAGAGACCCATCGATAACTCATATTCTAAGGGAGGAACAAAGCAGATGCCCTCTCCAAGTTAGCCACAACAACGAGAGATCTTTTCAAGAGAAAATACATAGAGGACATCCACTTTCCCAAGATTCAAGGCCCTTGGGTGATACAATCTCGAGGACCCAAAAGAATCTTCATGGATTGACCATCATGTCCTTTCTTCAAAGCGGGCCTTGCCAGACCACCGATGCTATCCGCCTCCGACGTAGCACCGAACTTCACCATAATCGGTGATCTAACTCTACAAGCGTCCTTCTGGCAGTGTCTACCACCTTCGAGGCTAACTATGCAATGCGAGAGGTTCATTCAGAATTTGTGGTGAACATTTGGGAGGAAAAGCCCTCGCCTCAAAATCATGAGGCAAGATTTTACCGGCCTACAATGAAGAAGGACGATTGGAATTTGTAAAGAAGTGTAACAAGTGTCGCTATTCCAATCTCACTCATACACCATCAGAGAACTCACCACAATCTGAGCCCGCTTGCTCAATGGGGATCGATATAATGGGACCCTTTCCCATTGCCACCGGCAACGAAAATTCATAATCTTGGCGCATTGATTACTTCGGCGGGTGGAAGAACGGCCGCCAAAATCACCAAACAAATGCCAAGCAATTTGTCGGAAAATATTATTTGTCGCTTTCGATTCCAAAGAAAATCATCACCGATAATGGGACGCAGCTCACGTGAAAGACATTCACATCTTTCTCGCCAGAGTCGATATCCGCTTAATCCACACAATATCCCATCCACGTGCAAATGGGCAAGTCACCAATAGACAATACTAAAAGGGCTAAAGACACGAACAACCACGCCGGGGGTCAAGAACTATCCAATGTTCTTTGGCTTACACTACATCAAGGGACCCCTACCGAGAAACGCCATACACCGTGTTGAACCGAGGTCGTTATTCCGCCGATCGGGTCCCAGCCCTAGAACCCATAACTTTAATGCCGACAAAGAACGATAAGCTTCGATTCCATCTGATCTCCGCAAGAGACCCGCCATGTCAAGACTAATGGCTTTATCGAAGAAAGGATTGCTCGAGGTTTCAACCGGGTAAAGCCCACCAATATCTTGGGGACCTCGCCCCTCTCTCGACTCCAGAAAAGGCCCACAAATGTAACAAACTCTCACCGCTTTGGGAAGGCCCATGTGGTGGTGTAAAATCAAGCTGCACGCTCAAGCTTAAGGATAAGACTTAATGCACTGAATGCTACAAACCTCCGGTACTACCACGATCGCCTTTTTTATTCTGGAATAAAACATTATCATCGTGTATGTTTGTATTGCAATTATTATCGAATTTATCGATACTGCTTGTCGTATTTATTGTCCAACCTCGCAAGGTGTTTGGTGTTTCTATCTATGTTAAAATTCTCATACTTATTGTGACTTTTCTTGCTTATGCTTGCATTTTAAAACACCCTCAAGAGATATGCAACCATTGTTATCTCATTCGTAAGATCGATCCCCGTGGAATTGAATCTTCCATTTAACATCGCCGAAGCGATAAACAACCTGATAAGTTGGCAATCCTCTAGACGCCTACAACTTTCCATAACGTTAACATCATCGAAAACGCCCGATACACAACCCGTGATAGGTCAAAATCTCAAGATTCACCGAGATCTTCCTATACAGTAACATCGCCAAGTAACGCTCGACAACCTGGATAAGTTGGCAATCCTCTATACGCCTCTTTCTCCATAACTGTTAACATCATCGAAAACATACACAACCGTGATAGTCAAAATCCGGATTCAATTCGAGATCTTCCTACAGTTAACATCGCCGAGTAACGCCGATAAACAACCTTGGATAAGTTGGCAATCCTCTATACAACTTTCTCCATAACAAAGTTAACATCATCAGTAAACGCCCATACACAACCTAGATAGATCGAGAGGTCCTGTGGACTTCCCACCACCTCTTCCATACAAGGTTAACGCCATCTAACACCGACAAACAACCTCGATAGGTCAAAAATCCTCGGATTCAATTCAAGATCTTCCTATTAACAACATCGCCAGTAACGCCTCGATAAACAACCTTGATAAGTTGGCAATCCTCTATAGACGCCTACAACTTTCTCCATAACAAAGTTAACATCATCGAAAACGCCCGATACACAACCTAGATAGATCGAGATTCTCGAGAACCTCTATAAATATATTCCGCAAGTTTGTCATCAACGCTCGTAATGATCTTAGAATAGATCGAATTACCCTAAAGGGATTCCCCGATGATCTCTTCTACGCGAATCTTTATCATCGAGCACGCTTTGACACACAACCTAAATATTCACAAACAATTTTGTATATTATTAATACTTCGTAACATACAAGTACAATCAACCGTAAATAATATACAACACAAAACCGCAACATAAAGGAACTACACACAGCCTTGATGGTCTCATCAAGAGATGATGAAGAACTATCTGAGTCATCCTCGCTGCCGCTAAAGCTGGGGAAGCTAGGAGAAAGGACCTCAACACCGCCTCCTCCATGATACGCGTGTCCCCTTCAAGAAACCTCGGATGAAGCCTTCATCAACACCGCCGCCCAAAGCCTTCACCTCTACATCATACACGTGGTCTCCGGCCTCGGAGATACTCTGAAGGTCGCCGAGTTCTTGAAGTCCTCCACGCTGCGGATCCGCTCCCCGCTTACCCGAGATAAGGCGCCTCTTTCTCGAAAGACGGCCAGAACTCGCTTCTTTGCCTCAAGACCAAACCTTCTCTAAAAGATCTTCGAGATCCTTTGAGAGCAACCAACCTCTGCTCTAGCCTCCACTAATTCATCCCAGTCCGCTTCAACTTCGAAAAGAAAGAGAAGTCGCTGAGTCGCCAACTCCTCTACACTCATCAAGTTGATTCTCCAACACCTGACATCTCTTTTACTTTCTCCACATACCGCTTCTTATATTCACCATGGAGAAACTTGACCTTCACTCTCAATATTCAAAGACAATGTTCATTTTGAAGTCAAGTTCTTGCTTCTTCAAGATCTCAAATAAGAAAAATTACGTTAAGCATGAAATGGGAAATAAAAGATGATGAACGCAAGATTGTTACAGCTTCTTCGATCACCACTACGCAGAATGATTCAACACGCCCTCGTGAATGAAGATCCTTGGGGACGACTACTGGGTCTGACTGTCTGATATCACCATCACCTCTTCTCCTTTTCCTCTTCGAGACGGGTCCTTCACGGAAGAAGGAGCCGAGGACGCCAGATCGGCCGAAACCTCCTTGTTGGCTTTCAACGAATCGCATAAGACCGCCGGATGAATAGAAAGCCCGCTCAATAAAGATTCCTCCGCGACAAATCATAGAATCTCAAATCAAGATCTTCAATATTCGAATTTCAGCAGGATATCTTCATCACAACTCAAATGGGTAAATTCCCCATTTCTCAAGACCCCATCATTCTTCACAAAAAAGAATCGCTGCCCAACTCTTGGGAGAATCCTTCGTCCGAGATCAAGACTCGAGCACGATACGTGCATCGCAGTAAACTTGCACATGTAGGTAATCAAGAGTCGTCGCGCCAAAAAAAGACTATAAGTCCCATCATCACATCATTGCCGCCGAAAACTGGAAATGCAAACCTCGTGATGTCGACAAAATGGCGATCATCTGGGATGGGGAAACCGCAATCCGCCCAAACTCATCTCGTAAATGGTGAAATACCCATGCATGAGATTGGGCTCTATCGCACTTCTTCTGACACTTAAGAACCAAATCATTCTAAAATAATATTTTTCCAAGCACGATCAATGTGTCTCCGGATGACTCCCTAACCTTCGCCCTCCCATTTTGGGAGGTTCCCTCGTCGCCTCTCCGCTACAGGGTCACGTGTCTCTTTCAAAAGATTCTCACCCATCTACAAACTCCCACCGTGGGAGCTATGCACTGGCTTGGTGGAGATGAGAGGTGTTGATCCAAACTCCCACCGTGGGAGGGCTATGCACTCTAAGAGGAGGAGAGGTTGATCCAAGAGTGCCCAAACTCCCACCTGGGGAGGGCTATGCACTCTAGAGGGTGAGGTGATCCAAGAAGAGTGCCCAAACTCCCACCGTGGGAGGGCTATGCACTCTAAGAGGAGAGGTGATCCAAGAGTGCCCAAACTCCCACTGGGGAGGGCTATGCACTCTAAGAGAGAGAGATCCAAAGAGTGCCCAAACTCCCACTGGGGCTATGCACTCTAAGAGGAGAGATGAGAGGTGTGTCCTTCCTAGTGGGTTTTTTAGAGACCCTCTAGGGCAAAAGAAAACCCCAAAATCGCTCAAACCGCTCAAAACCATTATTCATTCGCTCACGCTCGCCGGCGCCATACATGTAAGGCTGTGCTACAAGCCATGCGCTGCGAATCGCCGATCCATGCTGCACCGCCGCCTGAACCAGTCGCCAGGGTCGCAACCACACTGGGCCGCAGAATCTAGGTCTGCCGAATCACCACTGCGCAGCCATCGCCGAACCGCTTCTCCCGCCACCAGCTGACCCGCTCACATTTCGCCCTGGCTCCATGATTGGCCAGCCCCGGTTCACAGGCGCCATACGCCATTGTATGTTGCTGGCCAAGGCGCTATGGCTGGCTCCATCGCCATGCACCTCACAGCTCTGCTTCGCTCCCATCGATCCGTTCAAATCTCCTACGATACCTATACATATTTGCGCTCGCATGCCTTCCACAGTTATAATATTTGCATGAACTGTTCTCTCAAAATGCGCTGGACTCTCAAATTTCATTGAGAATTTGTTATTTTCAAGATATATATTTTGATGACGAGATAATGTCACCCAAAAATAAAAAGAATCGATACGCCCTCGTAAAATTAATGGACGATCAAGGCATTTTAAATGCTTCGATCTAATCACATTTCAGAAGTTACAATAAACCGACCGCCTCGATGAGACGAACATAAGAACATCAAGCATAGTCCGATCCGAACTCAATCGACTGATCAAGCTATCGAGTATGAAAATGGATCGATCCGCCAAATGGTCACCAAAATCGACATATTTATGGTCGATCGAAGGCCCAAGACGAATCCAACGAATCCAAGATCCCCATCATTAAGGCACCCTGATCATCAAAATACACCGTCTGATCGAGGGGATCGCACTGGGCCGTCCGATGGAAGTGGTTATGGGAGTGGTTGGAGTTTTCCACGAATTTACAAGGCCACTCCCAAAAAATCTATAAATAGAGCTTCATTCTCACCTGAGGGGACCGGAATCGATTTGAAGACGAACTCGAGAACCTCCGGCCAACCTGACGCATCTATCACCGCTACCCAAGAAGTTCAAGATCGAGTCGCCTAGAGATCGCCTCAGGACTAGAAAAGACCGCTTCTCTCCAAGATCAAGAGGTGGCTCCCGTAAGATCCGCTTTTGGGAAACTTCTCCCTTGGAGTTGACCGACATTGTATTTTCTACACTCTAATATTGTTTCCGCCTCAGAACACCTTCTTCTCCAACTAACGAAGCAAGGACCAGATCTTTGAACACATAGAAAGTTCTACGACTGCAAGGCCCGTGGTTTTTCCTTAACGGGTTTTCCACGATAACCCTGTTCATATCCCCGCTTGATTGATAATTTTTGGCTACATCTCGTGATCTAAATAAAATACTCTAGCACGCAACAGGTAGAGAACATTCCAAAGAATATTTTTAAAAATTTGACATTATTTGGGCATGTATTTTTGGATCAATTTCAAAAATAAATTCTTTAAATAAACTCTAATTAAGCTCAAAGTACTCATTAAAATTTAAGGCTTTTGAGTTATTTGGATTCCTCTTTAAAAGTGATTTCTAGAGAGGGGTAAATTATATATTTTAAATATGTATTACATTTGTATAATTTCTGAAGTTTCAATTGGCTTATTCATTTTTATTACACTTAATAGGATGACTTCCTAAGTGAAGTCGCTACAAAGATGGTAGCAATGTGAATTAAAAGCTAAATAAAATAATTCATTGAGAAGGATAATAATTCAATCAAAGAAAGGGTGCCAAATAAGACTTAATGAGAAGAGAACATTGAAGATAAAAACTTCTATGGAGAACTATGTATGAGGAAGGACATGGGGATGGGCTAATAAGAAGATGGCACTAAGAAAGAGAACTTTATAAAAAAATTATTGAGCAACTACCCAAGTGATGTCTTTAAAAATAGAGATTTTTTAGTATAAAGAATATTGATAAGGCTTCACGAAAGGAAAGTTTCTAGTAGTAGCTGTTGAGAAAGAAGACTTATTAGAGAAAATGCTTGATTTAACCATGAGATAGGAGAATTCTTTTAATAGATCATTAAAAAGAAAGGATTCGTATACTAAGTCATCAACAAGACACTAAAAATGGAGAATCTTTAGAAACATCATAAAAATTGGTTGCTTTTCAAGACAAGGTACTTAAGGCTTTCAACAAGGAAGAGTTATCATGATATGTTACTAAGAGAAGAGCCATTTTAAAATAATATGTCAATATATTAAAGATAGAAACAAAAAAATGGTTCTAATGTGAGCATTATGAGTTTAGAATTAAAGGGAAGGGGACATGAGTTAAAAGGGGCTACATGAAGACATTAGAAAGAAAGCTCATGAGAGGAAATGTAGCGCTAATTGATTAAGAAGAACTTTAGGCAGCGAGTACGTTAATCAAATATGAAGTTCTTAAAAAGGACACAAATAGATCTTATCGATTCCAACTTATTGGAAGTTCATTAAGGAGAAAATGCCAATTGACTTGTGAAAAGAGTATATTTATAGATATCAACTTAACAATTCAAAACATCACCTACTTAATAGTGATAAGCCTAATGTGGTAATTGTGCTAGGAATGTCTTATTTAAAAGAGCTAACTATAGTCTTGGTGATTGAAACAAGAGCATTGGTTATCAAAAAAAAAATTCAAGTTTTATGCATAAGTTAACCAATAAAATGTTTGATTAGGATATGATCAACTTGACTTAGGCTCAAACTTTGGCCAAGGTTAGAGCTATTGTCATAATAAGCTAAATGGGCAAATTCCCTCTACTAAATAGAGATGACAAGAATATCATTTAAACGGACTTAGATCTTATCTAAGATTGTTCTAAAGGTAGTGTGATCAGGCCAAGATTAAAGTTCTATGATATCAGTGTCTTAAGATAGGATTTAAACTAACCGATTATGGTGGGTCGAAAGAAAGATCAATAATTGAACCTCTAATAGATGTGGTGTCTCATTAGGGCACATTGTAAGTTTTGACATTGACTAACTATTGTGTATCAAAAGTTGAAAGGAAAAATCATGAGACCCAATAATGCCAAAAGAGAGGTCAATATTATGTAGGAATGAAAGAGTTGTTGGCATTTTTGATTAGACTAAACTGATTTTGTTTGGTACATTTGAACTAATATATGATTTAGATGTGCTTAGAATCACATAAATTTGATCTTGTTGTATTTATTTATTTTCTGGATTTACATAATTTAAATTTATTAACATAAAATTTAGATAGCCTTAAAAATATTTTTAAAATTTTGAATAGAATTTTATGTATTTTTGAGATCTGAAGAATAATATTCTATCGTTATATTTTAATTTTTTCTTGGAACTTTGTTTGATGCGGTGTAGGGTTGAAGTTTGTAGAGAGCTGAAAGTAGTGGCAAGATGATAATGATAATGATTGTCTATGTAATTGTAGTGACGATCATTAACGCAACAACTATAGCTATTGGCGAGATGATAATGATTGTATTTGTTATTGACAATGGTGTTAAGTTATAGCAATTAATGGTAGTGCAGCTGATGATAATTATTGATGATAATTATTTTTTAAAATATCTAAAAATTATTTTAAAAAATTTTGAAAATAATATTTTAGATAAGAAAAAAATACATTTAATAAATATATATATTTTAAAACAACAAAGTATAAATTATCTCAAATAGGTCCCTAATTATTATTTTATCTTGAGTTATTTGAAATATTATTTTATTTTTTTTAAATTAGTATACATGTTAAATTAAATCTATATTTTCTTTTTCTCTTAAGAACTTAAATTACCCTCGGCCTCAAATTATACATAATCATATTGAAAGAGTTATTGGCATTTAAGATATTTAAGTAAATAATAAAAATTAGGTTGATGATCTAGTCCTGCAACCAATCATGCTCTTCTTAAATGATCCTTAGTAGCCATCGTGTGGTGCAAAACTCGAGATACAATTTGTTTAAAGCGGGGGCCTATCGACCACCACCATAATGGTGATGTTAATGACCTCTCAATCAGTCGAAAGGCTGTCACCATTTTTTATAATAATTTTATTTCGTTTTATTAACTTTTTTGATCAAATATTCCTTGGGATTTGTAATTTAGTGTTCAACTTAACATGTGTCATAAATCAATATAAATCAACAAGTCAAATTTGAGCGACTTCAAAACGACAATATATAAATCGGGGATCAAAATACACTAAATGTCACTGAAAATGATCAAATAATTCTAAAGCAAACTACTGCCGCTGTCATGAAAATTGATCAAATATAAATATTACAAATCTAATGATCAATCGAAATGCCGAAGATCAACGCAACATGCTTACTATCGTAGCGGAGATAACAAATGATTAAATAAATATCAACGAGCTTTCAAATGTCAACTATCGAGACTTTGCGCCGATCTACGTGCTGCAAATAAAATGAACGAAACGCATACATCAAATAAACTCAAAACTCCGTCGATGAATGAATGCCATCGTCGCGTTGAAAATTAGTCAAGATATAAAGATATTGCCGATCAACCATCAAGCCGCCCAGACGCCAACGTCGCACGCATATCGGATCGGGGAATCCGGCGATCAAACCATCGAAATCATGGCTAGCTTCAAAACGTCAAAATCTATTAATAAAGACTTTACTCTATATAAAATTACACTCTCGTATTTCTCTCTCATTCTTACCTCTCATTTTCTCTCTCACTCTCCTCTCTCTTGCAGCCCTCTCTCTCCCGTCGGAAAACAAAAAGAAAAAAAGTCAAGTTAATTCTCTCTCCCGACTCTCGTTTTCATGAGTTTCCGCTGTTTTCCGGCCGTCCCGCCGGCATGATCCGGCAAAACCCGTTGTGCGGCACCCGCGTTCTGCGCACCAACCCGCTCCGCGTCCCGCTTCCGGCCCGAAACCGCATCTATTACGACCCGCCAGACCCGCGCCTGCCAACCTGTGACCAGAGAGCCGCCGACCTAGCACCCGAGGCGCGCGCGTCCGCAACCGTCCGTGTCTTCCGCGCACCAACCCGCTCCGCACCCGCGACCAACGACCGAAGCCCGCGGCGCGTTCCGCACCCAACCGACCTGAGCCGTCCGCGTCGCGCTTCCGTGACCTGCGAGGCCTCTCGTTCAACCTGATCTGCTCCTTCTGCCGCTGCCGTTCCGCCCTCCGGCCATCCCACCGCTGAATCCAGCCGGCCCTCCTTCCGTTCAGCCCGCAAAATGCAAAAGGCCTAGCCCGTTTTCTGCAGTCCTTCAAATCCGCTGCCCATGGTCCGTCCAATCTTCAAACTGACCCAAACTCGGCCCATTTTATGAATCCCAGCTCACAACTCATCCAACCGTTACTTTTGCAATTAAGAATATCACATGTGACAAATTCTTCCTTCGATGTCGACTCCTCCCTTTATATCCTGCTTACTTTAACAAAGAACATCGTTGCTTCTTCTTTGATTGCATCACACCCTCACTTTTAGTCGTCATCCAAGCATGAGAACATCGCCACCAGACTCTTCTTTTCTATTTCCTGCCCTCGCTTTCCCCTGCGCCCCCATAAAAGAGAGAATAGCCAAGATTCTTTCGATTAATGATGTCCCACTCCTAACCTTACATTCACAATCGCATATCCAATCTTGTTCCCTTGCCAAGCATTACAACGGAAAAAAATGACGTAATAGAGATCGAATATATATATATATATATATATATATATATATATATATATATATATATGCTTTAGATTTGAAGACCTCGTTCAACAGATGAAGATGAATCGGGTATCACAAAGACACTCTACGCCAAGAGAGTGTTCAACACTATTATGCTTCCTCACCAAAATTCGTCAATTTATGACTTAGAAAAAAAAGAGGGGGAAGGAGGGGAATGAATATATATTGCATTTATCTCTTTCGAATTCCTCGTTTCAACATACACAGATGACGATCATGTTGAAGACACCGTCTACCAAGACGATCGAAAATACCAGATGTAGCCCCCATATGAGGATCCGGAGGTCGCTAAAATATCAAATCTTTAACATAAAAAAAAGGGAGGGTAAATGAGCAAGAATGAAAGAGGAAACATAAAAATATATAAACTAAAACCAAATAAGAAAAGGGGAGGGTTAAACTCACAAACTCTAAATATTCATGGCTTAAATGGCAATGAGTGAGTTCTCTTTATTATAAATTTCTCAAATTTTTTAATTGGAATTTGGGAAGAGACTAATGCCAAACTCATAACAAACTGAATAAACTCAAAATCTAAGGATGAATCTCAATTGGGTTTAATAATTCATACTGAATGTGGAGTGATTCTTACTAACTAATAAGCATGAGTAGGGCTAAAGCAACAAATACTGAAATTGCCACACTTATCAAAAGTGATATAAAGTTAACATAATAAAATTGGAAGAATTACAAAAACTTAACAAGTAAACTAAGTGTAAGTAATGTGTTAAACTATAATCAAAATATTTGTAACTCTTTGTACAAGTAGACAGAAGAAGATACTAAAACCAATTCTACAAAAATCATAGGGCTTCCTTTTCATCAAAAATCATGGAATTTCATCCTAACAATAATTTTCAAACTCAATGATTTCATTAATTAAATGAAATTAGCTAAGTTTATAAATGTCAGATATAAGAGATTTTAATAAAATTTGTATGTTAAACAAATCAATTAAATATTAATGAAAATCTAATAAGATATTAGATCAATTAACAATGTCTTCCTCATTGGATCTCAGAATTATATAAAACAAAGGGTGACACTAAACTAAATCTTTAATGAAAGAGCTTTTCAAAAATTGAGGAATTTCCTTTCTAAATTATGATTTTTAAAATCAACAAATCAATACTAAAGTGAAATTAGCTGTATAAATACATGTGTTCTGACATGAGATTTCAAGTGCAAACTTTAATATTTGAAAATGTTGTGTAGACTAAATTAAAATAAAAAAAATGAAAAATACAAAATCAATATCATAATTCAAACATAAAATTACCTAAAATTACTATACACAAGATCCCACACTACTTTATAAGTTTAAGAAATGTACTTGTTTTAGGACTTGGTCGTTAACAAAATCTAAAACCTATAATAAGAGTTTCAAATTAATGAAATATCAAACCGATTAGTCGTAATAGATCTAATCCTATTAGCAAAAGTTGACAATATCTAAAGTTCTTAAATATATTCAAATTAATCAATTTTTCAAATCAAATTATATAGCAATCTGAAATCAATCTCATAACTCATAAATAAAAATTACCTAAATTCATAAATATACCCGCATTGGCCCCGACACTACACTGAATGCTTAAATTAAAGTGAATGAGTATGCTATGCAGGTTGCTTCCTGGTTTAGTCTTAGGACTCGGTTCGGGTTAACAAAACCTAAAAACCTATAATGAGAGTTTCAAATCAGTAAAATATCTGAGAAATGGATTCTATCAGGTGACAATAGATCTAATTCTCTGTTAGCAGCTAAACAGAGTTGACAGGATCTAAAACCCTTGAACATATTCAAATTAATCAATTTTTTAAATCAAATTAGAATCTTAAATGAAATTCTATCATTAAAAACTTAAATCAAAACTCAATCTATTCACCTTCCCTGACAAATTAAGAAAATTCTCACAAAGAGTTTAATGCCAAATCAAGTGTCTATTATTCACTCTCAATCAATCTCAGCCAAGTAAGGATGTGACCCGTGTCCATCTGACCAGGCTCCATGATGAAGCATTTATAACCAGTCCTCGGTTTGGCTAGTCCGATTCTATTATATTACATCACCCATATCTGTGGCTCTTGAGTTGTGAATCATAGGATATAATTGATAGGACAAACAACCCTCTATCAACTAAGGTAGACTTAAGCATGTCTCCTTAGACAAACACCACCCCATGTCTACAATGATTTCTTTCTTACAACCCATTTGTCCGATGAGGATCATTTTGTCAAGTTAGACTACCTCCTAACTTAGTAGGACCAGGGACCCGGATGACGGAACCATGAGATCTAGACGCAGACATCATCATTCCCCAACCATCCTGGTTTAGAAATGATAAATTTCATAATCTAAATTCTAAAATTCTACATGCCGCTACTATATGCGCATTTAGAATCTAACTAACCTTAATCGAAAGTTCTCTCACTTTATTAGAGGGTAATTCATGAGCTTATAGGCCGAAATCTAAAGTCCTCACCAAATGAGGGCCAAATCTGTAGTGTCTTATCTACTATCTTATCCGCCAAAATTACACCGACACTTCAAATCACTCTCTCAATATTCAATATTAAAATTGTGGTAATTTTCGGAGCCCACATTTAGGGGTTGTTTGACTCTCTGTAAAATATGTGTTATATTTAAAATGAAGAGATTTTAAAAATTGTGATGTATGATTTGATAAATTTATATTATAATGTAAAATTTTAGTGTATTTTAAATTTATCATTTAATTTAAATATAATATATTTAAAATTCATTTAATTTTGGTGAATTTAAAATACATTATTAAGTGTAAGTGAGGACCACCATAGGTCGCTACCAGAAATTTCCATTAACCGCCGCTGGTCAGCCTATTGGTTGATTGTCGCCATCACCGACACCATTATCGCCGAATCGCCACCGCCCACCACACACACCACCAGCCACGCTTCACCATCGTTGACCACCACTATCATCATTTCACCACGTTTGCCATCGCCACTGCCACCATACCACACCCACTATACATTATCATCACCACGCCACCCACGATCGGATCATCATCAAAACATGTTCCTACCATGCTCAGCCACCATTACTTCCACCACCACCCACCACCACCCCCGAACACTACTGTCATCAACCATTATTAGCAGTCATTACCTACCATTATTAGCGGCCACTACCTACCATTACTCATGTCAATTGTTGTCAAATGCATTATATGATAAAATAAATAAATTTTACATTTATAAAATTTTCAGCTAAATAATTATAAAACATTTAGAATATATTTCATTTATTTTACGTTATATTCTATTTATATTATATTTCTTTTTTTAGGTAACTTTATTATCACTTAGAAAATTTGATTTGCCTTGAATTGAATGAAACAACAGCAATACTTTCTCATTTAATAGATTTTTTTATTTAAAAAAATTATTTTGGAAGATTTACATACACACCACACAATTCTTATGCATTTATATATCTAACACCTAAAGTTAGATATTTACTTATCTAACATTTTTCTATTCTTAAATATGTGTACTTCATTTAAAAAAATGTGAGTTATGATATTATTTTTAATATGATATTGAAGATTGATGTATTATATATGTAAAAATTAAATTTAGGTGTTACATATATAAATACATAAGAATTGTGTGGTATGTATATAAATTCCCCAATTATTTTTTATTTAAATTTTTAATTCTTTATTTTCAGTGGAAGTCCAGGTAAATCTATATGTTGTCATACAAATATAACAATAGTATTTTTTTTAAAAAGTATTTATATAGCTATTGAGAATATTATATATATATATATATATATATATATATATATATATATATATATTTAAAAAGTTAAATAATAAATTTTAACTTATCATATTTTAAACATATTTGATTGTAAATATTTAATTTTAAATATTAAAAAAATTAATATAATACTAATAATGTATAGATAAACAAAAATGTGGAAAAAATAGTCAAAAATTAACATTAGAAAAACTATCACAAATAGACTTTTGTTCTATATAATAAAGGGGCTGTTTGTAATTAATTTTATTTTTAATTTATATTTTATTTTATTTAAGTTTTGTTTCAAAAGAAAATATATTTAATGATAATAATTATTTTTAAAAATGCTTAAAATATCTAAAATTTATTTTGAATATTTTTAAAAAACAGTATTATTCATTTTTAAATTAAAAATAAGAATATTTAAAATATGCTAAATAAATCTATTTTAAAATATAATATAAAAAATAAAATAAAATTTTTATCAAACAGCCTTTTTAAATCGATACCTACAACATGCTTGTTGATAGAAGAGACTTTGTACGTATAATTATATATGGCTGCCAAAGCTTAGACGTGGAGAAAACCATTTATGACTTATTGGTTACCGAAAAATAACATTTATTATTAATATCTAAAAAAACTCAGATCTAAAGACCGGCCCTATCAAATTTTATTTTAACTCGATTTGATCCTTTAAAATTTAAAATAATATATCAATAATTTTATTTATTTTGAATTACACATTCAATAAAGCTATAGGTGGACCAGGTTCTCCATTGCGGGTCACTCTCGTGATTTCGACGCCCGTCGGATCCTTTAATGCAATTCATCATTCTCCTATCGGCGATGGCCTGCCGACTATTACTTGGCCCAGGCCCAGAAATCTATTCAGCTCGATCAACTTGTGGGCCCGATCAATCTAACCCATTAATTGCACCCGCGAACCTAATGCCTTGAGCTCTTTTGCTCTTTTGGAAACACGCTAATATTAAAAATATTTTTTATAAAAATTCCTCACATTTCCAAACTCTTATTATACTTCATGCATGGGAATAACTTTGATTGTCTTGTTGGCAAAAAATAGCCTTTATTATTTCAACAATTCAATTTAGTAGGATTTATCTGTATAACACTCCGAACAATCTTATTTATATATTTGGCACTAAAAAATTAAATATTATTATAATACCACTATAAAATGCTTAATCTCCCAAATCTATCACCCTGCATGCCGTCATCTCACCTCATCTTAACTTTATTCTAGCATTCTCTCAGACAATGTTCGTGCATTTCTACTCTGTCCAAAAATTCACACGAGCAGTGCCCTCTTTCTTCTCCCGCCTGGCACAAACAATCCTCTCTTCTTCCTTATATTTATGCATGAATAGTCCTAAAGTGTCTAAGTGGTTATCTCATTAGCTCTCGGTCGAAGGTGCCACTATATTCCATCTTTTGCTAGTAATTTTAGCTTTGTAAAGACAAACTCAGGCATTTGGTTGGATTCGGAGCGTCAGATTCTCAAGCGATTTTAATATTTTGGAGTTGGAACTAAATTAATGTAATGTAATGTATTTCAAATACATTAAAGACATTTTCGGTGTATTTGGAATTGATTTGGGCGAATTCAAATACACAATGTAAAGTGATGAGGGTGGTCACGGCCATGGGGCCGACGCCGCCGCCGCCGGCCTCCCCATGGCCTCCCTCCACCCCACCCATCAGCATCGTGACGCCGTCAAAACCTTCGATACTTTATTACATTTTTTTCAACCAGAAAAGCAAAGTCATGAATTTGTAAACTCAAACAACAAAGTAATCCTTTATATTGAATTCATTTTACACTATATCTTTTAATCGATTTTAAATCAACCAAACAAACTCTTATACAATACCTTTTCAACTTTATAAGTGAGAAATAAAGAAAAATGCTTGTTGAATAGTATCAAAAGGTGTGCAAAAAGTTGCTTAAACAGTCCAAAATTTTCAAAACATTATAAAATGCAAAAATGCTCTATAACAAACAATATAGTTTCAAAAAGGTGCTCAAAAGTTACAAGTATTGCAATTAAGAGATATGACCTTAGAGTTTCTAATCTAATGTACATTATTTTTTGGTTCATTGTATATTTATTTTTGTATCATGTTCATGTTTATTATGTAAAAGTTCTGTTTATCTATACAGTCATTTTGTGGTGGTTAGGGATGTACATACTTCATGGAAATAATCAAGCATTTTTTGGTTACTTTTAAATTTAGTGGATTTTTGGTTGAGGTGAAGAGCTAGAATAGAATGAGGTATGATGGTGGTATACAAAAACTAATTAAACTTGAGAAAGAGCTAATCAATTTTATGTCACTTAAAGAGAAGGTTAAAGAAATATTCTATAGCTAAGATGACATGAATTTAAACTACACTATTATATTTGTGAATCTTCATCAAAGGAGTTCAAGTTAATATCAAATGATCTTGACACAAGTGAGATGCTTGAATAGCCCAATAACCAGGTTGATATTATTGTTATAATAGAAGATGTCAACCAAGATGATGTGATTTCAAAAGATGGAGGAATAAGGGAGAACCATCATATAGTGGAGTGGTCTAATATTTGTAATGGAGGGCTTCAATTGCTCGATATGGAGATGGAAAAATTCTATCAATTGTGTATAGTTTGATAATTCATTATATTTAAAGCAATATCTTTAGAGTCAAACTATTTTACATAATTTTGGAGTTAAGATAAAAGTTAGTGATAAAAAAATGAGTAATGGTGATATGCTCTTATCGAGGTTATTCATGGAGGATGTGAGCTTCATTGTATTCTGATAGGAAAACCTTCAAAGTGAGAAAGGTAGACATAAGATATTCATGCCCAGGTGTTAACAGAGTGGGAAACAGCAAGCCACTTCCTCTTCGATTGTTAATGAAATACAAGATCTAGTGAAAATCCAATCAGATATTACATCAATATAAATCAATCATCATTTGGAGATAATATGGATTATCACTATCTTATTATATGAGGCTGTGGAATTCTAAAAAAATAAGCTCAAGATCTTACATTTTCATTAATGGATAAGAACTACAAATGGGTTCCTACATTAAGAGTATAGCTTCTTAACAAGAATATGGGATCTTATATTAGATAAACTTATGACATTATTGATAATTCTTTTCAAGATTTTATGTTAGCTTTAAGGTTAACAATGAAGGATTCTTATGTGGAGTCGACATTTGATAGGTTTAGATGCTTGCTACTTGAAGTCAAAATATTTGGGTGTACTATTGTTAACAAATTCACTTGATGGTAATAATGGACTATATGCATTGTCCTTTGTTATGGTCTAAATATAGTCTAGGAATACATGATAGCGGTTCTTGGAGAACCCAGTTGAGACAAATAATTTTGAGTTGTATTCTTTAGCTTTTATATTTAGTGTGGAGAAAATGCTTGGTGAGGCAATCAAACATGTCTTCCTTAATACAACGCATAGAGTATGTTTGTGTCATTTATAGAAGAACTTGAATAAATATTTTCACTATCATGAGAGTCAAAAGGTTAGAAGTTTGGTGTGGTTGACTGTAAATTTTTACATAACAATTGAGCACAATAATAAGATAACTATAATATATAATATAAGCCCATAAGTTTATTCATGCTTACTTTCTTTATCATGTAACTAATCCAAAAGTCAGTTCATAACAGAGATAAAAATGATTATAGCACAAATAATATGACTGAATAATTTAATTCTTAGATTACTGAAGCTAGAAGCCAGCTAGTGGTGAACTTGGTTGACATTATTAGAGGAATGCTTATGGAGCTCAGCGTAATTAGAAAGATGAATGCCATGAGTTGACATCGGTAGTAATGCCTTATGCCGAAGATCATATTATAGAAATATCTACAAGATAGAACAATTTATAATATGACAATTGACCTATATAGGGCTGAGGTTGAGGGTCGACATGATAGACAAGAAGTTGACATTGAAATAAGAGAATGTAGTTATAGAAGATGCAAATGACTGGATTTTTTTTCTGTATTACTATAGTTGTATTCATTGGCATAAAGGAGTGCCCATTATGGCATACATATGTTGATAAACACTACCATGTATATAAATATGTTGATATGAAATTCAAATGTAATTTAGTCTATGCTTTTTATTCCTATGGAAAAATCTTGACATTAACACAGATATAAAATTGCTTTTGAAGGTTCTATTATGACATTTCTTAATAAGGATCAATGGAACATAGTTAATGATAGAGTAGAAATTGATGTAACATGACATAGGAGATAGCTAAGAAAAAAATATTGAAGAGTTTTATTGGACAATAACAAAAAAAAAAAAAACTCCATAAATGTGGTCCTTATGGACAATGGAGTCACTATATGAGCACTTGCAAAAAATGCTCTAACCCAAAAGCATATTGCTTCTTTAGAAGAAGCTCTTAAATATTTAGAACCTTCATCCATCATACGATGATGTAGGTCAAAATTACAAGTTAGAAGAAAAGCTACTAATAAGGAAGAAGGAGAAGCTAAACTAAAATTTTAAGTCTATAGTGGAAACTAAATTACTTTTTGAAGTTGTGTATAACTTATTTTTGTTATTATGACACTTTTGCAAGACTACAAGTTTTACTATTTAAGCACTACAGACAGATCTATCAATTTTTAAAAGTAATTGTAATTATACCATCTGAGCTTTCATTTTAAGTAAATCACACTAATGGTAAACTTGGAGTTTTTGGCATATTTATGATGGTTTCTATATAATTGTTTATCTATGATGTATGAGATCTTACTATTACAGTTGCATAGAAAATGTATTGTATTATTGATGAGGCATATTATTGGTCATACTGTTTCATAAGATGGCAAGACAATATTCTTTTATTAGAAGGATGTTACCTATAGGTGTTGAACATTTAGCTTGTTGACTGTTGAATATCTAATAGTTGTGGGGAGAGTTAACTACATATTTTGGTCAATGAAATTTTAATAGTTTAATAGAAAATAGACTTGTGTGTCAACTATATCATTCATTATAGCTCAACATTTTTTTAATAATGGACATGATCATGGGAGTTCGTTAGCTTAGCATTTTTTGTAGTTTAGATTTCTAGAACATCTGCACCATTTTCTTTAGTTCAAACTTTTGCACCTTGTATTTCTATAGCTCAGATTATGGGATTGTTTGGTGCTTTTGCTTAGTAATTTATTCAGATTTTGGTGTTTGAAAAGATCATGTAATTTGTTAAATTTCTTGTAGTTTATATTGGTAATCTAAAATTGGTATGATCAATTCAGAGTATTCATTAGAGTTTGAATTGATACTTTTGCTTAAGTATAAGTGATGTAAATTTTGTGATTCAATGAACTACAAATTTGTGTTAGTGAATTAACATTTAAGCCTATTATCAATGGTCCTATAATTTTGACAATCATCACAAACTCTTAGGTTAAATTAAGCTTGAATAGTTTTAAGGATAGTGAGATCAATTTTTTATGATTTAACAAAAGTTTAATTTGTTATCTTGGTAATCATCAGAAACTCTTTGGTTCTTCATGATTTAAAGAGGGGTATGAGGTTCTATGTTGATAAGCTAATATGCAAAAGCAAAATTCTCATTAATGAAGAAATTACACTCTCATACTTTTCATCATCTATGTTTAACACAAAATAACAAAAAAAAAAAAAATCTTAAATAGATCCTTAATTAGGACCACCATACAACCTATAGATTCCATAAAAGGACTAAACCATTAACTGGGACCAACTTATAGACTCCATACTAAACAACATTAGTTATGTTAACTAGTTGAAAATGAGATCATAAGTTTCATACAATACTACAACCATTTACATTAGAGTATATCTTTGAGATTTCTAAAAGATTTGTTGCATAAAAATTACAATACTACTATAGTAAAAAAATCTTGCCCAAATCTTCATATAGAAGAAGAGTCACTTGAAATTCTTTCAATCCATCTCATCGTGGGCTTGCAATTGTCACAAAATTTTCCCATGTCAATGGATCACTCTCATCTAACCAGTTGAAGTAGCCACAATCATCTTCTATTCAATTTTGTGGGCATCTATAAAATCTTCATCCACTTTTTGACCCTTTATGGCTAGTATATACTACACACTATAAATTGTAATTGCAATTAATAGACCTGTTGGGGTACACCCCTAGTTGCTGATGACTAACTTGAATTCATATCTGATAATTTAATATCTATAGATTACAAGTTGGAAAAGATGAAATAAGTTAATGTAACTCCATAAATTAAAAAATAAGTTAATGAATGGAACTTCAAATACATATAAAGTTCTATATGCACACCATACTCCTAAATTTTAAAGGGAGATTTCCAAAACTATAACTATTTATATCATAAACAAAATCATCTGTGCATTCATGCATTTCATGATTAACAGATGAATCCTAAAACTAATACAAAATTTAATGGGATAATTTATAATGAAACCAAGCAATATGACATGAGCAATAACATAGAAATGCTTTGCCTCAGCTATTCTTATAATGTGGAAACTATCATAGGAAAATGTTGAAGATAAAGCATTTAAATTGATGGAATGCAGGTTATATATTCAGATCACATAGAATCTTTGTTAGCAGGTTTGACTTTACTATATATATATATAGTAAAAAAAAAATGATGAAATGAAGGTTATAAACATACTCCAATTTTTTTCCAAAGTGAAGCTTGTGAACATTAGCTGCACTTAGGATAAAATTACACTGCATTGAGCATAGCTATTACAAATGAAATTTTCGGTGGTTTAATCTGTCGAAAATAAATGATAGAATTTTTGGTGAAATTTCAGTCGAAAAATTTTCAGATAGACTTTCTAGAAAAAATGTTACAAAATATTATAGTTCGATGGATTTTCTAGCAATAATTTTGATGAAAATTTTTTTCGACAAAAATTGTAATTATAGGGGGCAACTAATCGGCCCTTGAACCTTACCTCCAATTTTCTTCTCTACCTCATCTCTCACTCTCAGTTTGTAGTAAAACCTTACCTAAGTCACACAAAATCTTTGTCAAAACATGTCATTTTTGTCTGATTTCTTCATATAATCGAAGGTAAACTACTTTCTTTAGTTTATTGGTGATTTCATCTATTCAATTGTGCAAAATATGGATTTAAAGTTTTGATTTTTTTTTTAAAATTTATAGCTTAAAGTTTCTTCTAATTTGTATAAAACTCATGTATTTTATAATTATTTTCTTATTTAAAGTTAGATTTATGATTGTTTAGCTTATTGTTTAAATTTTTTTTTGTTGAAATCTTAATTTGGGATTTTTGAATAATGTATTTTGCCATTAATTCTTGTTATTTAATTAATCATTTTATGATTTAATTTTTTTTTATAATATATATGTATAACATTAATTTTGAACATATTTGAAATTAAGAGAAGTTAGATCTAAGATTGTTTCACATTAACTTTTTATAATTTATCTTAGTTTTTATTTTAGAAAAAAAAATTAATTATGTGTTCTAAAGTTAAAATGGTGAACTTTTTAAAAGAAGTTATAAGTGCAAAATTAGAATTTTACAAAATTACATCTATGCTAATATTCACCTTGTTTAGAACATACCACCCTATTTTAGCTTTAAAATGTAGCAAATTTTGATTGATTATCACTGCAATCCCATGGTGTAAAGCATTCACACACTCTGACCTAGCTCTCCCTTCAAATTCTAATCCCTTGATCTTCCCATCTAGTATTACACATGCTAATTAAAAATCCCAATTAGTGTAAAAGCTATGGGATAATTACGACCTTCCCGCACTAAGATTGATGCTTGAATGAGAGCTCCTCTAAACTCAGTACGTTATAAGCGAAAACATTACATACTTAAGCAATTAGGTCATATTAATCCTTAATTAGTTAGTCATATTTAATTCTAAAATTTGTATAATAGAAGAATCTACCCCCTCACACTTTTTCATTTATACAATATATGGATATCCAGTGTGAACAATCATGGATATACATACTTAAGCAATTAGGTCATATTAATCCTTAATTAGTTAGTCATATTTAATTCTAAAATTTGTATAATAGAAGAATCTACCCCCTCACACTTTTTCATTTATACAATATATGGATATCCAGTGTGAACAGTCATGGATATATAATAGATTACATCTTGACAGGAAATGATTAATTGGGAAATTTTTTAATAATGTTAAGCACTATGTGCACGAGGCATCTTAACTACATAGTTATCTTTCTAAAGGAAAGTTTTGATTTTCATGTGTGAGACTTAAGAATTAGACTTACTTAATGTTGGATGAAGTTAGATTATACTTGTATTGTAGGGGTCTCCAACTAAATTATTGATTATGGACTTCACATGATGAGTTTGAGCCACATAATAATGCTGACGCTAGCACCTCAACGATTTATGTAAGCCCTTCAACTAAATATGTTTTTGGATGAAATTATAAATATATGAGACATTACAAGTGTTGCATTTATAGAAGTAACAAAAGAGTAACCACATAACAAAGAAGCTCAAAAGTTCTACGACCTGTTAAATGTAGCATAATAATTATTGTGGGAAGGTTGTACAAGCCACACTAAATTATCTTGGGTCATAAGAATGCTAAGCATCAAAACTAAATATATTATGTCACATAAATGGTTTAACCAATTTATAGGGTTGTTTAAAGAGACAAACCCACATTAAAATATTGTTTTAGAGGACTTATATAAAATAAAAGGTTAGTGTGAAAGTTAAATCTAAGCTTAGATAAGATTTACTTCTCCATGTCTATAAAGGCTATATGCTTTTATGTGTTCAATTTAGTACATGTGATAGCTCCATGATAGAGTAGGGCACCAAATTGTTTTAGTCATTTATCAGATGAAAAAACATAGAAGAATTTCAGTCATACTTATCCTGATTTTGTAGTTGAGCCACATAATGTTAGACTTGGCTTATATGTTGATGGTTTCACATAGTATAGTTAGCCTATATTGCTTTACTCATGTTGGACGGTGATAGTTACATCTTATAATTTACCTCCAAAGATGTGCATGACCATACCTTATATGTTCTTGACTATAATTTTACATAGGCCATTGATCGCTCAAAAAAAAAAAAAAAAAACCTTTGAGGATGTGCTCCACAATCTTTGGAAAGATGAGCAAGAGTATATTTTTTCATGAGGAAGATTGATACATATTGAACTAGATTTCTTCTAACATCACATTAAAGTTTATTTAGATATGGGTTCTCCTTTCTATGGATTCAAGCCTCTCTAGTAAATTACCCATCTTACCATAGCAAGAGAGCACTCTCGCTTAAGATCAAAAATAGACATATCTATTTGATATGTATTAGTGTCTTAGATGGATAGTATGGTTTAGATGACCATCTTAAAAGAAATAGGAGTGTAATTCTGATCAAGATTCCATGGTTCCGTCATATCAGAATTACACTCCTATTTTGTTTTAGATGGTTATCTAAACCACACTATACCTCTGAGACACCAATACATAGCAGATATATATGTCTGTTTTTAACCTTAATCAAGAGTGCTCTCTTGCTGTGATAAGAGGGCTAATTAACTATGTAGGCTTGCATCTAGGAAGTAGAACCTAGATATAAATAGACCCTAATATGATGTTAGGAGAAATCTAGTTGAATATGTATCAATCTGTATCATGAAAAAACATACTCCTACCCCTCTTTCCAAAGAAGGTGGAGTGCATCCTCGAAGGTATTTTTTTAAGTGATCAGATATCTCATAACCCCACTGGGGATTGCTTCTCTTTCCCTATCTGGTTGAAAAATTTAAAATAATTTGTGTTCTAGGAATATCTCGAGTTGCATTCTCTAGATTCTTTGATTATAGTAGAACCTGATTTTAGATTTACACTCAGGGTCAAATTCATCCATGATGAGCTCAACAAACATGATGACTATTAGATTAGGGGAGGGATACACTATCAAATTCCCCCAAGCTATAATTAACACTAATTCCATTGAAGCCATTATCTAGTTTGGAACAATCTTTGAGGTTGTCCAATTTTTACTAGCTAGACTCGTAAATGAATTCATACCTGAGGTATTCAACAAAGAAAATAGGTCAACATTGAATGAGCCTAAGCTTGACACAACCTCAAAGAAAACTATATCACTCAAGCTTGACACTGAATGAGCACCAGGTTGTAATATCTAAGACTCATTCTCAGAGATCCACCATTAGGAGGTCTTGATTGATATAGAGGGCAAAAGGTTCAAAAGATGTCAAAGATGAGAGAGCTCAATATGAATAAGCTTCCCCTAGATAATAAAGAAGCTGACTCTCATGTCTTCAGCTTGAAGAGTCAAAAGATGGCATGGATGATCAACTTTTCTTGGAAAATGAAGATCTCCAACTAATGAAGAACTGTAGAGTTTAGACCTCCAAAATAATATACTGATCACATGGATGTCGAGATCATTCATATGGTTGAAACTTGCTTATGAAATAAAGGTGTGGCATCCGAATGGTAAAGTGGTGAGGATCAACATGGAAACCCAAGTCACCGAGAGCCTAAAAGTGTGGCTCAAGTAGAAGTGGAAGTAACTGAAGAGATCATAGATATTGTAGCAAGGCTACAACAATAGATGGGTTCCCAACTCCAAAGGAGGGGCCAAGAAATTAATCAAATCAACAACCACCTTAATGAAATGAGTGGGCTGATAAAGAAATTATTTGGTCACCTTAACCTCATAGGAACAACAACATAGTAGATACCTCCAAGGAATCCATCAAAGATAAATAATCCAATAGTGGAGAATGAGGGTGTACAAAATGCTCTACCCAATTTACCAACAACTGTGGCATAGAGACAAGAACTTCCAAAGGAAAGCATACCAAACCCTCATAAGGAAGCTGATGTTATCACCAAATCCCAAGCAGAAGACCTCATCAGCAGATAGGTTAAAGCAGTAATAAATTTAGAAATTGCTGAGCAACTAGTTGAAAAGGGACGATCATATCCAACCGAGTATGATCAAGTACAGTACCCTAAAGGATACGCCATGTCAAAGTTCAATACCTTCTCAAGCATAGAAAATATGTGATAACACTTGGTTCAATTTAAAGCATCATGCAAAAATATTGGCAAAAATGATGCTTTGTTGTTACGCCAATTTGTCAGCAGTCTCACCCATTCAACCTTTGAATGGTATGCTGAGTTACCTAATGACTCAGTAAAAATATTCGCTAAGCTAGAGGCACTCTTTCTCAAGAGAATTATAAGCACAACAAAGAAAGTAATAATTGCATATCACGCCTTGAAAAAAAGGAGAAAGGATGAGAGTGTCACTAAATATATCACTAGATGGAGAAAACTAAGAATGAGATGTGATCAACAGCTCATAGAAAAGCATGCAGTAGAACTCATAAAAAATATTGATAATCAAATGACCTCATACCTTGCCATGACTACAATCAATACATTCCAAGAATTATTAGATCATGTAGGCAAGTTTGAAAGGTTACCTAATTAAAAAGGGTTTAAATCAGGCTATATTAATAACATCAAAAGAGGAAACTAGCCCAAGCTATAAGAGTCCAAAAAGAATGAAGTGAATACAACATTGACATTTACACTGAAAAAAAGAAAAATGAAGGAGCATCAACTTTGTGACCAATCACAAAGCTGACAGAGGAAAAGAAAAGAGTACTATCTTTAGGAGAAGATGGCTAAGCAGTACTCATTTAAGAGAGAATGTGTTGCTAAAATTTTAAACATGCCCTAAAGTTGGGATTACAGCTGCTAAAGATGTGTTGACCAGATCAAGTAGACAAAGTTGATGATCCAATTATTATCCCATCCATAGGCATATAAGTTACCCGATTAATGATTATTTTTATTTTCAAAGATTGGGATGAAAAGATTTATCACAATGGAGAACTTACCTTGTCAGATAACATCTTAATAAATCCAAAAAAGGAAAAGGTAATTGTTGTTACAGCACAAATCCTAAAGCAAAAAATGAGAATCCCGAGTCGACTCAAGATACAAATAAAGATAAAGAAAAAGCTCCATAAGTATAAGTAGAAGAAGAAGGTGGATGGGAAACCTTCATCTCAAAAAAGACTAAAAGAATGAATAATATTCTTCTAGCTATAGAAGGCGTTCAATGGAGGAATGTCCTAGAACATGAAATCGATCACATGATACTTCCTTAAATAAGGGGCATTATTTATACAAAATGATGAAACATATGAAAAATGATAAGCCTCGTCATCAAGGCCTCAGAAGTCAAGAAAAAATAAGAAAGCTTAGAAACAAAAATTCAAGACATAAACAATGATAGATTCCTTAGAGGAGTATGAAAAATCTTCTCAAAGACTGGTTAGGCTGGAGGAATATATGCACCATTTACAGCTCGACACAGAAGGCCCTGAAGAAAAAGTTGTAAAAGAAACATGTCAAATGATAAATGTGGTTACAACTTCAACTGATTCTGAAGAAGAGCTATGCTTTCCTAAAGAAAAGCCTATGAAATAGAAAAATAAGCCAAGCTCCAAGAAACTATGCCCTGAATCAAATAATAGTTCTGAGAGTTATAATGACTATAAAAACTCTCCAAAGAGTTACAGAGCTCAAAAATTTCCTCTGATGAGAAAGCCTGGCAGAAGAAGTAATACATGTGTATTTAAAGGGTGAAAAAAAGATTTCTCCACCTCAATAATAGAAAGTCAGTGAAAGTAAAGAAATTCAAATTAATGAGGATGCCTTACCTCCACCATCGGCTAAACCCTAAAACTCTACCAAAATAGAAGTAGATTATTGTGTTCTGGCACACTTATGCAAGCTTCCTACTCTATTAAGTATATATGATACTCTCATGCTATCTCGGGATATATGAGAGACCATAATAAAAGCCTTGAAAAGCCCAAAATAATATGAAGCATTTTTTGATGAAGAGAGGATGAAAGAAGATCTTACCTTTCAAAAGCCAACAACTATCACCTTCAATGATAAAGATTTACTACTTGGAACAACTAAACATAATTAACCTCTCTATGTTATAGTTGAAATTAATTCTACATATGTAAGGAGGGTATTGATTGACTCAGGTGCTTCAATCAATCTCCTGACAGCCAAGACATTTAGGGCACTAACTTTGGATGTTGGATACCTTGACAAGAGCATAATATTTTATGAGGTTTCAATGAACAAGGACAACAAATCTTAGGGTGCATTGTTCTACCCATACATTTCAGAGAATTACATATAGAAGCTAAATTTCATGTAATTAAGGCCAAAGTTGCATAAAAGGCACTCCTTGGTAGGCCATGGATTCATGAGTATGGTATAGTACTCTCGACTCTTTGTCAATGCATGAAATATATCTAAAATAGTGAAGAGCACTAAATTGATGGGGACATGAATCCATTCTTGATACATTAAATCAGGATATACAATGATTCCAAATATTTTATCCTTAAGAGGGTAGAAGGGGTTAACTCCCAAAAGAAAGAAGCTCCACCTATCAAATTAATGTTAAAGGATGGTAATTTAAAAGTTAAAATTAAAAAAGAATCAAAATAACCTAAGATAATTCCCCACCTTTGTAGTGATACTGAAGAGGATGAAGAGGAATTGGTACCAAAGAGAGTCTCAACTAGTTAAAAGAATGAAAAGGCTAGTACCAATGACATGACTGAACAACTAGAAAAAATATGCATTTCTCTAATAAGAATATCTGAACTTCAGGTCTCTGATAAGGCTATGAAAATAATACTAATAACAAAAGAATATATAAAAGCCTTATCAACTCAAAGGAGCGAAAAAAATAGAACAATTAAAAACATTTTATGTCCTTCTGAGAAGGGGTTGCAAGGATCGTGGAATCCTCTTCTACAAAGTTGAAGAGCTAACCATAAATTCCACATGAGAATTGTTTGAAGAAGATGCTTTAAGGAAGAAGACATTGAAATAATCATTCCTAATACTTCTTATTAGCTTTACAGAGTCTAGTCAAAAATAATATCGAGCTCTCATAATCAAATGCACAGGCTCGATTGTTAAAAAGGCTCTAGTGCAGGAATAATGTTTAGAGCTCCATAGGATATGGAAAATTTACTACATAATGATTAGGATATATTCCTTCAACAAATTTCTCAATAAGCTCATGCTATATCATGTTTGATAAAGAAGCAATCTCTTTTGAAACCACAAATCTATAAAAGAGTATCTCACAGGGGAATGAAAATGTGCCTGAAGATAAATTAATAATCAACCTCAAAGAAGCCCTGAAAGAATTTGAAGAAGGAAATCAAGCTACGATCGGTGAACTTTAGGAACTTAACCTAGGTACTGAAGAAGAGCATAGACCAACTTTTGTTAGTGCTAACCTCACATCAGAAAGAATGGAAGAATTAAAAGCACTACTTTATGAGTATAAAGACTACTTCAAATGAAATTATAGTAAAATGATATGTTTATCACCAGATGTAGTTATACATAAATTGGATATTAAATTTAATGTACAACCAGTAAAGTAAGTATCAAGGTGAATGTGATTAGAAATTGAAGAACAAGTAATCGATGAAACTAAAAAATTCTTCGAAGTAAGATTCATCTGGGAAGAGAAATATGATGACTCGATTGCTAATATTATCCCAATAAGAAAGAAAATTGGGCAAAAATATGAATCTCCATTGATTTTTGAGACTTAAATAAAGTATGCCCAAAGGATGATTTCCCGTTACCCAACGCAAAACTCATGGTGGATATACGCTCAACTATGATATGTTCTCCTTCATGGATGGATCATCAGACTATAATCAAATTAAAATAGCTCTAGAAGATGAGAATCATACATCCTTCCGCAAGCCAATCGACATATATTGCTACAAAGTAATATCATTTGGCTTAAAAAATATGGGCACCACTTACAAGAGGGTGATGACTCGTATCATCAATGATCTCATACATAAGTATGTAGAGTGTTATGTCAAAGATTTGATCATTAAAAGCAAAACACAATGCAAGAATATAAGAAATCTAAGGATCATATTTAGTAGGATTCAGAGTTTCAATCTAAAAATGAATCCTCAAAAGTGTGCTTTTGGTGTGACCTTTAGAAAATTTCTGGGCTTTATTGTATGCCATAGAGGGATTGAAATCGATCCATCTAAAATAAAAGAAATAATAGAAATTCCAGCACCTAAGAATTTGAAATAATTGCACTCCCTGAAAGGTATACTGACTTATATTATAAGATTTATTTTTAATGTTTCAGGCAGATGCCAGCCTTTCACTCAATTAATGAAAAAAAGATGGGTCTTTTATATGGGATGACTCTTGTCAAGAAGCATTTGATAATATAAAGCAATATTTATTGCATCCCCTAATATTGGTAGCACTAGTTATAGGGAAACCATTAATATTATAGATGGTAGCCCTAGAAGAATCACTAGGAGCTCTACCAGCACAAAACAATGAAGAAAAAAAAGGAAAGTGCCCTATATTATATAAGTTGGCGTATAATAGGAGTGGAAATAAAGTATTCTCCTATAAAAAGTAGTGTTTAGCATTAATATTTACTACTCAAAAACTATGCCACCATACGTTATCTCATAAGATAACATTAATATCCAAAGTCGACCCAGTCAAATTTCAGATGATGAGGACTACCTAAATAGGTCGCTTGGTTAAATGGACTATCCTATTACTGCACTTCGATATAATATATGTCTCGTAAAAGGTTATAAAAGGGCAAGCTATGGCTGATTTCCTAGGCACACATCCCTTACTGATAGACTCCCCACTAAATGATGAGTTGCATGATGAAGAGATTTTTAAAGTTTAAAAAGCTTAGCAACCATCAGGATGTGAGTTTTATTTTGGTGGAGCTTCATCCATAAAATTAGCTAAACCACCTAGTTTACTTACTTACAATGTAAGTCTGAATCGACTTGATATTCATAACATCATAAGGGGGTATACTCCAATGTTACTATAGTCTTACTTTGAACTAACAATAAGGTTGAATATGAAGCATTAATTGCTAGCCTAAAGCTAGAAATTAATTTGAAAATTCAGAAACTTCATATTTATGGAGATTCCCAAATTAGAATCTGATGAATAAGCCAAAATTAGTGATTTAGATAAATATGTCTTGGAGCTTTTAAAACAAATCCCTGAAGTAACCATCAGAAGGGTGTTGCATCGAGATAACGGCAAAGCTAATGCATTAACTAAATTAGTTAGAGAAATGACAGACCATCAGGGAAGTCCAACTACAATAATAGTTCAAAATGGGCTAGCACTAATGCCAACCCTTTTGCAAGCCTTTAAAGCTAAAGAAAGTTAAGAAGTCATGACCATAATAGAAGAATACGATTAGTGAAAACCATTCATCACCTATCTTAAAGGTGGTGGGATACCAAAAGATAAATCAAAGGCTCATCGAATTCCACAAATAATATTATGATACACTCTTATAATTGACACATTATATTGGCACATGTTTGATCAAATGTGGCTATGATGCTTGTGACCAGACGAAGCCAAGGCAGTAATGGTTGAAGTTCATGAAAGATTGTGTGGAGCCCACTAATTTGGCCCTAAAATGAAAATCAAAGTTAAACGAATGGGATATTATTGGCCTAACATGGTTCAAGACTATATCGATAATGCTAAAAGATCTCATCAATGTCAAATACATGTAGACACATTACATTGATCACCCAATAACTTACACTCAATAATAGCGTCATGGACATTTTAAAATTAGGGAACTGATATAATAAGTCTAATAGATCCTTCATCATCTAGAGGACTTCACTTTGTTCTAGCTATTATCAATTATTTCTCAAAATGGCATAAACAATCCATTAAGAGAAATTAAAGCAAACAATGTAGTAAAGTTCTTCTGGGATCATATTGTCTATTGATTCAGAGTACCTTGAAAGATTATATATAATAATGACACTACCTTCAAGAATATAAAAATTTATTATTTTATTAAAAACTAAAAGATAGATTGGCGATATTCCTCAATATACAATCTAAGAGCCAATGATTTGGCAGAGGCATTTAACAAAATGCTAATTATGTTGCTTAGGAAAATTATCTCCAAAAATAAAAGAGACTGGTGCAATGAATTAATAGAAGCATTGTGGGCATATTGTACCACTTATAAAACTGCTACACAAGTAACACCTTACTCTTTAGTCTTTGGAGTAGAAATAATGATTCCCCTCAAAGTAGAATTACTTTCACTCCGCATAGCAGTTCAAATTAAACTTTCAATGGAAGAATATATTCAAATACGATATGAAGAGATTGAAGCCATAGATGAAATTTAACTACAAGCTCAACAAATCTACAAATACATAGAATAAGAATGACCCAAGTTCATGATCACATGGTTCATCCAAGAAGCTTTAAAGTAAGAAAACTTGAGTTAGTATAGAGAAGGCCTATAGTTCCACACCAACAAACTCGTGGAAAATTTGACTCAAATTGGGAAGGGCTATATATCATCAAAAAAGTGTATGAAGGCAGAGCTTATTAGTTCATTGATGCAAAAGGCACCGGACTTATGCCACCTATAAATAGACAATATCTCAAAAGATATTATGAATAAATATAAAAGAAGTACTCTCCCTATTGAAGAGGGGTAATTTTATATATATGCCTTGCATTGCAAGAAACAATCTTTAATACAAAGAAATTTTATCTGATGAAAGTTAAAATAAAGCTTAAATTTAGATTCTATTATACTTAAATGGGTTGGATCTAAATTAAACTAGGATCCATCATGCCCAAAGTGGCTGGATCAGATCCACCATGCCCAAATGGGTTAGATCTAAAACCTAAATTTATATTCCATCATATACAAAGCGTTTAGATCTAAATTAAACTAAGATCCATCATGCCTAAAAGGGGTAAGATCAGATCCACCATGCCCAAAAAGATCAGATCTAAAACCTAAATTTAGATTCCATCATTCACAAAGGGGTCGAATCTAAATCAAACTAAGATCCATTATGCCTAAAAAAGCTTGCTCAGATCCACCATGCCCAAAGTGGCAGAATCTAAAATCTAACTTTAGATTCCATAATACCCAAAGGGGTCAGCTCTAAATTAAATTAAGATTCATTACACCCAAATGAGCTGAATTAGATACACCATGCCCAAAGGGGCTGAATCTCAACGATAAATTTAGATTCCAATATAACTAAGAGGAGTGAGTTTAATTATAAACTTGCATAAAATACTAAATTGAAAAAGCCTACAAGCATAGCTCATGTATAAATTCAGATATTACTGTTAATTTATAAAAATCTTAAAACATGTGTGCTTCTTTATTCCAAATATATTGCATGTTAGCTATAATGTTTATCTTGAAAAGACAAGATGATATAAGCATACTAAAGAGAAAATATGGGATATTATTGAAGCCCATGAACCACCTAGTATAGCCATGATATAGGATAGGTTAACATGGCACTAAGATATGTTAAGAGCCAAAGATATTTTTGAAGACTCATTTACTCAATCAACATGTCTCCCACTATCCAATTCACAATCTTCATCTGGCTATGACCAATTGATTGGGTAAGTAGTTGAAAATTGAGTCATAATCATGATGTCCCTTTAGAGCAAGTCACATATCACCTTAACTTTGGTGATCAAAATGTGCTTTAGCCACCTGAACATGCTGCTCCACCTACAAGCATATTCAGCTACTTGGTTACCATATATTACATCATGTAGTAGAAGATTGAGACCCATGTTAGTATCTGGCACTACATTATTAGCTATCAATGGGTACGTATAATGGGCTCGACACCACCTCTAGAGGCATGGTGATGTTCTCAAAAGAGCTGGTGTATATTGGGCATTCTACACATTACTCTTTGACTATAGCCACCATCCTTTCACAAGGATTAGAAATATAATGAAACACTGGGATAAGGACACCAATATTTACTAGATTAGTCTACATGAGATGACAACAACTATGGTAGAATGCAAGATATAACAGGACTTCCAGTTATAGGGACTCCCTATGAAGAATGCATCCCACTAGATCACAAGCTTTTTTTACACCAGCTAGATGACTAGGGTGGAATAGGCAATTATATATAGTTTTCAAGGCTGCATAATGCTTTAGCTCATTATCAAAGACTATCTAAAGAATGGGGGATAGGTCGCAGCGTCGAAATATGATCACTCTGAATAAATGGTCAGAAAGTTTCCTCCATTCAAAGATACCTATTTGACAATGGATTCCATACATCTATTAGTACCAAATTTGAACTGAAGGGAAGAGCCAATTCTCATCGGATATTTGCATGAGATATGAAGATGAGCTATATTTAGTAGTTTTCATTGCTAGTTAGCTATGTTACTTTGTATTTCCTAAGCATAATAGACTACTTTATCCTTCTACCTCATTGATGGCTGACCTACTTACTCATGGTGAAAGGATATCATTAACACTTGGAACACTAGCTTACTTATATCTTGGATTAGGTAGAGTAAGTGTCATGATCGATTCACAATGCTATGATGTAGATTACCCTTAGAACTATCTACATGAATGGATTCATGCTCATATTTTAGGAGCCTTCATTTATCCTGAGACACCATCCTATTTCAAAGGGCAAAAATTTTCCTCTCATTATGTAACTAAATAGAGATACAATCTCTATTGATAGAAATCAGATATGAACTTTCATGTTTGCCCCATTGCACATGATAGATCGCTTTCAGATCATCCATAGTCATTCTTTTATAGTCTGTTTATTCAAAGTATGGGGCAAAAATTTACAGATTCTCTTGTTGATAGAGGCACCCCGTTACTATTATCAATATATGAATACAAATACATTATAGAATATTTCATTGGGTTGAGACCCATTTGGCTATGCTATCGCTGTCATGAATCTATAATCCTAGAAGTTTACACCCCTAATAGGGTGGCTAGATAGTTCAGATTTACTCAAGCTACACCTATATACGGGCTATCACCGATACTTGATATAATAGATACTCATTCTTTGGGAGCACTTCCATTAGTAGTCCATTTAGCAATAGCCTCTATAGCATGGACCTTCACACTTCGCTTGGGGACCCAATTTAGTTTTTATATAGCTCCATAGAAGACTCATGTTGGAGTCAGTCATTTATGGTTGATGTGGATCTGCCACACCTTCTTTTCCTTCTTGGAGCTAGGCTTTCACATATACAATCATAAAATGTGATAGACCAAATCAATCCAACCTATACCACATATGACTAATGCCTCTAAAAGAGTATTAGATGACCAAAAAGGTAGTAGGAAACGATAGTGTCAAAACTTATCTACTTAAGAGAAAGATTATAGGGACCTCTACAACCCCCACCAATTGATTTTAATATATGAGTTATAGATATAAACAACTCTATTCAATTCTTACTTCACCAATAGTAGTTAAATCACCAGCAGAGTAGAAGGAGAGCGATGTCTTGCTGGTATTATCCATAAATAGTACTGCAATTTCTCTTGTGTTCATCCAACCTATTAGTACTGATCATATACATACTAAAGAAAATACACATATAAAGGAGTCTGACACTATGGATACTAATCTCAAGCCACTTTTATCAGATTCAACATGGTGGTGGTGAGTGCAACCTAAGATGACTCCTTAGATCTGGATTCTTTTGTCGGGAGTTATTCTATTTTAAGTCCAAAATATATAATTCATAGGCAGTTATCTCACTCGGAAATTTCATCTTTTATTTCTAGAATACGCCCTAGTGCTTCAACTCCATTATATAATAGTCCTTCAAAAAGCTTATATCATATAATAGTAGTCCTATGCAAACTGCTTCTAAGTGTCAACTTGAAAGTTTTGCCTGATCTTTCTAGCTTTTGTGTGGAGGCAAAATCTTTGTTAGATTGTACTACCATTTTAGGTCATAAAGAGGGAGAACTATAGCTATAGGCATTCCTCTGTAGAGATGTTAAATTTGGCCCATTTTCTTTACACACTACCTATAAGGAGGTCATATTAGATACACTTACTACTATAGTTACATTCGCTAATACTATTTTGCATCAAGTCCCCGTAATTAGCCAAGATCTAGAGCATAGTCTTAAAGCCTTGAGATCATTCCAAAGGTAGCTTTTTAGAGCACAGATCCGCAGGCTCTCGGTCGTCGGGGGAGAAGGCAAACTCCATATCTCCACTGAATTGAGAGAACTATAACAAAGGAGACAATATTTGCTAGAAATGAGATCTATGATTAGACGAGCTGTCATAACCATAGAAGAAGATTATTAGTTGTTCAGGTGTTCAAACTTGAGCAAGCTCGTTCTTCATTGGAGTGTGATCAAGAGGTTGCCCTTCAACATCTCCATGAAGTATGAGAGAGACATTTTACTATGGCCCATAGAGCTCATGCAACTTATGTTTGCATCAGAGAAATCTAAGCGTACTATTGAAGCTAACATTTTTTCATGTAAACTATCTCTCTATTATTGTGAAATACGTGAAAATTATTGGAGTAATACATCAAAGGCTTCATGTTTTTTTTTATAAATTATATCTATATATGTGTGTTCTAACTAATAGATAAGTAAGACAATGAATTCATCATGTTCTAATGACATGCCACATTCATTAGGGAACAATGTTGTTCGCTTAATATATATAGTGGAGACAGTGGTTGTGATGCCCATTTATTCAATGATCATATGTAGCAAATAAAGTTACAACTTTGTGAAACCTAATTGCACTTGTTGTTGTGCGGCCAGTACATTCCATAGGTATAACATAGAAAACATAACTACCCAAAACCCTAGCTACACTTGTTGTGAAATTGTTGGGGAGAGTGAGATTTAGTATTAAGTTAAAACTTTGGTTGAGATCAGGGAAAGAAAATTTTACATGTAGATTGCGCAAGTATGGCGAGGATTAGAAGGGACGAGAAGAGTGCTATTGTGTGGAGAGAGGCAAGTATGTTCCTACGACTGTGGTGATCACAAGAAGCAGAATACTAGAACAGAGTTAAGGCGAGGCGAGATGGCAACACACAAGGTGGGAGATTTGGGAGTTCGGTGTTTAGGGTGGTATTATAGTAATATTTAAGTTTTGGGTGCTAAATATGTAAATAAAGGTGTTTGGAGTATTATACAAGTAAATGCCCCTTCAAATAATTAAAGATCCTAATATTAATGATTAAGTAATGATTAAAGAGGAATTCTTTGTTGTGCTTGATATATTGATATTTAAATTTATTTTTAATAAAATAACTTCAATTTGCAAGAGAAGACTAAATATTCATTATTATTATGCTAACATATTTTAATCTATTTGATATCATACTATCTCTACTAATCTTATTTATCAATTAAATAAATAAGTAAACTATATTTTAATCTCAATATTAATTCTATCCCTAGTCTTAAATAAAAAATTCGATTTGATTAAAAGTAATTATTATATTGATAAGCATAAAGTGTGACTATTATCGCCCCTCAAAAGTATTCATTTATGAGGAAAATCCAATTTGATGCTATTACTTGGGAGAAGAAAAGATTTATTTGGTGGGACACTCATATTTGTTTGTATGTAGGTCTAGAAATGCATGCACTAGTGATAGATTAAATTTGGTTGATGTCTTATAGGCCTCTACTTATTGCCTTGATCAACTCACTTTTATAGTCCACTTCTATACAATCTTAAATACAACAAGCGAGGTTAGGTTAAAGTAAATAATAAATGCATAAGTGCTATTTTTTAAATTATACAACTCTTACACATATCTCATTATATATGTTCACAACAAAGAAAAATTTAATTTAAATTTTTAGTTCAAATTTTCTTAAATAAATTTAATAAAGTAACTAGATTCATAAGCACATGATCAAAACTTATACATAACTAATCATTTTTTTCAATATTAAATAGATATATCATAACTCTAGAAATGATGCAGTATATATGGTGGCTATGCCCAACCTTAGGAACCACCCTAGTCACCTTCATGGAAGTGGACAGCTATGCCTTCTATTAAGACAAAGGTAGGAGGTGGGACCTTATTCACCAAAATCATGTGAGGGAAAAAATTATTGCTTTAGGTGACCTAAAGCATATTGGTGAGTCTAAGAATCTTGAGTTAAGATAACTAAAGAAAGATAAGGTGGTAGGGTTATCAAAGTGCATTTCTTTTCAGGGATAAAAAAGGGAGGTCAGCGAGTACTAACCAAGAAGGGTTATTTGTCTCTCATTTACATGTATAAATTAGGATATTTGGGGGAGATCTATCAGTGGACCATTAGGTTCATTAAGTTAAGGCTTCAACAAGCCTATGGTTGTAAAAATAATTGATGTAGGCCCTCTTGTAGATATTAGGTTTGTTCGTTCCATAGCTATAATTGGAAAATTAAATGAGAGTTTATCTGTATTTTGAGCTTGAGAGAGAAAAAAATTCATATATGAAATACTCGAAAAGATAGAATTGATGATTGCATTTTCACCAGAAATATGGGTTCAGCAGCCGAACTTAATTTTATATTATATTCAATAATATTGGATCTGATAAATTCATGTATTTGTTCTAACTATGTGAAAGTCTGATCTCATATATTTTATTTATACTTAAAATGTTATATTATTGTTTTCTGAGAAGATGGAAAAAAGTTGTTTTGACATCCTATATTTGTGAGATTAACAAATAAAATTCAGTATTCCACAAAAGAAGGAAAATCGCAATAGATGTGTTTTATTTTAGGTTGCACAGATCTACTTCTAAAATATAATACACTGAGAAGTATGTGATATTATATTACAAATTTATAATTTAAATAATTTTTAAATTTTAAAATAATCTATAATAATTACATTAATTGTATAAATATTAGATAAGATAAAAAATCAAATATTATAAGGACAAAAAATAATGGCATTTAATAATGAAAAAAATGACTAAAAATTTGGCATATTATTTAGCAATCATAATAATAGGTAAAAAAAGAGTAGAAATTATAGAAAAATAAATAAAAACCAAATAACAATCAAATTTTAATAATTATTTTAAAAAAAGATATAGTTATTAATATATTTAGAAAATTCCATACAAAATAAGTATAAGTAATTTTCTGCAATATAATCATTAAAATATAATATTTAATTTTAAATTTAGCTAAAATTTATGAATTTTAAAGTTACTTATTTAGGACACAGACAAGCGTGTCAATTTTTTTTATATTGCATGTGATATTTGATATATCTAAAATACTGCTTATTTTTTTCTCATGAAATTTCAATTCATCATAGGTTTTATTACATAGGATATCAGCCTATGATTTTGAAATTTCTGAAACAAACCTTCAAATACAAAAAATTATTTATGTTTCATCGTACATACCTCCTCTCCTGAGAAATTACTGAAACTGGCACTGCATTCTTGACGAAAGTATTCATTTTCCTTAACAAGACATAAGTAATCGAAAATCGAAATAATTTTAAAACATTATCTGATTAATTTATAATACTTTTTATATATTTCATATATCGAAATATTTGATATACGGTAAATTTAATTTCGTAAAAAATGATATTAAGATTACTACAATATTTGTAAATCATCTATATCTTCATTACCACGTGAAAAAAAAAAAAATTCTGATTCATCTCATCTCAGAAAACGCTACGTTGCAGCATAGCATTATTTTGTTTTCGTGGGGAAATAGCATAACAGTATTGACGTAAACTGTACGTCGTACATTTTAGTATAAATTTCTCGTCCCTGCTAAGCCCATAATGATTATTTTATATAGACAGAGATGCGTTCCATCAATTTCATGAGACAAACCATAAAAGAGTCCAGTATAAACAAATATATGTTATGCAGTTTCCATAGTTACCTGCAAATAAGGGCAACTTCAGCAGGAGGGAGCGGTGAGCAAGAGATGGCACTTGGCGTCAAGGAGTTTCTAGGGTTAGATAGTTATGAATGTAAGCACATATTTATAATAGTTAGTTAATCAATAAGTTTGTTTGTTCTGAGTCTTCTGACTGATTAACTGTAGTAATTGCATTGAAATCGATTTGAAATATGTAAAGAAAGTTCAATTGTTGATCAGGAAATAAGATAATTCACACTAATTAACTGTACTAATTGTAAGCTCTAATTGTTTTAATGTGATCAAGTTCCTAAAATAGGTATTTTCATTGATTTCATCCTCGACACTACTTCCATTAATGACACCTAGTTTCATCACAGTATCTGCAACTTACACGAGATCTCCAATTTCATGATGTATGGTCAGATCTCTTCACTAACTCCTTCACTAACCTCTTCCACATTTCCGCTTCCTTCCATTATTCGGTGGAGCACCTGCCCTATTCTGTGCTATCGACGATCCAGGTAAATCCATGGTTAAAATTTTCTTTTAATTTCTCTATGAATCTAAAACTAAATCTTCTTCTCTACTATCTATAAGTTTTAATTTAAGCTTTAATCCACAGGTTTCTTCAATTCTTGGTTGAGAAAAGTTTAGAATTCAAGAATTTTTTTTTGTTGATATTTTGTATACATGTGCTCTTTTTGGTGCTACATATATTTTAACATAGATTTATATGTTTATTTTTAATTTTCAATTTTTTTACATGATTAGTTCATGTTAACTCATGTTGACTCATAAATTTTAAATCCAAATTATAATATAATTAGGATAGAGAAATTTTACTATGTAAATTTAATTTAGTTATTCAAGTAAAATTTAACAATAAAAGTTAATGGTGTGGGTACATAATAATTTAATAGATTAAATTTCAAATTTAATAAATTGTATACTTAATTTGACTTTGTTGAGAAGAAAGTATGAATTAAATCTATAAAATTTGTATACATAGGTCTTGAAGTGACATAATTAGAGTTCACACTAATTCATACATGCAATAATGATTAAACTTTAAGTAAATTTGTTTACAAATATATGGATATCAGAAGTCAATAATTATTGCAGTATAATAGAAATGTCTATGAAAAATTCATCAATAATCATCAGTAGAAATTTAGTTGTAATCTCAATGCTACACATTTTTTTTCATTGGCCCAAATTGTCAAATTTTTATTGCACTAATGATAGAAGTTCCACCAGAAAATTTCATTGTCCAAATACAAATTAATAAAAGGGATAAAATGAGAAGATTCGGGCATCTCTATTAACAAGATTACTAGGGAAAGCACTGATTGTTTATCAGTATCCCCAAGAAGATGACAAAATATTAAAATAATGCTAAGAAAAACATAAAAATCATGAAATTACACTAATTAAGCTAAAATATTAAGAGTAAATAAGATAAATTAATTGCTTATTAATCTCATAATGTGTTGATTTAATTTAACAATAAGATTGTACCGTCCATATACTCAGTGAAATATTATTCCTAATTATCTACCACACCTTCACTTTAGTCCATTTCCGAGTCATGGTGGTATTCACCAAACAATGACATGGGTGAGAGCTTGATTTTATTGGCATAAAATGAAGAAATATAGTAAAAAATTGTATATCCCCGCCCTCTTCATCAACAAATAAAGTATGATAATAATCGACTGGGGGAGTTGTTGTAATTATAACTAATAAACTTATGTTTATAAAAAGATGTTTATAGAATCAAATCATTACCAAGTTGCCTAAAGTATATGAATAAACTATAATTTTATTTGTTTTGGATCACTTGTTTAAGTATGTGCACTCTCTATTGCTCTTATGTCACTATTTAGCCTCTTTAGTGGCAATAACATTCTTTCAACATATGTAAGTTATATATGATATCACATATGATAGTTTCTTATCATGATCTTATTTTCTTTAGTGTATTTTAATGTGAATTATTTGAGTAAGTTTAGTGGATCAACATTGAGGCAACTGCTAATAACATCTAAAATTTCATTGGAAAAACCTACAAGGTCAGATATCAAAAATTGGGGTAATATTTATAAAGTATTATGATAAACTTATCATCATAATAGATAAAATTCTTACCATAGGTTAATTTTCTTACAATACTTCTATAAATACATCCATGGGTATGTAATCTTTTTTAAAAAATCTATGCATGATTTCCTTGACTATTATTCCATACAAACCCATTCTTAATTGATGGTGAGAGCGATGTTATGCATATTCTTAAGTTATCAACAAACAAAGCATCAAAAGTGATGAAAGCTCCAAACATGGATAGGTAATTTTAGTGGAATGTAATTAAGCTTATCTAGCATAATAGGGTGGCAAACAAGAATTGGTAGTTAGCTTTAAGGAGCTTCTTAGGTTAAGCAATTAAGTATGTGGGGATATCTTTGTAGTTCTTATTCGGATAGTAGAATCCATAATGATTGAATTTCTTATCTTCATGCAAAAGGCAAGGAAAGATTTCAAAATCATTATAAACCTCCCCTTTGCTTTTGGAAAAACCAAACTATCTTTTTTTTCTTGAAAAAAAAACTAGTCTTTTTTCTTGTAACACGAATTGATGTACCTCATAGTTGGGTTGTGCCTTCCTTAGGTGTCAAATGTGATTTTGTACATAGTCATTCAAATCAGACCTCTATATCGGTACAATGAAGAGTTTAATATAGTTAGTGCTGTGAGATTTATGGAGCTAATCATGCCTTTATGCCGATTGTTGAAGCCGTTCCTAAGAATATGTTTGTTGGGAATCCAATCAATTTATTGATGAGCCGTGTTTAGGATCGAAAACTTATTTTAGTGCACAATAAGATAAAAAAAATAATTATAAGAATCAATTAAAATACTAATGAGTAAAGATTAATATGTAAGAAAATCAAAAGACATACTTTCAATCATATTTCAAAAAAAAAAATAAAAGCACACATTCAACATTTTCTAAAATAATATTTCAAAATAAAGCATAATGGCTTTTAAGAAATAACAATCAATAAATTTTCAAAAAAGTCACACCTTTGGCCTTTTTAAATAAAAAATATTCACATACCTTAATCAATCAGAAAATTGTCTTGAGAAATATTTTTGAATATTTTGCTCCTTTAAGATTGTCTAACATAAATCATATAATTAATAAGTAAATACAAATAACAAATTTTATAAGATTTAAGATATAATAAATCTCAATATCACGACAAAAAAAATAGGAATCATGAAAATTTAACTTAAAATATGAGATTTAGGAATCACAATAAAAATATGAATCACATCACACAATAAAGATATTCATTTTAGCTATAAATATGTATAAATTAACAAAGAGTATGTTACATTTGAAGAGTATATGTATTAATAAAATACTTTGAGGCATTCACATTTTTAAAATAAATTGTCAAGTAAAGTATGAAGGTAACAGTCATAAGCAAACTTACATAAAATCTGATACTAAAAGTAACATATTCATATAGATTTAAATTTTGAAAAGAAAATTAACCTTGAGTATACATATAAGTCACTCATTAACTTGGACTTTTCTTATGTTTTGGCAATATTATTTTCATGGAAAGTCAAAATTATTTATTTTTACTTATTAAAAAGAATTATATGACTAGTAGATAGAATTGTACGACAATCTTTTATCATCAACAATAGATAAGCTAATTAAAAATCTATTTAAGATTATGATAAAGTTATATAAAAAAATAATAATTAGTGTTGCATAAAAGTTATGATGTGTATATAAATTTTATTATTTTATAAAATTTAAATTATAATTTTTTAATCAGATACAAATCAAATTAAATTAAATAATATAGTTTTTTTACTACAAACATTTCTCAAAATATAACTAAAATATGATGAACGTAGAAAGTTTAAATGTATTTAAAATATATGCAATTAGGTAGATTTTAATATCTATATTTGTAATAAACTCTAGGGGATTTACATACGTACCACACAATACTTATTTAATAATTAAATTTTAACTTTTACATATATAAAATTTAAAATTTTAATATCATTAAAAATATCATTATCATTTATTTTTAAAATGAATATATTTTATATTAGATAAATAAATATCTAATTTTAACTGTTAAATATATAAATATATAAAAATTATATAATATGCATATAAATTTTTCTAAAATTTATAATTTGTATATTAAACATCTAAATATGATGCATATTTTTCACAAAATTAAACATAAAATACATTTGATTTTTTAACGTCTATGGTCGGGGCCAGTGGTACGTGCCTAGTGCCCCCACTCCCTCCGCCCCTGGCTGTTAGGACTCCAAGATGCTTTGGCTTCTTCATATAGCCTATGCTATGATTGAGGACCAAACTTGACTTTGGATATAAATACAAATTCACTCATCATGTTTAAACATATTCAAAAAGAAGATTTTTTGCATTTCCATGGAACCAACATAACTTTTTCAATAATTCATCACCTTCCAAAAGAAGAGCTAGAAAATGAAGATGTGATAACTCGATTTGCCATCCAATCAAAAAAAGAATTCACTACATAGGAGCAAGTCTTTTGAAAGGAACTACCTATTAATCATTTTCCAATAAATAAGAAAATCATTTCGGAGATGAAATATTTTTACCCCAATCACGAATGAGATTTTGTCAAATTAATTCAAGAAAAATTCTTTGAAAGCAAATAGAAAGATCTAGAGCCTTACTTGGAAGATCTCTAGAAAAGGCTTTCTTCTTGTAAGGTAAAAAACTCTGGTGTGTAAAAAATATCCTAACTCTATCATAATTATTTTGAAATCATTAAAAATAAGAGACAGAGAGAGAGAGAGAGAGAGAGAGAGTGCATTGATTAGGCTTTGAATAACACGGTTCGGATTGAGTTCCTAACATTTTTTTGATGAACTGTTTATCTCGAGTCATTTAAACAAACATTATATTTCAACTTTATCATTCCTGCTATAAGTGCCATTCATTCATATTTTCAGAACTATTGGCAACAAAACAGTGTAAATATTTCTGTAAGAATAAAAATGATTTAATTCATTTCAAATTGCACAACAGAGCAATGCCATAACATCCAAAGAATAAAATCATATCAGACTTCTAGGAAAAAAAAAGAAAGATTTATTCAGAAAGTTCGGATATAAGATGCCATAGCTATAACTTCGTCGAACGAAAAAAAATTTTTTGAATAATGCGAAGAGCCAGACTTGGTGAGGAGAATCGGACTGTAAAATTAAGATCTGCAAAGCTATCCAAGAGCTCGCCTCTTGGTAAAGGATTTTTTTATTGAGAAATTTACATACATAGCACACAATTCTTATTCATTTACATGTTTAATTCCAAATTTTAATATTTACAAAAACAGTATTTTTCCTATGCATAAAAAGTTGCATTTCATTTTAAAAAAAAAAAAGAGGATGCTATTTTTGATATAATAATAAAGATTTAGGTGCTATTTAAGTAAAAATGAAAATTTAGATGTTAAATATATAAATAGATAAGAATTATGTGCTATATAGCTAAATACTCTTTTTTTTATTTTGAGGATAGGGGGGCGGGGAGGGGGTGGGTCAGACCATTTTCATTGAGAAATAATGCAAGGCTTGGTCGGTTAAGCGTCACTGTTCTCCCTTCTCTCCACTAATAAAGCCACATCTCTTCTCCCTAAACCCGTGCTCTCTCAACTCTCTCTCTCTCTCTCTCCTCCCTCCCTTCCCCTCTCTCTCACTCCACGAAAAGCTCCACCTTCACACCGAATTCCCTCAAACATCATTTCTCATCCCTAACAAGAGGCAAACACCTCACTAAAAAGCGCAACTTTTCGGCTTTCCATCCACTTTCTCACTCCTAAAGTAAAATCGAAACTTTTCGCTTTATCTCTTTCCTCTCTTCTGCAACATAAATGGCTTATCTTCTGCTATTCTGAAACGAATCCCCTATCACAAAAATTCTTCAATTTTTGCCTATCTTGATCAACATGGCGGATCAGTATTCTGAGCAAGAGAGCAGCTGCAGCAATTCTTCATCCTCCCTTTCTTATTCATCGCCATCCGCCTCCGCCGCGGACGGCGGCAAGCGATCACGTGACCGAAGCAAGCACCCGGTATACAGAGGAGTTCGAATGCGAAATTGGGGGAAATGGGTTTCAGAGATAAGAGAACCGAGGAAAAAATCGCGCATTTGGCTCGGAACGTTCTCCACCCCGGAGATGGCGGCGCGGGCTCACGATGTGGCGGCACTGAGCATCAAGGGTAGCTCTGCAATTCTCAACTTTCCCGACCTTGCAGCGTCATTTCCACGCCCAGCGACGTTATCTCCGCGAGACGTGCAGGCTGCAGCAGCAAAGGCAGCAGCTTTGGAGCCGGCGGCGCCGGCAGCGGCGGAGACACCTTCGACGGAGGAATTGGGTGATATTGTCGAGCTACCGAGGTTAGGTGGAAGCTTCCTTGATGTCTACGGCGGGGAGGTAGTTTATGATGAAGTGGTTGATTCATGGCCGTATTCGTGGGCTGAAAAAACAGAAGACTTTGCTCTGTTTTCTTGCCCTCTGTCGCCGTTTAATAGCTTCGACGCTCGGCTTTGGGATTATTGAAAATCTCTCTCTCTCTCTCTCTCTCTCTCATATTTTATATTTACTTCATCTTCTTCCACTTTTTGGCGCATTACTTTTTTTTTGCATCAGCTGCTGGTGGAACCCATCTCTTCATCTTCCTCTCTCTCAATTTCTCTATCCTCCCTCTTTATTCGTTTGTCCTCTTTTCTCTCACCTTCTCTATCTCTATCTCTATTATGAAGCTTAAGTTGCTTCTACTAGTTTTTGTGTTTTTTTCTAATAATTTCAATGTCTGAGGAGGTAGAAAGCAGTAAATTTGTATAGATTAAATGTGTGATATAGAAGTTATGGTTGTCCCCTTGGTTTCTTGTGCTTATGCATGAAGGCAAGTTAAATTACAATTTGGCAGCATTTTCTCCGTTTTACTCTGATTCAGTTCTCAACTCTTCTTGAATTTGGTGTTAAATGCTAAGAGTTCTGAACTTAAAGTAGTTTTTCAATAAATTAAGTAAATTATTGGCTAAAAGAAGTTTTGAGGAATATGAGTAAACCAAAATTGAGTTTAAATTGAATTTAGAGTTAGAACTGAGCTAACTTGAAATTAACATATTAAATCATATTGAATAAACAAAATTTGATTTAGTTCAAAAGAAACTATTGCACCCCAATGTGCTTATAAATACTGATAGATAATTCATCATCCTAAAATTGCACTAAAATCAAACATATACATAGATAAATAACTTAAATCACATAAATGGCACATGATCATTTATGTAAAAATCATGAAAATGATTAATACATGAAACAAAAACCAAGTACAATAATTTCACTATCAATAAAAAATTATAGTGACAAATCTTATCTATTGTTGGAGGAGATAAGCTCACAAGGCCTAAATCTTAGGGGTTGTTTTACATAGTTAAGGGCATTAATTTGAGTTAATATTCTAATTTTGTGCATCACCCAAATTGGAAATACCACAGCTAAAATTACTTCTCTCAAACATGACATATATATTTTACATATTTACCCTGAACTTGACTCAATGCAAACACGATTGAACCAAACCTCACATGTGGCTATTTATTATATTGTTTATATAGCTTTTTGTGTCAAAAACATCATAGTTCAAATCTTTCTAAAAATGATATATTGAGGTGAAAGGCAGTTGTTAACTAATCAAATAAATGATGCATATCAAACCTTAATAATGAATGGGTTGGTCTCGAGTAGATTTTTGGTTTCGGGTTAGCCAAAATTCAACTAAAAATTTAAATAGGTCAACATTTTAAACATGAATTTATATTGTACATTATTTGGGTAAACTCAAGCCTATATTTTTTTTTTCAAATCTATCATATTATATATTTACACTTTTACCTATAGTGATAGTGCAGAATCGTGAAGGGTGATAATATTTATAGAAAAATGGTAGATGACATAAGTTGTTAATTGTAGCTAATAACATGATGGGAAATAATATCAAAGAGTGAGAGACCATGAACTTTAGTGGTCTAGTGATAAGGTTCATAGGGGACAATTGATAATGACTATCAATATTCATTGAGCAATGGTAGATTAATGATTATATATAATGGCTAAGCTGGTCGATGGTGGTCATTGGAGGTTGGATGATGTTAATTATGGTGTATATTCGTGCTAAGTGATGATAGATATGCAACATTAGTTATTAAAGGGTGGGAGATTGTGATCACAATTGATTAGTTAGTGATGATGATTATGATGATAAATAACAATATTAGATGTTTAGTGTTTGAAGTTTGTTAGCATGATGACCAAATTTAGCATCTGGAAGACTAAGCAACTAAGGATAGTAGAGAAAGATTTATGGTGGGAATTCTAAATATTGCCAATTATGGTTCCAAGAGATGATTAAAATTTTAGAATGTTTTTTTACCAAATTATGTAGTTTATTGTATAAGATAAGACTGATTTTTTAATTTACAAAAGGAAATATTGGTTCATTCTTGGAAAAATCTAGGCATTTCATAAGACAAACTAGTCTTATATTCTTTGATTATGCTATATGTATTTTTTTGGACTTCTTAGTGCATAACAAGCCTAGATTATATCGAACATAGGCCTAATTAATTTGTCTAATAAAAGTGCGTGTTTCTTCAATGTTTTATGATCAATCATGTAAACATTTGAATCATTAAGATAGATTGATTTCTTAAATTTAACTTCTGCATCAATTAGAGAATGATTGAACTCAAGCAGTGAAAGAGGTCTATGTTAGATCTAGCTAAAGCCAAACCTATAATGTTGAAAAAAATTGCAAGTGGCCCGCCGATATGGATTTGTACTAAGGGCATATTAAAGTCAACTTGATGGGTTGGGTTAGGCTGGGGATTTTAGTGTTTAGGAAAGATATGAAGTCAGGTTCTATTAATTTTTTTTTAATTTCAATATTAGCTTTTTTCATCCTCGATAATGCTGCCATAAACTTGTTGGACCAATAGATAGAATATCATAAATGAGACATGATCAAGATAAGTAATAAAGAGTGAGTAAAATTATTATCTCATAAGATGAAAATGTTATTTATTAAAATCAAGTTGGTTGAATATAATATGACTGATTGAACTTCGACTAACATTTAAAAATAAAAGCTAATTCTAAAACTAGAATAAAATAAAATAAACTATGAACAATAAATGCTTTTGTTATTAAATTAGATGAGTTAAGATCTAAAAATTAGATTTCACCTAGATGTATTAAAAATAATCATGGTGCCTGCTAGCTTTTTTTTAAAAAAAATTTGAAGTCTTTTATTTTCCTCACACAATCTCTATACCTCATTATGATAGATTTAACATATAAAAAAGCACCAAGATTCTTCTGATCTTAAAAAGGGTGACAGTAGATTAGTGTAGCTATCTCTAACTTATATAATCAACCATGACATTTAAACTAAGATGAGTGCATTATACACCTCGTTATTTTACACAAAGCAAATGAAATATTGGTCAGAGTTTTTCAATAGTCAGTAAGATTTAGATTTAAATACATGATATTCAATTAAAATAAAACTCTCAAAAAATCTTATTAAAATATAAAATCCAATTATAATATTATGTTTGCATCTAACCCCTAGAAGTGGAATTTAGTTTATGCTATATAAAAAAAGTAAAATGGTACAAAAATTTAGACATGAATTTAAAATGATCATAAAAAGAAGTAAGGTAAACTCAAGCATGTCCCTCTCATTTTACTCTCATGGTCATTAACTATTACTTTATGCCTTAGCTTTTTTAAGTATTAACAAGATTTCTACAAAATGGTGTCTTCAGAAACCCTAAGAGGGGATCTTAAATTCTTGTAACAAATATTTAAAGCTATAAGATATGCTTAAATAAGTATGGAAATATTAGAATTAGGGTTAGTGCCCTGCTTTCATCTTGGCACTAAGTTCTTTATTTCCAAGCTCAAATCAATTGCATTATGATGTTGGGTGTTCAAAATTAGACACTTAGGTACTAGGTTTTGGTGTTAGGGTGCCAAACTTATGTGATCATGTAGAATCTTGAGTTGAGAACCTAGCATTGACACTTGACTAAGTCTAGCACCTCAATACTAGGTTGGATGCTAAGACTCCAAACTATTTTGATTCACACCATTAGCTCAATAGATTTCTGGGGTTGCTACATTCACTTGAGTACGTTCATTTCCATATGAATTTTGCATAAGTCTTCACTTATATATAAAATGTAAATTTATATTATTAGTGTAATGTTAAGTAAATTAAATACAAAATTAATGATTCAAACATGAGAAAATATATGCATATTTTTAATGTATCAAAGAGAGGGAGAAAATTAATATGTTACTAGGAAAACATATATTTGGTATATTTTATTAAATCATAATAATTTTCGTATTACTACTACTTGTATTTGGATAATTATATTAAGCATCAATCATTGTTGTATATTCTAAAGCATATTAAATATTTTAAACTTTTTTATTGCACAAAAATACAACTAAATTGAACTACTCTACATTCCTTTGAGTTTACATTTACATTAGTGGATAATACACTGCATTTACTTGTATTTTGAGTACAAAAAAAGTGAGCTTAACCAAACCCACTACATAATAATAGCCTATTTTTGATGGAAATTTTTGGCAAAATTAATTCGATTGGAAAGCCATTAGAAATACTCATTTTCAATGAAATTTTCATTCAGAAATCATGGATTTTTGTCGACAATGAGTATTTCCGGGATTTTGATGGAATTAATTATGTTGAAAAACTTTGGGATGGAAATACATTTTGATAGCAAAAGTACTTTACTCTATTTAAGAATTCATCAATCAATCATTTTTCAACTACATGCAACTTATTGCACATTCATAATCTTTCATTGTAGATATTTATGAGCTATACGTGGATTGAAAATTATTTAAACCGATCTACATGATACTATTCTCCTTCTTTAATTATATATTACTTAAACTTAAACCTATGTTTAAGGCTAAATGATTTTTAAGAAAGATAAGAAAAATTACATATTTAAACTATTAAGAGAGAAATTGAAGAACTACATAGATTCTTATTTTTCAACAAAATAATATATGAGAAAGAGATTCTTATGGTATATAAATTATAAAATTAATTAATTAGATAATCAAGCCCAAATATGTCATAAATGCCTATGTGTCTAATTTTTTAATTGTAAATATTTAATATAACCTAATGAGCTTTGAAGTAGCTCACTTGCATGTATCATTCTACAACAACAATAACAATAAAACAAGCCTTTATCCCACTATGTGGAGTCAGCTATTTGAATCTTTTTTATTATATCTTATTAAGTGTTAAATTCTCATTTGATTCTAATAAACTAAGGTCAATTTTTATACAAACTAACCAAACCTATTAGTTTGACCTTTACCTTTTTAACATAAGATGAATATAACTTATCTACTTTTCTAACTAGGATATTAGATGGAAGGCATTTTATGTGACTTTTAACTTCACGTTTAGTGAGGTTAATACAGACATCCCCATTTACTTTAGGAATGTTGCCTAAGCAAGTGAATTTCTTCACTCAGAGTTTTAAGAAACTCTTATTGATTAAGGGGACACCAAGCACAAGTCCAAGGATAATAAGATTGAACTATAGGGATAGTCCTATTAGGTTTAGTGGACCCCACCAAACCTCTAATATCAAAATTTACATAGTCCATCCTTATGTTCACCCAGACTAAACTAAAGCAATCCCAACATTAAATCCAATATCACAAGGCTTGGCATAATTGGTTTCCAAATGGGCTATTTGGTTCTTGTAGCATAATTGAACCAAATTGAACCGTTTAGGTCATTTTGAAATAAACACAAACCAAAGCCAAATTTATTTAGACCAATTAACCCAAACATTGCCAAAATACTAATCACACCCAAATGAAACCTAGTTGAAGCCAAAATTACTTAATTAGCTCACATAGCCCAACTTGACCTATTTGGACCTTAATAGGCCAAATTCAAATTAAATCAAATTCACTTGAAGTTGGTCTTGCCCAAGGCCTTAGAAACATTAATCAAACATATTTAAGGCTTAAAATCCAAGTTGACACAATTGAATCTTATAGAGGAAAAACCAAATTAAACATACTCTAAATCAAATTAGGGTAACCCAAAGTCTTAAAATCATCACACATTCACAATTTAATGTAACCTATGCCAAATTAAGGCCCATTTTAGCCAATTGGCTCACTTGACCCATATATACCTAAATGAACCACATAACATCAAATTCTAGTTTAAGCCAAATTGGACCAAACAAAAACTTCCAACATATTCCAAATTGATATTTGAATATATTACAGTAGCCTCAAAGGACCAATTTGGCCAATTATTTTAGTTGACCTAAGTGTTTGCATCCAAAAAAATCTAATAAATTGAACATCTTGACTTGAGGCGTTGTGGTGCTAAAATTGCATTGCCTAAGCACTGTCGCCCCTTTGTAGAATCTATAAACTCCAACCGCCTCTAATAGTTGGATACTTAATTAATGCAGTGCTACGGTGTTGTGATCCCAAAGCTGAGGCTGTCATGATGACCTTCAATTTTAAGCAAGAAAATTACTTGTCTCACCCCAACAGCGATAACCGCCTAGGGCCGAGGAGAACGGTTATGGAGTAGAAAATTGCCCCAATGGTGGAAACAGTTGCTTAAGAAAATGTATAAAAAGGGAGAACTACCATTCACTTAACTTCTTCTCCTGCGCCTCCCCCCACCCACCCTCATGCTCTCTCTCTCTATCCCACCTGCCCCATTCTTGCTCCCAGTCTCCTGTACTCTTAAGAACACACTTTTTACTACTACACGAGAGTGTTCTAATGCACGAGGGAAGATTAAAGCTTACTACCATCAACTCCAAGTAAGAATTTTTTGAAATACTTTCTTTATATAATTTTATTTTTAAAAATAAAATTTTATAAGATTTCCATCATCGATCTTTGATCCAGTGAGAAATAAAGTGGATTATTTATGTTGATCTTAGATCTAGAGAAAGAAAAAAAAGAACACCCCCAAAGACTAAAATTCTAGAATCATGAAATCCGAAGATCTCTGCTATTGAACTTAGTTCTAGAGTGAGAAGAAAAACTCTCCCTCCATTGATCTTAGATCCAAAACAAGGGAGAAGAGTGCTTTTGCACTACATAAGTAATAGTTTAACATTGCTAACTTGTTATACCACCAAATTTTCATAAAAATTATTAATTCTATAAGAATCTGGTTCAAATAATGGAGTTTCCACTTTGTCGTGCTACGGTGTCAAGCCCCAATGCCTAGTCACTAAGCTCTCAGAAATGAAATCTTTGATGCTTCATCTTATAGCATCAAGGTGCCAAATATCTGGTGCTGCGGTGCTAAACTCTTGGGATTGATACCTTATTTGCAGTGCCATGGCACTGTATCTCAGTGTTGCAGCCCTAAGCTCTTGGGTTTTACCTTATTAGCATAACACCATAGCACTATTCTCCTGAAATCTATTTCCACCATCGAACTTGGTTTTGGTATTAAATAAAATCCCCCTTCGCTAATCTTGGATTTGGGGAAAGGAAGAAGGGTGCTAATAAATAAAAGTCTTGTAATCTAGCACTGATAAAGTGTTATGATATCAAAAATTGAAATTTCCCCAAAACTATTAAATATTATGCACTGATGACACAACACCATGACATTATGGGTCCAGTACTGAGGCGCTGAGCTCTTAGGAATCTTGAATTTTAGGCGAGCATCTAACAACACCATGGTGTTGATATCTCAGTGTTGAGGCACTATGCTCTTAAGAAAATTAAACATAAGAGTGCATTTTGACAGGGCCAAGGTGCTAATAGACTAGCACCGAGGTGTTGTGTCTGGAAAAAAATTTAAAACTGTGATACTCTTCTAACAATGCCATGGTGCTGATATCATAACGCTGAGGTGCTGCACTCTGGGAAAATTAATTTTAGTCACCCAACTGATAGTGTCAATGCATTTATATCATAGCCCAAATCATTTTTATGGCATTATAATGCTACACATGTAGCACCAAGACACTGAGCTCTCAAGTTCTGAACTTTATCTTTCATCTTATTGGTGCCACGGCGCTAAGCCTTAACTTGTTCAATTTTGAATAAAATTTTATTATTAGACTTTTAAATCCTGGAGCATTCCACATAATAGAAATATACATAAAGAATTGAAAAAAATGTCTTTATTAGTATAAAAAATTTATTGTAAAATACTTACAATAAAGATAAAAAGAGAAAATATAAAGTAAAAGAGAAAGGGGGATAAAACTAATAATCATAAACTTCATCATCCTCCTCTTCTTGTTCTTCCGGCTCTGGCTAAGTGCTCACATAAGACTGATAATGAGGCATCACAAGAAAGTAGCCTAACTTTGATCCACATGAAAGCCATAGTTTTTAAACATGTGAACAAGTGAGGTGTTAAACTCAACCATGTATGAAAACTGTTGCTGCTGGTGACCTATATGATAGTAAAATTTCCTCTCTAGCTTATATTGATGTCGACTAGTCTCACCAACCTAGTTTTCTTAATTTTGAGACCTAGCCTCCAATTTCTTGGAGTTGATCATTTAAGGCCTCGAAAAATTTGGGTCTAGACTGAGGGGTGCATGAACTTTCTCCGTCTTCAGTCCTAGAGCCAAATATTTTAATTACACTTTTAGTTAGGGGAGCCTTTTATATAAAGACTTTGTCATCTAACACATAAAGCATAAATGAGAGAAGGATGACCAAACCCTATAGTAGTACTGCCTTTAAGCATATTACATATAGAATTATAAATAATCCTTCCTTCAACAATAATAAAGCCCTTTTGAATTGAAAAATTCAAAATGACTTTATCCCTAGTCATCTGACTGATATTTTTAGTGGGCATTAACTTGGTAGAAATAAAATAATGCCAAACTTTGGCCTCAGCAGTGAGGTTGGCGATAAAAAAAATTATTAATTTTATTTTCCCACCTTTTTCACTGGACATTAGAATTTCTATTAGTGAAGAAATTAATGACTTCATCAAAATTGGTATGATCATTATATTAGAAAAGTTATTGATCATAATCTATATTCTATAAATTATAATATGCTTTGATAGTACTACAATCAAAACATACTAGTTTTCCCCAAATGATAACTTAATTATTTTGGTGCTCCTTCACATTGGCAAGGAACTCCCACACCACAGGGATGATGCCATATATGTTGTCAAAGGTCAGCTTCAACCAGCCTCACTCATTAATAATTCTCTCCATGAGCCCAGCTGCATTAAAAAAACTCCTCTCTGGGATGAGATGTTTATGTAGGAGAGTGTGGTAGCACCACTCCTTAGCCTCTACACTAACAAATTTGTTATTGTCCTTAACAACCACCCTCTTCTTGCCCTGGATGAGGTATTTCACTAGCATGTTGGCTTTGCTAAAGCAAAAATGCAACTTGAGAGAGGGAAAGAGCAAGGATTTCTAATGAAGGAACCAAGGATTTATGAATAAAAGTTACAGCTAAAGAGGTCTTATTTATGGACCGACCATAGCATCACGATGCTATTTTATTAGCATTGAGGCGTGGCCCTCTCGGTTTCAAAGACAAGAGACTAGTGCTTCAGAGTTGAACATGCAGCACCAAGGCGCTGGTTAATGTACTAGAATGGTCACAACATCGATCAAAAAGAACATTTATTACTATTTATGATAATTAATTTCATAACCAACATCATGCAAAAAGTGAGGCCGAACAATTCTCCGATACGGTACCGTAGTGTTGGTTAAAAAGTTAATCCATTTTTCATTTAAACCTTTTGTTTGTCTATTAGATTCCCTAAATCGACTTTTGACTGGTGTTGCAATGCCAAATATAGTGCCAAGGTGCTGGTCAACTGGTCAACTTGATTAAAGTTTTTCAATATCATGCCATCTTAAGTGCTGTAGCGTTGGCCTTATAGCACCAAGGTGCTAACTCCTCAACTTTTTAAGACAAAAATTCCTACCCCATAATACTATACTACTAATTACTCATTGCAAAGGAACCATTTTAATAGTGATGAGGCTCTACCTTGATAACGTCTAGGTGTCATGTTGCCAGTACCAAGGCGTTGACTCCCCGAACAAAAATTAATATTTACCACATAAACATATTATTAAACTATTAATTTGCCATGTGAATAACTTATAATTTTATTTGTTTGTAACTTAAACAACCAAAACCTTATAAATCTAGCATTCTAAAGGGATGTGAGTCCAATCTATCTGTTCTCTATGCAAATATTCTATTGGCATTCCAAAGGAATGTAAGTCGAATCTGACAGCTTCTAATCAATGTAAGTCTAACCCATGCTTGCAATGCATGCACACCTAAATGCAATCTATCCATTTGCCATGCAAACATTATAATGAAATTCTAAAGGGATGTAAGTCCAATCTAATGACTTTCTAATTGATGTAAGTCTGACCCATGCTTGCACAATGTAAGCACAAACGATAAACATGCAATTCTAAAGGATGTAAGTCTAATATATCTATTTGCTATGAAAACACTCTGTCGGCATTCCAAGGGATGTAAGTCCATTTTATGCATTCACCATGCGAACTTCTTTTTGGCATTCCAAGAGATGTAAGTAAAATCTATATGTTTTCCATGAGAACACCCCTACACAAAAACTCTAGTATACTTGGGATATGTAGGATGAGGCAACCCATGGTTGTTAATCAGAATCCCTAGATATTATGGCTAGCCCTCTAATGTTGGTGGAGTAGAATAATATAGTCCCAAGATGATGGAACCATGAGATCTTGATCAGGACTATTCTCTTATTTCTATTAAATAGTCATCTATACTTCACCACTTACACCTTTTGATATCAATTCATGTCAGAGAGATATATTTTTCCAAACCTTAATTAAGAGTGCTCTCTTATTATGGTAAGAGAGGTAATTAACTGCGGTATTTTAATTTGAAGTCATAGGGACACTAAGCAAATCTTACGGGATACTTATTGAAGTGCTTGGGTGCTACATTAAGGTATGATGTATCATCTCAAAGATGGAAATATCACCCTTCAATGGACCTAATCACTTAATAAGGACTCCTAAGGCAGATGGGTCTACGTATATGCCACAGATCTTTCCCCTACTTTACATGGAGAAGTGAAGTAGGGTTTATTTTATGCTAGGCTCTTTAGTTCCATATGGAAGCAAGCTTCTATAGTTAATTACATTGTAGGAAATAGAAATTTCCTAAGAACACTCTCAATTTAAAGTAATCATTAAGTATCTCAAAGATTTCAAAGCTAGACTATCGAAGAATTAGGTATTTATAGAAATCAAATGGGAGAGTTCAAATAGGAAGACTTATTTACAAATTCTGAAGGAGAATAACTAGGGAACACTCATGATACTAGAAAGCCTAGTGAGTGCTCTAGTCTACCCTATAGTGAGGATTTACATATTTGAAAGAGAGAAATTACTTTTTCTTTAAGTTGAAATATTATTAGAATGCTAAGGCTTATAGTCCATCAATACAAGATTATAAAAATACTTAAGAGGTAAAGAATTATACTTATAGTTTGAAGGAAATAAGTAGCCTCAAAACTTGAATCTAAAATACTTTAGTACAAGCTAAAAGTACTACCTAAGTCTAATCAACAAAATGGGACATAATGGTTTATCTCCATAAGAGAGGATATACCCATCTTGGCTCTTCTAGGCTTATAGCTGCCTAGAGTAGCCACCACCTAACACCTTCTATGCCTTAAAATTATGTAGACTGGTCTTATATAGATGCAAGATAGATAGGCTGTTATTTAATTTAGATGGAAGCTAGATTCCTAAACTCACTACCAAAGAGACTAGATCATGATTGATATAAAATCATAACTCAAACTAATGCAAAAAATTTATAATTTTTTAAACCATTTTGACACATTCATTTTAGACTAAGGCTTGGGACAATTATGCCTATATGCAGGCCACACATCAAAGCATCAAACTTTAAGGAACCTATGAATAGTATTCCATTTGATTGCACAATATAAACACAATAATCAAACATATGAATTTTGTAAAAGAATAAGATGTCGCGTCGGGTATTGCCATACACCATAGGAAAGGAATAAATTGGGTAGCCGAGCTCTACCCTTATACAACCCGGATTATAATTAAATTTTTGTAATTACGATGAATGATATGGGGACCTTCAACTTCTTATCTTTCTTTCATTCTTTTGGATTGGTTTGTTCCAGGCTTCATAAAGCCTCCCAAGTCTTTACCTTCTAGCCATTGCTCATACTAAACCCCATAGCACTAATCCTAATTCTTATTACAAAATTATATATTTATAAAAAAATAAAATCTTATTACACCTAGAAAATAGATGTTAGCTAAATGAACATACAAGCCAAGTAATTATACTTTACATGTTTGGCTTAGCACCCTGCACTTGGGTAACCAAGCCCACTTATCATAACTAGATTATACTTAGGGACATAAATAACCTGTAAGCAAGAATATTTATAATTACTTATTATTACAGCAGCCCTTTTAGCATAACCCCCCTACAGAAGATATCATTAGGCTATTAACAACCTAACATTTAGTCTACACATAAATAATCCTAACATCCAACCTAAAACATTACATCATAAAATAAAATATAACACAAAAACATACACTTGCTTAACCTAAAGGCTAGAAGTGGTGACTTTGTATTCTGATGTGTGTGCTAAGGTTTAGTGTGATATATCTTAGTTAGGCTTTAGAAGTATAATTATTTAAAGTTTAGGATGTTTAAGTTAAATATTAGGGGAGGTTCCACTTCAAATATTTAAATGAATTGATTAATTTTAATTTCATTTCATTTGATGCTTACTTGATTATCTAATTATTATGAAGAGAAGAAAGGGGAGGTAATCCCTATCCTAAGTTTTTTTTCTAAGGGTATATTATTTTAACTTTGGTTTCTTTAATGAATCATTTATTAAATATTTTTTTTATTAAACCTAAGTTTGGGTTAGTCTTAAGGGATCTTATTCAAACATGAAAGGCATCTCAGAATTAAAAAAGTTGAATCACCATTATATGGATAACATTTCACCACTTCTTTCCATCATTAATAGAATACACATTTCTTCATTTTATTATTCGTGGTATTTGATTTAATACAGATATCTATATATGCAATATATATATTTGCAATTTGGCACAATTGAATGATCGTTAATGTATGTATCTTGGTAAAAAAGAAAGATTTCATCTCTTAGTTAAGCATATATACACATATACTAGAGATTTAAGCAAGTACGTGCCATTGTTAGACCATGGAAGTGAGATTATCTAAGACCTCCTTAGGGCTACTTAAAGCCTCATATTCTTGAGATGTCCAAACTATATACTTGCTAACTTAAATACATGTAAACATATACACAAGCATGAGAATACAAATCATGCAAAGATTATATAATAAAAAATCATTTATTCATGTAAAGTGAAGTTCTATCCCAAATACTAGCACATGCATACACATGAATGAAATTAAGCAAGTACATGTCACTGTTAAACCATGGAAATGAGATTATAAGACCTCCTTAGGGCTACTTAAAGCCTCATGTTCTAGGGATGTCCAGACTATATACTTGCTAACTCCAAACATTTCTAAACACACAGATGAATCATGAAAATAGAGCAACCCTTTATCATTGTCTAAATTCTAAGTAAATGTAAATTTTATTGAACATTTATAACCAACATTAATTTAAAATTTATGTCATTAGTTTATAGTTTTGAAAATAATTTAGGATTTACTAATGATAATAGCCACACTATATAATAATATTTATCCAACACATGCAACTTCGATGTAATCATGTTCTTTTGATTCTTTTTGAAAATATGAATATATATGACACAAATGGCATGCACATTTATGATGCTTGAAAAGAGTTAATTAAACTTTAACGCATAACATATTCAATTACATTAAGTCCTAAGGAAAACCAAGCCAAATAAATATTTCTTAAGACTAACTAAGATTCTTATGAAATTTGATTTTTGGTGTTTGAATCATTAGGACCTAAAGAGGAGAAATGATACTCAGTTTTTATCCCATCCCATGTCGATGATTCAATATATTTAAGGAAAGCAATTAAATAGATTTTTATGACTTGATTAGGCTTAAACTATTAAGTACATTGATTTGATTTCCCTTCCCTAAGCTTCTTTAATTTAATTAACTACTTAATTATGAGCCTCCAATGATATGCTTTTAGGAAATTAAAATTTGCAATGAACCTAAAGGAATCTAATGAAATTAGGCTCATGCTTAAAGTTAATTAGATTAAAGAAGGAAAGAATCTAAGTTAAGTACTCTTATGATTTTTTCAAACCAATGGGTCAACCATAATTTTAATAACTTTATGTTATTAAATACATAAAGGGAAACTAATGAATTATATTAAAATTATCTAAATCAATCATTAATTTAGTTTGATTTCTATCTCATCATTAATTTTTCCTTATTATTACATGTGTTAATCAACCCTCCTAAAAAATACATTTAGAAAAATAATTAGGAAAGAGGCCCTAATTATTTATCTTCACTAGTCCCATTATTCATAGTGATTAATTATCATAAATTATTTAATTTTCACTATTTAATAATTTTAATTTATATTAAAATAATTAATGAGGGTAATTAGGATTGAAATTCTACATTCTTTAAATTACATGGCCAATAATTCTAAGAAAATTATGGGAGGCCGAAAACATCTAATAGAATCATCCCACCAAACTTGGAATTAATTAGCCAAGTAATTAAGCCTTAATTAAGATAATTAGCCTAAGCTTCAATCTTTAACTAAGCACTGTTCACTAGATATAAATCATGGATTTTATATTTTCTAAATTTTCCTTCATCTAACCTTTATAAAATGGGTTTATTTATATTTTTTTGAATTTTTTATAATTAGTTATGATTTGTTGAAGTTATGGCCATTTAATAACATTTTAAAAGTCTAATTATCCTTTTAAACCATCGACACCATGCAGACGCTAACGCAACAATGCTTTCCATGTGGTGCTATGATATTGGTTATTTAAATCGCCTGATGCAGCAGCTGACTTGGTGATGGTGGAAGTGGTTTTATCTTGGCCGGCTGATCTCTGATCCGACAACCGAGATTAATCCCATGATTTCAAAGGGATTAAATCAGGATATTTAGCATGATTCAATCATGGTCGTCAATTCTAATTACACGGAACGACCGACTGATGACTCGTTCATAGGAAGTAGAATCCAGATCTAAATAAATCCTAACTTAACGTTAGGAGAAATTTGGTTGAATATATATCAATCTGCCTCATGAAAAAATATACTCCTACCCATTTCAGTAAAGATGGTGAGAGCATCCTCAAAGGTATTTTTTCTAAGCAAACACTAAGTTAACCTAAATTGGCATGAAAGAGTCACATTTAATCAAACCCAAACAAACTTATCATGACTCTTCCTTGGGTCACCAATGGTTTTCCTAAGCGACCTTGAACCATGGTGAACTTAGATTTACCTAATTCAACTAAACCTAGGGACCAAATAAGGATAAAATCTCAAAATGGCAGGAAGTCAACTTAACATTTCATGAGCTCATCCCAACTCAACATTGGTTTACCTTGCCATTGAAGTCCAAATCTTGATGGAAAGCCCTTAGTTCACTCACCATGGGCTGTCTACTTCACCTTAATGCCCCAAACTTGGCTAGCCATTAGAGCACTTTCGCCACATCAATCCCTAACCATTTTGATCCAGGCCACTACACCGCCACATCCATATGGCTGAATGAAAGAAAAATAGTGGTTCACATGGAAAGATTCATAGATTTTCAATTGGATGGAACTTAAGCAGTCAACACACTCAGTCAATCTAAATAAGAAGTCTTCCAAGCTCCCTATATCACTCAAACCCAAACCACCATCAAAGCCATTCAAGGTTTGATTGTCTTAAAACGTCATCCCACTCCAAACCATTCAATTTCCAAATTGAATCATCCCACACCTTCCCTAGCCTAACTCCATTAATATAAAAAGACTCACACTTCACTCAATTTTTGTTGAGAAAGTCAGAGTAACACCAAACATTGGTGACCTATGCTAAGGCTTTGATCTCGAGAGAAATTAGTAAGGGGGTAACCATTGAATTTCATAGTAGTTCTTCTCCTCTTTACGGTGAAGCTACCTTTGATGAGGAATTCACTAGGAATTGACCCTAGCAAAATAATCTCTTAAATCGTAGAAAGGCCAAAGGAATCTCATGTTTTATGAAGTTATTGTTTGATTTGTTAGGATCTAACCATAAAAACTTGGTGTGTTTCTCTTATTTACCTTTTTATAAATGATTTGAGTTAAAACTGATGCTTAATTAGCTCAGATTAGGTGGTGAAAGGTGGGCAATCTCCATCTCTCACCAGAGTTAGAAGACAAATCACATACCATCCATTTTCTCTAATTAAGATGGATAGTCGTGTTCTAGTTGGACCACAGATCATGATTAATTACAAATGGAATAATAAGTTTGATTAAAGTCATTTGATCTTTGATCAAATGCTTAGATCGAACTGCATCCACTACTAGCCATAAAAGCGCCACATGTATCATGGTTTATGACAAATTGTAGATCATTGAGTGTAAAGCACTGTTGAGTGAGTGTGCTACATGTGTAATTAATTAAATAGAATTTAAAATACGTTCTATTAAGTCAAAAATTTAAAAATCATAAGATATTATCAAAAAATCTAAAAATACAAATAAATACTATATGAACTAAATAAATATAGGAGAATATTAGAAAATTAAAAGCCTTATTTTTAAATGGGTATCTGAGAGTAATTAAAGTTTAATTATAAATTTTAATGTTAAAATTAATCTTAATCAACTCATCTAAATGGCTTAATAATTTTGTTGAATGTTTCTAATAATGTCCTCTACCTCCCATGAAAATTTCATTTTTGTAGATGTGTAAACAAAAATTTATGTATTTTAGAATTCTTAATGATGTAATTAGCTTAATAGTTTATTACAAAATTCTAAAAATTGCAAAATTTGTTTCTTAATGGCTGATCACATTCATTTAACATATATGCACTTAGAAAAAGTTATTCAGAGCTTTGATTATTATTGAAACTCAAAGTCACAAAAATTAGGGTTAATTACTCATTAATAATTCATTAAATCACATAGGACAAAGAAAGTTTATAATTAGTTGCACAAATTCTAAAGATGAAAATAACCATTCTTTATGCTTAGCTAATAGAGAGGTATTCAATAAAATCAAAAGTCATAATTGGTGTTAGGTATTTTGAGAGTAATTGGTTCATTATTGAAATTTTAATATTGAAAGAAACTATAAAACATAAGCTCAAATGCTTTGAAATTTTTAGGATAGATTTCGTATGTGATTATCCATCTTTGTGAATTTTCTCAAAAGTTTGGAGCTTATGCTTTATGGTTTGTTAAGTCTTTGGTTTAACTCAAAATATGATTATATTAGTTAATTAAAAAATTATAAAATGACAAAATTACTTCTTAAGATTTTAAATCATCTAGTGGATAGAGAGAACTATAGAAAATTATCAAATACATATAATCACCTTTAATTACAGTAATCACCTTAGTTAAGCCTAATTATATGTTTAGCTAATTAGCTCTTAAGGTAGATTTAAGCTAGGATCAAATGACCTAATAATTCTATTGATAATTTATGGTAATTAAACTACATGGCATAATTATATAAAATAATTAAAGTTTTGAAATTATATTTATAAATAATCACTTAAATGGTGTTTCAAATAAATAAAATTCTATAAATTATGCAAATTAACTTTTAAATTTGTCAAGGTGTTTCTCTTAGTCTTAAAATATTCTCACATTCATTTTACTAAATTTTTTTTAACATTATCCAAATTTTTTATAAATAATAATTAATTAAATTAAATATTCATTAAATACTAAATGATTCCAAAATCCCCCAAACCTTTATGGAATGCTCTTAAGGTCTCCCTTGACCTTAAGAAATGATTATATAATACTTGGAGTTGATTAAGTTAACTTAATTTCAAATCCATATGTATTTATCCAAATATTAAAATTACAATAATTTCCATTTGATTTAAAAATTCATAATAAATTAAATTAAGGCATAAACAATTACAAAATTGTATTATTAATTCAAAATAACAATAAAAATCTAAGAAAAATAAAACTCACCTATTTTGAATAGAAAAAAATAATTTTTAATACTTTAAATATTTGAATAAATTAATTAGATCACAAAAAAATTAAATTAAGCCCTAAATGACATGAAAGTTTATAGGAATATTAGGGCTATATCCTTAGCATTCCTATAAAATTTTATGATTTTATGTGTTTTATTTAATTTTATAGTTTATAAATCATGGAATAATTAAATAATTAAATAAAATTCAAAGTTAAGTCAAATTAATTATAAATTCTTATTAGATACTCCTTTAAAGTTCCCCAACTTCAGAAAATATTTGCAAAAGTTTAGTAGTTATTTTGATTGTGAATATTTTCTATCTCTTTTAATAATAAATAATATTAAATTGAATAATAATTCAATATTAATTAACATATCATGAAGTGACCTCTAAGGTGTTTCCCTAATCTAGGACATTTCATAAGATTATGAAATCATTTGAAATTGAAGTGTATCATAACTTAGAACTCAATTAAAAATGCTTCATCTTTAATTTAAATTAACTAAAATCTAAGAAAATATTTTTTTTAGGTCTGAGAATGATTCATTATCCTTGGGTGAGGAGTTCACTCTATTAGGATTAGGGTGTAAGGAAGCATGAGCCCTACCCTAAATGAGGCCCTCTACTCCTCATACTCTTTAAAACATTAAGCATTCAGCTCATCTGTACAAGAAATGAAATCACAATTTAAAATATATCCTTAAATTATTAATAATTTAAATTAAAATCACTCAATGAAAATAAATTGTATCTTACTTTTAAACTTAATTCAATCATCGAAGCTTAGCTTCACCTCACCCCGTTAGCTCTTGCACACACTTTAGATTACTTTAAGTTGATAGGCCATCAATTTTAACCTTAGTTTAGGCCAGTGATTTATTGTGATACATTAATTTTTTGATTTTATGATGTATTATTTTAGACTAAATGTTAGAGATGCTTGCTCATGGGTTGGATGTTAAGATGATGATTATTATACTAATATTTATTTTTATAAGGGATTGTGCTTAATGAAAGGGGATGCTATAATGATTAAAATACAATAGGTTTGATTATAGGTATAATTTGCTCAATCCCCTAAGCATATCTCATTAGGATAGATGGGCTTGGTATCCACTAGTTTTAAATCTTATTGAATTGAATATAACTACTTGTGTATATATGCATTCTAAATAATCTTTATTTTGTAACCAGAACTATATTAGAACTATAGGGTTTAGGATGAGTAGTAGCTAGAAGGCACAGACTTAAGAGATCTTGTGAATCATGGAGTACTCAACATGAAGATGAAGATGAAAGCTACCAATGGATTCTCTTTCATTTACTTAGTTCTAGGATGGACTGTATAAAAGTAGAGCTTGACTACCCATTTTCATTTTCATTCAGGGTGTATTATGGAATCCACCTACATCAACCTTTTATTATATTAATTTAATTATTTGATATTTATTTACTTTGGATTGCACATTAGAAATGATATAATTTTTCTAAATTTCTTTGCTATGATGTTTTTGCTATTTGACTACCTGGATCACATGTTAAGCTCTTTAAGGAAAAAAAATTTCTAATAAAAATTAATTAATCAACTCAAATTGTAACTCATAATCTTATTTAATTAAAGTCATATGCATAAATCTCGAAAAAAACTAGAAACCTCTAAAACTTGTAAACCATGTTGCATGTTTCTTCATCTCTTTTGAGTTGAGCACTTATCCCATCATATATAAGAGGCATCTATGATGATAAACATGTTATTGGGGAAGTCTACCTTATTTTATGATTTAGCTCATATTACTCATATCATACGTGTAAGTGTAGGGAAAATTTATGACACTACAAAGATTCTTGAAATTTCTTATTTAGATAATCAAATACATCATTAAGAAATAAACATATTATCTCAAAAGATAAACATGCTATCCTATAATAGATTCAATTACTTAGTAAAGACTCCTTAGCCTAATGGGTCTTTTAATGCTCCAATGAATTTTTTCCTTGAACTACATCAAAAATTAGGACACGGTTTATTTTATGTCGAGTTCATAATTCTGTATAAGGGTAAGCCCCTATAGTTAATTACAACCCAGGAATGAGGAATCCCTTCTTAAGAATACTCTCCATTAAATAAATAGATTTTTATTTATATGAATTTCAAAGCTTGTTTTAAAGGTTTGATAACTTAGAATTTTAATAGGGGATGCTTCAAAGGGGAAGAGTTTTTTTGAGGCCAATAAAGAGTAAGTAGGAAATTCCTATAGATACTAGGATGCCTAATTAGCATTTCAATTTTCCTATCATTGGGCTTTACATTTTTTAAAATTAAATTTATAAAAATTATGGGTCGATATTTTATTAGAAACCTTGGACTTAGATTCTAACAACATATGAATATAGAAATGCCTTGTAGTTGAAAGACTTATGTCAATATAATCCATAAGAACCTAAATCTATAATGCTTCTAGCATATTTCAAAAGTTTATTCTAATGTAAATGTTTTGGGAATTACTGGTTCTTTTCCCACTAGAGAAAAATGAACTTATCTTAGACTCTTCTGAACTTATAACCTACTTGGAAGGGCTACCAGCTAACACCACCTAAGTAATTTTGAACCATGAATTTGGTCTTATGTATGTAAAAGGGTTGAGTTGTTGTATTTAGGAAGGGAACTAAGAACATAGCTCACTCCATAACCATAAGATAATGTTTGGCATGTTATGGACTTAACTAATGCAACAAATACCATCGTTTATGTATTTTGACTCATAAGTTCTTTTTAAGGCTTGGGTATGTAATATATGCCTATGAGATGTAGTTAGAAAATGGCCATGGGTGAAATCAAAATAAGAAGGCACACTTCCCCATGAAGGATGGTCATCCTCAAAGGTTAGATGCCTCCTTATGTGCAACTAGTGAAGTGTCCAATTCATGAAGAATGGACAATATGCTCTCATGGTTCTTAATAGCTAATTATTTTTAATTGATTTTGAGTTATTCCTAGGACTGTTAATTTAAGTGAAGTTATGAATTTTTATTTTATGTTTGAATTGTTTAAATTTAGTGGGGTAAAAAATTTAGTTTTTCTAAGAGTCTAACATTTCGAAATATATCACTAATACATCACCAGAAAAAGACCTAGAAAACACATGAATTTCTATTGCACCCCAAAATAGTTCAAACTAAATTAAATAAAAATTGGGTACCAATGTACACCATAGAAGAAAGAGAAAATGATAGTCAAGATTTTGCCATTATATAGCTCAACCTAGAATTGAAAGTTTTGATCTATAGGGGTCTTCTCAGGATCATCACCTTCTTCGGGTCCTCCATGAGCTTCACAGAGGACCATTAGCTGGTAAAGTTAGCTTCTACTATTTCTAGATCCCATAGATCCTAATTTAATTCTAAGCTCAAATTATATTTTAAATTTTCAAAATAAATTTCTAATTCCTACAAAACAAATGTTAGGAAATACTTACAGCACACCAAAAGTTTATATTTCAAATATACAGGCTTAGTATTAATTATTTCTTAAGGCCACCTGTCTTATTAGGCTATGCTTAAGAATTTAAACAATACTTACAAGTAAATATTATTTATTATATGTTATTACAGTGGTCTTTTTAATCCCAACCCTCTACAGAAAATATTGTTAGCCTAAAAAAATGCCATAACATCAGACTAGTAGCAAACAATTTGAGCAATTCAGTTTAAAATATTACATCATGAAATAAGAAAAAGCCCTACATCATTCCACATCATATATCATTGGCCTAACCTAAGTTTAGGGTCGGTGGCCTAATAATCTAGTGTGTGAGGAAAAGGCTTGTGTGGTATGATTGTACTATGCATTAGTTTATTCAATTTATCATTGGGTGATTTCAATTTAAATGATTAAATTGATTTTAGATTTTATTTCATTTTTAAGTATATTTTTTCTGCTAAGGTAGAATTTAAGTTTTAAAGAATGAAGAATAAAATAAATTCTATTTTGAGAGGAACCCATTTTATTCAACATCCTAATCCTAGTAGAATGAGATTTTCATTTGAAGATAAAAATCTATTCAAAGGGCCACACTAAAATTTTAAGTATCTTAATTAACCTCTTTTAAATTTATTTGAAAGATTTGTTTAAATTTAGATTTGATTGGTGTTTATGTGATTTGGTTAGGATTTAAATTCTTAATTAGTGCTTAATTTTTTAAGTTTCATCTTGTGTTTATGGAAAGTTATTTAAAGATTTTTTCATCTTGTGTTTATGGAAAGTTATTTAAAGATTTTTTATTCTTTTCATTTGAGTTTTATTTAAATTGATTCAGACATCCTGACTTAACCAATTAAGAATTTAGATTTTATAAAATTTTAATTATTTGATTCATTATCTTTTGATTTGATTAATATTTCTTAATTGAAACTTAAAGTATTTCTTTACCTTAAGTAAAATTTTAATCATTCATCATGATAAGGTTTAATTTGATTTTGATTTTAGTTTTATTTGGTTAGAAATGATTTCATTCACTTATGTTTTATGTTATTAAACTTTTATAGTGTAGGATGTGTATAATTTCACTACTTAGGTTTTTGATTAAATATTCATTTAATCTTATATCTTATAATTATTTAATCTTATTTGATTGGAATTGATTTGATTTTATTAATCTATTTCATTAATGTCTATGTTTATTAGCTTGAATAAGTTAACTTAGTTAATTTAAGTTGTTCTTTAATTTTAACTTAGTTTAGAAGTTTTGAATTCATTATTCATCATTTAAGTGATCCATTATATTGCAATTTCATAACTTAAGAGTTTCATTAACTTATGCATTTTTAATTCAACTTTTAGTTTGGATTTAATGAAAATTATATTCTAAAATTTTATTATTGAATTAAATATATTAATATGAAGATTTGCTTATCAATTACAACTCAAGAAACTTAGTGAATGAACTACATAAGGTGCCAAACCTAATTTAGGCCATTCTGAACTTTTACATTATTTAGATTTAGTTAGTTTGATTAATCATTTTCATTCCTATTTAAAAATACATTATTCTTTAATGTCAAATGGATATAAAGTAATTTCAATATTAATAAATTTCTTATTTGGGTATGAAGTTTAGAAGCTGATTAATTTTGATTTCAATTGATTAATTGATTTACTATAAAATTATCAATTTAATGATTTAATATTTGATTAACTTAGTATTCTTAATCATTTCTTAAATCCTAAATACATAACTAATTAGATTACTTAACTTTAGAGAGTTAGAAAACTTTTTTTTAAGTATTATGATGTTAATAAAAATGTTTTAAGTATTATTTATAAATTTATAATTTTATAATTTATTATTTTATTTAAATTGACCTAGGGATTAGAAATTCTACAACTTATGATCAAGAGGTCATTTGGCTTTAAATTTTGTATGGAAAGTGGGGTTCCTTGCCAATTTCATTTTCCTAAAGTTTTATTTTAATCAGATGGGTATTTTAGAGTTAATCAAGGTTTGAATTTTTTAGTTAAATTTAAATTGACCCAAAATTAATAGAAATTAATTTGAATTTTAATTTTCTTAAATTTCTCTCTGAAAGATGAATGCATAAAGGTTTTGTTTAGAATTTTATAGTTTTGGTTGATTTGTTGTTAATTTTTAAAGTTTAGATAAATAAATTTATTTATTTAATTCAATTAAGCCTTAATTAAGATCATTTCAGGGATTATGAGATGTTAGTAAGGTTATATATTCTCCTTGAGCCTACTGATGTGAATTTTGAAGTTTTAAACCGATTTTATAAATTTTCCAAATTTTCTTAATTTATTCTTAATTTATTTCATTAATTTAAGGGTTTTGTGTAAAAAATTTTATATCTTTGCATTTACTTACCAATAAATCCTTAGAAATTTATCTAAGATGTATTTTAGGTTCAATTTCGCTTCCCTAAAATTTCATATTAATTAGAATAATTTTTGAGCTTAATTTTGGTTTGATTATTTTTAATTAAAATGAAATTAACCCAAAATGCCTAATAAAATTTGAATATTTTGGGTTTAATAGATTCCTCTCATTGAGATGAATCTTTAGAGCCCTTCTTTGTATTTTTGGTTGAGTATTTTATTTTTTAATATTTTTTGAAGTTTTATATATTTTTTGTATTTAATAAATTAAAAAAATATGAATTTTTAGTTTAACTAGCCAATGCTTGCATGATATTGACTAGGCGTTGTTTGACACGTGACACAATGCCATTGACTAGTTGGGTCCACGTGGATCCAGGTCAGAATTAGTGGGCTACGAGACCATTTACGGCTCTCCAATCAAAGAATGGAGGATAACGATTTCACTCATGATTCTTATAGGTGTTCTAATCAAGTGGTGTGGCTAGATTAGAGCTGTCTATTCTGAACATGGAACATCCACCTTTAGGGGGAAAAATCTAACGATCTATGGGGAATTTTTATGCATTTTTGATTGAAAAATGATCAAGACTCGAGTTAAAACAAATATATATGGTTTGATGGTTTGATCTCACTTGAGATCAAATTCTTTTGATAATGGACTAAACTGAAATCAAGGTGGTTGATTTTGATGCATACATCTCCAACATCGATCCTTGTGGTGGAAATGCTTCAAAAACCTTCATTGGGATGTGGCAAACCTCTGGAAAAAGTAATCAAGTTTCCTCCTCACCAATCACAATGGAGGCTGAACTCCACCTCTTTACCGGTGTGTTTGGTCAAAATCTGGCTTACTTGTAGTGGGAGATCTGGGAGGGGTTGGTTCTTCTTGTTTTCACCTCAGGAATGTGTTTGGATGATTAGATTGCCTAGTGAAAGACTTCTTCCTCTCTCTCCATATATGGTTGAGAGTTTCTCCCTTGGAGAAGTAAAGTGGAATTGGTTATAGTGATTAACACCCTTACACTCTTGCTGGAGTGGGTTTTCAGTTGATTGGAGTAAATCCAATCAAATTAACTAAAGGGATAATAGACTATGGAGAGGGAAGGATGGGTTTGACTTCATTACTTTGATTTTACATTTCTTTCTTCCATTACTCTACATGATCTCTAGCACTATGGTTTTGGGCTATTTTCACCTCATTTGAATGAAAGAAGTATGATCAATTCTAATCAAGTTGAAGGTGGCCTTCGAGTTAAACTAACTCAATGTTGGTTTTGTTTTGTATGAATGTACTTGGTTTGATGACAAATTAATTTGATTGATTTTGATTGTGTCTCCTTTAATTAATTGATCTTTGATTTGAATTTCAATCAATATTGATTGTTTAATAGATAATTTGAGAGCCAATTGATCCATATTTGGTGAGGGTTTAAAATGACCATTTAATACGATTTGAGTTAGGTTTAGTTTTTTTCTTGACCTAAATGGGTCAAGTGGAATTTTTTTAGTTTTAAAGGCCATTTTAGGTTATAGATTTAGGTTTAGTTGAAATTAATTGACCATTTGTAATGATTATGATCAATCAAATTCATTTGATTTTTGACCAAATTGAGTTGAATTGGGCTGAATGGGTTAAAATGGGTTCACTTGAGTCAAATGACTAAATTGATCAAATTAAATCAAATGATTCATTGGATTATATTTAATTATTATTTCCACATGATTTTGGATATTCAATTTGAATTGATTTTAGTTTAATTTGGGTTTATGTTCAATAAGGTCCATTTATGTCCATTTAGATTAAGTGATATAATCAACCCAATTATGAAATTATTAATATTATATCTATTTAGATTCATATTTAACCATATTCATTTTATGATTTTGAGCCTTTAGAATGATTTAATTTGGCCAAATTTTGGTGAATTAGACTTTGACTTGGTGGGGCTCACATGGTTCAATTATAAGTCAAATGACATGATTAACCATCTTGAACCTCATTTGTAATTATTTTTAGGTTCATTTATGTTCATGCATTGATTTTGTGTTTTTTGTTTGGTTTGATTTTAATTTGTTTTGATTTTATTTGAATTTCTTTGGGTTTAGGTAGTTTGAGCTTAGGAAGGTTAATTGGGTCACTATCCCAATTGCCTAAGTTTAAACTCAATTGGATTTTAGATTTCAATTAAAATGTGTTAGATTGAATTTAAATTTAGTTTTGAGTTTGATTTAGGTTCATCTTATCCTATTGGGTTAGGACAAATCTTGGAGGGGTTCACTAAGATAGCCTGATATAGTGTCCTAAATGCCTAATTAGAAAGTTGTTAATCTAGAATTTGGTGTCCTAATTACCAAGATTAATGATCATGTTAATCCTCATTCGAAAATGAGGTCAACAATAAGCATAATTTCATGCATAAGACTTATCTAATAAATTTTGCATCTAAAAATAATTAAAAGTTAAAATTGTATTGCATTGGTTAGCTACTTTCATACCAATCATGATCATAGGAATGAGTTTAGGTTCTTAGACTTCTTTTTTAATTTATTAAAACCTAGGTATCTTACACTTTATAAAACTAACCACATGAGTTTAGAGTGTGGGAGGTGTTTAGCTAGTAGCTCATATAGACGGGCAATGAATCCACAAGAGTTAACATAGGTTCATTTTCCTTGGGAATGATTCAATAAATTTTAATTTTCTCTTTCGTTAGACTTGGTCTAGCTTCTCGCTTATGGTGAGGTGCTTTTAATTTTAGGATTTGAGGCCACTGATTTATTATTTGCTACAAGTAAAAGCCCAAACCTCTTAGGAAATCTCAAATTATTCATTTTTAAAATATAAACCTTAGTATTCTAACAATATGTTTACTCAGAATCAAAATAAATCTTGAATTCAAAAATATAAAGCATATTCATAGGATGAAATAAAGTGCTCATGGGTTTCCAAGTATTTAGGCACTTCCTATTCATCTTACTTTAGAATATGAAAAAACTTGTTCTATAAACTATACAATGAATTTTCTAATACCAAGCCTCTTCAAACCCATTGAACCCCACTTGTCACAACTAAATTTATAAGTATGGGTCCAAACTTTATAAAATCCATCCAAGAGTTACATCAAAATTCTAACATCATGCATTTTATTAAATACAAGAAGATGTCTTCATGAAAGCCCTTTTTCTCCTTCAGTACTAAACTAAAATTGGCCATGGATAAGGCCTATCTAGTTAATAACCCTATCATCATGTTGAGCATGAGATTTGAGGATGAGGATAACTTGTGATGGTCCATCCTTTATAGTAGAAAACCAGTAAGATGTAGATGGTTGGTTGGAAGCCCCTATTGTATCTTGATTTGATATTAAAGATAAAACTTCCCTATTGGAAGATGAAGGTAGTAGAAGCTCTCGAACCACCTGTTGTTTGTACCATTACTATTGGTAGAGTTAAGGCAGTTAAAATAGTTCGAGGCTCATAAGGGAAATGCCAAAGGTGAGTCGTTGGTTGTCCCCTTGACTTTTATGGTGAGTTCATCTTCCCAATATACTCCTCTCACTAAGACTTAGAGGAGAAACAAAATATTAAACTCTTAAAAAAGTATGAAAACATATATATGAGGGTTGAGACTTCATCTCATGTAGTAGAGAGTGGCTCTTTACATAATTCCTCTCTCGTCTTCATGGGTAGTAGGTTTTCTTCTCTTTTTATTGCTATGGGAAGAAAGATGTCAATCATATAGTTCTATCTCTCCTACATCCACTTGAGCTTGTTGTGCTAGTTAGGGAGATAAGGAGAGCATCCTATACTAATTTGAGGTCCATTTTCAAAAGGATAGGTGAGAAAGATCGATGTACTGCGGTGGACACTACTCCAAGTTGAGGATAATCATTTTGAAGACGATCAAATACAAGATTGTATAAGAGGATGCCACGAAGGCCAAAATAGCCATTCATGCATATAAGAAAGAGAGAGAGAGAGAGAGAGAGAGAGAGAGAGAGAGAGAGAGAGAGAGAGAGAGAGAGAGAGAGGTTTGCTAGACAATCCATAACCTCCACTTTGATGGACAAACATTATGGATCACACTAACCCGAGCATACATGAGGGTTAGATAAGATTGTTAGAACAAGGCCTGGTCATATGAGGCAGGTGCCTATAGAGCCATAATTGATGTGATTTTCATATTGCTTGACCCATAAGTTACCATCTCCCATCTAGTCACCAACATTTGAGTACCCCAAATGTACTAAAAGTAATTTAAGGAGAAGTAGACCATACATTTAGTGATTAGATTGCACATCAAGCACCTTTATTTGAGCTTCTACTATATTAGTGAAGGTGTGGAGGCCCAAGAGCATGGTTGTAACATCATCAATCACTAGATATAGAGGGTTAAAAAAAAGATTAGTCAGTGCACATCGATATGGAACTGGTCAATTAATAGGGAGCACATGAAGAGGGAAGGATGGATGTTGATGATTTAGGGAAATGTATTAATCATCTTAGATACAATGTAGTAGATCTTAAGATAGAGAATCATTCCTTGGATGAAATTTTGTGTGATTGTTAAGCCACTGCCAAATAGATAGTGGGAAATGATCATTTGGAGCAAGATAGTGCCATGATAGACATCAACCTTGATGATGATGAATTATTAGATGAGCCTAAAAAAATTCATGTGATTAAAACTTGAGCATCTTCACAGAGAGAGCAACATCAGAGGACTAATATGCAAGGTATTGCAATTGAGGAAGGAGAGACACCAGACCCAACCTAGTGTTTGTTATAATAATTGAGGTAGAAAGATAGCCAAATTAGCTTGATGGAGAAGAGAGTACAAGAAATAATGTTAATAGTACTAGCTCTCTAGGGGTAGGCACTCATACCACATGTCACTCTAATAGAGACAAATAGGTTTAAAGTAATGCACCTAGTTGATATAAAAAGTGCATCACAACCATAGATGAGATTTCAGGTAGTCTGCATAGAAAATGTGCAGAATATAGGACACTATAGTAAAAGGACATTACAGTAAAAGGATATCAAGTAGTTGGTAGAACAATAAGTGAAAGAGGTGTTGGAATAAACATAATAGGCCTTATTATTTTCAAAGGGTTGACTTATCTAAAGGAATTTGATGCAGTTTAATAACTTAAGGGGTTTGTGCTACCATCCTTCAAAATGTTTGGTAGCAGTGAAACCCAAGGTAACAGATAGTGCATTTTAGAGGTAGTTGTTGTAGCATCAAGGGAAGTGATGCACTTTTGTTTAAATAATTTATTAGTAGTTTATCTTGAGTTATATTTGATTGGTATACTAAACAAACTAATGGTTTGGTTAGACCTTTATAGAGTCAGAGCGGTTCTGTCAAGAGGTTTACGAGGGCCTAATAGAGAATCATAGTTGAAGATTTAGTTGTAAAAAGAAAAAACTTAACATGATCTTAGTGGAATACATCCTTAGGTGGAGTAATCACATTATGAAGTGTGAGCCCCCAACTTTAACATAATCATGTCATTGAGATCTTACACAAGAATGTCCATGGCTAGTGTCATTTATAATCAAAAGATTCATAATCAAGACCTTCAAGAAGCTCGCCAGTAAGGAAACCAACCTTTAGAAAGAGGGAAAATAGTTGTTATTCTTATACTACTGGTGTAAACTTAAGCCTCAAAAAGTATTTAAGAAGTAACTTATGGTAGTGTCTTTAGTAGATAAAAGAAAGCAGCCCATGAGAATCTAGCTAGAGAGACGTAGATTTCGACAACCTCCACTTCCACCATCACCTCCACAACAATAATAATTTAAGTACTTATTTCAGCCATTAGGTAGCCATGAATTTCCTACCCTCTTTGTGAAACAAAATAAGCACTATTTTCTTTAAGAGAGAGATAATTAAGAAGATTTTCAAAAAAATAATGAATAAATCAGATTTTTAGCTACTTGAGCCTAATAAGCCAAAAGAAGTGGGAAAAAGTGATGATCCTAACTATTGCCCCTACCATCGACTACTTAGGCCTTACCTTCAAGGATTGGCTGCAAGGGAATCACAAATCTTGAGCCATAGTGATTTCTAAACAATACTTTGTGGAACCTGCAATAAGATTCATTCAAATATTCTTTGAGGAATCATTTGATCATTTAAAGATCGAAGAAGGTTGGGATATTTCATTATTCAAACATTTTAAAAATTTATCTCTAAAGTTCAGAAGCTTTCTATACAAGTGCCTATAAAGCTTTCTATACAAGTCTATAAGTTTTAAAGGATAACCTAAAAATAGAGGATACTAAGCAAGAACCTCAGGTGGAAGCACAAGATGGAGCAACTAGACCACTTATTAGCATGAGGAGTGTCATCTCTACGAATAGGGTTGTCAAGCCACTTACTTTATATGATTTTTATGTTGTTCCCTAGGGAACTCATAAATCAATTAAGAAAAATTCCTCATAAATCTTATCAATTTATAATGAATACAACTATGATGATGAATAATCTTTAAGCAAAGATGATCATAATAATAACAACTCTCATCATCTTAATAATAAGATAAACTCCAAAATTATTTTGATTTCTCTCTCTCTCTCTCTCTCTCTCTCTCTCTCTCTGACTCTTTGACTCTAATGGTGATATCCTTATCTTGAATTTTTAAGAAGCCTATATTAAGATAGAGTTAAAGTCTTCTAATTCAGAAGATGCTCTAGGAGAAGCTTTAGGTGCCACAAAAAAGTAAGTAGACACCACCGTAACTCCTAAGTTAGAAGTGATTGTAGATGTTAATCTCTGTAGTGATGAAATTTTATCTCCTATAATGGTATCCAAAGATAAAAGAAAATGGTTGTTGTTTTAGGTGAATAGATGGCCCCACTGAAAAATGCTTTACTACAAAATACACCTATGAATAATCGCCCAAAGTTGATTACAATATTCTTGCTCATCTTATGAAGATGCTAGTTAGGCTTAGTATTTATGATGCCCTTCTCTTATCTGAAGATATGAGGAAGTCACTGATCAAAGTCTTATTAGATCTAGATATGCATGGACTAATTAACAACTACATTTATAGCTAAAGAAGAATCTTTTCACTTCAAAGAAGTCCTTGGAGTCACCTTTTTAAATTATGATATACTCTTAGAAACCATAGACAATAACTAACCACTTTTCATCTCTGTGCATGTGGACAGCTTCAAACTTTCTAGAGTTCTTGTTGACCCACATGCATCGATCAACATAATGAGCCTAAGAATCCTCACCTACATATGGATTGATATTAGTAGATTCAATTTTGACAAACTGATGTTGAGAAGATTCAATGAGCAAGATGGAGAGAATAAGCTCTAACATCTTGGTGCTACAATTAAAGACCTAAAGATGAGACAAAGTTCTACATCATTGATTCATACACATCGTTTAACGCCTTATTAGGAAGGCCTTGGCATGATGAAAATAAGATCACACCATCCTCAATTTATGAGTGCATCAAGTTTATGTGCAACAATATGAAGTATTACATCAAAAGAGAATTTGATTCATTTTTTATACATGATATCAATAATATATGAAGATATAACCTACTACCTCCCTAAGAAACAAGCAGTGCCAGAGATGTATAAAGAAACATCAAGCTACAAAATAAATAGTAATAAAAAGAAAAAATATTAAAAAAAATGAAATAAAAAGAAAAGTACAAGAAAAGAAAGTAGAGGGAAAAAGAAAAAGACTTGGGGATGGATGTAGGCCCAAGTTTGATCACTCATTCATATCTTACCTCTCCCTTTCAGCAAGTTAGTGAGTTTTCTTGACCTACTATAGGGCGCGGATGAGGTAGACAATAATTAAATGCGAGGGGTGGGAGGTTAGCATCCATATCATCCACTGGAGGCCCTCCAATGATACACATAGACTTGGATTCTAGTTTAAATGATGAGTCATATATTCTTAGTGCATTGGTCATGCTAGCTTACTTGAACACCAAATTAGAAGTAAAACTAATGCTAGATAGTGATGAGGATAGGGTCCTCAATCAAGGCAATGACGTGTTTGAATTATCTTTATTTGAGAGGATTAACCAATATATGAACACTCTAACTATGATCTTGCTATGAGGATGTGCAAGTAATAGCTAGGTCAATCTAATTATATTTGTGATCATCAAACACTAGTTTATAAAGACAACGATTGTATACTTTCATAAATTAAACTAAATATTGGGTTTTATAAAATAATATCTAGATATAAATTCTCAAAATATTTATCAATCTATTAAAAAAATATATCAATTATTGTTATGTTCATTTGTGCAATATCTAGTTATACATATATGAATCAGCCTTAATCAATTGAGGGAGAAGAGAATGTCTAGTAGTGTATAACACATGATCTTATAATAATATATATATGGTCATGCAATACAAATATGATGATTAGAAGTACAAACTTGAATAATCAAACATGGTTGGCCTAGTTTTAGGGTTGCAAATGAATCGAGCCAAGCTAAGCACATATGTGTTCAAGCATGAGCTCATTTATATAAGCCAAGTTCGAGCTCGGATTGAGCTTAAATTTTTGTGTTCAAGTTCGGTTCGTTTAGCATAAGGACTATTTGAGCAAGATTTGTGCTTGACACGTGTTCGGTTCATATTCAGATAATCGAGCCCTTATCAAGTGGCTCGTTTATCAATATATAATGAGCCTGATCGAGTAGTTAAACGAGTGGCATTATTTAGCTAATTGTTTGCTAACTAAATAAGCTTTATCGAGTAGTTAAATAAATAGGTTTATTGCACTGCTTGCTTGGTAAATAAATGAGCCTAATTTAGTACTTTAACGAGTAGTTTTGTCGAGCTACTTTTTTGTTAAATTTATAAGATTTCGAACAGAATAACAAGTAGCATTATCAAACTACTTATTTTTGAACTAATTGAGCCTTATGGAGCTTATAAATGAGCTACTTATTGAACTTATAAAAATGAACAAACAAGCTTTTAAATGAATAAACCACTAGAAGAACTACTAAAATAAGCAGACATTTGCACAAACAAGTAGTGTGTTCTTGAACAAACAAAGTTTCTAATACAAGTATTTAAATAAGTATGAACAACTATTTTGTTTTCATAAACCAACAAAATTTAAAAGAAAGAAATTATAGACTAAATGACCCAAAAAATTAAATGGACAAGTTTGAAGAGTCATTATAAGTTATGATGCAAAGAAAAATAGAAGCAAATGTAATTGCAGTAAAATATTAACAAATTATGTAACTTAATGGATGAATGACCATTAAAAAACATTGAGCACTAACCCATCTTTCTCATCAATCTTGATCTTCAGAAGAACAACACTACTATGTTGGGAGCTTTTCCAACTTTTTTCTACAGCATCAGTTACCTATGAAACATTTTTGAAGAACATTAAACAAGAATAATAAAACTACTAAAAGAACCTTAGAAGATGCAACTTGACTATTAAGGACTCATCACTTTTTATGAAATTAGAGACATCGTTTTAGCAATTATTTGAATCATCAATTGATGCATTAGTCTAAGAGTTATTCTCCTCAGGGAATCTAAGATTGCCTTATTAGATGAAGTGAAAGACTTATAAAGACATTGTTAATTATTACAATACAATTAATAAAAAATAGGAGTAAAAAAAAATTTACATCAATGTTTATCAACTTGACACCAATGAGCTCTCCTTCACCTTCAAATAAGCTATAGAATGCAAATTAATCAAACAGGCCACAAATCAAACAAATCTTTAAAAGCCATAGATTATTTGATGATGAATCTATAGGCTAGCTAGAATCAATCCACATAAAACAATAAGTTATAGATCAAATAACTTCCAAAAGCTATACATTGAATCAAACAAGTTGTACAAGCTATTTGTAAATAAAAAATTCTAAAAGGCACAAATTGAATTAAAGAAAGTCACATATAACAAATCCCAATAGATATCATACATTTAAATAATTTTGGGGAATTGGCTCAAGTTCAAAGTCAAATTAATCATAATATATAATAATTATAATGGTGATTTTACATAGTAGATACTAGCAACTCTAAAAGAAAAGGGCCACAAGCATTATATTGAAAAATTCTTGATCCTTCAAAAGCAACCATCACCACGAATATATTATAATAAAAATTCAATATAATGGCTACCAACAATACTTAAAGAGAAGGACAACTATATATAACATTTATATTCTTTATAGTCTATTTAATCATCATTGTCTTCATGGCCAATCCCCATAATTTGCTTCATGTTTTATAGATGCATCTCTATGACATAAGAATTAAAGTTATAGATTACAACAACAAACCAACTACAAATGTTTAACAACTACATAACCATGGTTAAATTATACAATGTTCGCAAAAGACATAATGATGGTACACCAACTTAAAACAAATTTATAAAAATTTCAAATATTGAAGTCATGGTATTTTAAGGCAAAGGAATTTCTTTCATCTCCTCCTTGCTACAAAACATAGCATAGACAAATATGTATCTCAAATATTAAAATTGGCTATATTCAATGAAATAGAAATAATATATGCTACAAAACTTTATTTTCTCTTAATTCCATAAAAAATTATGATACCAATAACTCCCACATAGTAAATATTGAACTATATCTGTCCCCAAAGAAGCACGATACTGATTGTTCACTTTATCACTAGCACAAAAAGTTGCTTCTGAGGATACAATTGTAATGGGAACTGAAAGAATATTTGATGCCATTCTTGATAAATCATAATATTTCAAGTTATTTGCTTTACACCAACCTAAACAATCAAAATGAGCTGTTGAATTCTCTTCCTCAATCACTACTCCATCATCTAAATAAACATCATGCTTAGATTTAACAATATGAATAGTATAAACAAATTTAATATATCTCTCCTATTTTTCTCTTTCCATAAACTAGTTTTCTTTAGAGATGGTGGAAGAACTTCCCAAACCACTGTTTGATTCAACTTTTATTGCAAGCTTATCAACATTAGTAGCTTTATAATCCTCGACATACTTATTGTAAAGTTTTGATAATTTTTCATGCATATCATTAATGTGCAGTTGAGCAATGTCTTCAAAGTATATATAGTTAAACACAAAATTTATCATCTTTATTTTATTAGAAGATTACAACTACCATAATAATTATAAAAAAATTCATTCATTTGGATCGCTATCTCTCTAACATGCATGTGCCCACTTACAGAGTATCATCTAACATCTCCTTAATACCGCATATTTCTGATAAAAAATAGGTTAGAGGTAAGATATTTAGAACCTAATATATTTAAACAGTTGAAGTTATTTAATCTACTATGATGTAACTATATTTAAGATAAAACTATAAATATAAACATTTTACTTGGAAATCAACTTATTGGCTTGATTTCCAAGTTAACCTAATATATTTAAACAGTTGAAGTTAGTTAACCTACTATGATGTAAATATATTTAAGATAAAACTATAAATATGAACATTTTACTTGGAAATCAACTTATTGTCTTGATTAAACACTTCAAGAAAAGAATAAGCATCTTCCAACTTTACCTAATCTTCTTTATTAGGGCAAAAAGTATAGCAAGGATCTCCATCATGAAATTCTGAAAAACTTTCTTAAAATCTAGTGCACAAGATAGTATTACATAAGTAGCATTGCATCTAGTAACACAATCAAGAATCATTTTTTTTCTTACGCAAATGCAACTATTGTGCTATCTTGTTAAAGATCCCTAAGCGATGTTGTGATGCATCATATATTTTACATTGTCCTGCACCATATTAATTTTATTCTTGATCTTATAAATACCATATTCTACTAGCAAATTTAAAATATATGGAGAACAACACAAAATATTCTTCAACTAAGGGGAAGCTTCTTATGGAACTCTAAAGTTGCTTTCAACATATTAACCACCAAAGTATTATATGCTGGATTACTTACTATTATTGTTGCAACTTTATTTTTGATGGCTCAATCCTTCAAACATTTATACAAAATGTTATGTGTATTGATAACTTTATGAGGTGGGGGTACATCTATAAAGTTAAACACTCTTTTTTATAGTTTTCAATCCGTATCAATAAAATGACATGTCAAAACCATAAAATGAATATCAGACTTCTAGAGATCAATAGTCACATTAACTCTACTGTGTGAGTTCAACAGATGCTTCAATCTTTTCTTCCCATTCTCATCACTTGCTATGCAATAATTTTTTACTGTAGCTCATGATATTTTCTCATAATGTGTACTAGCAGCTCTTATGACAATATTAAACATTTCATATTTAACAAATTTAAATGACAATTCATGAACCAATATCATATGAGATTAACTCCCTTATTTTGACATAATCATATTTTTAATTACCAATATTCCAAGAACTCCCAGAATCATTAATACATGAAATAATATGTGGTTGAATAGAAATATTAAGTTTCTTCAAACTTTATCATTCTTCTCCCACAATTAAGTTAATGGCGTTTATATTGAGTTGTTGCACCACCCCTACTCTTTGTAAGTTTCTGCTTGCAGTTATTACATTGTGCTTTTTTAGTACCACCACTAAGTTTAATCAATGTGAATTCATTCTACATGGATGATGTTTTCCTTTTTTCTTTCTTATCAGAAGGATTATCTATTGATTTCCATCAACAAACACTATTATATTTTGTCTAGGCTCCTCAACTACTAGTGGGATTGATGATGACCCAACACTGAGTTCTCTCAAAGTAACTTATGTTGGATTAACAAGAGGTTCTATAAGATCAACATATGGTTTTGATGAGCAATTCGACACATCTTCATTATAAAAAAAAATAAAAAAACACTAGCAAATAATAAATGATATTACAATAAAAATACATTAATTCCTTAAGACTTATTACATTATAATGAGATCTCACCTAAGATTTAAAAAAAAAAATGAAACAAAGGGCTTCAAATTTTAGCAAGGAATATAGACAATAATAAAGTGTCAACTATATGCATTCAAAATTAGTATTGATGGAAACAATATTTCATCAAAAATCTTGAAATAAATAGCTTATGTTAATCTATCTATGATATGAAAAAGACATACCAAAGAAGCAAATCCAATATAGTAACCAAAATTTGAACTATTATTGCCTTGTTGAGTCTTGTAAAAAAAAATTTGTGAATTGTCATTTTTGATTGAAAATTATGTGACTAACATAAAAGTCACAACTATGAAAAATTCCAATGTCAATGCAGAGAATGGAAATGAAATTGCTCATAATGTCAAAAAAATTTCAATTTTATCGAGCTACTTAATTGTTATCTAAACAAACCTTATCGAATAGTTTCACAAGCGAAATTGTTAAGGGGCTATTTGGGATCACTTTCTATTTTTTGTTTTTTATTTTTGTTTTTATTTTATTTTTATTTTATGTGAAAACAGAAACATGTTTGGTATTTTAATGAATTTTTTCTTTTAAAAAATAAATAATAAAAAACATTTTTAATAGTTATTTTTTAAAATTTTTAATGAAAATAAAATAAAATAACGAAATTAATTATTATTCTAAGGGACCGCTTGGGACCACTTTGTGTTTTTTATTGTTAAAATTTTAAAATAAAATAAAAATATGTTTGATATTTTTTATTTTAACATAAAGTAAAAAAATATTTGGGGACCCAAATGACGATGATGGATGTTGACCTATATATCTGTTATATTGCTCAAATTGAATCAAATGCAATAGAATCTATAATCGATGAAACTGATGTACACAAATTTTGATTTGAATCATCATCAAAATAACCCGAATATTACTTGTTAATAAAAAGAATCATTTAGAAAAATTCAAAATGTAAAAATCTATCAAATATGAATTTTCATAGTTGATTCAATTGCACATAATAAAATCTATAAGCTACAAATGCGATATCACGCGATTTGAGCAATATTATTTTGATCATCACTCATGCTACTTAAAAAATGCTTGCTTGCAAGATAAACTATATCGAGGTATTTGAAACATTGAAAATGCAAAAGAAAGACACCTATTTGTAGGAGTTGATACATAAACATGAAATATAAAATACTTATATGCATATTTAAATTCTATGAGAAAGATGAAATTTATGAAAAGATATAAATTTATTTTAAATAATAACTATTGATGAAGTAAGTTAAATTATCATTATTATTATATAATGAAGTTTAATTTAATTAAAATAAATTAAAAATTAATATAGAAATTCAAGTTTATATTATATATATAAACACGCATAATATATAAAAATTAATATACTATTATCCTACATTCAAGATAAATCTTGCTAGAGTAAATTAATTAAAATTAATAATATTATATAAATAACTTAAAAAAATAAAAAAAATAAAATCCAAATCTTTAAAAATCTAAAAAGTATGACCGGGTGTTTTAAAACAAAGAAAAACAAGTTTTATATTTTTAGTATTTTTGAAAACAAAATATAAATTTGTTAAAAATAGAAAAACAAAATATGAATTTGTTTAAAAATAGAAAAACAAAAACAATAAAACAAATAAGCAAACATATTTTTTTTCAGCTTCTTGAAAATAAAAACAGAAAACAAAAATAAAAATTGACTCCAAACAGGGCCTAAGCTACTCATTTTGCAATCAATCGAGCCTTATCAAGCTCATAATTGAGCTACTCGTTGAACTTATAAAAATAAATAAATAATCTTTAAATGAACATGCTACTAATAAACAACTAAAATAAGCTTATAAATGAGTAGAAACAAAAAGTTTTTGTTCAGTAACAAACAAAATTCCTAAAACAAAAGAACTAAAAGCTGAAAATTTATGAACAAATATAATTATTACAAAAAACATGAAGCTTTGTCTTCAATGAGCTTGAAATAGTAGAACACTTTAAGAACCTCGATATGAATACAATCTAGTTTATACTTGGCAATATTTCTATACACAATGGATGAAAAAAAAATATGATTCTAAAAAAACATGCACGACTTCAAAGAATGACAAAGTTGAATTAGGCAATAATATGAATATAAATAAGAAGCATGAGCCAGATTGCATCTTTGGAATATTGAATTAGAGAAAGGAGATCATATCAAGCATAAACATGAATCATATGATCAAACTAAACCAATCACAACAATATGCATATAAATAAGAATCATAAGCTAGACTGCATCTCTAGAATATTGAATAAGATAAAAGAGATTAGCTCAAGCATAGATCGGTAAACAAACACATCCTCGAGATTTGGCAAACTATTGAAGTTAGTTTACTATACAACACAAAAACAACACGACATGGTCGAACTAAATCAATTGAAACAATATGCATACAAATAAGAAGCATAACCAAATTAGATCTTTGGAATATTGAATCACAAAAAAGATATCATCTCAAGCATAAATGGGTAAACAAAAACATCCTCGAGATTTGGAAAACTTTTGTAGTTCCTTTATGACATACTCTAAACAGCATGACATGATTAAACTAAACCAATCAAACTCCTCTAAAAAGAGTTTCTTCAACACAACACTAAATGACATGACACTAAATGGTACGATCGAACATTTCAGAGTTCATTTCCTCTCATTAGTCGAACTCCTAGTCGGAAAAATTATTGATACCACATAGATTTTAGGAATTTCTTATTTGGATGATCAAATGCATCATTAAGGAAAAACCATATTATCTTAGAAGATAAATAGATTATCTTATAATAGATTTGATCACTTAATAAAAGACTCTTAAGGCTAATGAGTCTTTACTGTAATAGAGAGTTTTCCATGAAGTAGATGGAAAGCAAAGCATGGTTTATTTTAAATTGTGTTCATGGTTCTCTATAAGTGAAAGCCCTTATAGTTAATTACATCTTAGGAATGAAGGGTCACTTCCTAAGAAAACTCTCAATTAAAGAAATAAGCTATTATTTCTATGGATTTTTGAGTTGTTTTCCAAAGGAAATAGTATTTGGAAAATTCAGTGTGAAACATTGCAAAGTGAAAAGGGTTACTTTTGAAAGACAATTAGGATTGAGTAGGAAATGTCTATTGATAACTGGATGCCAAGTATGCATTTCAATTGCTCTATTATTGGGCTTTAAATTTTAGAATTTAATTTTAATTTTTAAGTTAAAATTTTATTAAAAATCTGGGACTTATGTTCTAACAGCACATGATTATAGAAATACTTAGGGTTGAAGACTTATTATAATAGGAAGCTTCAGAACCTAAGTCTATAAGTTCTTCTAACATAAGTTATAAGCTTGACCTAATGTAATATTTGAGAATTACTGATTCTTTCTCTTATTAGAGGAAAAAAATCTATCCCTGATTCTTTTAGACTCATAACCGGCCTGGAAAGGTTGCCAGTTAACACCACCTAAGTGAATTTGAAATCCATGATGTTAAGTCTCATTAAGTAAGATGGCTAGGCTGTTGTATTTCAAGAAAGAATCTAAGAACCTAGACTCACTCCCTAATCATTAAGATCATGTAGGGTATGATATGCACTTAACTAATGCACATTTTTTAAATTTTAGATGTTTTGACTTATGATTCATTTAAGGTCTTAGGGTGTGCATTTTATGCCTAAATGACATGCAATTAGAAGTGGTCATGGGCCAAATAAAGAAGAGAAGCTAGAATTTCCCTAGAAGATGGTTATCCATAAAAGTTAGATGCCCCTGCCCCCCCGCTTTATGTGCAATGGGTGAAGTGCCAAATTCACAGAGTTAGAGCAATATGCTAGCATGGTTCACAGAAGCTAGTTTCTTCTAGTTAATTTTAAATTATTGCTATACCACAATTTCAAGATATCAAGATCTCTTTTGGACCAGTAACCTTATGACCTCGGGTGTCCATATTATATACCATATGTTGCTAATTATATAATTTTTTTTTAACTTCTTTTAGTTTTAAACTTGATTTAATTTACCACAGGTGGTTTTAATTTAAGAGATTTAATTATTTGCAATTTCATTTTCATTTTAGGTGCATTATATATTTAGGTGAAATTAAGTTTTCAAGAATGAAGAATACAATAAGTTCCATTTTGGGTGGAACTCATTCTATTAAACATCCTAAATCCTAATAGAATGAAGATTTTACCCTAAGATGGAGATTCATTCCAATGGTTTAACTAAGATCCTAAGTATCTTAATTAATCTCCTTTGGATTCACTTTGAGTTTACTTCAATGAATGCTTTAATTTTATTTATTTTGAATTCTTCTTTTCATTTATTCCTTTAATGTTGATTAATCATATCTTGATTTAGTTTATTTCTTTAAAATATGTTTCTTCAATTATGTTCAACTAAGGTTACTTTATCAAAATTTATTGGTTTTCACTTTGAGTTTAATTCATTTATTATAGTTTGAGTTTTGTAATTTGATTTTATTCATTCATTTGATTAGATTCATTTCATTTATTTGATTTATATTATTCATTTAACTTAAATTAATTAGATTTATTTATTACATTAGTGCTTATGTTATTGTAATGTACTTTGATTTAATTTTTATTTTGATTTTCTTACCCATAGTATGTTTAGTTCATTTAGATTTATTATATTGTTGTTATTATGACTTTTTTTATATTTTTATTTTTATTCAATTCCTTATCCATTTAATTTTGGCTTTAGGTTAATTTTATTTGTTAGTTAATGTTTATGTCATGTTTATTATATATTTGTTTATATTCATGTTTTGTTTAATCCATGTTCAATGTATATTTGCTTTATGTTTATGTTAAATTTAGTAACTTAGATTTATGGTTTACATTTTTGTTTAATTTCATTACTTAAATAATTTATCACATTTTATTTCATACTGCATTGGCTTATATATTTTCAATTAATTTGATTTTATTCACATTCATATAATCATTTCATTTCAATATGAAGTTTGGATTAATTTTGTTGGCTTCAACTTATGATTCCATTTGTTGGTTAAGGTTAGGTATTATATATTTTGGATTCAATTTTATAAGTTTAAAATTATGTAAGTATAACTATCTCACTTAATTTATGTGTTAATATCATAGGCTTGTGTTGTTCACTCAGGTTGAATGAGATAGAGTATTCAAATAACTCACTTAATTTATGTGTTAATATCTTAGGATTTTGTTATTCACTCAGGTTAAATGAGATGAGAGTATTTATAGGTCAATGAAATTTATATTTAGATATGAAATTTATTAGATAACCTTAATCCTAATTAGTTATAAAGTGGTTATTTAATTAATTTTCATTATATTAATCACTTCATTAAGCTTCTTCAAATATGTAATCAATTGATTCTCTTAACATCAGAGTGTTATACAATTTCTTTTGAGTGGTCTGAAGTTAATTGAAATATTTTTAAATTGATTTTTGCAAAGTTTTATAATTTTTACATGTAAATTGACTTAGTACTTGGAAATTAAATAACTCCCACTCTAGAGGTCCATTAACCTTGAAAGTTTTATGGAAAATGGGGTTCCTTGCCAATTTGATTTTCATAAAATTTCATCTTGATCATATGTATAATTTGAGTTTAATTAATATTTTAATAATTTCATTAAAACCTAAATTAAGCTTAGTTTAAAGAGAATCACTTAAGGGTTTATTTTTTCTAGATTTCTCTATAGAAGATGCTTCCATAGAGAGTTTATTCATAATTTTTGAGATTTTGGTTGGTTTACTATTACTTTTCTAATTTCAAGTTGATTATTTGAATTAATTAATTCATTGAATCATTAAATTACATGATTTTGTGTTTTTTATGGTTTAGGGAATTATAATGATGTATTTAAATTTATTAGTGTGTGTTATGACTATTTAAGTTATTTGTATGATTTTCTATTATTTGCTTTAATTCTTATTTATTTATTTCATTAAAATTAGGTTTTGGATTGAAAATTCATTATCTCCAAATTTATTTTCAAATAAATCATTAAAAATTTGTCTAAAGTGTATTTTAACCTTAATTTCGATTCCTCAAAATTCTAGAGTATCATGATCAACGATTAAGATTATTTTAGGTTTGATTTTTTTTAAAGTCAAATTAATTCAAAATTAATTAAAAAGTACTCAAAATTAATTAATGATTTTAATTTTAATGGATTCCTCTCATTAAGATGAATCCATAGAGCTTTTATTTTGATTTTTTTACTTTATATTTGATTTATTATGATTTTTAAAATTTTTCACCTTTTCCTATAATTTTTAAAATAAAAATCTCAAAATTTTCATTTAAACGCATTTGTGGCACATGGTGTTGCTTTGCACGTGGTGCCACACCATTCATCCACATGGGATTCTCGTGGATTTCACATTAAAATTGTGATGACAGCGATGACCGCAATTTCGATTTGGGCCATCCGATTGAAGATTGAATGGCTCAGATGTTTTGGGCTCCTATAGGTGTTTCAATCAAATGATTCGGCTAAATCATGGCTGTCTATTCCTAATAAAAGGAAAAACAATGGAGATTTCACCTCCTTCAATGATGGTAAAAGTTGAGAGCTATCCATCAATTTGAGACAATTTCCAACAATCTAACTGTTAAAATCATTCGATTTCACTTCCAAAACCATCAAGACATTGCATGGATCACATCTATATGGCTTGACCTCCCTTGAGATCAAGCTTCCTTCAGAAAGGACCATAACTAAAAGTTTAAAATGGTTAGTTTTTAGTGCACCTCATTAGTGGCGATCTCTAGTGGGATTGATTCGAATAACTTTTAAATGATGTGTCGGGTCTCTTGAAAGAAGCAATTGTGTTGCCTCCTCGTTGATCAACCTATGGACCATGGCATGGATGGATTCTATTAAGCATGGTCATTTTCTGGCTTCCTGGAAGTGAGGGGATTAGGGCTCGGCTTCGTTTCACTCATGGCAGGTGATGGAATGCTCAAATTAGCATGAGATAATCTCTCCCTTGTATTGCCATTAGAGGCCAAGAGTCTCTTTATCTCTTTCTCTTTCTCTTAGTTGGCCATGGGGATTGATTCCTTTGGAGGCTAGCTCCAAGGTGTTTAGCTATCTCACACCTGTATAGATGTGTTGAGGTGGATACACAAAGAGAATGAGGGGATTGGAGTTGGATTTGGTTTTATGCACCTTTTGTTTGCCATGAAAAATTCTTTTGTTTTGGATTGACTTGATTAAGTTGCTTAACATTGGTTGTCAATCACCCTTAAACCCTCTTAGGATGGGTTTGGTTTAAGCTTGAGTCCATTGGGTGTCATTTGAATTTTTTTTTGTGTAGGGTTAATTAGGCTTAGTTCAGTTATTGATTAACATTAAACTGATGCTTCAATTAGATCAGTTTAACCAATTAGGATGTTGTTAATAAAATATTTTAATGGAATTTGAAGTTTATAATTTTCTTACATCATGTTTAACGCATTATTGAATTAAGTAGGTTGGGTTGAATTGAAATGACTCAAATGGTGTGTTTGGCTCAATTACAATGCATTTTCTTTTCAATTATGATGATCCAAGTATTTATGAACATATTGGATTATTCAATTCCATTTACATGGGGTTTGAAACCCAAATTGGCCCATTCAGGCTTAATGGGTTAGGTTGGATTCATTTAAGTGAAATGTCCATATTGGGAAAATTGACCCTAAAGATTAGTTGATTTATGTTTATTATTCATTCCTAAGTGATTTTATGCAATTAATTTGAGTTAATTTTAGTTTAATTTAAATTTAAATCTAATAGAGTCCATTTAAGCCCACTTAGATCAAATGATCTATTTAGCCTAATTAAGGCCTCATTGGATTTATATTATTCTAAATTCTTGTTTAAACATGAATATATTATCATTTAAACTATTTGGAATGATTTTATTTGATCAAAATTTGGTGGGTTGACCCTTGACTTGGTGGGCCCCACATAAGTCAAACCCTTTGCAAAAAAGTTTGACCACTATTTGACCTTATTTTCTATTTGATTTCATTCATGTTCATATTATGATTTCATAATTTTCATTTGCTTTGATTTGGATTCATTTTGATTTTGCTTGATTTCTTTTAGATTTAATTTTAGGATAATCACCTTAATCACCTTGTTTAAACTCACATGAATCCAATTTTCAAGTGAAATGTGTTTGATTTAATTTGTATTTGAGATTTGGGTTGAGTCTACCTAAACTCATTATTTTAGGTCAAACCCACAGAGGATGCACTAGGTCACTAGGTATAGTATTCTAAGTGCTTAATTAGGAGGCTCTTAATAACTAATTTCAGAAATGATGTTAACCTCATCCAAAAATAAGAACAAAACTCCTATATAAACATGAATCACCAAACTGAACTAGTAAACTACTTACCTTTGCCACATGGTCTGGCACAATCAAACTCTTTGCAGTCCCCAGGATCTTGTGCAGCTTTAGAGTTTTGTTTATGGTGTAGTAGTATGAGTCGAGCGAAAGAAAGAAATGAGAATCGGGAAATATCAAGGTAGATGGTGGGATACTGGAGAGATAGGGATTTAGAGTCTTTTTAACTGACCATCCATTAATGGATGGTGTGATTTATTTGCACCCTTAATCGCAAGAAATGGGGAGGTAGGCCATAGGATCAAGTTTGAGACCATCTCGGGCCTCGGTGAGATAAGTTAGATGGCCACATTTTAATAAAAAATATTTAAATTAAATGAATTTTATTATATAAATAATAATAATTATTATTAAAATAAAGTTAATATAAATATAAATGTAAATGATAATATTAATCTAGCTACTCAAAAAGTTTTTACACGAGTTTATTCATGACTATTAAATGATTTACTTTATCAAGCTTCTTAATGAGCTCATTCATCAACATTAAATGATATTGTTCATGATCATATTCAAATTGAGTTGGGGTTGTTTAGGCGTGTTCATTAATGGTTGAATATTTATAAATGTGTTAAAATTTGTTCAATTAATTATTAGAACAATTATGAATGATCTTTTATCGAGCCGAGTTTTGAATAACATGTCCAATGCTCGGTTTATTTATAGCCCTACCAAGTTTGATAAGTTTATGCAAAGATGTGTGTCGATATTCTAAATTAAGTGTGTCGGCATTCAAAATTAAGATTAATACAAATAAATTTTAGAGTATTGAAATTTTTTAAAAATTAATATGGTTTTTGAAAATGTTAAATTTCCTACTTTTAGTATTAGTATTTTTAAGTTAAGAATTTCATTATTAAAAATTAAAAAGAAGTATATTCATATACTTAACACTTAAAGTTTAATAATTAGACCTTTAACACTATTTTATGCATAAAAATTTGTATTCATTGTAAAAAGTTAGTGAAATTGGTAATTTTGATATGAAATTAAATATTTTGGTATTATATATGTAAATATTGTTTTACATAAATACAAAAGAATTATGAGATATGTATGCTTAAAAAAACAAAAAATTTTAATTAAAAGTTTTTTATTTAAAAAACATTATATTAAATAAAATGATGAATCAATACCTACTTTGAAGTAATATTTTCAATTATTTAAAGATTAATAAGCACATTTTCAATTAAATGCCCCAATGAAAAATCAGAGCAATTCCTTAAATATGTAATTTTAGTTGAAGAAAAATTAATCAAGTATCAAAATATTGTCAGGATGCAAATATCCAATGTATTTTTTAAACTGAAATTTAGAGAATTTGATTTTTTTTTAAAGTTAAATAGTTATTTTTTTGGATGATAGTATTTGTCCAAATATCCTATATCACGATTGATAAATGGTTAGAATTAAATTAAATTTAGACCTCTAGTTAGGTCTAAGTTTTTAAAAATGATAGTTTAATAGGATAAGTTGATTAAAATTGTTGGTTTCTCTTCGAAACAATTAGATGGCTATGATACTATCTTCAACCTGAGAACATCACAAAAACTAACATACCTAGTTAAATGAACAACTAATATAATGAATTTATTCTTTATAATTGCTTTCTTTTTAGCATAGCCACCCTTATTGAGCCAAATTAACCATAGTTTCATTTCCATTGATGTTGGGATAATCAACTAAATCTACAAAAAAAAAAAGGAGAAATGACCATGGGCGTATGGTAGTATTGCATATTTATTTTGACTAATCCACCAAAAAAATCCACTTAAGTTTAGTATTAGAACTTAGGTTTTTATTTAAGTAGTTATTTTTGTTTAATAACATTATAAAAAAAAACTAATTGTGCCATTAAGTTAAACCAATTCAAGCTAGATTAACCTTTAGCTTAAATTAGGTCTAATGTGTTCAAATTGGTCAAATGAATTAATGTAACTTCTTATCTACTATCTACTTAGGTTTAATTTCAACATAATGAACTTTATTAAATCAAACATAGAGGTTGAGTTAAGCCAATTTTTTTTTTGAGAGTTTAAGATTAATAAGCTTAGGTTGGATCAATTATGCTTAATTGATGCTACTAAATTCAATTAAGATAAATTTTCTTATATTGAACTAGTATGAATCAATAAGATTATTAGATTTTAGTTAATTTATTCTATTTATATAATAAGCCGATATGCTCAGATTGAGTCAAATTGCATTCAAAGTGCCAATAAGGTTGAATCATTAGTCATGAAGGATTGAATAAAACAAATTATATGATTCAAAACTTAATAACAAGGTTAGCTTGTAGAACTTTTCAAATTAATCAAAATAGTCTAAAGAGTTCAAATAGTTTAACTTGAGTTTATTGTGTTAATTTATTCTCCTTTGGTTGATGTTAGAAGTGAATTTTACATATATTTTAGTAGTCTTACATCATTAATTTCATATTATTTTTTGCTTAATATTAGAATTTTTTTTCAAAATATTGAATGGATTTTGAATTTTATAGGAGAGTAGATGGAATTTTTTTGAAGGCATTTACATAATTGAGCATTAAAAGTTTTTCGAGTACTTCATGATGCAAATAATGCAATTTGAAGCATTCTAGACAATTGGTGCTCAACCTAGTGCCTAGGCACCAAAATTATGGACAAAGCACCAATAGGATGAAGTTCTAGAGAAAACATCATAAAACCAATATGTTTAAGTATGGAGTAAAATGCTTTAATAGAATGATAATATTTAAATAAAATATTCATAAGGAGAGGAGAAGAGGAGACAAAGGAGGTGTCAATCTTTCATATGAACTCATAATAAACATTCACTCATAGTCATACTATCAAAATAATATAAAAATCAAGAGAATGTGGGTTAATATTCCAGAGGGACTAGGCTCCCTCTAGGTAATTACACTTGAGGACATCTCTATAAGAAAATCTTGAGAACCTAAAACATGCTTTTTTTATTTTATTTTCTAAGATCTCCAATTTGTGATTCAACTTTCATTATCACAATAGGACGATCTATATATTATGGGCAATGTGGAAGGTAGACGGAGAATCACTATAACCAATCAAGATGTTGAGTTAATATATAAAAACCTATATGAAAATAATCACTGAGCCACCAAGGACATAATAAGAAGAATAATGAACTCAAATATAATTGGGTGAAGAAAAGAGATCAAATAAGAGGTGGTAATAATCTTGGTTTTGATTTCATGAACCCATCATTTCAAGCTATCAATGCTAATATCATTTATCTTGGGAAGGTAATCTAGCCTAGCCATGCGATGTCTTATCAATAACAATAAATGCATCATCTAGAGTTACATAATCTCAAACCAGGAATGGAAAACTAGAGATTTTTTTGACTTATTTTTTTTATAGAAATGATTGGAAAAGATGCAAGACTTATGATATCTTTATAGGTAAAGAAAAGTCTTTAGAAAAAAGATAATTAAGATAGCTTAGTTATATGCAATTAGATCAACTCAAGTTTTGGGATTAAAATCATATCTAGGTTAGGTTGCCATTACCTAACGTACTAAACTCTCTAAGCATATTTGAAGCCATGCCTACTTAAAGCTATATCCTAAAAGATATGACATGCCATGCAAGTTATCTATTATTAGAAGACTACTAATGCGTGCTTAATTTGGCTATGTTATTGTGTTGACTACACTTTTAGTGAGGTTGACATCCATCCTCTTTAGACATCAAATTCCATGTTAGCACTAGGATTTTAAGATTTTTCTCACTTAAAGTTAGGACACTTATAACAACTAAGGGGGTACCAAAATCCAAACTCAAAGACCTATAGAAATCAATCCTAGGGTTAAGCTATTGGACTAACAGACTCCACTTAGTTTGACTAACCCAAGGCCTCCCACATCAAGTTAAATTGATTTTAGGCTAATCTTAACCTCAACTATATTCTAACTAAATCTAAACTAAGCACCCTTAGCCTCAACTTAGTTAATTATCTCACTTTGCTCAAATTAACTCATTTGGCCTATTTAAGTCAACTTGATCAAAATTTTGACCAAATCCAAATCAACTTTAACTAAATAAATGACATCCAAAACACCAACCATATCCAAATCAAACCTAATTGAGGTCCAATTTGACCAACTGGCTCAATTAACCCCATTTGAATTATCAAGACTAAAAGTGGATAAATTAAAGATTATACCAAACCAATTGAAATTGAACATACCCAAATCTTCTCAAACCTAATTTGAACTTGATTGAAGCCTAATCAGGATCAATTTGGCCAATTGGTATTCTTAGCCCAAATTAGCTCAATCGAACCATATAGGACCAAACTTACATGATTGGATATCCCCCATCCCAAATTACAACCTAATTTGCCTAATTGCTCACTTAGGCACTTAGCCCAAATGGGCCTAAGTGAATGATATTATGTAAAAACCAAATTCAATTCAAGTTAAACCAAAACAAGTATTTCAAAAATACTCCAAATTGATTATTAGACATAAATCAACAATCATTTAAACCTAATTTAGTCAATTCGGCCAATTGACCCAATATAGCCTAAAGTAACCCATATGAATCAAGTTGAGACAAATCCCATTCTAAATCATATGCAACCATATCAAACCCTCTAACCCACTCTTAATTGATGATTGAACACAACTCAACATCCATTTGAAATAAATTGGGTTAATTTGGCAACTTTAACTTAGCCCAATTCGACCTACATGAGCAAATTGAACTAAAATCTAACTCAATCTAAATTGGACCAAACCAACCCTTACAATCAATCCCAAATTGATTATTGAAAGCCAATTTGGCCTAATTTGGCCCAATTTAGCCAATCAATCTAATCTAACCCAAATGGCCTAAATGAACCCATATGAGCCAAATTGCAATCCAAGCCAAATTGAATCAAACTAATCACTTCAACATGGTCCAAATCAAAATTTTAAAATAACTATGGTTTTTTAATTTGGAGTCAAAGGGACACCATGCGGATCTTAGGGGAAGCATATTAAAGTTATCAAGTGCAACATTGAGGTATGATGTACTATCTCGAAAGATAGACACATCACTAAATAATGGAGTTGATCACTTAATAAGGACTCCTAAGGCAAATGAGTCCTCATATATATACTAGAGATCTTTCCCCCACTTTACATGGATAAAGTAGAGCGAAGTTTATTTTAAGCCATGTTCTTTAATTCCCTATGGAGGCAAGCCCCCCATATTTAATTACATCCTTGGAAATAAAAGTTTCCAAAGAACATTCTCGATTAAAGTAGCTGACAAATATCTCCAAAGATTTCAAGATTAAACTATCAAAGAATTGGCTGTTATTAAAAATCAAATGGGATTGTTCAAATAGGAAGACTTCTTTATGAATTCCAATGGAGAATAACTAGGAAGCACACATGATACTAGGAAGCTTAGTGAGTGCCTCAATATACTCTATAGTGAGCATTTATATTTTTGAAGAGAGAATTTATTTTTATTTAAGTTAGAATTTTATTAGAGTACCAAGGCTTACATTCCAACAACACAAGAGTGTAGAAATGCATAAGAAGTTAGGACTTATACTCATAGCAAGAGAGAAACAAGCCACCTCAGAACCTAGATTTGGAGTGCTCTAGCACAAGCTAAGAGCTCGACCTAATTATACTCGGGGAGATGGGATATAATGGTTCACCTCCACAAGAGAGAGTGAACACTTCCTATTCTGGACTTACAACCGCCTAAAGTGGCTACCAACTAACACCTCCACATTTTAAAACCATGTAGGCCAGTCTCATGTAGATGTAATATAACTAGGCTATTATTTAATTAGGAAGAAAATTAAATTCTAAACTCACTCTCTAAGAAACTAGATAATGTTCTTCATATAAACATGACTTAGAGTGATGCAAAAATTACATATTGTTAAACCATTTAAACACATTAATTTGGGCCAAAGCTTGGGATAATTATGCCTAAATGCATGATGAAATTGAGTTATTGGGCTAAATCAGCTAGAGGAGGTGTTCTCCACTATAAGGGATCGCTCACAAGTCAAGCCTATCCCTATTGTGAAAAAGTGGGGATCCTCTCTACTTAAGAGCAAAACAATATGACATTCATTCTATTATATCATACAATCTTTTAGCTGAGGAGTTGTTAGATCTTTTATTATCTTGATTAAAAGCCTAGGCTTTAAATTAGAGTTATAGATTACATTAGAATTTAGTTATGAGTTATTTAGTGAGGATAGAAAATTTAATTTTACTTAAAAGCCTACCACATCCAGGCCATCCATCAAATCATCAAACTTTAAGAAACCTACAAAAAATATGCCATTTTTATTACACAAACTAAACAAGATGACCAAACATTTGAGTTTCATAAAAAACAAAAGGTCGATGCGGTTGGGTTCTGCCGTACACCTCGAAAAGAAAAAAAATTGGGTAGCCAAGTTCTACCCTTATACAACCGGATTACAATTAAATGTCAAAATTAAAATAAATGCTATGGAGGTCTCCAATCTTTGTTCTTCTTTCCTATTTTGGATTAACTTGTTCTAGGATTCATAAGGCCTCTCAGGTCTTTACCTTCTAATCATTGCTCATTCTAAACCTCATAGCACTAATCTTAACCGTATTATAAAAATTACATATTTATGAAAAATAAAATCTAACTACACCTACAAATAAATATTAGCTAAGTAAACATACAAGCCAGGAAATTATATTGCACATATTTGGACTTAGCACCCTGTACTTGGGTAGCCAAGCCCACCTATCATAATTGGATTATGCTTTGGGGTATAAGAAGCACCTGTAAGTAAGAACATTTCTATTCATTTATTATTATAGTGATCCCTTAAGCACAATCCCTTACATAAGATATCATTAAGCTAACAATGACCTAAAATCTAGTCTACACATAAACAATCCTAATATCCAGTCTAAAAATATTACATCATAAAATAAAATATATCACCATGACATACACTAGCCTAATTTAATACTAGGATCAGTGACTTAGTATTCTAACGTGAGTGCTAAGGCTCAGTGTGGTATGTCTTGGTTGAGATTTAGAATTATGATTGTCTAAAGTCTTAGGATTGTTTAAATTATCATTAAGGATGGTTTCAATTTAAGTCTTTTATTAATTTTATTGGCTTTTAATTACTTAACATTTAATTATCCTAAAGAGGAGAAAGAAGCTTAACTCTTTCATCCTTAGCCTAAGTTATTTTCTAAAGGTGGGTTATTAAGGCTTTAATTTTTTTAATATATTGCTTATGAATTTTATTTAGCCTAAGTTTTTGTTAGTCTTAATGAATCTTATTCAAACATGAAATGTATCTTAGGATTAATTACATTAAGTCACCATCACATGAGAAATACTATTCATTATCAATTTCTTTGATTTGACATACATATACATGCAATATACCCATATTTTTGCACACTTAATGAATGTTGATACATGAATTTGATGGAAAAAGGGGAATTTCATCTCATAGCTATGCATATGAAAATATGTATTAGAAATTTAAGCAAATATGTGTTGTTGTTAAATTAGGGAAGTGAGATTATCTAAGATCTCCTTGGGGCTACATAAAGCCACATATTCCCAGGATATCCAAACTTGTATACTTGCCAATTTAAATAAACATAAGCATATACATGAGCATAGAAACAAAATCATGCAAAGGTTATGTATGAAAATCATTTATTTATGTAAAGTTTAATGACATAAAGAAAGAGGTTTTACTTTATATTCTAGCATATGCATATACATAAATGAGATTAACAAGTACATACCATTGTTAAACAAGGTAAGTGATATTATCTAAGACCTCATTGGGGCCACTTAAAGCCTCATACTTTTGGGATGTCCAGACTATATACTTACCAATTTAAGTACATATACACATAAGCATCAAACATAGAAGTAAAATAATTCATTGCCATCATTAAGTTCCAACCAAATGGACATTTTATTGAATGTTTACAATGAGCATTATTTAAATTTCAAACTATTTGATTTATAATTAACATATAATTCAAAAATAATTTAATATTTATTAGTGATAATAGCCACACAATATAATAGCCTTTATCCAACTCATGCAATTTGAATGCAATTATATTATTTTAATTTTCTCTTAAAACATATATACATGAAACAAGTGGCAAACACATATTTATGATAATTGAAAGGAAGTAATTAAATACCACCATACAACATACTTGATTTCATTAAATCCTAAGGATAATCAAATTAAATAAGCATTCCTTAAAATAAACCAAAGCTTCTTTAAGATTTAATTTTAATGTTCAAGTTATTAAAAACCTAAAGAAGAGACATGATACTTAAGGTCCATATTGATTATTTTATATGCTTAAGGGGAGAAATTAAACATATTTTATGAATTGATTATGTCCAATCTATTAATTACACTAATTTGATTACTTTCCCAAGCTTCTTTAATTTAATTAACAACTTAATCATGAGCCTTGAATGCTATGCTTTGAAGAAATAAAATCAGCAATCCACTTAAAAAGATCTAATGTAATTAGGCTCATGGTTAAGGGTTAATTCAATTAAGAAAGAAAGTATTTAAGCTAAATACTCTTATGATTTTCACACACCAATGAGGAAATCATAATTTCTTTAATAAATTTATGTTATTAAACACATAAAGGGATTGTTGAGTTGTCACTTAAATTATTTAAGTTGATTTTATTTGAATTTAATTATTAATTTTCTTAATTTATTCTTCATTAGAAAACATATTAATTGAATTCATTAAAGGAATACATTTGGAATCAATTAAGAGATAGGGTCCTGATTAGTTCCCATGTTATCCTTGCTAATTTTGAGGATTGATAGTCCGTAATTACTCAATTTTACTAATTATTAAATCACTTAAATGGGGTAAATAGGATTAAAAATTTAGGATTTTTTATATTTCATGATAAATAATTCTAAGAAAAATATGGGACATAGAGGACATCCCATATGAGTAACATGCCAAATTTAAAATTAATTAGCCAAGTAATTTAACCTTAATTAAGGTAATTAACCTAATATTCAAACCTTAATTAAACACTATTCATTGGGCATTAATTGGAGATTTTAATTAAATTTTTAAGCCTAATTAATCATTTTAAATCATCGACACCATGTGGATGTTGACACGATAGTGCTTTCCATATGACATTGTAGTATTGGCTATTTAAACATTCGACATGGCTATTGACTCAGCGATAATGAATGCGGTTTCATCTCGTTCAATCTTGAATTTGATAGTCGAGATTAATCTTGTGTTTAATAAAGGACTAAATTAAGATTTCTAGCATGATTAATCATGATAATCTATTATAATCATGCGAAATGAATGGCCGATGGTCTGTTGTCCTGCGAGCATCAGAAGATGGCCATTGTCTAGCTTTCATCACTCGATCTTACCTTGTAAGAGCTTGTTTTATAGTGAGATCAACTCCAAATTGATTAGGAAAGAAATGTAAGGAGTCCATATGATGGAAATCACATAAAAATACAATTTGTTTTGAAAAAGACCAACACTTAGGGGGAAAATCTAAAGTTGCCAATTTTTACCTCACCAGAGCTAAAGACTGGCTGCCTGTCAATAGAGGTAGCTTCATCTTGAAGAGATGAAGCCCTGTTATGAAGATCTCAAGCTGCCTTCTTGCTGATAAGCCTATGGACCAAACGTCAGCATGGAAGCAGCTGGAGTTGGTCTAGGGATGCCTTTTAGTGCTCGAATCGATTCATTTTGGATCGACGGAGTGGGGGGAAGGTGTGGGGAAACTTGATTTGACTTTGATAGAAGTTTGGTGAGGTTGGACGAATGGAGCTCTCAAGCTTGAATGGAGCTTCGTCTTGCTAGCAATGGTGTTCATGGGGAGCTCAGAGAATCCTCTAAGACTCCTCGGAATGCTTTGAGGAAGGTGTGTGATGAGTTTGAATCGATGGGGAGAGATATACTCACCCCCCAGTTGAATTAAGGGTTGATATTGTCTCAGCCTTTAACAGTCATTTGGCTGGAGTTGGTGGCTAGAGGTGGTAAGGGACTGCTGAGATGGATGTGTGTGAGAGGCTGAAGGACTGGCATGGAGTGTGTGCTCCTCCTTAGGTGGACCAATGGTTGCCCATGGGTGAGCTCACCCTCTCTTGGCCAAAGACTGAGCCCAATAGCCTTGGATTAGGTTAGGCCAGTGGTCCTTTGTCTAAGAAAGGCAAAAGGTACCTACCAAGATGGGGAGTTGGAGAACCCATCCAAATGTGAATTTTGTCCCATTTGGAGGGCTTGGTTCAATGGGTTTGACCCAACTTGGGTTCACCTTAGGTTGGGTCCACTTGGGCAGGCCCTGATGATGCAAGGATAAGTCATGTCAAGTTTGGTTAAGTTTGGCTCAATTTGACTAATTTAAGTAAAATGGGCTCAATTGGGTTAAGTTGACTATTTTGATCAAATTGGGTCAAAGTGGGTTTGGTTAAGTTCAATTGGTCATTTGGAATGAGTTTGTGCAATTGGTTTGATTCAATCTGGACAAGATTTGGATTTGGTTCATATGGTTCAATTTGGGTCAAATGGATCACATTGACCAATTTTACGAAAATTTTCAAATTGGCTTGAGCATAGGTTAGGACTATGTTTAATTGATCATTATTAATTGATTGGAAGAGTTGATTTGAATTGATTTGAATTATAGAGTGAGTTAGTTCAATAAGACCCTTTAGGTGGAATCGAGCTCAGTAGGTCAATTCGGTTGGGTCGATCAAATTTTGTTCAATTTAAGGTTGTTTCATGGATAATATCCATTTGGTGATTGATTAGAGGCATTGGTTTCAACCAATTTGGTTTAGGTTTTGATTTGGCCCAATTTGGCCCTTCAGGTCAAATTGGGTCAACTTGGGTCAAGAGGCCAAATTAACTTGGTTAGGCTCAATTAGTGGATGAGTCATGTCCAATACTTACTTTTTAGTTGGTGAGAATTATTGATTGTAATTAGTTTGGCTTAGAACATTGTTTGGATCAATTTGGCCCTTAAGGTCACTTTGGGTCAACTTGGGTTAAGGGGTCAAATTGACTTGGTTAGGTCTAATTGATTTTAACAAGGTGTTCAATAGTGACCAACAATTATCAATGAGGAGGTTGGGTAGCTTGAATTTATCCAATGGGGGCTTGATTAAAGTTTGACCTAATTGGACCTTTTAGCTCACTTTGGGTTAAGTGGTTTAGTCGAGTCAATTTGGACCAATTGAGGCTGTAGATAGTTGAGTAAATTCAATGATGAATTTGAAGTTGATTGATGGGTTTGGTTGTAATTAATTTGAGTTCAATTGGGTTTTGGATCATTTGAGCCTTTTAGGTCAAATGGGCTAACTTGGGTCACCTAAGACTAGCTAGTTTAGTTAGCTTGATCGTAAGTGTTGGAATAGTTCAAAATGATCCATTTGGTGATTAGGACATGAGTTAGTTAGAATGGAATTATAAGATTGAGGTGGGTTAGCTTGAGTAAGGCTCAAATTAATTTAGCTTGGAGCTTATATTAGAGATCAATTTAACCATGTTCAGTTGATGAGTTAAGGTTGAGGTTTCAATCAATTTGTTTAGGTTAAAATAAATTGATGTGTATGAGTGTCAGTTTAGGCCTTAGGCTAGGTGAAGCCCACTTATCCTAAGGTAAACTATAGGCCTAAGGTTATTCCCTACAAGTCTCTAGGCCCGGGTTTAGTGTTCCTTTAGTCACAAGAAGTGTCATAGCACTAAGAAAATTTAAGTGTCTAGAAGAATCCTAGATCTAGGATTTGAATGAACAATCCTCACTCCAAAAGTGAGGTCAACAATAACACTTATTGAGCCCAATTTAGTCAGTTATTTAGCTTGACCTAATTGAACCCAAATAGACATACATTATCAATATTTTGTCAAACCCAATTAGATCAAATTCAAACACAACTAAACTTGACATTATTCATTCTTGGATCGCTCCACACTTACAAAAGTGGACCCAACCCAAGTTGAACCTAGTTTAGAACAAACCAAGTGAACTAATGATTCTAAATAGGATAAAAGAAGTAGATCCAAGCCTTACTTTTGGCCAAAGTAGCACCCTTAACATGCCTTAAGCTCAGCCATGCTGGTTGGGCCTAACCTAAAGTTATTTGGTCTAGCCATTGACCAAGGTTAAGTCATCTTCACTTTGGACAACCTTTGGTTTACCATCCATAAGCTTTTCACTTCACCTTCGACCATAAAATCTCTGCATCAACTATGGGAGGTCCATTTCAGCAGTCCTAACCCCTTCCTTGCTTGCCCCTCTACTTGGCCGGTTGTCTAAGGTTGAACTCACCAAAAATGATGGTTCACATGGGGAGGGGATATGGCTTAATTCAAATGTCCAAACTTTAAAAAGAGCTTCACTAGAGTACCTCTTGCATCCTAACTCTGGTGAGATCAACCTCCACCTAAACTTGATTGTCCCTAAACTAACATGCATAAAACCTTTACAAGCTTCAATTAACTATCCACAGATTTTTCATGCATTTAAGTGAACTCAAATGAATTGAGAACCACTCACTTGAAGCATAAGAAGCCATAGCTAGAGCAAACTCTGGTGAAGTGTGATGGAGGTTTATTTTTGGAGTAGTCGACAGGAGGAAAGTGGGTGCTTCAATAGTAGGGATTCACCTCTTCAATAAGAAGTTACATTGGTTGTTCGTTCCACTAGATTTTAACTCCATTGATTGATGATCTCTCAATAGTAGAAGAGCCTCTTAGGTGTTGATTTATATGAATTGAAATTGTATCTCATGTTGATAAGGTTGCAAGAAGTTATGCATTTTCCTTTTTGATCCTAATAGAGTGGATTTGAGCTAAAAATTGAGCCATGCTTGGCTTAAATTAGGAAATAATAGACAAACAATGTTCATCTCTCACCAAAGCTTAAGAATAAATTCTAGGTCATATGTTTTGCATGATTAGAATAGATGAATGTGATTAATCACATTAGATTTGTCCTGATTTAATCCTATAAACCAAGAGATTAATCAAAATTCAAATAATATGAGATGAAATTTCATCCATCGCCATTGAGTTAGTAGCCACGGATAACGATTTAAATATCTAATCTCATAGCACTGCACATAAAATGTGACTAACTCAACGTTGATTATGTAATTAATTAAAATGATTTAAAAGTAGGATTAAATAGTCAAAACTTTAACAAATCATAATCCAAAATACAAATAACTACTCTCCATGATCAATGAAGAGAGGAGAATTTAAGAAAAATAAAAACCTCAAATCTTAATGAGTAGACTGAAGATAATTAGGGTTTGAATGCTTTTCTTAATGTTGTAATTAATCCATAACTATTTGGCTAAATGATTTGATATTTGAAATTTTTTTTTATGGGATGACCTCTACATTCCATAATTATTTCAAGTAATTTAGGTGAGCATATTATGAGATGTTCATTTTGAAACCCTAATTAACAGTTTTGGCCATTTATTAAATTAATAAATAATGATAATTATGAAATTATCTTTTAATGTCTAAACATGTTAAAATGACTTAATGGTGATTAGAAAAAATATTAAGAAAAGTTGAATTAATTAATTATTAAAAAAGCATCATTAATATGCTTTTATTAATTAAATAGTATATTAATTATCCTAGGTCTTGAAAATTCACAACTAATTATCTCAATGTTCAATCCTTCTTTCTGTTCAACTAATAGATAGGTTTCCAAAAAAAAAAAAAAAAAAAAAAAATTCAAAATCTTTAATTTATTTGGGGTATTTTGAGTGTAATTAGTGATTGGATTTTTTTCTCATATATTTAATTAGTCACAAATTATATGGACCAAATACACTAAAATTTTTAGGATGTATTTTTTTTTTTTATGCACGTTCCATGATTTTATCATAATTTTTGGACTTATTTTTTTATATTTTATTAAATTTATGAGTCTCTTTGGGCTTAATTACACTAAATAATTATTAAAACCTAACTAAATGATAAAAAACATTTGCTTAACTTTTAAATAAGTTAATGAATAAATAGGAGTTATGGGATAATTTTTGAGTATTTAATCTCCTTAAATAAGTTTAAATCACTTTAATTCAAATGTATTAAGTAAAAAGCTTGATTGGGTTTTACTTGTGTTATAATTATGTGATTAGCCTGGGAATTAATGATTTATGTAGATAGCGTTACAAAATTTAATTATAACATTCAAAAAATCCTATCAAAATCTAGGTTATTAGTGATGATCAAACAATATTCATCATCATCTATACAACCAACTGTACAAATCCTAGCTCAAGTATTGATTATGCCTTCTTGCATTTATTTCTCCACATTTTCTAGATAAACTTCTTCATATAAATTGGTGTCATTTAAAAGAACCTATTAAACTCCAAGTTATTGGTGATGACCAAACAATATTTATTGTCATCTATAAGGCTATATGTACCAAATCCTAGCCCTACTCTTGATTATGTCTTCTTGCATTTATTTTTCCACATTTTCTCAAAGTAATTTGACTTATGATTGGACCATGCATGTGGTATCAATCCCAATTGTGCTAAATTTTGAACACAAAAAGAGTACGAGTCAAAAGGTAATTCTATTTTTGTGTGTGTGTTTCATCCTCAAGTTCTACATAAACTCCTGAACTTGAGGATGATGCTCCTAGGTAAAATTTCTATGGCTTGGAGTTTTCTTCTATTTATGGTGTAGCTTTAACTACCAAACCTTCAATAGTCTCAAAAGAGAGTGGGTGTTAAAATTAGAGTGCTCACATACTAGTTGATCCTAGCATATAATGATAATTTAGATACATCATCACTCTACTTGGGGACACTTTCATCATCTCTATTTGGCTCTACTATTAGCTCTAACTGAGTTTGTAAGTGTGAAGAGGAAACTAGAGCACTAAATATATATGACTCATCTTCTGAACTAGATTCTAAGTCTATGTAGATAATGAGAAAGCCTTGAGTTAGTTGTGGAGGATCATGAGCTGGGGGTATGTATACTAGTCTTCCTCCTCTCATGCCTCATCTAAGCTTGCCTCATGCTCGCCCTATGGGAGGTCAAGACATCTCACCTACTCCTTAGAAAGGAGAAGTAAGATGCGAATGGAAGGTGATGCAAAACTCTACTTCCTTACCAAGTTTTCTTCCTTTTTCTTTTTGATGTTCTTTTAGTTTTAGTTTTAGTTTTAGTTTTTGTTTTTCTACTTCTTTTTCTTTTTGATTGACATACATTTTGTACATCATGAGAGTATACATTTTACTTAATGCACTGTTGGAGTGAATATGGCACCTTGTTATTCTTAGTGAAGATGGAACCATGTTATTCTCATGTATCCAAGGTCTCCCTAGCAAAGCGTTAAAAGATGTATCTGAATCTATAATGTGAAATTTTGCCTCAATCTTCAAATCAAAAATCTATAATAATAGTGTGATTAACCATAAGAGTATCTTGTAATGTTCATTAAATCCTTTCATCATCATCTTATTAGAACTGAGCTTAGCAATGTCGATCGTCAAGTGTGTAAGGATTCTTAGAGTCATACTGTTGACCGGTGCACCCGAGTCAACAAATGCTTTGGACAATATGAAGTTTTCTATGTTCACTGAAATGTAAAGTGGGTTGTTATGATCAGTGTTCTTAGGAGTAGATCTTCATTTGATAAGGTAACTTTCAAGTTGTTCTTAAAGTAGTAGGCCTCTTCTTCATTTTAGAAGTATTAGTCAATTGAGTAAATCATATCTAAAGATCTAAAAGGGCCTTGATCAAAAGATTACCTTATCTCTTTGGATAAGACAAGGGAATCATATATGCATAGCCTAGTTGGTAACTTTCTAAGATGGGCTAAGACATTATATTCAACCTTGGACTGATTATCCATAAGCATATCTTGTGTTGGAGCATCTTGTGGAAGGTCTATCTGTTCACTAAAACTAATAGCATATTTTCCATATTTTAAGGCACCATCCTAGGAAGTAGAACTCTGCCACTATGAAGGCTAACTTTTATGAACTCTTCTACAGGAGGAATCGTAGCGGCATGTACCTACCTATTGGGGGAAACCAAAGCCTCTCCAAATGTATCATTAAAGTCAAATGACACCAACTCTATCTCGATAGGGGCTTCCTGATGATTTATGATAGGGACATCACTATTTGAGTCAAAATCATCATATGAAAAGATTTGATTGGAATTATTTTGATTATTAAGGTTTGGATAGTTATTATTAGGACTGAGATTATGAAAATGATTTCATCACAAAAAGACAAGATGTAAGCAAAATTTTTCTTTATTATTTTGATTATTTCTAGCTATATAAAATTGAAATCATACAAAGTAAGCAACATGAGTGGCTTGATGGTCCTATCTGTAGAAGCTATGCTCCTAAAAGTAGAGGTGGTAGGAGTGGTATGAGATGATGTTTTTGGTGTATCTTGGGCCTGTGTTGGCTGCTTCCTCTCAACATCCTCGATCTCTGAGTTAGCCTTCATAACTTGTAGAACTACCAGTGTTGTGAAGGTTTGAGTTGATTAAGGTACCTACATAGGAAATTTTGTTACTTTAAAACTGATTTTGTGAGACGGTCAAGATAATAAAATATTCTAACCTTCTTTAGTCATGAAGGGGATGATTCTCCAAAGATCATTTTAAGAGAGCTAATGGTATGTTATATTAAGCATTTTTTAGGTATCACTATGGATCCAAAATTATAGCTTCAGTTAATCCAATCATTTAAAGTTATACAATCTTCTAAGATGTTTCCAAGCATGCAGTGGTAGGGACAAAAGTTATGATCATCACTCTTCCCTACTTCCTCCAGCTTCTTGGGTTAAGGTAGATAGAAATCAGGCTTCTTGATGAGATTCTTGAAATTTCCTTATTACCTTCTACTTGAATGAAAAAGGCTTGCTTAACTTTTTAGTAAGAGTAGGTGGAATGTAATTACTTGATTGCTGGTAAGGGCGCTGATATCACTGAGGTTGCTGTGGGCAAGAAGGTGGAAGTGGAGATGGCTGGGATCTAGGTCTCTCGAGTTGAACCCGCATGGACTATTTCCCTTTGTCAATTTCAAAGACCATCCCAGGTCTTTTCTCTAGCATCTTCTATGGCTTTGGCTTGCAGGACTGATCTAAAAATAATAGCTATTTATATTTCTTCTGAAGGTTGGCTACCTTACTGATTAATTTCTTAAATGTTTTGATGGTGAACCTTTGAGCATTAATGCCACTAGGCCAAGGATATTCTTGAGTAGAATCACAATGGCATGCTGCTCCTGAAGCTAAGGTTCACACTTCATACTAAGGTTCCTCCATCTAAAAGTATAATCAACTAGAGACTCATTGGGTTTATACTTTCTAACTACTAGGTCCTCTATAGTCACCTTATATTGGACTTCTACAAACTTCTTAATGAATAACAGCTCTAACTCGGTGAAACTTTTCAATGAATCATTGGCACAGTTTGGTGTACCAATCAAAGGGTACACTTACTAGGATGTTAACAAATTTTCTAAGGAAAAGAGGATAACTGCCTCCAGTATTGCAACATATAACTCTCAAATGGGCAATGTGCTATCCTGGGTTCCCACTACAATCAAAAGTCTTAAATGATGGTGGCATAAACCCATCAGTATATTACACTACATCAAAGTCCTCTAGGTAGAGTCTCCCCTTTGTAATTAACAAGGCCCCTTAAGTGTATGCCAACACCTCTTTAACTTGTTATTCCACCAACAGCTTGATATCTAGCTCCTAGAGAGTTGCGCTTTCTATAACTTTCTTATGCAAATTGCCTGTGTCCTCATCTAAGGGAATAGTGCATTTATTTTAAACTATTATATACACTAATTTAGGCTCATCTTCTTCCATAGGTGTGGCTTGGGGGACTAGAGTTTATCTTTTAAGGGATAGAATCACTAACATTAACTATTCTACCCTTCGCTACATATAACGAGTTGGTCAACATTTTATCTCAGTTGATGCAACAGTCATTGAGTCAAGTCTTGTGTCTCTCCTTCCTTAACTATAACATCCTGTACATCCTGGGGGTTTTGTTGTTCTCTATGTAGGGACCCTCTACTATCAATGATCTATATCTCTGTTGTATCCTCTAGAAGGTCATCCTCATCAGCATTCAGGTATGATGTCACCATTCTGATTAGAATGATCATCCCTGCCTATCTATCTTATTGTGGTGTGATAGTCCTCCAATATCTCTTCTAAGGTTTGATCATCTACCCTTCCTAAGACTACTAGAATGTATGCTAGGTGACCACTACAAGTAATTGGATCCCCTACCTGCATTGGACGTCTCTCCTGAACTACCTATTCGCTTGCTGGTTCAGGTTATTGGTAGATAGACTATTCCTTTTTTATTTTTTTTCCCTTCATTAAGTAATCATGGTGGAGCCACAACTACACTCTTGGGCCTCCATGCCCTCTTCTTTACTGGTAAAATTGAGGGTTGAATAGGGGATCTTGACCTCACACCACCAACATGTAAAAGGATTGGCCCTCAAGTTTGTAGCCTAATCACTAGAGATGGGGCTTGCCTTTCCTTAGACTACTTTTGATATTTTGTGGGGATATTTGATGCTATCACTTAGATTGGATAGGGGAATCTATGAGTTGAGTGGAGATGTAGTGGTGATCACACTAACTATGGTTCTATAGATGCCCACCTCGCTAGGTCAGACTTGGTGAGTATAATTCGATAGGATTCGCTTACACAGTCAAACTGTTGTAAACTTTTGTGTCTATCAGTTAATGAAGAGGCTACCAACTACCAAGTGAATCTCATCCTTTCACTCCTAGTAGCTTGAACTACTACCTTGGCTTCTGTGGCCATCCCTCACCTCATCTGATCTTGCATACTTTTCATGATGACTGTTCTTAAGCTTCTTACATTAGACTTGGACCATTTATGCTTCATTCCCATACGTCTAAGAAATAATCTTAGATGAACAGATGGAGTTTCTCTCCTTTCCCTAGTTAGTGTCTCATGCTTAAATAGATGTGGGTGTGTTATGACAATGCGTCAAATGCCTACTTCTCCCTTAGAGCATAGAGTGGGTGAAACCTACTTCTCCAAAGAATGGGAGAGGTCTTGTAAGAGGACCCACCTGCAATCATCTGAGATGAGGTGTCTACCTTTTGAGACATCCTCTCATATAGATTTTTCAACTTTCTATTCTTATTTCTCCTCTGACTCATAGTGAGGGGAATGTGACAAGAGGAAGAACCTACTCGGAAGATAGATGGGATAAAAATCGGTTCAACCTTGGCTTTTCATTTATAGAGGTTGAGGCTATCTTAGGTACTACCTCAATTTTGGCCATTCTACTAGTGGTGGAAATAATGAATAAAAGTGGTAAAGTGGGAACCTTAATAGACTTCCTTTTTAATGAAGGGAAATCTATCACTAACCTCAGGTCAGACTACTTACCACCTCTTCATGGTTAACCATAGTAAGAGCTAGGCCATCACAAGTGATCTTAAAATTATTAAAGCCCAACTCAAACTTAATGATAAGGGAATTGGTGAGGAAGGCCTAATCAATTGCCAAGTCCACACTAATTACAAAAGAAAAAATAAGCTTGCCAGATAACATAGTGCCTTGATGTAGGTTGGTTGTCATTATAAGAGTGCTTGATTCTATTGAGAGAGAGCAATAGTAATTTTCTATACAAAGTTCATAGATTTAATACTTTAGACCTACACTCATTAGATGAAGCTATGATGGGTGTGGTCTAAAAGGATTTAGAGGATCTTATTTAAACTATAAACCACACTTTGAAGTGGGTTTGAAAATTTTATGAATTTTTGAATTTAAGATTTTATAAACTTAATTTGTCATGCTTGAGCAAGGAAATTGAATTGAAGAGATGGTGAAATATTTATATAACTTTAGTGATTAATTAGAATTTCATTGAATCAATTAGGGAATCTAATGATAGGCTTTAAAACCTACTCATTTGGTGGTGATAAAAAGATGTTAGCAAGTGTTGCAAGACATCCCAAAATGAAATAAATGAATAATAGTTTAAGATCACTACTGATATATAGAGATATTATACAATAATTAAAGATTATGAGAGGAACTCTCCCCACCGGTGTCACCAAAAAATTTTATGGTGTTTCAAAATGTGATGAGGGACACCACATTGATTTTATGGGGTTCTTATTAAAATGATTGAGTATGACATCAAGGAATGATATCCTATCTTGAAAGGTAGATATATCACCCTATAATGGACTTAATCATCTAATATGGACTCCTACAGTTGATGGGTCTATGTAAACCAGATGTTTCGCTTACTTCACATGGATGAGGTAAAGAAGGGTTTATTTTAAGCCAGGTTCTTAAGTTCCTTATAAGGGCAAGCTCTTATAGTTAATTACATCAAGGTATGAATATCCTAAGAATACTTTTGATTGGCTAACATCTCTATGGATTTCAAAGCTTGGTATCAAAGCTTTGGTAACTTCTTAAATCAAGTGGTAAGAGTTCAAATCGAAAGAATTATTAATAGATTCTAAAGGAGAATGAGTAGAAAGCATCAATTATACTAGAAACCCTAATGAATGCTTCAATTTATCTTATAATGAGGCTTTATATTTGTGAAGTGTAGAAATTATATTTATTTGAGTTGAAATTTTATAAGAAAGCTAGGACTTAAATTCTAACAACATAAGGTTGTAGAAATGCCTAAGAGGTGATGACTTATGCCCAAAGAAAAGAAGAAATAAGCAGTCTCTGAACCTACATCTAAAATGCTCTAGCATAAGCTAGAGATATACCTAAATCTACTTAAGATTGTGAGATAAGTTGGTTTATTTTCACCTGAGAGAATAAACCAATCCCGACTCTTTTAGACTTACAACTGCCTGGTGTAGGTGTCAGCTAACGCCTCTTACGATTTAAAATCATGTTGGATAGTCTTATAGAATTGCAAGATATTTAGGCTATTATGAATTAAAAAATAACTAAACTCACTCAATAGGAGTCTATGTCATGATTGGTATGAAAGTTATGACTTAGACTAATGCAATAAAATTTACAAATTTTATTTCATTTTGCCTCATTAATTTGGACTTAGGCTTAGAAGAATTTATGTTTATATGCATGATAAAAATTGGTTATGGACAAAATCAGGGGAAAGGAGTGTTCTCAACTATAAATGACTACTCTCAAAGGCCAAGCCTTGCCCCTTATCATGCAAGAGTAGAGATACCCTATTACACGAATGAAATAATATTCTTGCATAATGTTGAAATATACAACCATACATCTAAGGGGTTACTAAATATTTTATTTCTTGATTAAAAATTTTAGACTTTATGGTGAGGTTATGAATTTCTTAATTTTTGATTAAGTTATTAAGTTAGTGTAAAAAAATTAATTTTTCCTAAAGAACCTATCACATCCAGGCCACACATCAAACATTCATATTTTAAGTAACCAATGAAAGCATGTAATTTCTTTGGCACAATCAATGTAAACACAATTATCAAACATTAGTCAAGTAAAAGCATTAAAGGTTGGTGCAGTCGGGTACTATCATACACCCTAGAAAAGAAAATAAATTAGGTAGCTGAGCTCTACCCTTATATAGCCCGAATTATAAGGGTCTTCAATCTTAATCTTCATCTTCATTATATGGATTGAGCACTCCAGGAATCATAGGGTCTCTTAGGTTTAAGCCTTCTAACAACTACTCATCTTCAAACCCCATAGCTCTAATCCTAATCTTATTGCAAAAAATTATATTTTTATGAAATAAAAATCGAACTACATCAGCAAAATAAAGGTCAACATAACATACACTCACACCAAATAGTTATATTTCTCACATTGGGGCTTAACACCCTGCCTTGAATCACCAAGCCCACCTATCCTAGTGAATTATGCTTATGGACTTAAGCAACACTAGCAAACGAAGGCATTTATAATTTTTATTATTACAATAGTCCTTTAAGCACAATCCCCTATAGAAGGCATCATTAGTATAATAAATAATACCCTACCATCCATACTAACACAAATAATCTTAACATCCAGTCAAAAATATTTCACCACAAATAAACAATCAATCCACCATAACAAAGCATGAGCCTAATCTAAGACTATGATCATTGACTTAGAATTCTAATGTATGTGCTATGACTTAGTGCGGTATGAAAATGTTAGGCTTTGATATTTAAATTTTCCTAATGATGAATAGTTAAGATATTCTTTAAATGATGATCATGTTTTAAATTATTAATGATTTAAGATGAATTTTAAACTTAGCACTTAATTTCTTTAATTTAATTTTATTATTATTATTTTTATGATTAATAATATTATTTTTTAATTCATTTAAACTTAGAATTTTAAAGAGAGGAAAAAGGAGTGAGATCCACCTTAATCCCTAACCATAGATCAAATCTAAAGATGAATTTTATGTTTTTTAATCATCTTAATGAAGTGATATAAATTTTATATTAAGCATGTGTTTGGATTTTGCTTAGGTGCTTTTATCTAAATATGAAAGACATCTTAAGATTAATAAACCAAATCATTGCTAATTTTATGACATTTTTCTTATCCTTGCTTCATCATCCCATACTATGCATTTAATTAGATAACATACTTAATTGAATAACTAGATTTAATGAACATATGTATATATGTTGTTAGATTATTACATGCATAATGCATGAATGAATTAATATATTTTTATTAATAATTAATATATGAGTTATGGTCCATGAATTTTGTAGAAGAAAATGGTTTAATTATACCATATAAATATACATACACATTAGTTAATAAATTTTATATAAGTACGTGCCATTATTGAACCAAGAAAGTGATGTAATCAGAGACCCTCTTGTGACTACTTAAAGTCTCATGCTCCTGGGATATCCAAACTATATACTTGTCAATTCATATGCATATGGATACATATAGAGGAATAAGAATGAAATTATAAAAAAATTTATTATGCTTTAATAATTTAACCTTAATATGTAATTCACTATAATCTTAAAGTACTTGTCATTGTTATCCCAGAGATATGAAGCATCAAGGCCTTCTACAGACTAGTAGCCTTGCGACCTTGGATTTTCAGACTATATACCTTTCAAATTGTAGTTCATAAATATATATATATTTATTATATATATATATATATATATATATATATATATATATATATATATATATATATATAAGTTTTACTTAATTGAAAAAATAATTTAACATTTACTAATGATAATAGTCACTCTATATAATTCAAAGCTTGCAATCAATTGAAACCTTTTTATTTATTTTTGAAATATGAATGCATGAGACATGAAAGACAAATTTATGATTGAACAAAGCAAAGTAATTACATATCATCACATCACCTATTTGGAGTTATTAATACCTAAGGTTATTCACATGAAGATAAGCACCATTAAGCTTAATTGAATTTATTAAGGGTTGATTTTTAAAATTTAAAACATTTAATCTTAATGAGGAGAGAAAATTATCAAGTTTATCCTTTAATTCATTTCTATTCATTAAGTAATTCAAAAGTACTTTAAATGATTTTTTATGAATTAATTAAAGTTAATTAATTATTTAATCAATTAATTCTAAAAGAGTCTACAAATTTAACTAAGATCAAAGTGTAAGATCAAAAATTATAAAAAATTATATGAACAAGTATAAATCTGAAATAAACATGTCCTAAAAATCATAATATAATTGGGCTTGTAATAAGGAAGTAGTTAAAGAAATAGGAAAAACTCATAATCATCAATTACACACAAAATACCTCAAACTATTGGATATTTTAATTTCATTAAAATCCTCTTTGTTAGCTGAGCACAAAGAGGGATTAGTAAAAATTTTTAAAGGTCTATACTAATTATTTCGAATTTTCTAAATTTTTGGGTAAAAGATTTAATTAATTAAATGAAAGCCCTTTAGAGTGAATTTGAGAAATAATCAAGACCAAATGTCCTAATTAATTTTTTTTATCACCCTTGTTATTTTGATACATAATTAGGCTTTCATAGTTAATTTCATAATTTTCATAAATTTAATTATTTATTAAATGCATCAAAATGTATAATTTTGATTTGAAAATTTGGATCTCCCAAATTACATAGCAAATTAACTTGAAATAATTTTGAGAGATAGATGTCATCCTATAAGATTATCACACCAAATTTCAAGCTAGTCTCACAACTAATTGGAACTTATTTACATAAAGTAAGTGAATTTTCAAACCCAAATTAATCCTCATATACTTAATAAAATTTGGGGATTTTATTTTACGTAGATTTTCCTCTCTTTAAACTTTCCATAAAGATTTATTTATCTTTTTAAAATTTTTCTACAATTAGTTATGATTTTTTAAAATTTTGCATAATTAAAGTAATTAATTAATGCTTAATTAAACCTTATTTTAAATTTTTTTTGTGATTTAGTGTGATCTAGATGGTCTAATTAATCTTTTAAGATCTATGATGTTTATTAAGGTGATTTAAATTATTTTAATCGATTTTCATAAATTTTGCTATGTTTAATTAATGAATTATTTAAAATTAGCTAATTAACTTCAAAAATCAATAACTCTTAAACCAGAAGGCTATTTAACTTGAAAGTTTTATCATAGGTAGGAAATAACATTAGATTTATTTTTTGAAAATTTCAACTTTATTTGTTTATAATTTTAAGATTAATTAAAGAACTAAAATTCAAATTACTCTTAAAATATATAGCCAATTTTTGGGATTTTGGATTCACTGGGTTTCCCTAAAAAACATGAATCCATAGAGCTCTTATTTGCAATTTTTTGATTTAATATTTTATTTATTTTTTTTTTGACATTTTTGGTGAGATCTAATAGAATAAATAAAAAAGGAGATCTAATCATGGCCGTCTATTCTATCCAAGTAAGATGGATGTCTCAGAGGCTATCATCCTCATAGAAGGTAGACCAAAAAAAGTTAGATGGATGGGATCTACCCCAAACATTATCGAATCTTGCAATCTAAGTTAGAAATCATTTTATTTTACATTGGGAAATTAAAAAAAAGAAAATGCAATGGGATCTAAGGGAAATTCTAGATTTGTGCACATTTTCCACCAAATATAAACATATATGATTGATCTAAAGTTTTGAGAAGTTACCTCATCGAAGCCAACGTTTGATGGATGTTAGAAGATCTCCTCAAATATCCACTTTTGCCTCTTATGAGAAAAAATTGGTGGCACAACATAGAAGTTGAAAATTTTCTATTTGGATTACCAAATATGTCATTGAGGAATAAATATATTATCTCAAAAGATAAACATGTTATCCTATAATGGATTTGATCATTTAATAAAAGACTCCTAAAGCTAATGGGTCTTTAGTGTACCAAAGAGTTTTCTCTTGAACTACATGGGAAGTAGATTATGGTTTATTTTAAATTGGTTCATGGTTCCTTGTTAGGGCAAGCCCTTATAGTTAATTACATCTTAAGAATAAAGGATCTCTTCTTGAGAATACTCACAATTATAGAAATAATTTTTTATTTCTATGGATTTCTAAGTTTGTTTTCAAAAGAAATGTTATTTCAAAATTTAATTGGGAACATTACGAAGTGGAAAGAGTTATTTTTGAAAGCTAATCAAAATTAAGTAGGAAATGCTTATTGATACTAGGATGCTTAGTAAGCATTTCAACTATACTATTATTAGGCTTTAAAATTTGAAATTTAACATTAAAATTTGAGTTAAAATTTTATTAAAAATCTAGAACTTATATTCTAATAGCATAAGATTGTAGAAATGATTAGGGTTGAAGACTTACTCTAATGAGGATGCTTTGGAACCTAAGTCTATAAGTGATTCTAACACAAGTTAGATGCTCGACCTATTTTTACTTTTGAGAATTATTGGTTCTTTCTCTTACTTGAGAAAGGAAACCTATCCCAGAATCTTATGGACTTATATCTAGCTTGGTAAGGCTGCCAGCTAACACCAGCTAAGCAAATTTTAAATCCATGATGTTAAGTCTCATGTATACAAGATGGCTATGTTGTTGTATTTGAGGAAGAATTTAAAAACTTATACTCACTCCCTAATCCCTAGGATCATATATAGTATGATATGCTCTCAACTAATGCACATTTTCCAATTTTTAGATGTTTTGACTAATGATTTATTGAAAGTCTTAGGTTTGCATTTTATGAATAAATGACATGAAATTAGAAGTGGTAATGGACCAAATCAAGAAGAGAAGGGATCCTCAAAGGTTAGGTGCCCCTTATGTGCAATGGGTGAAGTGCCTAATTCATGGAGTTAAAATAATATGCTAGTATTGTTCGTAAAAAGCTAATTATTTTTAGTTGATTTTAGGTTATTATTATGGCTTTAATTAATGTGAAGTTTTGAGTTTCTTTATTGTTTTGTTTAAGTTTTTTAGATTTAGGTTGAGTAGAAAATTTAACTTCCATAAGATCCTAATCGTCCAAGCATTCATAACAAAAAGCACAACACAGAAAGAAACATAGAAAAGCAGGTTAATTTTGCACACCCTAAATAAACCAAGCTAATCTAAATTAAAGATTAGGCTATTGTAGGTACCGCTGTACAGCCCTAAAGAAAGAGAAAATTGGCAATCACCCGGCTTAGAACTACAAGTTTAGATCAATGAGGGTCTTCTTTCTAGGATCGTCTCCTTCTTTAGGTACCTCTGCACAAGTCTGCTGGTAGGGTTAGGTGCTACTATTCCTAGACCTTATAAGCTTAAATTATTTTTAACACAAAAAAAAATTTTAAGCCCTACAAAAAAAAGGCAAAAAATACAAACAACACACCAATAGTTATATTTTCAAGTAGATGGGCTTAGGATTAGTTGCTTGCCAAGTCCACCTATTATTTTAGGCTATTCTTAGGCACTTAAGCATACCTATAAAAATAGCATTTATATATAATTTATGATGATAGACCCTTTTAGCACATCCCCTTATAGAAGATAACATTAGTTCTAAAAAAAAAATGTCATGCCATCCAGTCTAATGGAAATCTTAGCCATCCAATCTAAAGTAGTACACCATAAAATTATTAAAATACATCATATCACACGATAGAACATAACAGAAAGACCTAACCTATGTCTAGGGTCCATGACCTAATAATCTAGTGCTTGAAAGAAATGGGTTTATGTGGAAACACTTTGCTGGGCCTTTTCAGATTCAAGTTTCAATTTGAGTTTTCAATATTTAATTTAATTTGATTTTAAGACTTTTAATTTTCATAGTTTCCCTTCATAGGTACGTGTCATTGTTATACTAGAGATTTGAGGTTTGAAGTCCTCCTTCGGACCAGTAGCCCTACGACCTTAGGTGTCTAGGATATGTACTATATGTTGTTAATTAGTAAATTTTTGATTTTATTCTTTTAACATCTTTTAGTTTTAAAATTGGTTTAATTTATCATGGGTGGTTTTAATTTAAGTGATTTAATGATTTGTAATTTTATTTTAACTTTAGGTGCATTTATGTTTAGATGAAATTAAATTTTCACGAATAAATAATTTAAAAAAGTTCCCTTTTGGATGGAACCCATTCTATTTAATATCCTAAATACCAATAGAATGAAGCCTTCACCTATAATGAGGGTTCATTCCAAAAGTCTAACAAAGATCCTAAGTATCTTAATTAATCTCCTTTGGATTTAGTTTGAGTTTAGTTTAATGAATGTTTTACTTTTGTTTATTTTGAATTCTTCCTTTCATTCATTTGTTTCTTTTGTTTAATTGATCACATGTTAATTTGGTTTAAACTTCAATTTAGTTTAATTAAGGTTTATTTATGTTATTATAATTTAATTTGAATTGGTTTTCACATTAAATTTAATTCATTTGTTATTATAGTTAGAGTTTTATAATTTGATGTTATTCATTGATTTGATTAGATTCATTTCATTTATTTGTCTTGTATTATTCATTTAACTTAGATTAATTAGGTTTATTTATTATTTTAATGTTTATGTTATGTAATTTACTTTTGTTTAGCTTTCATTTTCATTTCCTTATCCATTTAATTTTGGTTTTAGATATACTTTATTTATTGATTAATGTTTCTCTTATGTTTATTATATGTTTATTTCATATTTATGATTTGTTTAATCTAGGTCCTAGAGAACTTTAATAGTGTATTTAAGTTCGTTATGATCTACTATAATGTTTTTAATTATTTCCATAGGTTTCTTAATTTATTTGATTTATATGTAATTTATTTTTATTAAAATTAGGGTTTAGTATTGAAATTTTCATATATTTATATTTATTCTTCAATAAATTATGAAAAATTCACTTAATGTGTATCTTAACTTTAATTTCAATCCCCCGAAGATTCAAATCAATTTGGGCATTAGTTTGAAACTAATTTGAGTTTGATTATTTTTAATTAAGGCTAAATAAATTGAAAATGACCTAAAATCAATTTGAGTTTGATTATTTGGATTTTTTGGCTTAATTTTGATTTATTATGATATTTTTGAAGTTATTATAATTTATTTGCAATTTTTAAAATTAGAAATCCCAATTTTTTCATTTAAATGCGTCGACACCATGTGGCACCGATATGGCGCCACACCATTCATCCATGGGGGATCCACGTGGATCTCATGTCAAAATGGTAGCTCACATAGTTTTGATTCAGACCATATGATCAAAGATCAAATGATTCAGATGTTTCTGTAGGTTCCTATAGGGTTTTAATCAAATGATTTGACTAAAGCTCAATCGTCCATTGCTAATAAAGGAATGAATGGTGAAGATTTTGCCTCCCTTGGAAACAATGAAATCTAAGAGCCGTCCGTTAATGAGAGATGATTTATGGCAATACAACTTTTGAAATCATTAAATTTCGCTTCCAAAATGATTAAGACATCACATGGATCACATCTATATGGCTTGATATCCCTTGAGATCAAGTTTCCTTCATAGAAGGCCAATATCAAAAGTTTAAAAGGGTCGATTATTGGTGTACCTCATCGATGGTGATCTCTAGCGGTGGGATTGATTCAAATAGCTTAAGAATGATGTGATGAGTTATTGAGAAGAATTAATTATGTTGCCTCCTATAGACCAAGGCACGAGCAGATTCTATCTAGCTTGGTCATTCTCAAGCCTCTTGATGGTAAGGGATTCGGGTATAGGTGCGCTTGACTTTGTTTCACTCGTGGAAGGTAATGGAAAGCTTAGATTAGCATGAGATGGTCTTTTTCTTATTTTTCCATTAGAGGTAGAGTTCCTATTTATCCTTTTCTCCTTCTCTTAGTTGTCCATTGGGATTGACACCTTTGAAGAATAGCTCTGAGGGTGTTTGGCTGCCTCACACCTATCTAAACATGTTGAGGTAGATGAGCAAGGAGAATGAGGAGATTAGGGAGTTGGATATTGCTTCTAGAACCTTTTACTTGTCATGGCATATTATTTTATTTAGGATTGAATTGGACTTGATTAAGTTGCTTTAGATTGGTTCTCAATCACCATTAACCCCTTTGAGGATGAGTTTGGATGGGTTTTAAGATTAGTTCAAGCTTGAGTTCATTTCGATGTCATTTTAAATTTTTTTATGTAGTTTCATTTAGCTTAGTTTATTTGGTTGATTAACACTAAATTTATGCTTTAATTAGATCAATATAACCATTTAAGATGTTATTAATCAAATATTTTAATAAGATTTGAAGTTCATAATTTCCTTACCTCATGTTTAACCCATTATTGGACTAAGTAGCTTGGGTTGAATTGAATTGAGTCAAATGCTGCGTTTGGCTTAATTATAATGCATTTTATTTGCAATTATTATTACCCAAGCATTTAAGAATGGATTGGATTATTTAATTCTATTTACATGGGGTTTAAAACCCAATTTGGTCCATTTAGGCTTATAGGGTTAGGTTTGGGTTAGGTTCAGGTTCTTTTCGATCAAATGTCTACATTAAGCAAGTTAAGCCTAATGAGTAGTTAATTTTTGTTTATGAATAATTCTTAAGTGATTTTATTCAATTAATTTAGGTTAATTTTGGTTTGATTTGAATTTGAATTTGAATCCAGTAGGTTCCATGTAGGCCTATTTAGGCCAAATGACCCATTTAGCCTAATTAAGGCCTCATTGTATTATATTCTTTCAAATTAATATTTAAACATGAATATATTATCATTTAAACTATTTGGAATGATTTCATTTGGTTAAATTTTGGTGGATTGACTCTTGATTTGGTGGGACCCACATAAGTCAATCCTTAAGGGTTGACCAATTTTGACTATTATATGATTTTGTTTTTATTTATTTGGATTTATTTTTTTATTTGAATTTTTTTGATTCAATTAATTTTGAGCTTAAGTAGTATAATTAGGTTAATCACCTTAATTACTTTGGTTTAAACCCAAATGAATTCAAATTTCTAGTGAAATGTGTTTGATTTAATTTATGTTTGAGATTTAGGTTGAGTCTAGATAAACCCATTAGGTTAAATCAAACCTAAAAAGGATACATTAGGTCACTAGGTGCATTGTTCTAAGTGATTAATTAAGAGACTCTTAATCTAGGATTAGGTGTCTGAATTACTAGTTTCATAAATTATGTTTACCCATAAAAAAAATGAGGTCAACACCTCCTTATGGAAGGCTCCAGCTCTATGCACCACCTTCTGCTGCTAAAAATTGGTGACTTTCAGGCTTAGAAAGCAATAAAAACCCTCCTTTTTTTTCCCTCCCATGTAAAGAAAAACATGTATTATTTTTAATCCTCATGCTCACCTCACTCTTTCTTTATTTCATTATGTTTGGAATACCCTTTTCTTTATTAAAGCTGAAATTTTTATTGGATTTGGTGTATGAGGAGATGAGTGAATTCATTTTCAGTTAATTCTTGAGTTGACTCAATGTAGCCCAAATTGAGTTGAGTTGAGTCGAGTCAAGTGAGTCTTATTTATCGAATTGATTTTGGATTAAGTTAATTTAATTTTTTTAAATATTTATAATTAATTAATTTGATTTAACCTAAGCCTAAGTTAACTCAATTTAACTTAAATAAGTAAAATTAGGTCAAATGACCTAATTGGTCATTTTGGATTCAATTAGGTCCAATGATCAAATTAGGCCTAAATTAAGCTTAGATTAATTTTAAATGAGTTGATTCAATGGTTTTAAGCTTTTAGATGAGTTTAATTTGATTTAATTTTGATTAAATTTGATTTGGGTTTAGTGTGATTCATATGGGTTAATTTGGGTCAAATGGCCTGAATGGCCAAATCGAGCCCAAATTGGGCTCAAATTGGGATTATATTAATTTTGAATGAGATAATATAATGATTTTAAAAATTTATGCAAGTTGATTCGAATTTTGTTTTAGTAAAACTTCGTATGAGTTTAATGAAGCAGACATGAGTCAAATTATGTCAGATGGTCTAGCTAGCCATTTTGTATGCTATGTGAATTTAGTTTTATGTTTGTTTATATTTATACATTGATTTTGTACTTTTGATTTTATTTAATTTATATTTGATTTTATTTTAATTGTCTTAGATGATTTTAAGCTTAAATAGGGTCAATTGGGTTGATCATGCTAATTGACTCAATCTAGGCTTAATTGAATTTAGATTCCAATTTAGGTTTACTTGATTTAAAGTTTTATTCAATTATGTTGAATTTGAATTTGATTAGACTCACATTATCCTATTAAGTTAGGTCAAGTCTTGTGGGGTTCACTAGGCTAACCTAGGTTCTCTCCTTAATGTATTAACTTTTGAATTTAATTTTGATTCTATATTTAGTTTCATTTATATTTTCTATTTCCATTTATGCATTAGTTTAAGTTATACACTTAGTTACTAATTATCCTAAGTTCCTAATTAAGAAGCTCTTAATCTGAGGTTGGAGATCCTAATTACTAAGTTAGGGTGCTTATTAACCTCACTTAAGGTTAATAGAACCTTAGTGCATAAATAAAATTCTATGTCTACGAGGAGAGTTGTCAACCTCGCTAAAAGTGAGGTGAATAAAAGGACCCCCAATAGGTGTGGTGTAATTAATGCACACCGCACATATTGGTGTTGACCGAGGAGCAAATAGATCCATAAGATTGCAAACAGATGTGTTTGAACTATACTTGAAAGGTAAGAAAATTTAATATAAGCTGTTGTATAAAATCACTTAGAAAATCAAGATTTATAAAAATTAGAGATTTTGGAATATGAGTCAAAGATACCCAGAGCAAGTCATGACTTCAAAAGCTCATAACTCAAATTTTCTATAGCCTGAGCTTGGAGATAATAGGTGAAAGTCCCTTAAGGGGTGATTCAGAGTTTTATTTGGATGTGTCAAAGGCATGAGGGAGAGGCTCCTTGAAGATTGTTTTAGTTGGTTTGATTTGATGAATTATGGAGAAGCTCCCAACAGATTGATTTGATTTAATTTGATTTGAAGAACTAGGAAGAAGTTTTATAATGATTGATTTGGTTTGGTTTGTGATAGGCTATACTAATAAGTGGCCATGAGTTTGATCTTCAATAAATATAGACTCAGTTTACTCTCTACTTGACCTTATTCAAAATGGTGAGATAAATGTAGAAGAGAGATATGATTTACCTGACCAAATTTGAAATAATAGAGATAGATTGTCCAACACACGTCTGGCCTTATTCAAAATAACAAGTGAAGAACAAAGCATGGATGTCTGCCTCACCCTATTCGAAATAGCAAGACAATGATAAACCAAACATCTATCTAACCTCATTGAAAATAGCAAGATGAATGTAAAGGAAGATCTTCGTCTCTACCTAACCATTGTTTGAAATAGCAGAGATAAATCTCTCAACACATGCTGACCTTATTCAAAATAACGAGTTAAGGACAAAGCATACATGTCTACCAAACCCTATTTGAAATAGCAAGATAAAGATAAATTAAACATCTGCCTGACCTCATTTGAAATAGAAAGATGAATGTAAAGGAATAATTTAATCTCTACTTGATCATATTCAAAATAGTGGATGTAGATTGTTCAACACATGTCTAACCTTATTTGAAATAGCAAGTGAAGAACAAAGGATGGATGTTTGCTTGATCTTATTCAAAATAGTAAGACAAGACACAAAAAACATTTACATTACCTCACTTGAAATAGCAAGATGAATGTAAATAAATAATTAAATCTCTACTTGATCATGTTCAAAATAGTAGATATAAGTTGTTCAACAAATATATGACCTTATTCAAAACAACAAGTGAATAACAAAGGATGGACATCTAGCTGATCATATTCAAAACCTTGAGATAAAGATGCACAAACATCTACCTAACCTCACTCAAAACAACAAGATGAATGTAAATGAAGAATTTAATCTCTACCTCACCATGTTCAAAATAAATAAGATAAGTTGTTTAACACATGCCTGGCCTTATTCAAAACAACAAGTGAAGAATAAAAGATGGATGTCTACCTAACCTTATTTGAAATAGCAAGACAAGGATACATAAACAACTGTCTAACCTTGCTCGAAACAACAAGACAAGTGTAACTAAAGAATTTAATCTCTACCTAAACTTACTCGAAACAACAAGTGAAGAATAAAGCATGAATGTTTGCCTGACGTTATTCATAATAACAAGACAAGGATATACGAACATAGGGTTGAAAATGATTTAAATTTTGATTTTAAGTTCACAAGTAGTTTTGGAGGGATTAAATAATTAAAAGTTCTCTCAAGAATTTAGAACCACATGATATAAATACAAGCTTAACATAAAAATATAATCACATTGATGAAATTTATTTTCAAATATAGTCACACATAATGTTTCTTTAAATAAATCCCATTGATAGAAAAAAATTGATGTTCACCTTTACAATTTTTTAATTGGTGTGATCCTTCTTGATAAGTCTTTTCTATAATGAAATGACCCTCCCATGCTGGTTCAAACTTACCTCCTCCTAAAAACTAAAGCAAGTTCTCCAACTCAAAAAACTCTTGGACAAACCAATTTATTATGAGCTCAAACCATCTGTGCTTTGTAGAGCTTAAGATTTTGATAGGATTAGAGGAGCCGTTCTTCAAGACCTTCGAGCTCTTCCAACCGTAGCCTAATATTTTGCTCAGTTGTGAGCTTATTTCCTAAAATAACCCACAGCGATGGTAACTGAACTTTTAATGGAAGAATGACTCTAGATTCATATACTAAAGAAAAGGGGAAAGTTTATGGTGCAGTTCTATAGGTGGTACAATATGTCTACAATGCTTCAATTAATCGCTCATGCCACTATTGCTTATTATCATCCATTATTTTCTTTATGATTTGGAAAAGAGTTTTATTTAAGGCTTCCACTAACCCATTCACTCGAAGATAATATATGATTGAGTACCTCCAATATATGTTGTACCGTCTCACAAAGTTTTTGATCTTCATACTCTTAAAGATGGTGTCATTATCAGATATAATTTGATGGGGTATGCCAAATCTATAGATGATGCGACTCTTGAATAATTGAAGAACATTATGCACCTTGACGTCCCTCAATAAGATCACCTCTTCCCACTTAGAAAAGTAATCTGTTGCTGCTAAGATGAAGCGATGACCAATTGGAAGAAGGAGGGTCAATTGAACCAACTATATTTGTACCCCAACACTCAAATGGCCATGAACCTTTCATTGAATGGAGGATGTTAGGCAGCTGATGTAGGATTACTCCATGCACCAAACACTGGTGACAATGACCAGCTACATTCATACAATTTGTAATCATTGTCAGCCAATAATATATGAGGTTTGTAATTTTAGCTTTTATCTTTGAACCTGATTGATCTGCTCCATAAAGTCTTGAATGTACATCAATTATAATTTTTTGGGCTTCATGTTTGCCTAATTAATGTAACCACATGTGGTTAAAATACTATTGATATAGGGTGCCATCAACTAGAGCATAAGAGGGTGCTCTTTGCTTAACTTGATGTGCTTGTGATCTCTTTTGAGGTAGTTTACCTTTGTTTAAGTAATCAATAAAGGGTTGCTCCTAGTCTAATTCTTTTTCTTTTTTAGCAATGTTAAGCTTTCCTTTAAGAGTATTTTTATCGATGAGCTAAACATCAATAGGAGAAAGAACCTAGCAGTTGCATACTTCTATCGATATGAATTCAGCATCCTGATATGCCATCTCTTTAGCAAACTTGGATATATCATCATCTATGGTATTTTCTCCATGAAGGATCTTATAAGTTGTAACCTCTAAGATTTGGGCCAAAAACTCTATAGTGTACTTGTAGTAGTGATGGTGTTTAGACTTAAGTATTTTGTAAGGTCTAGTGATTTAGTTGACCACCAATTATGAATCCCTAAAGATATTAAAGTCCTTAATATCAAGTGAAATGATAAATTATGGGCCAGTGATCAGGGCTTTGTATTCAGCTTCATTATTTGTACAAGGCCCCAATAGATGTTATGAGAATCATAGTTTTTCACAGTCTAGGGTTAATAGACTATCTCTATTCCCGATTTGCTTGGGAGGATGGACTGTGGTCCATCTCTTCTTTGGTAGGAGGCTGTTCCACCAAAGTACAATTCCTAATGGTAGCCATTCACATCTCCTAAACTTGTGATTTTCTTATTAGGGAGATCATTTTTTAGAGGGGAATCTATGAGGAGGGGGTACGATGTTAGAAATTTTCCTAATGCTTACCCTTTCACAACACAAACTGGTATGAAAGTGACATCTAATTTGACAAAATCATGGACCATCATGGTAACCATCTAGATAACATCGACCATGTCATGAGATATTATAGTAGATTTATTCTAGAAATTAGGATAATTTTATGAGAAAGCATATAGTGCTTTAACTTTCATGCAGGGAATATGAGGGCTAAGTAACATTTATCGATGGTTAAATGGTTTGCCTCTATAAGAATTAGGCAATGACTCAAGTAGTAGAATGCATTCTCTTTCTCATCGTCATTGGCCTAAGCCAATAGAGCAATAATGTAATCCCCTAATGCAGCCATGTATAAAATATGTGGTCTACCCGGGATAGGAGCAATAAGTTCGAAGGTGTCATCAAGTTTTAGTTAATTCTCTAAAAAGCATGTTCGCATATATCATCCCATTGTAGCTTGGCATATTTCTTTGTAAGTGCAGCGAATGGCTGACACCCATCGGATAGATTCAATATAAAAGCGATTTAGATATTTAGAAAGTATACTCTGATGCAAAAATTTATGACACCACAGAGAGTTTAGGAATTTCTTATTTGGATGATATAATTTGTCATTAAGGAATAAATATATTATCCTAGAAGATAAATATGGTATCCAGTAATGAATCTGATGATTTAATAAAAGACTCTTAAGGCTAATGGGTCTTTCTTGTACCAGAGATTTTTCCCTGAACTATATGAAAAGTAGAATAGGGTTTAATTTAAACTAGGTTCATGGTTCTCTATAAGGGCAAACCCCTATAGTTAATTACATCTAAAGAAGGGTCTCCTCATAAGAATAATCTTGATTAAAGAAATAAGTTGTTATTTCAAATGAGTTCTGAGGTAGTTTTCAAAGGAACAATCATCATAATTTTTAATTCAGATTGATTCGAATTTGAGAGGTTTATTTGTAGGCCAAATGGGATGAAGTATGAAATGCCTGTTGATATTAGGATGCCTAGTAGGAATTTCAACTATTTTATAATTGGGCTTTAAAATTTGGAATTTAGTTTATATTTTGAGTTGATATTTTCTTATAAGTCTAGGACTTAGATTCTAACAACACAATACTATAGAAATTCTTAGGGTTGAAGACTTACTTTTAAAAAGAATGCTTCAGAGCCTAGTCTACAAGTGCTTTTGACACATATCAGATACTCAACTTAGTTTATTTTGGGAACTATCATCCATTCCTCTCACCTGAGAGAGCTAACATATCTCTGACTCTTTTGGACTTACAACCCATTTGGAGAGGGCTATTAGCTAACACCACCTTAGCACATTTTAAAATCTTTGCATCAAGTCTTATGAATGTAAGATGGTTAGGCTGTGATATTTTTAAGAATTTAATCTATGAACCTAGACTCCTTGTCTAATCCCTAAGATAATGTAGGGTATGAAATGCATCAAACTAATGCACATTTTTATTTTAAATATTTTGACTTAAGATTTATAGAGATATTGGGTTTGCATTTCTTTATGCCTACAGGCCATGTAATTATAAATGATTATGGGCCAAATCAATAATAGAAGCTAGGCTTCCCCAAAAAGGTGATTATCCTCACATGTTAGATGCTCCTTATGTGCAGTGGGAGAAGTTGCCCCATTCAAGGATTGGAGCAATATGATTTCATGGTTTCAAGACCTAATTGGTTTCTAATTAATTTTTAAGTTTTTCCTAAGGATTTATTTTATATGAGTTCAATTTTCTTTTATTTTTTGATTCAGTTGTTTAGGTTTAAATTTGGTATAAAATTTAATTTTTTCTATGAGCTTAATCATCAAGGCATTCAATCACAAAAAAGCACAACATAGAAATAAACTTACAAAAGCAGGTTGATTCTATTATGCACCTAAAGTAAATCAAGGTAATTAAATTTAAGAAAAAGGCCAATGCGACTGGGTACCACTATACACCCAAGAAGAAAGAGTAAACGAGCAGCTGAGATCTACTCATATATAACCCGACATAAAACTACAAGTCTAGATATATGTGTCTTCTTTCTAGGATAGTCTCTTTCTTTAGAGACATCCATTAAGCTCACAGGGGACCACTACACCCTATCTTTTAGTCGGGTCAGCTCCTGCTAATCCTAAACCCCATAGATCCTCACCTAATTCTAAGCTCAAATTTATGTTTTGATTTCAAAATTAATTACTAAGCCATGTAAAACAAATGTCAGCAAAATACAAACAACACACATTAGATATATTTTACAAACATGTAGGCTTAGCATTAGCTGCTTACCAATCCCACCTATCTTGTGGGCTATGCTTAAGGACTTAAGAATACCTACAAGAAAATAGCAATTTTAAATTATTTATGATACTAGTCCTTTCTAACATAGCCCTCAGCATAAGATAATGTTAGATCTAAATTAACATCCTATCATTCAGTCTACGGGAAAAAGTCCTAGACATGCAGTCTAAATAGTACACCACAAAGACATGTGAAGCACACCACATTAGAACATAAAATGACAAAGAATCACAGAACGACCTAACTTAAGTCTAGGGTCCATGACCTAATGATCTAGTGTGTAAAGAAAATAGGCTTGTGTAGCAAGACTTTGCTAAGCCTTTTTAGTTCAAGTTTCAATTTGGAGTTTAAGTTCGTTTGAATTTTACCTTTGGATGGGTTCAATTCGAATGATTTAATGATTTATTTTTTATTTCCATTTCCCTTTATTTGGCTAAAGTGAAGTTCAAGTTTTGAAGAATGAAGAGTAGAATGGATTCCACTTTTGGGGGAACCTAGTCCAATCAATATCCTAATCCTAAGATGAAGAACCATCCCAAAGGTCTAATTAAGATCCTTAAGTATATTAATTAATCATTTTAGTTTCATTTAGATGGTTTGGGTTTGAATTCAATTTAGATTTTTGGATTAATTCTTTTATTTGGAATTTGATTTTCTATTTCTTTTCTTTTATTTGATTTATTTCTTATTCTTGGTTTAGTTTTCAATTTGGTTTGGTTTGAATTATTTCATCTGATTTGGATTATTTCATTTATTTCTTTTGATCTTGTTTGAATGTTTTGCGTTTAAGTTATGTTTAAGTTTGCTGAATTATGTCATTTCATTTGGTTTAATTTATGTTAACTTAAGGCACTTAGGTTAATGTTTGACCCATTCTTAAGTTACCATGATTATGGATTAAGGTCTTCTTAAGTGTTTGTTCGTGATTTCATTAACATAAGGTTTAATTACTTTTAATATGCATTATTAATTTCTTTAACCCTTAAGTATGAAATGATTAAGTTCTTTGATTTAGGACGTTGGAAAACCTTCCTAAATCTTCTTGATGTTTTATTTAGATTGGTTCAAATTATTTCATGATTTGAAGAATTTATGAAATTTTTTATTAATTATTTGATTCATATTGACTTAAGAATTTAGAAATTCAACAATTCACAATCTAAAGGTCAATTGGAGTTGAAAGTATAATGCCAAGTGGGGTCCATGCCAATTTCATGTTTCCAAATTTTCATTTTGATTAGATTCATAATTAGGGTGCACTTAAAGTTTTAATTATTTCATTAAAATCCAAATTAGGCCTAATTTGATGCAAATCATTTTGAAATTTCATTTTTCAATGATTTCCCTCTAAAAGATGTTTGTAAAGAGGGTTCATTCATAATTTTTAAAAAATTTTGGTTAATTTGTTGTGATTTATCTAATTTATGGTTAATTATTTGAATCATTTAATTCAATTAATTATCTAATTGTCATTTTGTAATTTACTTAGTTTGAATGAGTTTCATTGATGATTTTATGTCCATTAAAGTTTGTTAAATTAATTTGAAGTAATTTAATCTATTTAGGTCATTTATTTTATTTTGTTTTATTTTAATTTATTTGAATAAAATTGATGTTAGGATTTGGAATTTAATATTTCATGAATTACATTGCAATAATTCAAGAAAAATTTTCTAAGGTGTCTTTTAACCTCAATTTTAGTTCCCCAAAGTTTCATTAAAATTAAATTAATGGTTTATAATTAATTAATGTATAATTAATTTCATTCAAAGTCAAATTAAGGCTAAAATATCCAAAGTAATTTAAGAATTTTAATTTTAATGGATTCTCTCATCAAGATGAATCCATAGAGCCCAAGTTTGCAATTTTTGGATTTATATTTAGCTTTCTATGATTGTTTGAATTTTTTGTGATTTTAATTAATTTTGTAATTAATTTAAAAGGGATTTTCTATTTAGAGAAGGCGAACAGTTGTGGTGGGCTATGTGGCATCATCGCCTCATGGCGAAGCAGGATTTAGCCTGTAGATCTTCCGTGGCATCCGTGTTAAAAGTGGTGCCATGTGCGATAAATCTTGACCCAACGATTTTTGATCGGACGACCCTAATTCATTCTAGGACATCTTTAAGGGGGTTAATTGGATCATTTGACTAAATCATAGTTGTACATTTTGAATAGAATGATTAGATGGTGGAGATTATTTCTTGTAAATCTCCATCGAGAGGCAGACACCGTCCGTCAGTTTCACCAAAATTCTAGTGTTCGCTAGTGAATTTTAACTCATTTTTATTGCAAAATGATCAAGAATCATTTTGCAATAAATCCATGTAGTTTGATCCACATGAGGATTAATTTCTTTCAAAAAGTGCAAAAAATCGAAAGCCTAAGGGGACAGTGGTGGAGCGTACCTCATTTTTGATGATCACCGATAGTGGGATCAGCTCCATTAGTTCATCTCGATGTAACAAAGCTGTGTATGCAATTTGGAAGCTTGCCTCCCTATAGATTGCCTCCTAGACCAACATTTGATTGATTTTTCATCAGCCTTGGTCATTTTTCGGCTCGCTTGGGGTGAGGGGAAAGGGTGGAGATTTGTTTGAGATTGTCTTGACCTCTAGAATGTGATGGAACATTCAATTTGATGTGGGAGTGTCTCCCTTGCATTTCACATTGTTGACCTCACTTTTGGAATGAGTTCTCAACTTCCCCATCATAGATCTAGGACTCTTTTAAACACTAAGAGCTCCTTAGTCCAAAGAAACTTCTGGTGATTAGGTGAACACTTAACCTATGCCTAGAGACTTATATGACTTAGCCATAGGAATAGGGTATGCCTTAGAGATTTAGGAAGTCTTACATACCCTATAGCATTGGACCTGATCCTTGCTTCCTTCCTTCAAACCAAACCTCAATTTCAAATTCAAATTCTAAATCCAAATCATAAATAAATTCCAAATCAAATGATTGAAACCCATGATTGAATTCAATTCCTAAAATCTTTCCTAAGCCCTTTATTTTTATCTTATGGACTTAGTCTTAACCAAATTCAAATGAACCCCAAACTCAAGTAATTTTCTCATGTATCATTTGCATCTTCATTTATATTCCCAAATATAAATGAAATATAAATTCAAATAGCCAAAACTAAATCTAAAATCAAACCAAAATCCAATTTATACCCTTCCAAGCCAAATCCTTGAACTTTGTCAAATCCTATTCAAATCAAATCAAAATCCATAGATTTCTCCACGAGTCAATCATTCCTTCAATCATTATCTCAAATATAAACATGAACTACAATTATCAAGCCAAATCCAAGCTAACCCAAATCAATCCTAAGTTAGCCCTTTTTGACTTGAAATTGCCATATGAACCAAAATCCATATGGCTTCAAACCACTTGCGAATGGATTTATATTTCCATCCTAAATCCATTTGCGAGTTCAACTAAACTTGAATCAGGCCATGATCAAGGCAATCAACCCATTTAGGTCCACTTGACCCAAAGTGATGTAAAAGACCTTTTTGAGCTAAGTTCTAATTCGACCCAAATTAGATTGAACTAAGCCCATGCCCCTATGTCATGATCAACAATCATCCTAGGTTAATCAATTATCTCAAATTGGCTCAAACCAAGTCATAGCCCAAATGAAACCCAAACTAACCAAAACACACCATATGCTAAACTGACTAAAACCTTTGATTCAAACTCATTCATAATCAATGATTGAATAAGGTCAACCCTTGAATTGAGCCAAACCAAATCCAATTGCCCATTTGACCTAAGTTGACCGAAATTGGCCTAAAGTGCCAAAATAGGTCAAACTACAATCAAACCAAAATTTATTGCAACCAATGGTTTAAGTTCATCGCAAAGTGATTATTGAACTTGACCAAAACCATGATTAAGCCCAATTTGACGAATTAGTCAAATTGACCCAACTTAGCCCAAATTGACCTAAAGGGTCAAATTAGCCAAATCCAAATTAATTCCAAATTAAACCAAACCATAGCCTACAATCATGTTTAATTAGCCATTTGAACTTGACTCAACACCTAACCTAACCAAATTTGGTGAACTTGATCCATTTGACCTATATGACCCCAAATGAGCCATAATCAAATCCAAAGAAAATTGAATCAAACCAATGATAGCAACACACTCCAATTGGTCATGTGAACTTGACCCAGCCCTTGGTTTGACACAATTTGACCAATTGGTCAACTTGACCCAATAACCCAATTTGACCTAAATAGGCCAAATCAAGCCAAATCAAACCAAACAAACTCCAAACCACTTGAAATTTGGCTAACCCGCTTTTGACCCATCCCAAATTTGCCCAAATCAAACCCATAGCTAAATGACCCTTTTGCCCTTAGGTTAGGGCATCTCATGAGATAAGATACATTCATATTGGGTATTTTTCTCTCCTTAGCCACTTGACACCCATTCATAGGTCCACTTAGGCACCTAGGATCTTGGTGACCTGAGCCAAAGGTGGTTGGGTCAGCCATGACTCGTGGGGAGGTGAAATCACATCTCCATTCCCATTGGAACACTTGGAAAGCCATAGGACACCCACTACTCCCATGGCAACCACTCTCACACCCTCCTCCACTCAAAGGAAGCCAACTAACATGATTCTCTACTCAAACTAAGCTCCCCATGGTGACCATTTGATCAAGAACCCAAAATAACCATTTTCGTATGATCCAAAGAATAAGGGAGTATACTCCCCTCATTCTCACTCAAACTCACACACTCACACTTAATTCAACCTTACCAACCAAGGAGAGAGATCACAGAGTAATTTCTAAGTTTTGACCTCCCCAAAATCCTCATTCTTGGTTTTACATAAAATCAAAATAGGGAGGCCACATCTGATTCCCATTTGCTCAAACCTCCACCAAAGTACAATTAACTTTGCACACACCTTCCTTGAAGCTAAATGAGTGAGAATGAATCATTTCCCAAGCTTCTTGATGGTCAGAGGGTGGAGTTCGATCAAGACCAATCACCTACACCTCGTGCATTAGTCTTCGGAAAAAACACACCAAATAAAAGCTCATATGGGTCAATAGGGCTTTTCTACCAAATGAAGCTTCCTTAATCATTAGAACCATAGGTCATCAGCTTTGGTGAGCTATGCCATTAAAATCGATCCTTGAATAAAAATATGTTGGTCTTTTGTGAAAGAAAGTTCTATGTCATGTGATTTTTATCATTAGATTTGGTTGTTGTGCTTCTCAATGGTGTGGGATCATTTTCATCTCAATCTAATCTTGGGTGAGCTTGAATCGAGCAACGGTTGATGAAGGTTAGCAGTTGTTCATCGCTCAGGAGAAGATAGATCATGAACTGTCCATCCTGCATGATCAGAATGGACGATCCTGATCTGATCATGCATAGAACCTCTAATTAATCCTTTAAGGTTTTAATCGTGTCCATCTGATATTTGATCAGATGGCCCATGGAGTTACCGAGTGTGCCACCATCCAAGTCAGTCCTTAGATGTGACAACTTAAATAGTGAATCCCATCGTGCCACATGGAAAGCATGTCGCATCAGCCGCCACGTGGCCTCACGGGATTAGGGCTCTAAATAGACTTAATTAATTTATTTTTAATCATGAAACTTCCTAAATTCACAACTAATTATAGAAAAATCTAAAAAAATATAAACGTAGGCACATTTTAAAGATATTATAGAGTAGAATCTAGGAAAATTATTATTAATTTATTTTGAATAGGGTTTTAGCTTAATTAAAGTTTAATTAGAAATATAATTAGCTTAATTACCCCTAATTAACCATCCAATTAATCTCAAACTTTTTATGGATGTTTAGGGGGATGACCTCTGCCTCCCCTATTTTTCTGGGATTTTATTGGTTGCTCAATTAGGGAAATTAATTGATTAACTATTAATCACTTTCTTAATTTCATTAGTGATAATTAATTAAATGAATAATAAATTAATCAATCAATTTAGCTTATTAACCTCTATTAGTTGTGATGAAGTCTAGGGAAATGGATTGGGACTCCATCTTCTAATCTTTCCTTTAAGTCTTCCCCAATCCCTATTAAATAATTAATTAATTAACACCCCTTAATTATTTAATTAATAAGATTAACCAAAATCCAAATCATACCTGAACCTTAAATAAATAATTGAAAGGATCTAGGAATTAAGACTTGGGCTCCCTTCTTTGTCTCTTTCTCTAGGTCCATCTCATTTTGATTGGTTAAGGTTAATTAAGATTTAATTAGTTAATTAATGAACTTAAATAATTTAATTGAATCAATTTCTCTAATTTATCCTTGGGTAGCTCTTGGGATGTCCAATGACCCAAAGTGAGAGATGATGAAATTATGGTTGGCTCATATGTGTGAGAAAACCATGAAAGTAGTTAAGTGAGATCTTTTAAGCCTACTTAACAATTAATCATTTGACAATTGCGTTAGGCCCCTTGATTCTTTAGGAGCATTGTAAATTTACTTTTCATGTGGTTTCATATCATATTGGCTCATTATTAATTAGTTAATTAACTTAAGGTGATGTAGGTAGGGTTAATTAATCCACTTAATTCATACCTTAACCTAATTAAATATAAAATCAACATAAATATTCTTCATTGAACTAAATTAACTCACACATGGTGAATGGGATTTGGATTAAAAAACCTCTTTTAAATTTCCTAAATCAAGTCAAACTCAAAATGAAATAACATTAAAGGACTTTGGTTTATTTTAAATAGCCTTATTTAGTATGATTATCTTTAGGAATTTATTGGGATGAATGAGATCATGTGTTTATGTCCCTTTATTTCTTTCTAATCATGTTAAATGTTGCATGTCATGTGTAATGATGCTTTCATTTCTTTTAAAATCAACTAAATGAAATGGTTTCTTTGATGTCTAATTGCATGGGTTGATTTAAATAAAAAAATAGGTGTGACTGTTATTACTATTAAATTAAAAGTTATTTTGAAAGGCCCATAAATCAATTATAATGGATGGAGTGATGTTAATTACAAGTATTTATAAGTTTGCATGTGTTGACAATATAATATATGCAATATGAAGCTCTCTTTTCTTATCTTACATTGATTCACACAGGATTTATAAATGTGTAGTTCATTTGAAAAGAGCACAACATTTGTCTAACTCTATTCCTATGCGACCCTTTCTAAGACTTAGGAAGAATTCCATATCACATATGTAAATCATATAGTCAAATCAAATATGACTTCTTACATGACTTCTCATTCTTGTGGTTCTTTTTTTACATTCATATGTATATAAGAAAAATGGTATATTAGTTTGGACATCTCGGGGCTGTGAGGCTTTAAGTAGCACTAAGTAGTCTTGTACCTTACCCTGGTGTAGAACAATGACATCATACTCACTTAAAACTCTATACATGTGTATGTATGATATGACCAATGAATAAGAATCATAAATAAAATAAATTAAACACAATTTTTGCATGTGTTATCCCATTCTTATAGTTTCCTATACATTCATATGTATATAAGAAAAGTGGTATATTAGTTTGGACATCTCGGGACTGCGAGGCCTCAAGTAGCCCTAAGTAGGTCTTGTACCTTACCCCCTAGTGTAGAACAATGGTGACGTACTCACTTAAAACTCTTATACATGTTAAGGTGTACTTAGGTAATAAATGAAAACCCACTTTTTTATTAAAAGATAAGCAATACTTTATTTATTTGGTTGAGTGGATTAGTCATGTGATTTAAGATTCTTTCCTTATGCTTTTGCATAAGAATCTAGATAAAGCTTTAAAGTAATATGATGAAATCATTTAATCAAATGAAATATTAGTTCCAAATGCATTTGCTTACATTCATCATTCAAGTATGCTAAAATATAAATTGCAAGTATAGGTATGCTTAGGATTTAGTCATATGCATGATACATGAGATGGAAAGAAATGAATAAACATGTGTTATGTGATAGTAATTTATTCTAATTAATCTTAAAATGCCTTTCTTACTGAATGAGTTTACTTAAAATAAGTTTAAATTTAGGACTAATCGAAATATATAATAAGTCATTCACTAAAGGAAATTGAAAAATTAACTTGCTTTAGAAGTGACTTAAGGTAAGGATGAAAGAGAGATTCCCTCTCTTTCTTCTCTTTATAACACTTAGTAGTTAATTGTAGGACATATGCAATAAAAAACACTAAGTAAAATCTTCAAATTAATTAAAAGCACTTAAAGAGAAATTAACCCTTTATAAATTAAATCCCTCACACTTAGCAAATTATAACTCTCAAGCCTAGTTAGGACATACCACACAAGCTTTAATGTAGACAAGTTAGATTAAATCACCACTTCTAGCTTTCTGTTAGGACGGTACATAATTTAATGTATGTTTTGTTTTGTGATGTATTATTTTATACTAGATGTTAGGGTGTATGTGCATTGTCTGGATGTTAGGTCGATATTATCCTAATCATGTTTTCTACAGGAGGTTGTGCTTAAGGGGCTATTATAATAAAAATATAAATACTTTTACTGTGCAGGTTGCTTATACCCCTAAACATAATCCAAGTTAGGACAAGTGGGCCTGGTTATCCATGTGCAGGTTGCTAAATCCAAATTATTCATATAATTGCTTGGGATGTATGGTGTGTTTAGCTAATATTTGTTTTGCATGTATAGCTAGATTTACTTTTCTTCTTTTAATGTAATTTTGCATTAGGATTGAGATAAGTGTTATGGGGATTAGACTGAGCATTAGTTATAAGACCAGGTCTTATGTACCATGTGATGTCTTCGGAGCAAGCAACATCCAAATCAAGCCAAAAGAAAGAAAGAAATGAAGAAAATCAAAATGAAGAAATGAAAGATGAAGAGATGAAGAATGAAGAAAGAAGAATGAAGGCCCCCATAACATTCATCATTTGTAATTGTAATTATTCTTTTATAATCCATGTTGTAAAAGGGTAGAGCTCGGCTACACACATTTCTTTTCGGGTTATACGGTGGCACCCGACCACACTGGCCTTTTATTCTTTTACGATGGCTTTATAAAATTGTTTGATATTTTATTTAGCTTGTGAATTAGGAATTACATGTCTCTTCATAGTTTCTTTATGATTGGTGTTTGTTATGTGGCCTGGATGCGATTACGCTCCTAGGTGAAAAAAATAATTTCTATCCCATTAACAACTCACAATTAAACTTTTAAAATAACTCATAACCTCATATAAAAGTCTAGGCATTAAATCAAGCTAATAAAATATTTAGCAACCCCTTAGATGGATAATTGTATATTTAATATCATGCATAATCATCTTTGTTCACTCTTCTTTTGGGAGGGTTCCATCTTTGTCAGTTAGTAAGGGATTAACCTTTGAGAGCCTATGATGGCAGACACCTCTTTCCTTTTTGATTTGGCCCATAATCAACTTCTCATGCATGTAGGCATACAAAATCCTATAGCTTGTGTCGAAATAAAGAGTCCCAAATTAAATAAAATTTGATAAAAATTTGCATTAGATTAAGTCATTATTCATGCCCCTCATGCTCTAGTCTCTTAAGGAGTGTGTTCAAGGACTTAGTTTCTTTTCTAAATAATAATAATCTAGCCATGTTGTAAAAGCATATGACTTGCCTACATGGATTTAAAGTGTAAGAGGAGTTACTAGCTATCACTCTAAGCGATAATAAGCCCAACAGTCGGATGGTTTACTCTTTCTTATGGAGATAAACAATATACCCAGTTCCGCCTTTGAATTAGGTCGTGCTTTGGCCCTTGCTGAAGTTCCCTAGATTTAAGATCCGAGGTTGTTATTTCCTTTGGGGCTACAAGAATAAGTCCTTACCTCTTATACATTTTTATAATCTTGTATTGTGAAATTATAGTCCTAGATTTCTAATAAAATTTCAACTCAAATAAATAATTATCCTCAATTTCACACATATAAAGTCCAACCATAGGATAGTTTGGGATGTTTACTAGGTTTCTGAGTATCATGAGCATCCTCTACTCATCTCCTTTTGGCTTTGATAATAAGTCTTTCCTTTTGATCTATCCCATTTGATCTTTCAAATACAACCAATTTATTGATAGTCCTATCTTTGAAATCTTTGGAGGTAATAATTATCTACTTTAATCAAGAGTATTCCTAAGGAAATCACCTTCCTTAAGATGTAATTAGCAATGGGGGCTTCCCCCATAGGGACCTTTAGAACCTAGTTTAAATAAACCCTACTTTGTTTATGCATATAAAGTAGGGGAAAAATCTCTGGTACATTCAAAGACCCATCATGCCTTAGGAGTCCTTATTAGGTGATTAGATCCATTGTATGGTAGTAATTTCTATCTTTTGAGATAGTACACTATTCCTTGATGCTGTCCCCGATCACCTCAATAAGTACATCCTCAAATCTATGTGGTGTCCACCCCCCCATATACACACATACACATCTCCAAAAATAAATATCACACGACATTAAAGGAGCTCGGTTACTGTAAGATTTTATTTGTTTTCTGGCATATAGTGGAGACGTGACAAAAAATTGAACTATTTCTTCATCTTCTCCATTGATGAACAATTTGAGATGAAAATAGGGATGAAATTGTCTTTCCTTGCCCTCTTTTCATGTATGGCCAAGGGGCATGCTTATGACCTTCTAAATGGTCGGATTCTGACCACTGGCTGCGACAAGGTTGGCCAAGGGGTGGATTTAATCCTCCTTGGCCTTTTGAGCATGTTTGGATGATGAAATGTATGGGAGAAAGGCATCTACCTCTTCCTCCTTTGTTGGCCGGGCCATGGCTTCCTTCTTCTCTTCCTTGGCTTCTTCCTTAGAGGAAGCTAAATTCCTTATGGCTTTTGAGCTAATCTCCTCCATTCTCTGCCCTTAGAACTATTATCCCAAGAGGTGGTCAAGGGTCAAGGCCTTATTTGGATAAAATCCAAGGATTTGATAATGGAAAGGGGAGGAGTTTACCAAATATGTCCATTTGGTCAATGTTCTCCATTCATTTCCTTTGACTTTAGCTTTAGGCATCACTATCAAAGTCCTTAGACAAATTTGTGGCTGTCCACATCAAACTCAATATGAGTTTGAGTTCAAATTTAAATCCATTTGAATTAGAATGAAATTTGAATCAAATCGAAGCATTTGGATTCAAAACATTTATTTTTTATTCAATTCTTGTAATTTTGAGTTTAATTATCTTTAATTGATGATTATTTGAGTTTTGATTTAATTAATTCATTTAAATTTGAATTAATTTTGAATTTCATTTCATTTCAACCCATTTAAACTTAAATAGGTTAAGTTTGATTCCAATTGGGTTCAAATGACCAATTTGACTCAATTAGATGATCATATGTGTGAGATGATTTGGAGTGATTAATTTCATTTAATTTCAATTAGATTTCAATTTGAACCCATTTGACCTAAAGTGGATCAATGGGTTATTTGGATTTCATTTGGGTCAAATGAAATCCAATTTGACCAAATTAGACCCAATGATGGGTTGGATTGTATTTAATTATCATTTGTAAATGATTTTTGAGCAATCAAATTGAGTTGATTTAAATTTGATTTAGGTTTGAACCCAATAGAACCTATTTAGGGTTATTTAGACTAAATGATCTAATAAACCAAATTAAGGCCTAAATAAATTTGAATTTCTTTAGATTTGTGTCAAACATGTTTATTTGATCATTTGGAACATTTGGGATGATTTAATTTGGTCAAATTCTTGGTGGGTTGACCTTTGACTTGGTGGGACCCACCCAAAGTCAAACTTATGCGAAATGGATTGACTAGATTAGACTTTGATTTAGTTCTTGATATGTTACTTTATTTTAGCTTGAATTTATTTTGATTTATTTGAATTTTATTTACTTTAATTCAAATTTGAAATTGGGTCAAATCTACTTAAGCTCATTAGGTTAGATCAAATCCAAGGAGGTGCATTAGGTCATTAAGTATAGTGTCCTGAGCATTGAATTATGAGATTCTTATTTACAATTTGAATATCCTAATTATTGATTTTAGAATGATATTAACCTCATCCAAAATGAGGTCCACACCAGCCTTCCTTAAAAGGACTTGAGTTCGGATAGGCTTTAGAGAGGTGGCATATCTAATATTACTTTGATTTTCTCTAGATCTATCTCGATTCCATGGTGTCGTATGGCAAATCCTAGAAATGTTTCTGAGGTTACATTGAAAGTTCAGTTCAAAGGGTTCATTTTTAGTTTATAATGTTGTAACTGTTCAAAGACTACTCTCAAATCATATATGTGGTCTTCCTTTTCTTTTAACTACGAGATTATCAACATAACACTCAACCTGATGATGGATGAGCTCATCAAAGATTCTAGTCATGGCTTGCAGATACATGCCACCAACATTCTTAAGGCCAAATAGCATGACCTTATAACAAAAGATTTGATCGAGTTCTAAATGTGGTATTCTTCTCGTCCTCAGGTGCCATCTTAATTTGGTTATAACCAAATTACCCAACCATGAGTGAGAAGATCGCGTGAGAGGAGGCTATGTCTACCATCAACTCCGGTATGGCAATGAAAACTCTTCTTTGGGACATGCCTTATTTGGATCCTTAAAGTTGACATATATAAAAATTTAGCCATTTTTCTTCTTAACTAGGTTGACACTAGCTAACCAAATAGAATATTTTTTCTTCCAGATTAAATTAGTATTAATCAATTTCTTTACTTTAGAAATGACATATTGTTCAAAATCTAATTGTACATCTAGGTGCTTGTTTAATAGGAGTTACATTAGGCTGAATTTCTAGTTTATGAACTCCAACATCAGGAGCTGATCAAGGCATTTCTTCATAACTCCAAGTGATGCAATCCTTACACTCTGAAGTAGCCTGACAAAACCATCGATTTCAGATTCACTTAACAAAGAACTAGTGAATGTTTAGCAAGGATTTTCTTTAGTACCCAATTTGATTTTCTTCAGCTCATCAATGGTTGATTTTATTTCTTCCTCTAGTTCTAGGGTTGCATCCTTAACTTTGAGGTCATCTAAATCAACTGATAAACTTCTTCATATGAATTGGTGTCATCTAAAAAAAATTATCAGACTCCAGGTTATTGGTGATGACCAACAAATATCCATCATCATCTATAAGGACAACTGTACCAAATCCTAGCCCGGTCTTGATTGTACCTTCTTGGATATATTTTCCCACATTTTGTCAAAGTAATTTGACTTATGCTTGGACCATGCATGTGGTATCAATACTTATTTTGCTAAATTCTAAACACAAGGAGAGCATCAGTCAAAAGATAATTCAATTATTTCTTTATAAGATTCGACCTCAAGTTCTACATAAACTCTTGAACTTCTTCATATGAATTAGGGTAATTTAGAAAGATCCTATTAGACTTCATATTATTGGTGATGACCAAATAATATTTATTATCATGTATAGGGCCAATTATACCAAATCCTAGCACTTGTTTTAATTGTGCCTTCTTGTATTTACTTTTCCACATTTTCTTAAAATAATTTGACTTATGCTTGGACCATGCATATGTTATCAATCTCTATTTTGCTAAATTCTAAACATAAGGAGAGTACAAGTCCAAAGATATTTCTAGTTTTTCTTTGTAAGCTTCATCCTTAAGTTCTACATCAACTCCTGAACCTGAGGATGATGCTCTTAGGTAAAATTTTTGAGTCTTAGAGTTTTCATCTAGTTATAATCTAGCTTTAACTACCATACCCTTAATAGTCTTTGAAGAGAGTGGGGTTAAAGATAGAGTGCTCATGTACTGGTTGATCCTCTCATACAATGATAATTTAGATACATCAACACTCTACTTAGGGACCATTTCATCATCATTCTTTGGCTCTACTGTTACCTCTAATTGAGATTATAAGTGTGAGGTGAAAACTGGTAAGATGTGAATCATCCTCTAAACTAGATTATGAGTTTATGTAGATTATATGAGTGTCTTGAGTTGGTTGTGGAGAATCTTAAGCTCGGGGTATGTATACTGGTCTTCCTCCTCTCATGCCTCTTTTAAGCTTGCCTCATCCTTGCCTTATGGGAGGTCGGGACATCACACCTATTCATTGGAAAGGAGAGGTAAGATGTTAATGAAAGGTAATGTCAAACTCTACTTCCTTCCCCAAGTTTTCTTCCTTTTCTTTTTGATATTCTTTTTATTTTTTTATTTTTTTTTATTTTTTGTTTTTTCTTTTTCTCTTCTTTTTCTATTTGATTTATATTATTTTACACATAATGTGAGCATATATTTTACGTCTTGGGGGAGATATTAGGTTGCATCTTCATATATCCCAACCTCATGCATTGAAAATGGCTTCAAATCACACTTAATATAGTATTCTAAGCCATTGTGGATGAACTTAATGCATTAATGGAGTGAGGAAGGCACCATGCTATTCTCATGTATCCAGGGTCTCAATAGCAAAGCATTGAAAGATGTATCTGAATCAATAATGTAAACTTTTATCTTAGTTTTTAAATCAACAATCTATAATAGTAGGGTGATTGAGACTAAGGCCCTCTCGCCATGTTCATTGAATTATTCAATATCATCTTATTAGAATTGAGCCTAGTGTTGTTGATCCTTAAGTAGGCATATGTTCTTAGATTCATGATGTTGATTGATGCATCCAGTCAACAAGTACTTTGAATAATATGAAGTTATCTATGTTCACTGAAATGTAAAGTGGAGGTTGTGATTGGTAATTCCTAAGAGTGGGTGGACCTTCATTTAAGAAGGTAACTTTCAAGATCTCTTAAAAGTACCAGGCCTATTCTTTAGCTGTAGAAGTAATGGTCAGTTAAGCTAAGCATATCTCAAGATCTAAAAGAGCCTTGATCAAGGATTCTCACATCTCTTTGGGTAAGACAAGGGCATCATATATGCTTAGCCTTGTTGCTGACTTTCTAAGATGGGCTAGGACATTATAGTCAACCTTGGGCTAAATATACATAAGCATATCCTTTTTTGGAGCATCTTGTGGAAGGTTTATCTGTTCATTGAAACCAATAATTTCTTTTCTTTTATTTTAAGGCACCACCCTAGAAAGTATAACTATGCATTTATGAAAGCTAACTTCTATGATCTCTTCTACAGGAGTTATCATAGTGGCATCTACCTACTCGTTGAGGGTACTGAAAGCTTCTCTTAATGTATCTTTAGAGTCAGATGACTCTAACACTATCTCGATATAGATCCTTGATGATTTAGGATATGGATGTCACTATCAGAGTCAAAATTATTATATGAAAAGATTTGATTGGAATCATTTTGATTATTGAGATTTGGAGGGTTATTATTAGGATTGAGATAATGAGAATAATTTTCACCATGAAGAGACAAGGTGTAATCATAATTCTTCTTTATTACTTTGTTTTCACCTCTGGTGGTACAAAAAAAAGTCATACAAAGTAAGCAGCATGAGTGGCTTGATGCTCTCATCTATAGATATTATGCTCCTAAAAGTATAGGTGGTTGGAGTGGTAGGTGATGATGTTACTGGTGTATCCTAGGTTTGTACTAGCTATATATGCTCACCATCCCCCATCTCTAAGTTAGCCTTCATAATATGCAGACCTACCAGTGTTATGGAGGTTTAAGCTGTGTCAAGTACCTATAGAGAAAATTTTATTAATTTAAAAATCAATTTATAAGAGGTTAGATAAGAAAATATCCCAACCTTTATTAGTCTTGAGAAGATCAACTGATTCTTGAGAGATCTCTTTAATAAAGCCAGTGGTATGTTTTACTAAGTATTCTTTGGGTATCCTAATGGCTACAAACATGTTGCTTCACTCAAGAAAATCCTTTAAAGTAATACAATCCTTTAAGATGTTTGCAAGCATGTAGTGGTAGGGGAAAAATTAGGATCATTCACTCTTGATCACTTCCTTCGGCCTCTTGGGTTCAAGTAGCTGGAAATCAGACTTCTTGATGAAATTCTTGAAATTTTTTTGATTACCTGTCTCTTAAATGAGTAATGCTTGTTTAAGTTTTTAGTAAGAGTAGGTAGAATGTAGTTACTAGACTGCTAGTAGGGGTACTAGTATTATTGAGGTTTATGTGGGTGTTGAGATGGAAGTGGAGGTGGAAGTGGAGATGGCTAAGACTTAGGTCTCTCGAGTTGAACCAGCATACTGTTTCCCTTTATCAACTACAAAGACCATCCCAAGTTTTTTCTTTAGCACCTTCTACGACTTTGGCTTGCTAGACTAGTGTAAAAATGATTACTGTTTGGCTTCCACCTGAAGGTTGACTGCTTTACTGATAAATTTCCCAATGGTTTTGATGATGAAACCTTTGAGCATGAATGTCACTAGGCAATGGATATTTTTGAGTAGAATCTTAATGGCGCGCTGCTCCTAAAGCTGAGGTTCAAACTTTATACAATCGTTCCTCCATCTAAGAATATAATCAACTAGGGACTCATTAGGTTTTTGTTGTTTAACTACTGAATCCCCTATAGGCACCTTCGATTGGACTTATGTAAAATCTCTTGATGAATAGTTACTCTTACTCGATGAAAGTCTTCACTAAACCATTGGGTAGTTCAGCATACCAGTCAAATGATACACATGCTATGATGCTAACAAAATGTGTAAATAGAAGACTGTTAATGCCTCCAACATTGCAACAACTAGCTTTGAAATGGGTTGTGCAGCCATTAGTACCCATTATAATCAAATGCCTTAAAAGATGGTGGCACAAACCCTTTAGGATATTGCACTATCAAATTCCTCCTAGTAAGGTCTGCCCTTTGAAATTATTGAGGCCCTTAGGTTTACACCAATGCCTCTTTACCTTGTTATTGTTCCAACAACTTGATATCTCACTCTTGGAGAGTTACACTTTTTGTGCCTTTCCTATGCAAACTATATTCATCATCATCTAAAGGAATAGTGCATTTATTTCTATCCACTATATGCACTAATTTAGGCTTATCTTTTTCCATAGTATAGCTTGAGGGACTAGAGTTTGTATTTAAAGGGATAGGACAACTGACATCAACTCTTCTACCCTTCACTCCATATGATTGAGTTGGTCTACTTTTTTATCTCAGTTGATGCAATAGTCATTAAGTCAAGTCAAGCATCTCGCCTTACTAAACTGCAACATTATATACATCCTAGAGGTGTTGTTGTTCTCTTTGTAAGACTCTCTAGTGTCAACTATATGTATCACAATTGCATCCTCAAGAAGGTCACCTATATTAGCATTCAAGTTTACCATGTCACCATCATGATCAGAATGATCATCCCCGCTTATCTTTCTTATTGTTGTGTGATAGTCCTTTAATATGTTATCTAAGGATTGATTGTCTACCCTTGATGGGGCTACTAGACCTTATCTTGGGTGACTGCTACAAGTTGTTGAATCCTCTACCTTTAATGGATCTTTATCCTGAACTACTTATTCGCTTACTAGTACGAGTTGTGTGTAGATTGGCTGCTCCTATTCTATTTCTTCCCCTCCACCAAGTGATTGTGGTGGAGCCACAACTACACTCTTGGCCCGCCACACCACCTTCCTTGTTGGTAAAGTAGGGGGTCGAATGGGAGAGCTCAACCTCACACCACAAGCACGAGAAGAGGAAGGTTGGCCATCCGATTATAGCCTGATCATTAGAGGTAAGGCTTACCTTCCCTTGAACTAATTTTGATATTTTATTGGGACATTGGATTTCATCACTTACATGAAAGAGGGGAACTATAAGTCAAGTGAAATAGTGATGATCACATTAATTGCAGTTCCATAGATGCCCACCTCTCTAAGTCAGACTTGGTGAGTACAATATAGTCGAATTCGCCTATGTAGTCAGACTGCTGTAAACTATGGAGTCTATCCATCAATACAGAGGCTACCAACTAGTTGGAAAATCTCCTCTTTTTGTTCCTAGCTCCTTGAATTGCTACTTTGGTTTCTATGGCCCTCCTCCTCATCTGATCTCTCACACTTTTCAGGATGACTATTTCCAAACTTCTAACTAATTCATACTCAGATCATTTATGCTTCATTCCCATACATTTAAAACCGATCTTAGACTAACATAAGGTGTTCTTCTTCTCTCTCTTGCCAGTGTCTAGTGCTTAAAAACAAGTGGGTGTGTTATGGTAATGCTAAATGTTATCTTCTCCCCAAGATGTATAGAGTGAGTGAAACCTATTTCCCCAAAGAAGGGGAGTGGTATCGTAAGAGGACACACCCTCATCCATCTATGATGTGGTATTTACCTTCTGAGATACCCTCTCATATAGATTTTTCAACTTCTAATCTTATTCCACCTCTGAGTCTTAGTGAGGGGAATGTGACAGGAAGAAGAACCTACCTTAAAGATAGATGGGACAAAGATTGGCTCAACCTTGGATTTTCCTTTAGAGGTTGAGGCTATCCTGGGAGCTACCTCAATCTTGACCATTATGCTAGTGGAAAAAATGGATGGTAGTGGTAAAGTGGGAACCTCAATAGACTTTCTTTTTAATGTGGGGAACTCTATCTCTAACCTTAGGTCAAACTACAAAAGGGGTTTCTTATTTGCCACCTCTTCATAGTTAACCATAGTAAAAGCTAGGCCATCAAAAGTGACCTTGAAATTATCAAAGCCCAACCCAAACTTAATGATAGAGGAATTGGTGAGGAAGGTTTGATCCACGACCAAGTCCACACTAGTGGCAAAAGAGAAAATAAGTTTATGGGATGACATAATGCCATGATGTAAGTTGGTTGTCATTCTAAGAGTGATTGATCCTACTGAGATAAAGTAGCAGTAATTATCTATACAAAGTTCATAGATTTAATATTTTAGACCAATCCTTATCAAATGAAGCTATGATAGGTGGGGTCTTAAAAGATTTTGAGTGATTGTATTTGAACGTCACACCACACCATCAAGTAGGTTTGAAAATTTTATGAATTTGAGAATTCAGGATTGTATGAATTTAATTTGTCATGCTTGAACATGAAAGTTCATTTGAAAAGATGGTCAACTATTTTGATGACTTTAGTGATTAATTATAAGTTCATTGAATTGACCTTTTTAGAGAATCTAATGGGAAGTTTTAAAACTACTAATTTGTTGGTGATAAATAAGAGGTTCTAGAACCAAGAAAAAGATGTTGGCAATGCTTGCCCAAGGAAGAAATGAACAACACATCCAATAAAATGCATTGTAGTATAAGATCATGAGTGGCATAAGCTTACTACTGATATATCGAGATATTAGCCAATTATTAAAGATGGGGAGAGAAACTCACCCCAGTGGAGTCACCAGAAAAATTTGTGATGAGGGACACCACATAGATCTTAGGGGGTACTTATTAAAATGATTGAGTACGATATCCAATAATGATATACTACCTCAAGAAATAGATATATCACCCTACAATGGACTTAATCATCTAATAAAAACTCTTAAGGTTGATGGGTCTATGTATACTAGAAACTTCCCCTACTTCTTGTGGATGAGGTAAAGTAGGGTTTATTTTAAGAAAGGTTCTTAAGTTCCATATAGGGACAAGCCTATCTAGTTAATTACATCTTTGGAGGTGTGAATCTTCTAAGAGTACTCTCGATTAAAGTGATTAGCTAACATCTCTATGGATTTCAAAGCGTGATATCAAAGAATTGTTAATTTTGGAAATCAAGTGAGAATAGTTCAAATAGAAAAGTTCTTAATAGATTTCAAAGGAGAATGAGTATAAAGCAGCCATGATACTAAGAAATCTAGTGATTGCTTTAATATATCTTATAGTGAGGCTTTATATTTTTGAAGGAAAGAAATTATATTTATTTGAGTTGAAATTTTATTAGAAAGCTAGGACTTAATTCAAACTACATAAGATTGTCGAAATGCCTAAGAGGTGAGGACTTTTGCTCATAGAAAAGGAGAAACAAATAGATTTTGAACCTACATATAAAATTCTCTAGCATAAGCTAAGAGTTTGACCTAAATTTGCTTGAGGAATGTGGGATAAGTTGGGTCATTTCTACCAAAGAGAATGAACCAACCCTAACTATTATGGACTTACAACCTCCTAGAGTGACTACCAGCTAACATCTTCTGTGATTTAAAATCATGTTGGATAGTGTTATGTGAATGCAAGATAGCTAGGCTATTATTAACTATAAAATAATCTAGAGTCTTAAACTCACCTCCCTATGAGACTAGGTCTTGATCAGTATAAAAGTTATGACTTAAACTAATGTAACCAAATTTATAAATTTTATTTCATTTTAACTTATTAATTTTTGATTCAGGCTTAGGAGAATTTATGTCTATATGCATAATGAAAATTGTTTATGGGCAAAATCAAGAGGAAAGGGGTGTTCTCCACTACATGGGATTACTCTTAAAGGATAAGCCTTATCCCTTATCATTAAAGAGTGGAGATCCCCTATTACAAGAGTGAAATAATATGCATACATAATATTGAAACATATAACTATATAGCTAAGGAGTTACTAATTCTTTTATTTCTTGATTAGAAATCCTAGGCTTTATGGTGAGGTTATGAGTTACCTAATTTTTTTTAAAGTTGTTAAGTTAGGATAGAAAATTTAATTTTTACTAAAGAACCTACAACTTCCAGGTCACACATCAAACATTCACATTTAAGAAACATATGAAAATTATGCCATTTTTATTGCACAATCAATGTAAACACAACTACCTAACATTAATCCCGTAAAAAAATAGAAGGCCGATGCGGCTATGTACTGCCGTACACCTTGAAAAAGAAAAAAAAAAAGGATAGCCGAGCTCTAGCTTTATATAACCCATATTAGATTTTATAATAAAAATAGAGCTATGGGGGGTCTTCAATCTTATTCTTCATCTTCACTTCATGGATTGAGCACTCCAGGCATCACAAGGCCTCTAAAGTTTAAGCTTTTTAGCCATTGCTCATCGTAAACAACATAGCTCTAATCTTAATCTTATTGCAAAAATTATAATTTTGTGAAATAAAAATCTAACTGCACATGTAAAATAAAAGTCAACTTAACATACATTCACATCAAATAGTTATATTTCATACATTGGGGCTTAGAACTCTACCTTGAGTCACCAAGCCCACAAATGAAAGTATTTATTATTTTTATTATTATAACAATCTCTTAAGCATAATCCTCTATAGAATGCACCATTAGTCTAAAAAATAACCCCTTACCATTCAAATTAACATATAAATAATTCTAACATCTTTTCTAAAATATTACACTACAAAATAAAATATCAATCCACCACAACAAAGAACCAAACCATCTAAAACTGTGATCACTGACTTAACATACTAATGTGTGTGCTATGGTTTAGTGTGGTATGAAAAAGTTAGGCTTTGATGTTTAAATTTAGTTAATGATGAATGTTCAGGTTTCTCATTAACTAATGATCATGTATTAAATGATTAATAGTTTAAGATAAATTTTAAACTTAACTTTAAATTTCATTATTTTTTATTATTATTTTCCTTTTAATTTTTATTTTTTTATTTCAATTAAAGTTAGAATTTTAAAGAGAGAAAGGAGGAGTGAGATCCACCTTAATCCGTAACCATAGGTTGAATCTAAAGATGAATTTTATGATATTTAATCATCTTAAGGAAGTGTTATTAAATTTTCTATTAAGTTATGTGTTTGGATTTTGCTTAAATGATTTTATCTAAATATGATAGACATCTTAAGATTAATAAAAAAAAGCATGACTAATTTCATGGCATTTTTCTTAATATTTCTTCATCATCGATAATATTCATTTAACTAGATTTAATGAATACATGTATATATATATATATATATATATATATATATTATTATTATTATTAGATTTTATTCCATGCTTAATGCATAAATGAATTAATTTATTTTCATTAATAATTAATATATGAGATATGATGCATGACTTTTGTAGAAGAAAATGGTTTAATTACACATTATACATATACATATACATTAGTATATTGAATTTATAAAAGCAGGTATTATTGTTGAACAGAGATCCCCTTGGGACTACTTAATGTCTCACACTCTCAAAATGTACAGACTATATACTTGTTAATTCATATATATATATGCATACATATATAAGAATAAAGATGAAATTATGAAAAATTTTAAAATGCTTTATATATATATATATTAATACATACATACATATATATATATATATATATATATATATATATATATATATATATATATATATATATATATATATATATATATATATATATATATATAAGTAAAAATAATTTAACCTTAATTTGAAATTCACTATAAATCTTAATATATCTATCGTTGTTATACCATAGATACGAGGTATCAAGACCTCATTCGGACTAGTAGCCTTATGACCTCGGGTTTCTAGACAATATACATTTCAAATAATAGTTCATGCATATATGATTTTAAATTTAAATTTCAATTAGTCAACTGATATATATTTAGATTAATAGATATACCATTATTTTTTAATTAATTGAGAAAATTATATAATATTTACTAATAATAATAGCCACACTATTTAATTCAAAGCATTCAATTAAATGAAACCTTTTTATTTATTTTTGAAATATGAATGCATGAGACATATGAAAGATAAATTTATGAATGAATGAAGCGAAGCAATTAAGTATCATCACATAACCTATTTAGAGTTATTAATTCCTAAGGTTATTAACATGAAAATAAGCACCATTAAGCTTAATTGAACTCATTAAGGGATTTTTAAAATTTAAATCATTTAATTCTAATGAGGAAAGAAAATTATTAAAGTTCTCCCTTGACCTATTTATATTCATTAATTGATTCAAAAGTAGTTTAAATGATTTTTAATGAATTAATTAAAGATAATTTATTATTTAATTTAATAAGTCTAAAAGAGGCCATAAGTTTAATTAAGCCCTAAGTATAAACTCACAAATTATGAGAAATTTACATAAAATGTATAAATATGAAATGAACATACACTAAAAATCCTAATGAAACTAGGCTTGTAATTACGAATTAATTAAAGATATAGGAAAACCCATAATTATCAATTACACTCAAAATATTCCCAAGCTAATTAGGGATTTTAATTTCATTGAAATCCTCTTTGTCACAAAGAGGGCTTGGTCAAAATTTATGGAGATCTACACTAATTACAATGAATTTTCTAAGTTCTAGTGTAATTAATGATTTAATTAATTAAATGAAAGCTCTTTAGAGTGATTTTGGGAAATAATCAAGACAAGAGATCCTAATTAAATTTGTTGTCACCCTTTTTTTTTGATACATAATTAGACTCTCATTGTTTTCTTAATTTTAATTATTTATTAAATACATAAAAATAACTAATTTAGGTTTAAAGATTTGAATTTTCCAAATTACATGTAAATTAACTTAAAATAATTATGGGAGGAAGAGTTCATCCTATAAGACAATCACAAAAAATTTTAAGCTAATCTGACAAGTGATTAAAGCTTAATTATACTAATTAAGTGAAACTTAAAATCTTAATTAATCCTGTATTCTTGATAAAATTTGGGGTTTTTATTTTTCTTAGATTATCCTCTATCTAAGCTTTCAATAAAAAAAATTATTTACATTTTTTAGATTTTTTTATAATCAGTTAAGATTTTTGAAAGTTCAACATAATTAAAGTAATTAATTAGTGCTTAATTAAATTTTAATTTAATTAATTTTGTAATTTAGTGCGGTCCAAATAGTCAAATAAATTTTTAAGATTTTAGATGTTTATTAAATTGATTTGAATTATTTTAATGAATTGTCATATTTTTTATAATGTTTTGGTAATTAATTAAATTAGGTAATTAATTTTAAAAATTATTAACTCATAAACCAAGAAGCTATTTAACTTAAAATTTTTATGATTGCTAGGAAATAACATTAAGTTTCTTTTCCAAAATTACCAACTTAAATGGTTTAGTATTTTAAGAGTAATTAAGGAAATACAGGTTTCTCTAAAATTGAAATTACTCCTAAAATATATAGCCAAAATTTTGGATTTAAGTCAAATAACTCCTACAATATGTAGCCAAATTTTGGGATTTTAAGTTCATTGGATTTTTCTAAAAAAGATGAATCCATACAGCTTATCTGTATTTTTTGGCTTAGTATTTTATTTTTATGATTTTTTTTGAATTTTTAGGTTAGATCTAATAGAGTAAATAAAAAAAGGAGATCTAATCGTGGTCATCCATTTTATCCAAGTAAGATGAACAGCCCAAAGATTGTCTTCCTTATGGGTGGTAGACTAAAAAGAGTTAGATGGATGGGATCTACCTTAAACATCATAGGATCTTGCGATCTTCTGACAATCTAAGTTAGAAATCATTTTATTTCACGTTGGGAAATTAAAAGAAAGAAAAATGTAATGGGATTTAAGGGAAAATCCTAGATTTGTGCACATTTTTCACCAAACATAAACACTTATGATTGATCTAAAGTTTAGAGAAGTTGCCTCACTGAATTCCACATTCGGTGGATGTTAGAAGATCTCCTTGGATCTCCTCCTTGCCTCCGTATGGAATGCTCTGGCCGCCATTCACCACCCTCGTTGATAGAAATTGGTGGCTCTTGGACTTAGAGAGCACAATATGTGGGGAGAGGATTTTTTTCTGGCTAAAAAAGATGTGCGTGTTTATGTTTTTTATAGTATGTTAAGAAGAAAAAAATGAGGTGTGCAGAAACCCGCCTTTTTTTTTCCTCCATGCCCTCTCACGTGTAGAAAGAAGCGTATATTTTTCTCTCCTCGTGCTCACTCCCTCTTCCTTTTAATTCCTTGCATTTGAAATGTTATTTTATTTATTAAAGATAAAATTTAGATTGGATTTGGCATATGGGGAGGTGAGCAAACTTAGTTTAGGTTATGACTTGAGTTAACTCAACTTAACCCAAATTGAGTTGGGTTGAGTCAAGTGAGTCTTATTTTGCCAATTGATTTAGGATTAAGTTTAATTTAATTATTTAAAATACTTATAATTAATTAATTTGATTTAACTTAAGCCTAAGTTAACTTAATTTGACTTAAATAAGTCAAATTGGGTCAAATGGGCTAATTGGTCAATTTGTGCTGATTAGGTCTAATGGTCATAATAGGACCAAATTAAACTTAGATTAATTTTGAATGAGTTTATTCTATGTTTTTAAGCTTTTAAATAAGTTTAATTTAATTTAATTTTGATTAAATTTGATTTGAGTTTAGTGGGGTCCATATGGGTCAATCTAAGTCAATGTCCTGAATGGCCAAATTGAGCCCAAATTGTCCTCAAATTGGGATTTGATTAAATTTGAATGAGTTAATACAAGAATTTTAAGCCTTTATGCAAGTTAATTCTAATTTAATTTTAGTTATACTTCATATGATTTTAGTTTGGCTCACTTGAGTCAAATTATGTTTGATCATCTAGCTAGCCATTTTGAATCCTATCTGAATTTAATTTTATGTTTGCTTATATTTATACATTGATTTTATACATTCAATTTTATTTAATTTAGATTAATTTTAATTTTATTTAATTTTAATGGATTTATTTCATTTTGAGCTTACATAAGGTAAATTGGGTTGATCATGCTAATTGACTCAATCTAGGCTCAATTGAATTTAGATTCCAATTTAGGTTTACTTGATTTATGTTTTTATTTAGTTATGTTGATGTTGGATTTGATAATACTTACATTATCCTATTAGGCCAGGTCAGGCCTTGTGGGGGTTCACTATGCTAACCTAGGTTATCACCTTATTGTGTTGACTTTTTAATTTAATTTTTAATATATATTTAGTTTTATTTTGATTTTCTATTTTTATTTGTAGTTTAGTTTAAGTTATACACTTACTTACTGATTATAGTATCCTAAGTGCTTAATTAGGACACTCTTAATCTGATGATGGAGATCCTAATTACTAAGTTAGAGTGGTTATTATCCTCACTCTAGGTTAACAAAACCTTTGTGCTTAGATCAAGTCTTAGGTCTAAGAGGAGGGTTGTCAACCTCACAAAAAGTGATGTCAACAACATCTTTACATATACATATTATATATTTAAACTCTTAGCTAATATATACATAAAATAAATGCATAAATACATAAATGCATGCATGAGTGAAATAATTTTTAAATGATATATATATATATATATATTATTTTCCTAGATTATAAAATAAAATTGATATATTGAAAAGAAAATATTGATTTGGTGAAGAAAATTGGATAAGTGTCATAATGAGCATCAACGCTTATGCCTTTTAATCCCAACATGTCTTTCACATAATTATAAAACAATTTATACTTGATTTAAATTTAGGATTTAATTAAAATTTAACACTTTATTAAAATAATTAAATGTAGTAAAATTCTCCTTTTAAGACTCCACTTAGGAACATAATGTGAAAAGAAATGAGTCTCACATCAAGTGGAATTCATTAACTTTCACATTCATGCCTATAATGAGAAGCAGTTAGAAATAGATTATGGGTTCAATCAAGAATAGAAGGCGCACTTCCCCAAGTAGGGTGGTCATCTCTACAAGTCATATGCCCCCTTATATGTAGTTGGTAAAGAGTACAATTTAAGAAGTACGAGGGAATATGCTTGCATGGTTCACAAAGTTTAATTGTTTATAGTTGCTTTTAGTTATTTATGCTTAAGCTTTATTTGCATGAAATTATGAGTTGTTTATTTATGTTCGAGTTATTTTAATTTAATTGGATAGAAAAATTAATTTTTCTAGGTGCCTAATGTATCTAGACTTCATCATAAAACACAATAATCATAAATAGAAATCTATGAAGAACTTATAGTTCTATTATACACCTTAAAATAAATCAAGCTAAATTTAATTAAATAAAATAGGCTAATGTAGCCAGGTACTACTATACACCCCAAAAAAAAAAATGTAAGCAGTCGAGCTCTGCCCTTATATAGCCTAGCCTAGAATTAAAAGTTTAATTTATGGGGTCTTCATTTAGGATCGTCGCCTTCTTTAGGGACCTCCATAGGCTCCATAGGGGACATCCAAATGGGTATTGTCAGCTCCTACTAATCTAAAACTCCATAGATTCTAAACTAATTTTAGGTTCAAATTACATTTTAAAATTTCAAAATAGAAATCTAAACCCTACAAAACAAATGTTAGAAAAAATATACAACACACTAGTACTTATAATACAAACATATAGGATTAAAATGAATGTCTACCATACCCACCTATCCTATTAGGCTATGCTTAAGGACTTAAGCAACACCTACAAGCAAACAACATCTATAATATTTTATTATTATAGTCACTTTAAGCATGACCCCTTGTAGAAAATAGTGTTAACCTAAAAGAGTGATTTAATGTTTAGACTAGTGAGCAAATAATACCTAGTCATCCAGTCTAAAATAACACACCACAAAACTAAAAATTTCACATCACAACACAAATTATTACAGATCATCGGCTTAACCTAGGTCTAGGTTTAGTGACCTAATAATCTAGTGTGTGAAAGAAAGGGAGCTCGTGTGGTATAATTATGCTAGTCCATTTAGGTTCAAGTTTTGATTTAAATTTATAATTTATTTAATTTTATCATCGGATGATTTCAATTTAAATAGTTTAATTGATTTTAAATTTTATTTTAATTTTAAGTTTACTTTATGTTTCAATTTAGATTTTAAAGAATGAAGAATAAAATAAGTTATGCTTAGGGAAAATCCATTTTATTCAACATCTTAATCCCAATAGAATGCAATCTCCATCATGTGGTAAAAATTCATTCTAGAGTCAAAATAAGAACCTACATATCTTAATTAATCCTTTTCAATTTATTTGAAGGATTTAATTAAATTAGAATTTAGTTTGATTAATATTTGTTTGATTTAGTTAAGATTTTAAAGATTAAGTTAGTTTAGGTTATTTTAACTTTATGCATTTTAATTGTTGATATTGATTGCATATTTATTGGGCTTTATTATGGTTTAATTCAATTAATATTTAATCCTTTTCTTTAAATTAATGTTATTTCCTTATCTTTAAGTTTTAAACATTTTTTAAACTCATTATGTTTTATTAATTAATGTATTTTATTTTGATTGAATTGATTTCATTACTAGTTCAATTGTTTTATATTTTCATTTAAATTGATAAAATTTAAGTTGTTTGATGTTTTGCTTAAAGTTGATTAGATAATAGTTTGATTAATATTTAATTTTGTTTTTTAACCTCAATTAATAATTTTATGATTTGTTAAATTTATTGAGTTTGATTATTTATTTAAGTTTATGTTGACTAATTTATTGTGATGTTGTTTGGAGTTTATAGCAATTTAAAATGATTTAATTATTTGCAATTTACAATAGCTTTATACTTATTGATTTGACATAAATTTATTGTGGTTATTTAATTTAATATAATTTAGATTGATTATTAGTTTTTCGCTTGATTTACTTCTTTTATTCATTTAAAGTTCAATTTACATTTATACTTTTATTGAACTTGATTTGAGTATTTATTAAATTTAAGGAAAATTTACAAATCAACCACCTAATACATGTGTATTTACAATTTAACCACCCTCTCTATTTTTTTGAACTAACGGACCTATATATTTGCATGTGCCACGATCATATTTTTGGGAGTTTTATGAAAATAAAAAAAATGTGTTGAACTTTTGTTATGAATTTCAATATTTTAAAGTCAATTTGAAAAATTAAGATTGAAAGTGGTTAATTTGTAAATATAAAAGAATAGGCTGCCTGTCTATGTAAAAGCCCCTAAATTGAAATACTTTAATTTGATTGATTTATTTAATTTGATTAATTTTAAGGTTTTAAGATTAATTTGATTTTAAGGTTTATTTGATTAAACTTATTCTTTCATTAAACTTGATTTAAAAATTTATTGATTCCATTATTCAAATACTTTATTTTGATTTCTTCTATTTTGATATGTTGTTTAGATTTTATGATTTATGGTCTTCATTAAATTAAATTAATTATTCAATTTATCTATTTAAGTTGATTTAAAAGGGGTATTTTTTTGTAAACTCAATTAAGCATCTTATGATGAGGTTTTAATTTTGCTATTGATCTTAGTGTAAGAAACCTATGGAGATAAAACGCTTAAGGATTCAAACCTAATCTAGGCCATCCTGACTTCTATGTTCTTTAGCTTGCTTATATTATGGATAATTTGATCAATTATTAATTATGTTTAATCATAATTTGAAATATTAAATTCATATTAAGTAAATTTTCGATGATTTCAATTTTAATAAATTTTTATTTGAATGTGAATTTCAGAGATTGATTAAACAAAATTTTCAGCTAATTATTAAGTTTACTGTGGACTTTTCAATTTAAAAAACTTCAAGTTTAACTAATTTCATGCCTTTAATTATTTCTTAAACCACAAATATGTTCTTTTTATGATTTTTTAACTTCAGAGGGCTAAGGAATTTTTTCTAAGTCCTCTAATATCATTGAAAGAGTTTTAGTTTGGTATTATAAAATTTTATAATTTTTGAAATTTTTTATTTATTATTTGGTTTGAATTAATCTAGAACTTCAAAATTTAATAATACATTTTAATCGAGAAGTCATTTTACTTTCAAATTTTTATGGCAAGTAGAGTTTCTTGTAATTTCATTTTTGCAAAGTTCATCTTGATAAGAAGTGTATTTTAAGACTAAATAAGATTTTAGTGTTTACAATAAAATCTAAATTTGGCTTTAAATATTAAGAATTAATCAAAATATTTAAATTTTTATTTATGTGAATGATGAATCTAGAGAGGGTTTATTTGTACTTTTTAAAAATTTTGGTTGATTTATTATGATTTTTTAATTTTCCCCTAATTAATTGAATTATTTAATTGAAATAATTTTTAATTAAGCCATTTTGGTGTTTATCAACATTAAGAGAGTTTTAATGGTGTTTTTAATTTAACTAGTATTTATTACGATGATTTAAATTGATTTTATATTTTTCTTTAATTTTATTGAATTAATATTACTTTATTTCATTAAATTAAGCTTCGGAGATTGAAAATTTTACATTTCTAAATTCAACTAGCAATCAATTCCTCAAAGGTTTATTGGAGGTGTGTTTTAACATTAAGTTCAATTCCTCAAAATTTCAAAATAATTTAATTGCTAATTTATGTTCAATTTAAATTTTGATTATTATAATTAAATTCAAATTAATCCAAAATTACCTAATAAAAATGTGAATTTTATGTTTAATAGATTCTTCTCACTGAGATGAATCTATAGAGCCTATATTTACATTTTTTTAGTTGAGTATTTTATTTTTATTTATGAATTTTTAAAGTTTCAAAGCATTTTTAGCTTTTTTTTTAATTCAAAAAAACTATCTTTTTCACTTAACCTAGTCAATGCTGACATGGCATTGATTGGGCACCATTTTACGTGAGGTGGCAGTGAATGAGCAACTTAGGATCCACATGGATCCCATGTCAAAAGTCAGTGGGGACATGCATTAGATCAGGACCGTCTAATCTTTTAGGATTGATCAGTGATTTTCTTAAGAGATTAAATCAATTGGTCTATCTATATCACAACTGTCCATTCTAAATAGAAGGAACAGATGATGAAGATTATGTCCCTAACCTCCTGTCGATGAAACAAGCATCATCGACCTTTTGGGGGTAGTTGTCGACGATCTAAGTGGTGGTTTCTAAGGATTTTAATTACAAATCAATCATTGATGAATTTGAAATTAATCCATATGGTTTGATCTCACATGAGATCAGATTTGTTTCACAAAAGATCAAAGCATGAATGATGGTGAAGAGAATTGAGGCATACCTCACCATCATCAATTCTTGGTTGAGCACCTTTATGCTATCAATACGAAGCTATAAAATTGATTTTACCCTTAACTCCCTCAGGATCGACATGGAGGCCAAACTCCATCACCTTATCATTGGCATTGGTGGTTCTCCATCTTATTGGTGGTGTGGCCCTCGAATGAGGGTACAATTGAATTCTCCTTCACTCCTATAACATTTAGGGAAGAATAATTGTGGGGGAGGATCACTCCTACCCCAATTTCATGTTTAGCTATAAGGCTTGTCACTGGGTGTGGCTGAATTCATGCTTGCTGTCAGTGAGGAACTCTGAAGAATGATCCTTTCATTCTTTATTTCCCTCTGGAATATGTTAGGATGCATAGAACAAAGCTAACCACCCTTGTCACCTCTCTTTTCTTCTTGGTAATGAGCTTTTCCCATGGAGAAGTCAAGAAAAGGTTGACCATCTTGATTGGAAAGCTTGGCTGCTTCCTAAAAAAGGTGGTCAATGGATTGGAATGAGTTCAACTCAATCTAATTGAGGGATGGAATGGGGTGAGGTTTATTGACTTCATGTACCTGGGATTTGATTTCTTCTTCTCCCATGGCTCCATCTCACATTCTATGGCCACCTCACCATCTCTTTGGATTGCTATGATGTGCCAAATTAAGCTCAAAGTGAGCTTGAAATCTAAATTACATATCTTTTGGTTGGGGTTGACTGCTTTAGGTTAGATTCATTTAATCTTTTGATTTTTTTGGCTTAAATTATTTTATTTCATTTGATAAATTGGATTTAGATTTAGATTGTAATTTTACCTATTGTCTATTGGTTGGATTAGAAGCTAATTGATTCAAAGTTTATTTGGGTTTGATGTAATTTAGCAAAACTTTGATCTTTTTGACCTAAATGGGTCAAGTAGTATCTCTTAGCTAAAATCATCACTTTCAATTTTAGATTTAGATTTAATTGTGTTTGTTTGATCATTTATGGTATCTCTAATTGATTGATTTCATTAGATTCAGGCTTGATTTTGATTTTGACTCAAGTTGATCCAATTTCATTTAAATATATTAAGTTGAGTTTGATCAAGTCAACTGGCCAATTTGACTCAATTAAAATATGTTTAGAGTAAAATCAAGTTTAATTAAATATTTGGGATAATTTAGAGTAATTGACTACATTTAGTTTGAAGTTGATTTTGATTTTGACCCATTTTGACCTAAATAAGGCTTAATAAGTTAACTTTGATTCATTTGAGTAAAATTATCAAATTGGTCAAATTAAACCCAAAGAAGGGTTGAGTTCTATTCAAAATTAATTTTAAATATTTTATTTAAATTAATTTTAATTAATTTTGATTTAGTTTTAATAGGGTCCATTTAGGTCTATTTGGATCAAGTGATCCAATTGGACCATTTGAGACCTCATTGGATCTAGATTTGTTTAGATTTATATTTGGGCATGTTTATTTATGATTTTGAACTTTTTGGAATGACTCAATTTGACTAAATTTTAGTTGATTGACCTTTGATTTATGTGGCATACAAAGGTTAACTCTAGGTCAAATGACCTAATTGACCACTCGAACCTCATCAAGATTTCTTTTAAGTTCATTTATATTTGTGCATTGATATCAAATTTTTATTTGATTTAATTTTAAAATTTCTAATTTTATTTAATTTTTCTTAGACTTAGGTGATTTTGAACTTAAATGGGTCAATTGGGTCAACTATACCAACTACCTCAATCTAAGCTCAATTGAATTTAGCTTTCAATTCAAATGTGTTTAAATTATAATTTTGTTGAATTTTATTAGATTTGAGTTTTATTAACTTCAGCTAATCTAATTGGGTTTGGTCAGGTCTTAGAAGGATTCATTAGGATTACTTGGGCTTTCACTTTAGAGTATTTGAAATTGATTTGATTTCAAATTTAGTTTTGATTTGTATTTTAGGGTTGATTCAATTCATTGTTTGATTTTGTTTTATTTATATAGCTGGTCACTAAGTGAAGTGTCCTAAGTGCATAATTAGGAAGCTCCTAATCTGAGATTAGAGGTGCTAAATACTAGGATGAGGGATGATGTGAACATGTATGTTTTTAGACTAAATGTTAGGGTGATATTAGCTTAACACTATTTTTTGTAGGAGATTTTTCTCAATACAAATGGATGCTGCAATAGAATGAAAAGTTAATGAATTTTACTTGTAGATGCTATATATTTTGTCTAGCATAACCCATTAAGATAGGTGGTCTTGGACACCTAATGTGTCAAGCCCACTATATGAATTATAAATACTCAACATGTATATATCTGTTCTAGCTAGCCTTTATTTTTGATGGTTTAGTAATTTTTTTTTACTTTTGAAAATTTAAAATTTAATTTGTTAGAATTTGGTTAGAGCATTAAGGTTGGGATTTGTAGTGGCTAGATGGCTTCGACCTTGGAAGCTCTATGAAGCCTAAATCATTTAAGATCAAGAACAAAGGATGAAGAACCCCATAGGCTACTCTTTGTATACTTAACTATAGGCCGGGATATATAAGGATAAAGTTTGACTGTCAATTTTCTTTCTTTTAGTTGAACTCAACCATATTAACATTTTATTATTTTAATTTGATTTAATTAATTTAGTATGGTTATATTGATTGTTCACTTGAAATTGCATTCTTTTTCTTATGTTATTTTTAGTTTGATGATTGTTGTTTGTGGCTTGAATTTGGTAGGCTTTTTAGGACTTAAATTTTCTTGTATAACTTAAAATCAATTTAAACTAAATTAATACAACTCATAAGCTCATTCTAATGTCCAAGATTAGTTAATAAAAGATTTAGAAATATTAGGTGTGTGATGAATGTGTAATCATACATCATCTTCCTATTCTTTTATTTAATATGAAAGATCAGGACTCATTGCATGATAAGGAGGAGAGCTTGACCATTGTGGGTAGCCACCCTTAAGTGAAGAAAACTTTTTTCCTATTGATTCAGTCCATAACTTAGAGTGAATTTAGGCTCTAACTTCTTTTCTAATAAATAATAACCTAGCTATCTTGCACTTTCATGAGACCCGACAGATTTTAAAGCATAGGTGGTGTTAACTAGTAGTCCATTCAATCATGTTATAAGTCTTAAAGAGTCAGGGTAGGTTCACTCTTTAGTAAGAGTGAGCTAATATATCTAAATCACCTTTGTCAGATTAGAGCAAGCTTCTAGCTTATATCAAAGTAGTTTTAATTTTACGATATGAGGTTTCTTGATTCTTTTTTGATTCTAGTGTAAATCCTTAGATTTTAAGCATTTCCGTAATATTGTGTTGTTGGGGTGTAAGGCTTACCATTTTAATAAATTATCAACTTAAAATTCAATGCAAATTTTTAATTTAAAAATGTGAAGCCCAATCATAGGATATACTAAAGTGCCAACTAGGTCTAGGTCTCTTAGTATTAAGGCACTTCCAATTATCTTCTTTTTGAATCCATTAAGAACTATTCCTCCTTGAGTTCTCTTATTTGATTTTCTAAATTAGCAATACTTGATCTAAACTTTGAAATCAATAGAGATATTAGCCAACTACTAATTGAGAGTGATTTAAAACATCATGGTCTAAAAATTAGCAATACTTGAATCCAAAAATTAGAGCTCAATGTCCATTTACAAGATGTCAAGCTAAAGGCCAAGAAAATTCATGAAAAAAGAAGGCTTAGCCCATTAGCCTACTAAGGCCCATTTTATAATTTCATCTTTTTTTATTTATGTAATTTTTAATTTTCTTCTAGAAACTCCATGTTTGAAATTTTGCATTTAAAAATTCAAAGCATGACATGTGAGGTGGTTGAATCCACATGAAATAATAGCATATAAAATTGGTGGATGAAATAAAATAATGAGGCAATTTAATGGTTCATATTAATGTGGCCACCCACCTTTCCCTCCATGTTTTGAATTCTTTTTATTTTAAAAGATGCTTGTAATGGCTATAAATACCTCTCTTACTAGAAAGAAGAAGATTTTTTGGCAATTACAAATGATTGAGTTATTCTTGTGGTTTGAGAGCATTATGGCCAAACCTTGGAAATCTTTGGTGGAACTTCTAGCTATCCAACATATATGCTTCCCTCACCTTCAATACCCACGTTCTCTCAATCTCATCAAAAGAAAGAACGCCTACCTTCATCAAATTTGGTATCAGAGCGAAGCCTGGAAGGAGCAAATTTGGTCAAAAGTTTGCTTCGACAAAGGGAGCATCTAAAGTAGTGGAGTTGTCTTCAAACTTGTGAGTTTTTCTTGGACTTGTAAGGTTAATTAATTATTTTTATATGATAATTTAAATACGTATTATTAGCTTGGAAAGATATATATTGCTTGCAAGTTTATGGTGATAGCATAGAATTTTAGTTAGTAAGCCTTTACTTGGTTTATTATCTTTGTTATTATTTATGATTAATTTTAGAAGTTCCTTTGATTAACTTATGATAACATGCTTTCTTAAGAAAAAAAAGAGGCTTGATAAATTTGAGCATTTTTCATTACATTAAAAAATAAAAAATATGCATGTAAAATAATATAAGTGTGTTAAACCTAGTGATTTTGGAAGCTAAATAGAATTTTGTCAAGAAAACCTAAACTATCTAAGGAGATCTTGGGATTTAAGTGGTCTTGTACCCCCCCTCCTCGCCTAGAAGTTCTCTTAGCCTAAAATTTCACTTTGATTGCATAATTATATTATACTTGTTTATTTTATTTTATTTTATTTTCTATTGATCCCTTTTCATATATCTTTTTTTTTTCTTCAAAAAAAATCTCATGGCACCAAAATATGTCTCTCAAGGTCAAGTTGAAAATTTGACTAGATTAATTAATGCTTAGATCTTAGGATCCATGACAATGAATTAAAAACTCAATAAATATTAGAAAAAAGTAAGAATCAAATAAAAGAACTTAAACAACAAATGCAAACTTTTATAGCTCATCTATAAAATAATAGAGTACCAACTCCTCCTCCAATACCTATTAAGATTATGCCAATAGGGATAGATGAAGAAGATTCATATCCAAACCATAGAGAAAATCAACCACTTAGAACACCATCAATTGCTAGAAATGGTGGAAGGAGAGAAAATTATTTTAAGACTATAGAAGACTCTAATGATTCATCTCAAAGAGTTAAAGTAGAAGCCCCAACTTATGATGGTATAGATGACCCAAATAAATTTCTCGATTGGTTAGTTCAAATGGATGAATTCTTTGATTGGTATAAAATGGATGATTACCAAAGGGTTACTTTTGCTAAAATGAAATTTATAGGACATGCTAAAATTTATTGGACAAATACTTTAGCTAAAGATCAAAGATTAAAAAGGACAAACCTCACTTGGATAAAAATAAAAGAAATGTTAAAAGTAAAGAACTATTTTAGGCATCGTGATAGAAGCTACATAGTCAATTAGTAACTTTGAGATAAGGTAATTATCTTATAATTGAATACTTGAATACTTTTGAGGATCTAGTTTCTAGAACTGATTATGCTGATAATGATTGGGAATTAGCCAATAAATTTATTATTGGACTTAAGACTGACATTAGAAATGAAGTTGAATTATTTGACCTATAGTATTTAGAGGAAGCGTTTAATTATGCATTATTAGTTGAACAACAAAAGAAATCTACCTCCCTCTCTAAAACTAAAAGTCAAGTACCTTCCATTTCATCCCATAGATCTATTGTTAGACTCATCCAAATTTCCACTTTGCCTAAAACGTCAATTGAAGGGAGCTCTAAGACCACTAGGGAAGTAATATGTTTTAAATGTCATAAAAAGGGTCATATACAAAATCAAAGTAAAGCTCAAATCTTATTTTTAAAAGAAGTTGAAAATCCAATAGATGATAATCTAGAAGAAGTTTATGAAGACACCCCATTATTTGATGAAGAATTAACTGATGACCCTCATGTTAATGTGATGAGATGCCTTAATGTAATTAAAAATGAGGCTGAAGATTGGAGGAGAAAGATCATTTTTAGAATGTATGTTTTGTGTAATGAAAAGGGATGTGGGTTAGTTATAGATGGAGGGAGTGCTATTTTTGTCATTTCAACACACACCTTAACTTGAGCCAACCTAAAATTTGAACCTCACCCTGAACCATTTTATGTTAGCTTGGTTAATCATACATCTCTTCCCATCAGCAATCGATGTTTAGTTCTAATTAAAATAAGAAGCTATGAGGATCAAATTTGGTGTGATGTTCTCCTTATGGACATTGCTCATATTCTCTTAGGATGACCTTGGTTGTATGATATGAATGTTATTCACTATGGTAGGCAAAATACTTATATTTTTAAACATAATAATAAGACTATTAAACTCCTACCAATAAAGCTAGTAGAAAAAAATACCCTCCATAGCACCACACAAAATAACTTTTGACTTGCAACCTAAGCCTCTATTGAAGAAAAATGCCAAACTTCAATTAATTATCATAGAAAATCCTACTATTAGGCTTAATACTATCATTTTTATTCTTACTTTAAAACATCTATGCTTCCTTCTTTGACCCCAAAGATAGAAACAATAGGTTTTGGAGCTTTACGAAAAGAATTTTTTGATCCATTTCTTCTTCACATATTACATGTAAAAGAAGTCATACCAGACAATAATGAGACTCACATACCTGTTGTGGTCTCTTCTCTTCTTTCTGATTTTAAAGATATTGCACTCAATGAGCTTCCCGTCGAGCTACCTCCTCTAAGAGACATTCAACATGCTATTGAGTTCTTACCTAGTTCTCAACTTCCCCATCTTCCACATTATAGGATGAACCCTACCAAGCATGTTGAGATTAAAAGACAAGTTGAGGAATTATTAAAAAAGGGTTTTATTCAAGAGTGTCTTAACCCTTGTGCAGTCTCAGCATTATTAACTCCAAATAAAGATGAAACATGGTGAATGTGTGTTGATAGTCAAGAAATAAATAAAATTATTATCAAATATTGGTTTCCTATTCCCTGATTAGATGATATGTTAAATTTAATCTCAGGAGAAATTTTTTTTTGAAAGATTGATCTAAAAAATGGATATCATCAAATTTAGATTATATCAGGAGATGAGTGGAAGATGGCTTTTAAGACCCTTAATGGACTTTATGAATGGCTTGTCATGCCCTTTGGACTTTCAAATGCTCGTAGCACATTTATGAGATCAATGAATACTGTTCTTAAACCATATATAGGTAAATTTTTGGTGGTGTATTTTGATGATATTTTGATTTTTAATCCAAGTGAAAATGAGCATCTACAACACCTATAAAAAGTTTTGAACTACTTAGAAAAGAGAAATTATACATTAATTTTAAAAAGTGTTTCTTTTTACAAGTTGAGGTAATCTTTTTAGGCTTTATTTTATCCACCACTGAACTTAAACTTGATCCTTCTAAAGTGAAAACAATCTTAGATTAGCCATCACCTAAAAGTTTTACTAAAGTTAGAAGTTTCCATGGTTTAGCCACTTCTTATTGAAGATTTATCAAGAATTTTAATACCAGTGTTGCTTTGTTAATTGATATACTAAAATTAGATAAATTTTGTTGGACTTCTAATGCACAAAAGGCCTCAGAGTAAATTAAAGTTCTTATCACTTCTGCACCAATCCTTAGGCTTCTTGATTTTTCTAAAGCCTTTGATAAAGCCTTTGAAGTGGCATGTGATGCTTCAGGAATTGGGCTAGGTGGAATTTTAAGTTAAAGAATCATCCTATAACTTTCTTTAGTGAAAATTTAAATGAATCAAATAATGATATTTGATTTATGATAGAGAGCTTTATGCTGTAATTTTAAGGCATTGATGACACTATCTTTGACATAGTAAATTTATACTTAATTTTGATCATCATGCCTTAAAATTTATCAATACTCAACAAAAAATTAAGTCATAAGCATGCAAAATGGGTTGAATTTTTACAAGATTACTCTTTTATTCTAAAGCATAAGCCTGGAGTTGAGAATAAATCTGCTGATGTTTTATCGAGGGTAAACATACTGATTTCCTATTTAAAATTGAGAATCCTAAGATTTGATAGAATTAAAGATGATTATATTGTGTGCCCTGACTTTCACCTAATTTATCCTGAATAACTAGATAAACCAATAATTTTACAAAGGACATTCTTGATAACAAATGGATATTTAAATAAAAGAAAACAACTATGCATTCCTCGATCTTCTCTTATAAAATTTCTTATCAATGAGCTACATGTTGGGGATGTAGCTAGTCATTCTGAATAGGATAAGACCATATGTTTATTAGAAAATAAATTTTATTGGCCTTCATTAAAATAAGATGTTAAAAAATTAGTAGCTTAATATTTAATTTGTAAACAGGCTAAAATTATCAAACAAAGGCCTGGACAATACACCACCTTACCTATTCTTTATAGGCCTTGTGAAGACCTATCAATGGATTTTATTCTAGGATTACCTAGGATAGTCGAGGACATGATAATATTTTTGTTGTAGTGGATAGGTTCTCAAAAATGGCTCATTTCTTACCTTGTTTAAAAATAAATGATGCTTCTTATATAGCCAAATTATTTTTCATTGAAATAGTGCGACTCCATGGTCTCCCTTTAACCATTATTTCTGATATAGATGTTAAGTTTGTCTCATATGTTTTGGAAAACATTATGGAAATTATTAAGTACTAAATTAAAACTTTCTTCTACCTTTCACCCATAAACTGATGGACAAATTGAAGTAGTTAATCGTATCTTAGGAAATTTTCTTAGATGCTTGGTAGGTAAAAATTTAGGAAATTGGGATTTATATTTACCAACCTCAAAATTTTCATATAATAGTACTATTTCTAGAACTACAAAAAATCACCATTTTAGATAGTCTATGGTCAAAACCCATGATGACCAATAGTTGTAGCAAACCTACCATCTCATGTATTTTCTGATGCAGTATTCTCATTTGTTAAAGATTTTCAAAGCCTCTATGAAGATATAAGAAAGAAAATTACTATAAGTGATGAAAATTATGCTTCTAAGGCAAATCATAATTATTCAATGAATGAATATAAAGAAGGTGATCATGTATTAATTCACCTGAGCATTATCGAACCACTAGATATAAGAAATTACATGCACGAGCTTATGGTCCATTTAAAATTTTTAAGAAAATTAGAACTAATGCTTATCACCTTGATTTGCCTACTGATATGCTCATTCATCTAGTTATTAATATTGAAGATATTCTATCATATGAAGGAATTAACAAACCTCCACTTATTCAGTCTAACTCTTTAGCAGGAGATATAACACCGTACTTGCAGAAGCCCTCTTCCTTTGAAGTTGACTATATTATCACCGAGGAAGCACCCATTAATCCAGCTTCTGAATCATTTTCTAGTTCGTTGGAAAAATAAACCACTAGCTGAAGACACATGGTTGACCCATACTGATTTGGAGACTTCAGCCACATAATTAGTAGAAGACTTCTTAGATTTCAACTTCTGGGGTAGAGTTCAATTGAGCAGGGAGTTGATGTAGAACATCATGAGGATCCAAAAATTAGAGCTCAAGGCATTTACAAGATCTCAAGCTAAAGCCCAAGAAAATTCAAGAAAGAAGAAGGCTTAGCCCATTAGCCTACTAAGGCCCATTTTATGATTTCATCTTTTTTATTTATGTAATTTTTAATTTTCTTCTAGAAACTCCATGTTTGAAATTTTGCATTTAAAAATTCAAATCATGACATGTGAGGTGGTTGAATCCACATAAAATAATAGCATGTGAAATGGGTGGATGCCATAAAATAATGAGGTAATTTAATGCTTCACAGTAATGTGGCCACCCATCTTTCCCTCCATGTTTTGAATTTTTTTCTTTTGAAAGATATTTATAATGGCTATAAATCATCCCTCTTACTAGAATGAAGGTGGCAATTACAAATTATTGAGTTATTCTTGTGGTTTGAGAGCTCGGTGGCCAAACCTTGGTAATCCTTGGTGGGAGCACTAGTTATCCAACATATCTTCTTCCCTCGCCTCAAATACCCACGTTCTCTCAATCTCATCTAAAGAAAGAACACACACCTCCATTAGAGTGTTTTATTAGGAGATTCATATATTCTAGGAGTTAATTAACAATGGTGATTTGCTTTTAAAGGAAGCTTATAACCTAGTTTAAATAAACTATGTCTTACTTCACCCATGTAAGGTAGGAGAAATATTTCTAGAACACATAGAGCCATTAGCCTTAGGAGTTCATATTATGTGATCAACTTCATTGTTGAGTGATGTCTTTCCTTATGAGGTAGTATATTTTTTATTGATGATGTACTTGATTACTTCAATAAGTACCCCGCAAGAGCTATGGGATTTCCTAGTACAAGTTTAAACACCACATATAAGTATGCACTGATGCTTGGGTGTTTTGATTACTAGCTATCTCTATCTTATACTTTCAAGAAGATATAAGAGTGAAAAGACAATTTAAAATAGTTAGCTAAATAGAGTCTCAATTTTAAATTTTAAACATCTATCCTAATAACCTTTAAGATGTTTAATGTTATATTAAAGTTCATAAAAGGTGTGGCAAGCTTCTAGAAAGATGTGGCGGGGTTGACTTGGTCAGCTTTGGAATGGTGCGAAAATCCTTTACAATAAACTAATTGAGTCAGCTCCTTGTGGATCAATGTGTACACCATAGCACGAATGAATTTTGGCAAGCTTGGTCATTTTTTGGCTTATTGACGGTGTGGGGGTCGGGGAAAGGTTGTGTTCAAGTTTGTTTCACTCGTGGAAGGTGATGAGATGCTTAATCTCACTGAAGGAAGTCTCCTTATTGCTTTCTTATGTAAGTCCAAAACCTCCTTTATGTCTTTTCTTTCTCCCTTAGTCAGCTCGGTTGATTGCCACCTTATATGGCGATCAGCGAAAGGTTGTTCTCAACTTTGTTTCACTCATGGAAGGTGATGGAATTCTCACTCGCACTCAAGGAAGTCTCCTTATTTCTTTTTCCACATATGGCTGAAACATCTTTTATGCCTTTCCTCTCTCCCTTAGTCATCTAGGGTGATTTCCACCCTTAGAGACAACCTCCAAGGGTGCTTAACTACTTCACACTTGTCTAGATGTGATGAAAGAGTAAAGCAAATAGAGAGGTCGAAGTCAGATTTATCTTCATGCACCTTTCCTTTTCCATGGTATATTCCCTATTTTTCAATTGAGTTGTAATTAATTAGCTAGCTTAATCTTGGCTATCAATCACCCTTAACACATCTTATAATGGGTCTAAATGTGTTCCAATGCATTTGGTTTTAAGTTTGGGTTCAAAAGGTGTTAATTATGCCAATTGAAGATTCTTTTGTGTAATTTGACTTAGCTTGATCCATTGGGTTGATTAACAGTAAATTTATACTTTGATTAGATTATTTTAACCATTTAAGATGTTATTAATCAAAGATTTTAATGGGATTTAGAGTTTATGATTTACTTACCTCATTTTTAACCCATTATTGGATTAAGTGGGTTGGGTTGAATTGAATTGAGTTAAATGGTGTGGTTGGCTCAATTATAATGCATTTGCCTTTTATGTTTTATGATTCAAGTATTTAGGAATAGATTGGATCATTCAATTTCATTTGCTTAAAGTTGAAAACCCAATTTGGCCCATTTATGCTTAATGGGTTAGGTTTGGGCTTCTTTATGTCAAATGACCAAATTGGTCAAATTGGGACTAATGATTAGCTGATTTATATTTATTAATCATTCCTATGTAATTTTATATAATTAATTTGAGTTAATTTTGGTTTGATTTGATTTTGAATTCATAAGGTCCTTTTAGGCCCATTTAGGTGAAATGACCTACTTAACCCAATTAAGGTCTTATTGGACTTATATTCTTTAAAATTCATGTTTTAATCATGAATATATTATCATTTAAACCATTTTGAATGATTTCATTTTGTCAAATTTTGGTGGGTTGATCTTTGACATGGTGGGACCCACATAAAATCAAACCATTTGCCAAAAGGGTTGACCACTTTTTGACCTTGATTTGGATTTAGATTCATTCATGTTCATATCATGATTTTATTCTTTTAATTTAGTTTGATTTGAATTCATTTTGATTTATTTTGGTTTCTTTAAATTTAATTAATTTTGAAATTAAATTAGGTATTTAGGTTAATCACCTTGCTTTAAACTCAAATGGATTCAAATTCCAAGTGGAATGTGTTTGGTTTAATTCTTTGTTTAGGTTTGAGATTTGGGTTGAATTCACCATATCCCATTAGGTTAGATTAAAACCCCAGGAAGGATGCACCAGTCACTAGGTGTAGTGTCATGAGTGTCTATTTTGGAGGTTTCTAATCTAGGTTTAGATGTCCTAATTACTAGTTTAGGGATGATGTTAACATCATCCAAAATGTGGTCAACAATAGCTTAATTATTTTTTGTGATGCTTTAAAATGATGAGCTAAAGATGATCCTTACTCTTTTAGTCCCTAGCATGTTGGGCTAAAAAAACAAGAATGCAAAATGATATGAAAAAAACTTAGAATAGAAGTATACAAAATTAAATGCATGAAGAACACTACATTATACATGGAAACCTTCAGAATAAGAGAAACCACAGAGCCACACTGCACCAATAAATCTGCTATGAAGAAAAATTGAGGAGAATTATATAAATCATACTTCACTCAAGCCTCTCTATGCTTCTCACTCTAGGGCATGATTTCACCACTTACTCTTATAAGGAAAAAAAAAGTAAAGATACTTAAAATCACAAAAAAAAATTGCTTAAGATGGACTCCCTCACTTCGTAGCACCACAACATCATAAAACTAATACCTAGGCACTAGTGGCTTAATCATTTTACTATTTTGCATAGGTTTTAGCATTGTGGCACTACCTGTTACATCACAAAGTCACTAGCCTCACTATCTTTCTATTTGGTGATTGGATCCTAATTCCATAGCATTAAGTCACTTTCTTTACTATCTTCCTTGTGCAAACCCATAAATCTTGACACCATTACATTGTCCACCTAGCAATGAGGCATATCCATTTCTATCTATGAAGCTAAATCCTTTATATTATAGCATTGAAGCATTGTAGATACAACACTGAGGAAATATGTACTAGAAAAGTTTGCCTAGCTTGACAGATGAAACTGAGAGCTAAGTTGATAGTACATTCTCAATTGATCAACATAATTAGGCTTCATAAAATAATAATCTCTCACTTGGATATTGATTACAATAAATCCCACTCCTCCAAATCTACAATAAAAAAATATATTCAAAGTTAGTGGTGTGGCTCACCCTTGCCTTAACCTTCTTAAACACCAATTTAAGTTAAACATAGATTTAATTTCTGAACTATCTTTGCTTTCACCAACATGTTCTTGTGATTATGAGCTGTGAGTATCTTCCCAAAGAGAATTGACCAGCTTATTGGAGTGAATGAATAAAATGATACTTTAGTTGGATGTGCTTCATCCCGGAATGAAATGTAGTATTGTTGGCTAGATGATTATCACTCATACTGTAACTATAAAACTTGCCATTTCATTACCTATTGCTAAGTTTTCCCATAAGTCTTTATAACTAAATCATTTTCTTGCTAGCCTTAGTAATAACAATATACTCAGCTTCTATAGTTGAATGACAATAATTTCTACAACATGGAAACCTAACTCATAATTGTAATTTCAAAAAATGAAGATATAACTTATTATACTCCTGTTATCATCAATGTCTTTTGCAAGATCAAAATCTACTTTATCCTTGTAGTTCAATCTTTATAGTTTCAAAATAAAGTTCTTTGTTAATTGACCCACTCAAGTATTTGTGAATCCACTTCACCACCTCCTAATGATGTTTGTCTAGATTACTCATGAATCTACTTGCCACTTCTACTACATGTGTAATACTTGATCTTGTATAAATCATGGCATACATCAAACTTCCAACAACTAAAACATATGGGATTCTGTCCATCAATTCTTACCAGATCAAATTTAGGCAATTGTTTTTAAGGTAATCAAACTGACTAGCTAATGTGGTGCAAACCATATTTTATTTACTCATGTTAAATCTCCGAAGTCTCTTTTCAACATATTTAACTTAAGGTGACTTCAATGTACATGCACCTGCACTCTTATCTTGTTGATTATCATTCCAAATATTTTTATGGCTAGACCCAAATCTTTCATTTCAAACTAACTCCATCGATTGTTGCTCCCTCAAGCCCTTGATCTTCTAAATATCTGATCATGCAACTAGCATATCATCCATATATAAGAGAAGAAGTTGTAGTTGTTATTAGAATATATAAATAAAGTTGTGGTTGCAACATGTACATCTTTTCTTGTAAATCACCATATAATAAAGCTGTCTTCACATCTATTTATTCTAGAAAGAAATCCTCCATTACTACTTTACTTAGCACAAGTCTAATTATTGTCATCTTTGTTATTGATAAGAAGATTTCAGTGCATTTTACTTCATCCTTTCTTTTAAATTATTTCACAACAAACTTCACATTGTAATGCTTGTTACCATTTGGTTCTTCCTTCATTCTATAAACTCATTTGTTTCATTAATTCTTATGTCTTACCTAATATAAGCTACTACAACTCATCATTCATGAAAAACTCCCATTTTTTGTCATGAGATTCTAATAGATCTCTTAACTTGAAAAGCAGGTGTTTGAAAAAATCCATATGCTTTCATAGTTTAAGCATAGTTCTTCTCTTTTTCTTTCTAATGACCAACATCTTTTATCTCAACATATTAAGAAGATACTTCATGAGTAACTAATGAATCACCTTGAGCCTTATTTATATCTTGTACATCTCATTTTCATTGAAAGTGACCGCCCAACTTCTGATAAATTTTTTGTTGTGATTATTCTAGAAACTATAACCAAATTAATCTGAGCCATAACTAATGAAGGTACACTTGATAGATTTAGGATCAAGCTTACTCCTTGATGCTACTTCAAAATGAACATTTGATGAACAACCAAAAACTTTTAAATGAGATAAATTTACCTCTTCTTCACTGCAAGCTTCCTTAGGTAAGCCTTCATTTAGAGATACTAATGGACCATGACTGATTTTATAAACAACAATATCCACATCTTCTACCTAAAATTACTTGGGCAAACTAGCATGCTTGTTCATGTTCTTAGCAGGTTCTGTGATAATTCTACTTATGTGCTCAACAATACCAATTTATTGTAGTGTCCTTAAAGCAATGAACTTATGTTTAATCCCTTTTGAAGCATAATAATCTTTGAACTTCTTATCATGATACTCACCACCATTATCTGATTTGAGATACTTCAACTTCAAACTTGTCTTATTCACTTTTCACTTCTTAAATACATTTGATTTATGCTTTAAGAAATACACCTATACCATTTTGTGTGATCATCAATGAAAATGACAAAGTTTAAATACCCTTCAAAAGACTAAACTTGAGAAGGACCCCATACATTAGTATGCACTAACTCCCACTTCCTTGATTTCATCTTTGAATCACATTTTAAAAAAAAACATAACCATTACTAAAATCTAAATTTGTTGTGTCTAAAATTTAAAGTTTTTATTTTTATTTTTGGAAAGGAGGGATTTCATACATTTCTCACTAAAATGGCCAAGATTATGGTGCTATAGACCAACATCATCATCCTTTTTTAGCTATTTTAATGGATTCAAAAACATTGTTGATCAAATAAAGTATGCCTTCAATGTTTCCATAAGCTATAACTATTGTACCTTTAGTTACTTTCCATGAGTCTCTTGTGAAGGTTATCACATAACCTGATTATGCAAGTTGACTCACAGAGATTAGCTTTCTTTTCAAACAGAGAACATGTCTAACATGTCTAACATCTTTCAATTTATATGGTAATACGTTTGAAAACTTCATATTATTATCACCAACTCTAATAATATTTCAAGCTTTGTTACCTCCTAGATACACCTTTCATAGATCACCTTGAATGTAGCTTTTAAACACCTCTTTGTTAGATCTAGCATCAAAAGAGGCACCTGAATCTTTAATCCATAATTCAATATTATCTAGAGATAAAATAAGAGAATCACCATGGGTTTCATCTGTGGAGACATTTATATAGAGACTTTCATCTTGACCACCACCACTAGATTTTTATTTGTGCTTTATAGTCCTTGATGCAATCTTTTTTCCCATAGCTCCACCATTCAACTTTATCTTTTCCTGATTTGGACTTTTCTTTCATAGACTTGGATCTTTCTTTATCAGAGTTTATATCTAAACTACTTCCTATAGTTTTAATATTTAGGATAGAATTTGAAATTTCACCATTGGCCTTCATACAAACTTCTTCATTCAGTACTAGTCCTTTAATGTCATTATAGTTTAACTAGTGTTCCTTGATGAATTACTCACCACAGTAACTAGCCCATCCCACTTATCTGATAATGAAGATAAAAGTAATAATGCCCAAACTTCATTATTAAATTTGATGCCAACAAGAATAGCTAGTTTATCATAGTGTTGAAATTATTCAAATGTTTTGATAGTGAACTACCATCTATCATCTTCATATTGAATAATTTCTTCATTAGAAAACTTTATTCGAAGCCAAAGGATTCACATACATTTTTATTAGTGCAACCATAAGATCAACATTAGTCTTTTCATTAATAATATTGAAACTAATAAATGAAGAAAGTGAATGTTGAATTAAATCTATGGTTTTTGATTGAAAACTTTTCATTATTCCATAGTCATCGATTTTGGCTTCATAGTGATTTCATCTAGTGGCTATTGACCTAACGTTTAGTGATGCTAAAAGTCATCTCTCTTAGTCTTAGGACTTTAATCTTTAAACTATATTTTCTTATCTAGATCCTAAGACATTGTAGTGACTAAGAAAACACCAAACCTAAACTCAAGAGTCAAAGAATTTAACCTTAGCATTAAGTTCATTGGACTAGTGGACCTTACCTAGGACAAACTAACCCAAATTCCATAAATAAAATCAAATTAAACTAACCAATCCTAGCATCAAATATAATCATATCAAGCACAAACTAAGCATAATTGGTCCTAAATAGGTTAATTGACTCACTTAACTCAATTCGACCTACTTGGCCCATTTAGGTTACTTTAACCCAAACCCATACCTAAACCAAATTGATTTCAACTGATAAACCCTATGATATGCAAAACTTCAATCATGCCTAAACATGCATAATTGGAATCCAATGTGGCCAATTGGCTCACTTAGCCCAACTTGACCCAATTGGCTTCATTGGCAAATCCAAATCTAACAAAAATCATTTGAATTTAAACTTATCGTAACCATTTGGAATACCATTTGAACTTGATTGAAGCCTAATTAGGGGTCAATTTTGCCAATTGGTCTACTTAGCCCAGGTTAGCCCATTTGAATCTTATAGGGTCAAAATCAAATTGGACTAACCTAAAGCCTTAGAATCATCTCATATACATAATTGAACACAACCCATGCGAAGTTATAACCCAGTTTGGACAATTGGTTTACTTGACCCAAATAGGCTTAAGTTAACCATACTAAACCAAAAGCAAATTCAAGTCAAATTGGGCCAAGCCAACCTTCCCAAACCATTTCAAACTGCTAGTTGAATATAATCAAACCATCCTTTAAATACAGTTTAGCCAATTTGATAAATTGACTCAAGCTAACTTAAGTGAACTCATATGAACCGTATTAAGCCAAATCTTAATTCAACCTAAATTGGATTAAACCAATCACTTCTATAAATTCCAAATTAGCATTTAAAATGACCCAATACCCCCTGAAGCCCATTTTAGTCAATTAGTACACTTGACCTAAATTGATTTATATGAGTCATGTTGAGCTAAATCCATGCAAACTAACTCTAAACCTAGCCAAAAGTGGTATAACTCATCCTTGGACCACTCCACCCTACTTGAGGAGACCAAAATCATGGTGAGCTTGGTTCAACTCAAGCCAAGTGATTCAAGGTTTCAATAAAAATAAAATCATAAAATGAAATGATCCAACCTATCACTTCACCAAAGGTAACACCCTTATCATTGCTTGAGCTCACCCTAGTTGACTTAACATTAGTTAAGACTCTTTGGCTCAACCATTGACCAAGGTGAAGTCCATATCACCTTGGACATAATTTAATTCTCCAACCATGGACTGTCCACTTCACCTAACTTCCCCAAACTTGGTCAACCACTATAAAGACTCCACCTCATCAGTTTTAGTTTAAATTAAGCTTAGGTAACCACTTATAAAGTAGCTATGGAACCTAGGAGGTGGGTGGAGGTGGGGAGGGGTTAGAATTGGGTATGTAATAAAATTTTTAAATTAAAACTAAATTCCAAACTGTATAGAAAATTTTGTTACGGAGACTTATTGGATGTATTATATAAAGTAAGAAAGCAAGTAACAAAGTAAATAAAAGTGAAGAGAAAAAGACATGAGGCACAAAGATTTGTACGTGGTTCAACAAAACCCAAAAATTGATCTTCGTTCTCTCATAAATACCCTGACTAGGAATTCACTAATTGAAAAAGATCACACCCAATCTCTCATACTTTCCTACATCAAGCAAGTACAACCCTAACTTCATACTTTCTTACAATGTGCAAGTATAACCCCAATACCTTTACAATAAAAGCAACAAAAAAATAAAATTTTCATGTCTAAATCTCAAATTTTTTAAAAAGATCGCTCTCAATCTAATCCTACAAAATGATGAGACAAATAAAGAGAAAAGATCAAGGTTTCTCTGATGCTTATAAATTATTTATATATATGTAAATGGAAAGACAATCTTGAGTTCAATATATCCTTTATAATAAAGTTATGAAAACTTGCAAAAAGTATGTAAACAAAAAATTTCAAATTACTTGCATAAAATAAAAATAAAATCCTTTAAATCAAAGTGATTTCAAGTTAAAACCATAAGATTTAAATCACCTATATGAAAAACAATCCTTTCAAATTACTTTATTATGAATGGAAAGAGACACAAAAAATAATTTAACTTTAAATTTTATGAAACTTTTTCAATCAAAGATAAGCCAATAGAATAAACAATTTAAAGGTTTAAAATAAAATTAAAGTTCTTACTCAAGTCTTGTTGTATGATCAAAGAAGTTGACTTGACCTTGAACCTTTCAATGACTTGATAAGGATCTTGAAAGAGGTTGAAGAGAGTCTCCACTTGATGATTGATGGTTATGTAAAATTAGGAGATTGCCGTAATCAACAAAGCTTCAAGGATCTTCAAGCAAGGCAATAATTAAAACAATTTGAACTTCACTTCAATCAAATTCTTATGCAAGGATTCAATCAAGAGAGAAAACTATGAAAGATGGATAAGACATTTAGGACTTAGTACATAAAAAAACCTCTAAGAATCTAAATTGTAAGAGGTCATCTTATAGAGAGAGTTAAGAAGAATTTAAGATGATTGGAGTCCCATTTTTATAAAGTTATGAACCAATAGGTTCGGCCAAAGCATGAAGAAGAATGAAAAGAAATTTAATTTGGTAAGACTTGAATTTTGGATTCAAAAGAACTTGGTTGAATTCCCATAGGCTTGGCCAAGGATGAGTAATGAATTATAAGGCTCCATAGCAATAGGTGCTTAAGCCAAATTGGAAAGGATCCAATGTGGCTCACAACCAAGTCAAGGATGAATAGAAGGGAAAATAATTTATGAAGGATATTGAACATATGATCCAAGGAAGAATGTGTCTAATAAAAGCATGTTTGAGTTGGGTCCAAGCAAAGAGAGTTCGGCCAAGGCAATTGGAGCAAGATTAAGGATAATTGGAAGGAAGATAATTAAGGCAAGCATTTGAATTAATTAGACATGCACTGAAATTTGAATTCACAAATAATTTTAATAGTAGGGGATGATCAAAAGGATTCCAAATTGATTTTCAATCAAGTAACATGATGATTTAATCATATAATTAATTAGATGCAATTAAGGCAAGCTAATAAAATTAAATTGAATAAAATAAATCAAGGGAAAAAATCGAGAATAATTTTTGGCCAAGGCTATTTTCCTTGAGGAAATAAATTTATAATTAATGCAATTATTCATTGTCAATTAGGAGAGATTAATTAAGAGACTTTTTAAGTAATAAAAATTGTTTAAAACAATTAAGGGGGCCAGCTAAAAATAAATTACCATAAAAAGGATAAAGAATAAAGTAAATTAAAGATGCAATATAAATTTAAATTTGAAATAGATTAAAGCAATTTAAATAAACTCAAAAAAAATATTTAAAGTGAATGAGGGATGGCCAAATCATGTCAAAATATATTAGGCCAAGTCTAGAAACAAAAATAAAAAAAAAAGCTAATTTGAAATTCATAAGTATTTAAATTCAAAATTTAAAAAAATTTGAATAAAGTAAATTTAATATATTAATTAAAATGATATGACATTAATTTAAATAAATCCCACATGAATTATCATGCCAAAAACCATGAAAAATTTGGCCAAAATAACATTTGGGTGAAAATTTTGATAGAAGAGAGAAAATTAAGAATAATTCAAGAATAATATAATTTGCATGCCAAAATAAATAAATAATCTATAATACCAAGAAAAATAATAGCTTAATGAAGTGTGAAATAAATCTAACTCACTTTATAACTCAATTGATAAAGATTAATCTCATATAAGTACTTAAATTATACAAACGGATAATTTAAAGAATAATTTAAAATATCAGGAAAATAAAGTATAAAACATTTGCAAAAATTCAAATGAATGATATGGAATTATTTAAAGCATTATTTTGATATTTTTGAGCTCTTATTTGTCTTATTATTTCATAACTTAAGAAAGATTATCAAACTACCCTAATTTAGCTTATCTTAACTTTTCAAATTTGATTGGGCTTACTGAGTATGGTGAGCTTTATGTAACACTTGAAGTAAAATATTTGGTCCATCCAATAATATGTTTTTTATCATAAAATTCAATTGCATAAGCAATAGAGCTCATGGAGTTAACACTACACAACACCCTCCCCATGCTTGAACCAAGCCAAATCATAAGTTCACATATGGAGGCATATACACTTTAAATTAAAACACCTAACTGATTCTAGGCCATTCTCACACTCCTAGAGTTGGTCCTCTAAGTTTTCAAAGCTTCTCTTGCATCTAAACCAAGCCAACACCAACCCCCTCCAAATATAAATATTCCTCAACCATCCATCACACAAACCTTATCCAATTTCAAATTAACTAATCCTACAACTTCTCTACGTTCTTACAATACAAAATGGGAATTAGAAGCTAGAGAAACACCAAACTCTGTTGAGCTACAGTGGCATATTGGTATTGAGATTAGTTAGTAAAGAGGCAATGGAGAATCTACTCAACAGGGTTTCATCTCCACTAAATGAAGCTTCCAATGTCATTTATTCCACTAGATGTTAGCTCTAGTGATGTAAAATTCTAAATTCATAGAATGCCCTTAGGATTCTCATGCTTTATAATGTGATTTTATGATAACCCTTAAAAAAAATTTCTTGGTTATTTTACAAACATTTGGAAAGAAAATCTAGCCATGGTTGGCATGAGTTTGATGATGAAAGGAGGATGGTCTTCATCTCTCATCAATGTTTGAAAATGAATCACACGCCCTTCCATTGCACCTTAGAATGTATGATCGTGTTCTCATCACATTGCTAGATTTGATTTCATCCTTTATTAACAATGAGATTGATTTGAGATGTTCAAACTTTAAATGAAAAACTAAAATCAATAATGCATTCACTGCTAGCTAAATCAACATCATTGGGATATCTTAAATAACCAATCCCATGTTGTTGAGCATAAAGCATAGATTTTGGCATTGACTTTGTAAATTAGTTTAATTAAGATCTTAAATAGGATTAATTGAGTAAGACTATAAAAAATCATAACTCATTAAAGGAAAATCCTCTATAATCAATAAATAAAGAAGAATCAAGAAAAAAAATAAAAGACTCAGTTTTTGATTATTAGATAGAGAGTAATTAGGCTTTAATTAAAATATTTAATTTTGAAATTAATCTTAAATTATTTACCTAAATGACTTAAATTTTTTATAAAACATTTCCAATAATGTTCTTTGTACCCCATAATTATTTCATTTCGTTTGGAAGAGTAGATTAGGAGTTGTGTATTTCATTTCTTTCTTATGATTCAAAAATTATAAAAAACCTTAAATGGGTATTTTGGTTTAAGCACACTTACTTTACATGAAAACACTTAAGAAAATTTATTAGAGCCTTTGGTTCAAATAAAATTCAAAATCTTTACTAATTGTATTAATTAATCATTAATTATTCATTAAGTGGCCCATAATATAGAAAACTCATTAGTATTTGCAAAAATTTCTATGAATTGTTTATAACTACTCTTTGTGCTCAACTAATATAGGGGTTTTCAAAGAAACCAAAAGCCCCAAATGATTTTGGGTATTTTGAGTGTAATTATTGATTTGATGTTCTTCCTTTTTTTAATTAATCATAAAATATAAGCTCAAATGTGTTGAAATTTATAGGGTTTATTTTATCCATTATTATGTAACTTTAAGACTTTTCTTAAATTTCATGATTGGTTGAATTTTGAGTGTATTTGGGCTTAATTTCATTAAACAATTATTAAAGATTGATGAATCCCAAAATTCATGTTTTAGGTCTTTAAATCATTTAATGAACAAATAAAGTCATTAGATATTTATTGGTTAATTTTTTCCTCCACTAATAGCATTTATTTACTATGATGATAATTTTTGTAAATGCCCTTTAATTGAACTTAAATTGATTTATGATCATAGGTTCAACTTTAGGATTAATGAGTTAAAGGGAATCTCTTTATGACACCTAGATAGCCTCACATTAATTTGTGTGTGTATGCTTGATCAATATGATGAATGTCCATAATTTAAATGTTGTTTTATAAATAAATAAGAGTATTCATTTTCAAAGTATAACTTCATTGTGTGTACATTTATATTTGTGTTGTATTCATTATTTCAAGATATTATCACTATTAAATTTTTACATTAGTTTAGATACATGAGGAAAGGTGACAAATTTTTATCAGGTGTATATTAAATGGAATTATCAAGTATATAGTCTGATAACCCAAGATCATCGGGTTACTAATTAGAATGACATTTTTTACTTTACATCTTTGATCTAACAAGGACACATACTTGTAAAGTGTAGAAAAAAAAAGCACAAGTAGATTTAGATTAATTTTAAGTGGTTATCAATATAATATTTCAAAATTGAATTTTGTTTTTATATTATATAAATCTAGATTATTATGGAGAAGTAATAATTTTACTCTGTGAAAGAATAATATATATGTATGAAGGTATATCTGCACACATAACCATTAGGTATACATTTTGTAAACCCAACATCATAGGGTTACTGGTCTAAAGAAGGTTTTACATGCATATATATATATATATATATATATATATATATATATATATATATATAATCTTTATAACACAAAATCTTTATATATATTATCTAAATTTTTAAATATTTATAACACTAAATCTAAGCATGTATATACATGTGCATCTGAATTTTCATCTCCTAAGTTATTGAATTGTCATGGAAATAACTCTCATATTAAATAGAGGTACTTTTATTAAATCATTAAAATAATAGAATATTTAAAAAAATAGTTTCCAAATAAAATAGCTTGTTGAATGTCACAAAAAATTCTTAACTTATTCTCCTAAGATTAAGGTTTGCTTCATATTTGATTCCAACTTTGGTTTAAATTAAAATTCAACACTTCACCAAATCAATTTAATTCAACACTTTGGTTTAAATTAACCTAAGTTGGCCTAACTGGGCCAAAAGGTACTAAACTCAAAATTGACCCAAACCACTTGAAAATAATCCTGCTTAGACCATTATAAACATCATTTGAACTTAATTGAATAACTTGGCCAATTGGCTTGCATAGCCTAAGTCAGCCCAATTGAAATCCTATAGAGCCGAAGTCAAATTCAACCTAATCCAAACAAAATTAGATTAATCCAAAACCCAATAATCACTACGAATACATAATTAGACATATCCCATGACTAGATGTAGCCTAATTTGGCCAATTTGTTCACTTAATCTAATTAGGCTTAAGTGAACCACATTAAACTAAAATTTAGTTTAACCTAATTTTGATAAAATCAACCATTCCAAAACATCCTAAAGTGATTATTGAACATAACCCAACTCTCAATTGGGCCTAACTTGGCTAATTTGTCCAATTGACCTAACTTAGCCAATTTCAAACCACTTTAAACCAAAACTTAATTAAACCCAAATTAAACTAAGCAACTACCCTGCAATAAATCTCAAATTGATCAATGATTATTATTCAATAATCAATTGAATCCAACTTGGCCAATTGACCAAACCTAACCCAAATGGCCTAGATCAAACAAAATGAACCCATATGAATTAAATTGCAACCAAATTGAATCAAAATAATCACTCAAACATGTTTCAAATCATCATTTGAGCAATAACCACTTGCACTTGGGCCTAATTTGGTCAATTTGACAACTTAATAAAATTAGATTCAAATTGACCTATATGTATCCAATTATGCTAACCCAATTAAACTAGATCTAAACCTAACCAAATTTGGAATGACTCATCCTTGGACCCATCCATACATACCCAACTAGATTTAACATAAGGTGAAGCTAGTTATGGCTAAACTAAGTGAACCTAGTCTCCCATATAAGATAAAATCCCAAAATGGAAATGTCCAACTCCTCCATTTGGCCAAGGAAACACCCTTAGCATGCCCTTTGGTCGCCTCAGCTAGCCAAGCCTAACCCAAGATTATTTGGTCTAACCATTGACCAAGGTGACATCACCTTCACCTTAGACAACCTTTGCTTCACCAACCATGGGTTGTCCTCTTCATCTCAAATATAAATTTTTCTAACCACTCAAACACCTCCTTTTTAATAGTCCCATCCCATTTCTAGCCGTCCTCATTACCTAATTGGTTATCCAAAATTGAATCAACCTAAATGGGTGGTTCACATGGGGAGGGGGATAAACCCCATCCTAAGCCACCAAACTAAAAGGCAACCTCACACCACTCTTGGAATAAGTCCCTAAGCTTCTTAGAACCCATCATATATGCTATTACTTGTGACATCAACCTACCTTAAATCCAATCGTCCCAACTATGCACTCACACAAAAATTTCTTTAAGCTATAATAAACTCTCCCCACACCATCCTCATACTCACCTAAGCTCAAATGAATTGAGAAGAGTCAATCAATTCAAGAACATGAAATGGGTGCTAGACCAAACTTTGTTGAGGTATAGTGGTGCTTAATTTGAAGATTGATTGGAGAGGAGGAAACTGAGGACTTCAATAGCCTCTTCAAGGTGAAGCTATCTTAGTCATCGGTGCACCGGATATAGAGTTCAGTGAGGCATACTTTTGTAACTATCAAGAAGCCCTCTAGGTGTTGGTGTTTTGTTAAGGTGAATCACATCTATCCCGATGACTAGAAGTACTAGGGCAAGGCTTCAAAAACCTAGCTACTCGCTATCCCAGAGCTGACTATGTTAGCCTACTTTAACAACTTTGAGAGTGTCCAATGGAAGTGGGTGTTATACCAAACTTTTGTGAGGTGTGATGGTGCTCAATTTTATGATTGATTGATGAGGAGGCAACCGAGGACTTCAATAGCCTCTTCAAGGTGAAACATTTTCAGTCATCGGTGCACCATGTATAGAGTCTAACGAGGTATACTTCTAAAACTGTAGAGATGCCTTCTAAATATTTGTGTTTGCTAGGTGAAATCACATCTATCTCGATGACCAGAAATATCGGGGCAAGGCTTCAAAAACTTGGCTACTCGTTATCCAAATGATGACTATGTGTAGCCTGCTCTAGTGACCCCTCTTAGAGTGTCCATGGTAGAGCTTATAGAGGCAAGTCTGAATAAAAATTACTTCAAGTTATTGCCATCCATGAAGGCTATTTTAGTACATGATTGATCAAGTTATTGTGCTTATCACCATGTTCACGAAAATGACACCGAAGAGTGTCACCATTTGAAGAGTCTAGTGGATGAGTTGATAAAAGCATGAAAGCTCAAGGAGTTCATCATGAAAATAGAGAAAGAGGCTGTCAAAACTTCTAATGAGCCTATACCCACACACACTTTCCATAATGCAGGAGTCATACTTGCCATCTTTGGGGGCAATGGTGAATCCTCTAAGAAGGTGAGCATGAATAGGTTACAATTTATAGAAGTGAGCTTAACAACCATGATGTGAACACCCACTACTACCATCATCCTAGTAAATTTTTTAGAAAGGGATATACACATTATTGGGAAACTCTATAATGATGTAATTGTCGTGATGGATCTGATCACTAACTATATGGTAGGGAGCATCTCTATTTATATGAGGTGTTCAGTTAATATCATTTTTAGATCCTTCTTTGATAAATTGGGCCAAGCAAACTCTAACCTCATCCACATTGGAGGACCACTATATAGTTTCTCTAGAGAGTGCATAAAACTAAAGAAAATGATCACTCTATGGGAGGAAGGCAAGAAGTAATTCATGGCCATGGTTAACTTCATTGTAGTGGAGTCCCTTGCTTCCTACAATGCTATCTTTAGTGGGCCTCCGCTCAACACATTTAGATTAGTGGTATCAATGTATCATGTAGTCATTAAATTCCCAAGTGGATGAGAATATATTACTAGCAGAAGGAACTTCAACCAATATTGTGCACATTACTTGAAGGTTGTTGGCAGGTTGGGTAAGAAAGATGAAGTGTTTTGGCTATATATAATACGATCAAGGATCGATGCCCTCAAGGAGATAGAAGAAATTTCAATCACATAAGGTAATGGGCATGCACTAAGGATTAGCTTAGCTTTCTATCCTGAGCATAAAGAAACCCTCATTCGAACACTGATGGAAAATATAAATGTATTCACTTAGACAACCATGAAGATGCCATGCATTAAAGTCAATATTGCTTTGCCATTTCTTGAATGTTCACATAGATGTGAAACTAGTCAAGTAAAAAAATGTGGAAAATGGTAGCCATATTTGTCAAGCCTATCAAGGATGATGTCTCCAAACAACGTGAAGCTAATTTCATTAAAAGTTAAATGCACTGAGTGGTTGTCCAACATAGTGTTGGTATTGAAATTAGGTAGTAAGTGGAGGATGTTCATTGAGTTAACTAACTTAAACTCAGCATGTCCAAAAGATGAGTATCTACTCCTATGAATAGATGACCTTTTGTACTCGACGGTTGGATTCTCATTAATCAATTTTCTTGATTCCTTTTTATGATATCATTAAATTCAAATGCACCATACAAACTCTGAGAAATTGACTTTTATTATTGCTAAAGAACTATATTACTATAGAGTCATGCTCTTTGATCTCAAGAATGTAAGCAAAACTTATTAGAGACTTGTAGTTAGATCAAAGTGCAGACGGGGAGAAACATAGAAGTTTATGTTGACGTGTACTCATTAAGAGCAAATCATTGATGCAACATATTTGAGACCTCAAAAAGATGTTCACCACACTTAAGATGTACAACATGCACCTTAACCATTTGAAGTGTGTCCTTGGTATAGGTGCAAGAAAGATTTTGGGGTTCCTTATTACCTTGAAGGAATAAAGGTAAAACCAAATAAGGTAAAAGCTATACTTTACATGCCCTCACCTAGAAACATGAAAGAGGTGTAGTAACTTACCAGATGAGTAGCAGGGCTAAATAGGTTTATCACGAAAGCTAGGGAATGATGCTCACCATTTTTCAAAGTTCTTGGAAGAGCAAAGATGTTCAAGTGGACCCCATAATGTGAAAATGATTTTAATGATTTGAAGACTCTACTTAAATCTTTTTTATTATAGATCCCAAAAGAGGGAAATTTTCTATTGCTACTCTTAGGAGTGGGAGGAGACTCAATCACCAATCCTAATCAGAGAGGAATGTGGTAAACAAATCTCTATGTGGTGTTGAGTTGAACTACTTGCTCTTAGAGAATCTAGCACTCAAATTAATTACTTAGACCAAGCGACTATGACCTTATTTTCAAGCATACTCCATATAAGTAATCATTGATAATCCACATAAGTTTATACTCACCAAGTCTAATCATTTGAGAAGATTGCCCAAGTGGACTATAGAACTAAGTGCATTCGACATGTTCAACTCACCTCGAACCACAATCAAAGCTCAAGCACTCACGAATTTCTTGGAAAACTTCAGCAACTCATAGGATATTCTTGTCAATCTAGAGCCTTTGTGGGGATTATATGTTGATGGATGAACCAACCATGGGAGCAAGTATTATATTGAAGAGTCCTGCAGGGATCACCACCATAAAATCAGTTAAATTTGATTTCAAAGTGACAAACAATAAAGCTGAACATGTTGCTTTACTCACCAAGTTGAGATTTGCTAGAGGGCTTGGAGCCACACATGTGGTAGCCTACTCTAACTTACAACTCTTGGAAATACAAGTGAATGGAGAGTATGAAGTTCAAGATAAGTCTTTGATGAAATATTTACTTAAAGTGAAAGCAAAAATGGGGCAGCTAGAATAATTCAATATCTAGCAAATTCTTAGAGAAGAGAACCATTTCATTAACTTATTATCCAGAGCTTGCAAACTCGAGGAGTTCACAGTAATCCAACTCACCCAGCCAAGTACCTACAAAGAAGAGCAGATTTAGATGGATCATGAATACTCACCAACCTGGGTCGACCCATGAAGAACTGCTTATAGACTAAGAAAATTAGAGAAATGATAATGGACTTGAAGAGGTTCAAGATCAGAGTAGCACAATATATGTTGATAGGTGGAGAACTATTCTAAAGTCAGTGACCTCACTCAACCTTCAATGTGTGAAAGAGGTGGAATAAAAGAAAGTTTTGGAGGAAATCCATTTTAGCGAGGTAGCAGTCACTCAAGAAGAAGGACTCTCTCGAACAGGATTTTAAGGTAAGAATACATATGGTTCACACTAAGAAATGATGTAGAAAAATTTGTGAGAAGATGCATACAATGAAAGAAATTTATAGCGCTCTAGTAGTAACAATCATAATCTTTGCAACCCATCACTAGTCTTTGGCCATTTGCTATTTGTGGTAAGGCCTGATAGGTCCATTGTAGATAGGCAGTGGGCAAAAGAAGTTCATCTTAGTCATGATTGACTATTTCAACATGTGGATATAAGCTAAGCCACTCACAAAAATCACCTCTCATGAAATAAAAAACTTTATATGGACTGATATTATTTATAGGTAAGGGTTGCCACTAGCTGTCATCATTAATAATGGGTCTTAATTCATTGAGATAAAAGAATTCTACCAATCTCAAGAAATTATACTAAAATTTACATCAGTATATCTTTTGCAAAGTAATGGATAAGTGGAAGCAACTAACAAGAAGATACTCAACTTTCTCAAGAAAAATGTCGAAGGGCAAAAGTTAAGTGGGTAAACACACTACTCATAGTACTCTAGGAGATCAAGACAACTCTCACCACTAGCACTTGACACCCTCCCTTTACATTGTTGCATAGTACATAAGACATTTTACTAGTTGAGTATGAAGTCCAATGTCAGAGAGTTTTAACGATGGAAATAATGGTAGATGAAGATGGTGAGTGGATACAAGAGAACTCAAAGGCTTTAGGAGACACACTTGACATGCTCAAAGAACTCAAGATCAAGGCATCATTAAGGCAAGAGATAACAAAAAGGGGGATGCCTAATTAGTACAACCCCTATGTGAAAGAGAAACATTCCAAAAGCAAGGATTACATGGTCAAGAAAGTTGATGCCACTACTTTATAAAATATTTTGGCAAACTCACCCATAATTGAGACAAACCCTTCATAATCAAAGAGTATGTTGGCCCTTTCACAAATTGATTATAATCTCATTATGGTGAAGACATATTGATAGCATGGAATGCCCAAGAACTGAAGAAGTTTTATCCTTAAGAGAAATTTTTATTATTTGTACTCATTTTATTAATTGCAAGTATCAAACATCTTTCCATTTTTAATAATAAAATTTTATATATTTTGCTCCTTACATGAGTTCACTGGCATGATAATAATAGCTTCCAAAGGAGCTCACTAGAATGATGAAAGGTGAAACTTATGCTCGGGGAGCTGCACGATGATTTAGAATACTTGGCCCAAGGAAAGGTCCCACTCGACAAGTGCTAAAAGACCAAATAAGAGATCCAAGTAATTTGCACCACTATTGGCCCGAGAAAAATTGGTGTTGAGAAAAGAAAACCCTTAATACTTCGAGAGCTATGTGATGACTTAGGATACTTGGTGTTCCATTTTTTACCTAAAAAATAGTCTCACTCAGCGAGTGGAGAAAGCCCGAGTAAGAGACACAAATACTTGGCAAGCCATTCTTGGCCCAAGAAGACTAGGCTAACAATCTATCTTCGAAACTTAGTGTAAGACTGACACCTCATGAGGTTGGTTCTTAAACTAAATGGCACTAACACTTTATGTAGTTGGTGACTATAGTGTAAGATCGACACCTCATGAGGTTAACAACTAAATTAGAAAAGATTAACCCTCCATGAGGTTGGTGACTACAGTGTAAGACCGACACCTGTAAGGTTGGTGATTAAACTTAAAACACAAATACTCCATGTGATATGAGGCTATTGTGTAGGACATACACTCGTGAGAATGGTGATGAAGAAAAGACCAATTTTTCTAATCAATAAGTTGAGGCTAACCTATAAAATGGGGTGACTTACGTAGAATGTAACTACATGAAGCCTTTTAAGCAAAGTAGAGTTACTCATATATCTATAAGCATGTATCAATATAATGAGTGCACATAAAATTATTATATTAATGCAACCATTTAGGGAAGTGTTTTCTATCAATTAATTATCAAAGTATTACAAGTCATGGGTTGATTCATTCAAATAAATGAGCATCAAACTATCAAGTCTTCACAGGATAGTTTTAGGCTCGAATATTGATGAACGAATATTTATCCAACAAGTAGACATGAACTCACTATGCTAAAGAGACTACCTAGGGATTAGTCTAATATTCAATGATCTAGATATTTTAAATTATAAATAGAGCTATTCACATAATGACCAGTGAGTATCAGCTCATTCATTCAAAAATACTCGGCAAAGATATGAATTAAGTCACTATTTAGATAAGTATACTCTATTAGAAATGCTTTTATAATTTTAATTTTATATAATGTATTTTATAGTTTTGGGAGTAGGAAACATGCATCATACTTGTCCGGAGAAAAGAATTACAAAATTGGATGAAGAAAGAATATATTAGCTTGAACTATTCTCGTCATTGTCTTCCGAGTTCAAAAGCATGAACACATTCAAGAAATCTAAGAACTTAGTGTCATGGTGACCATGCTTCACCAAATTCACGATAATAAAGTTGGTGCCATCTATGAACTTTTGTTGTAGGATCTCTTGGTATTTGTTAAAATCAGGAAATCCAACAAACTCAACTTCTCTCTTATGAAACTTATCAATCTAACAAGTGAACTCTTTTTCCAATTCTCTCTTCACCTCTATGAGGCAAGTATGCTCCATGTCCTCTCTTTCTCTTTTTTTTAGAGAGCCATCTCGGCCTGAAGATCCTTATGCTGGGCTTTGAGAGTTGTCAATTTCTTCTTGTATACTCTAATTGGGTTCTACTTGTGAAGGTATTTTTTCATTCTCATGAAACTTGTGGCACACCCCCTAAGTAAACTACCATGCTACCATCTAAGTAATTATCAGAGCATGTAGAAGATGAGCATTCAATAGATTTTATAAAAGCTTATCGAGATTATGAGAGAGGATGGAAGAGCCCAACTTGTAGGCTTCATGGGAGGGATCACGTAGGCTTAGGGAGAAGTTATTCTCCAAGCCTTCTTCCAGCTCTTCCTACCTAACTAACTTGCTACTCTATTGGCAACTATAAAATGTCAACCTCATTGATCGCTTATAGACATTTTAAGTGTAGCACTCAGCTTAGCCTCGTCAACAAGCTCAATGAGAGGTACACTTAGCTCCCCCTCCTCTTCCTCATCACTGGCATCCAAAGAGGTCAGTTTCATGTTGCTGGCCTCTCACTCACCAATCTCGCACTCACCTTCCTTAAGGAATTGGAAGACTTCAAAGCTAAGATTAGGGACAGCAGGAGTTACCTCTCCTAGAACACACAAAAAAAAAAAAGAAGAATAAGCCTCTAAAGGTATTAAGGGATTAGGGAATAGAAGCAAAAGGGAATTTACCATGGATGGTTGAAACCAGGCCAATGTGACGGTAGAGGGAGATGTTCAAGCTAACCCTACAACTTCTCCATCACCTCCACCTCCTATATGCTTGGCTTACTGAGCTTGGTGACCAATCTTGGCTGGTAAGGAAGGGGAATAATCAACACTGGCCACTCAGTTGTGCTCTTCACAAACAAAAGTTGTTGGCACCACTTCTATACTTTATTTTAAAGACTATGTATTTTCAATAGACTCATCAAAATTGCATGATCCCATCCTAGTATCCATTCACCAAGAATGTGCAGTAGAAGAGATTCATGCTCAACAAAATGCTTTCTTTCCATTGGCACAAGATGAAGGTTATGATGCTCACAACTGTTGACCTCACTTTTAGAGTGAGGATTTACTCATCCTATCTTAGACCTAGGAATCTTTTAGACAATTGAACCCCCTAGTCATAGGACACTTCTAGTGGTTAGGTGAACACTAAACATAGGCCTAGTGACTTAGGAAGGTATGCCATAGGCTTAGGATATGCATTAAGGATTAAGGGAACCTACCTATCCTATAACCTAAATGAAGCCTCAAACCAATCCAATTAAAACCCAATTGAATCTCCTTTCTTATCAATGCTCCAAGCCAAAATGATTTGACCTCAAACCTATCCTAATCTTATGGTTCAATCCTATGGACCTAACCCAAATTTGTTAACCAAACCAAACCCAATTGATCTTCACAAAAGCACTCAAACCTTTCAAATCATCATTCTAAACTCTTCCAAAACCACCAATCAAACCAATTAACCCAAGCTAGCCCATTTGAACCCAAAATGTCCAAATGAGCCATTTTCCAATTAAATCCAAATCAATTGCAATCAAAGCCATCAATCAATCCTAAATCAAACATCAAACTCAACTCAACCCAATTCAACCAAAACTGACTCAATTGACCCATTGGGTTCACTTAACCCAAAGTGACCAAAAGGACAAAAATGAACCAAACTCTAATCCAATCCAAATTGGATTGAACCAACCCATTCAAAACCTTCTACAATAATTGTTGATCATCCTTGATTGATCAATGACAATCTATTGGGTCAAGTCAAGCTAATTTGATCACTTAACTCAAGTTGACTCAATTAGCCTACATGAACCAAATTGAATCAAACTTGATTCCAAACAAATTAATTGAATCCAATGATTTTGACCCACCATAAATTAACCCTTGAACATGAATCGACAATCAAGTGAGCCAAAGTAAGTGCAATTGACCTTTGACTCGAGTTGATCCAATTTAACCTAAAAAACAAAATTAGGCCACATCAAATCTTAATCCAAATTGATTGAAACTAATGACTCAAATCCATCATTAAGTAATTTTTGAACATGATCAAAGCCTCCAATGAACCCAATTTGGCCAAGTCAACCCAATTAACCCTTTATCCCAAATTGACCTAAAGTGTCAAATTGGTCTAAATCATTCCTAAATAAAAATTAATTGAAATCAATAGCTACAATCATCTTCAAATCACTAATTGAACCTAAACCAACACCTAACCCATGCCAATTTGATCAATTTGATCAAATTGGTCCACATAGCCCATTTGACCCATATGAACCCATATGAGCCAAGTTAAAATCCACTTCTAACAAAATCAAGCCAATTGATTCTAAACATCTCAAATCATCATTTGAACTTAAGCTAACCCTTGGTTTAACCCATTTTGACCAATTGGTCAACATAACCCAACCTAGCCTAATTTGACCTACGTGGGTCAAATTGAGCCAAACCCAATCAAACTTTGCATGACCCATCCTTGGGTCTCCATCGGTCAGCCCAAATCAAACCCAACCCATTTCAAACCTAAATTAGCCTAATACCCATTGGGTAAAGCTCTCCAAATGGGATAAAATCCACATTTGGGTGGTCTTACCTACCCCTTTGCACTTGGCAGCCCCCCTTAGCGTAGTTTGGACCTCTAACCTACTTGCTAACTTGACCCAATCCTTGTTGGTATGCCATGGGTCAAAGGGGGTTTATTAATCCTTCCACTCTTAGGGGCACACCTAGGAGAAGGAGGCAAGCCTTGGTAGCCTATTTCATGCTTCCCCCACTCAAACTGCTCCACCTCAGCCACCCACTGACATCCTAAGCCACCTGCACTAACTGGATGTCTGCCAAAGGTAGAGATCATCCCCACCATCTAATTTGAGGGGGAGGAGAGTATACTCTTCACCATCTCATTCTAACTCAGACCAAGGCATCCCAAGAATTAGAGTTAGTTGAGATGATCTTCCGAATGCATTTCCAAGTTCCCATGACCTCCCCATTATCGGTGATGTCAAACTTGAGTGAAACTGAGGCCCATCTCCATCCAACCTCACTTAAACTCCACCAATTGCAAAATAACTTCACCCACACCTTATTAAAGCTCTAATGATCAAGAAAAATTGATTCCAAATCAATTTGAGCACTACAGACCACTGTTAGACCAACTCCAATGATAATTCCAGTAGCATTTGGTCCATAGAGCCACTGGCGAGGAGGCAATGCACGAGCTTCTCAGAAAGCTTCATCTCTTCAAGATGAAGCTACCTCATTTGATGGACCAATGGTCTTGATCTCCAATGAGGTAAATTCTAACTAATGAAAGAAAATCCAACAGGAATTGTTCTTTTGTGAAGAATATTGTGTTCTTGTGCATTTCCAACCATAGGATCCCTGTAGATCTTCCCCTTGAATCTTTTGGAGTTGATCCCAATGCTTAATGAGCTATAGTGAGCTCGAGTGGAGGAGGGAGAATAGTGTTCATCTTCCATTTTTTAGGGGATGAAGGATCATCTGCCATCCATTCTGTGATTAGAATAGACGATCATGATTTAATCGGCTAGACATTTGAATTAATTCCCTTAAGAACTGTGGGATTAATCCCAACCATCCGATCTAAGATTAGTTGGTAAGGATGAAAGCACGTTCATCATTCCGCTGACTCAACATGACGTATCAGATCATTTAAGTGGCTAATCTTGAAATGCCATGTGAAGAGCACCGCCACGTCAGCTCCAGCGTGGCGTCGACAGGATTAAAATATGTTTAATTGCTCTGAAAATTTATAAAATTATAACCAATTATAGAAAAATCAAAAAAATACAATAAAAAACTTTTTTAGAAAGGGTAAATAGAGGAGCTTTTAATTAAAATAATTTCATTAAGTTTTGAACAATGAATAGAGCTTAATTAGGGTTCGAATGTTTCCTTAATTTGCTTAATGATGCCATAATTAGTCAATTAATCCCAAATTTGACATGTTGATGTAATGGGATGACCTCTGCCTCCCATAATTTTTATGGGATTTATTGGTTAGGTAATTAGGAGAATTTAAAATTCAAACCTTAATTACCTTCTTAAGTGATTTAATGATTATTGAAAATCCTAAATAGTAAAAATTGATTAATTAAACTTCATTAATAACTGATTAATAATAAAATGATGAGGGAGAATGACTAAGACCTCTTTCCTAATTACTTTCCTAAATTCATTTCGTTAAAGAGGCTTAATTAATTCAATATTTAATTAATAAAATCAATTAACTAATTAATGATGAAATCCAATTAAATTAAAATGGTAATTAGATCAGATAATTAACATTCAATTCATGGGTTCCTCTTTATGTGTTCAATAATATAAAAACCTTTAAAGAAATTGTGATTAACTCATGGGTGTGGTAAAATCATAAAAGTACTTAATTAGATTCTTTAATCTAATTAACACTTAAGCATTAGCCTATTGCATTAGTTCCTTTAAAAGAACTGCAATTTTAATTTACCATTTGCATATCATTTGAGGCTCATGAAAAAGTGGTTAAGTGAATTAACGAAGCATAAGAAAGGGCAATTAAATGGATTGCTCAATGATTCCAACTTAATTAATTCATAATATTAATCTAATAATATCTATTTAAATACACTAAATTGTCAACATGGGATAAGATAAATACAACAAATGTTTCCTCCTCTTTAAGTCTAATTGAAATTCAAATTTAATAAGAAGCTTTGGTTTCCTTTAAATGATTTTATTTAATGTGTTTGTACTTAGGAATTAATGTAGTTGAATGAATTATGTGCTTGCTTATCTTTAATCATTCCATTTCAATCACTATAAATGTTGTATGTCATGTGGTATCATGCATTCATGATTCCAAAATCAAATAATCAAAAGAAATTTATTTATGCAAAATTGCATGTGTTGGCTTAATATTATTATATGTATGGCTATTATTACTAATAAATTTCAAAATTATTTTTTATTATTTTTTAAAAATTATGTGTTAACAATGAGAAGTTAGTGTGATATTAGCTATGAATATATATATATATATATATATGAATTTTATGTGTTTATAGCTTAAGCATGTTGAGGTGTTGCTTTCTTTCTTATATTCATGTAAGGGTTTACATTTGTTTGAATGATAATAAATATATAGTATGGACATCTTGGGAATACGAGGATATAAGTAGCCCCATGAAGGTCATTTGATTATCTCACTTTCCTAGTTTAAATAATGACACATACTTGCTTTCATCTTTTATGCATGTGTGTTTGTATTTGATTAAAGAAATGAAAGTCGCCTCTTCTACCCAAAATGTATGCAATCATAATCATTTAAGTATGCCAAAATATAGTGTATGTATAGGTATACTAAGTGTTAATTCATATGCATGTTATGGGTGATGAAGAGGAATGATGTAATATGTTATATGTGATGTTAATTCAACTGCATTAGACTTAAGATGAATTTCATGTTGAATAGGACTCTTTAAATTAACCCAAACTTAGGATTAATAAACTATTCACTTAAAAAACTAAATGATAAAAATATGCTTTTAGAAAACAACTTAAGGTAGGGATGAAGAAGTTTAAGTCTTCTTCTTCTCTTTACAATATTTAGATGCTAAGTGTACGTCAAATGAAACAAATATAATACAAATTAAAATTTGCAAATCTCTAAAATAGCTTAAATTGAAACTACCTATCATGTTAAATTTAATAATCAAAAACTTTAGGCAATCATAACTCAAAAGCCTAGCTAAGACATACCACATTAAGCCTAAGCACACACATTAGAATGCTGAGTCACCACTTCTAGCTTTAGGTTAGGATGGTGCATGTTATGATGATATGTTTTATTTTGTGATGTAATATTTTAGACTGGATGTTAGGTTTGTGGAGTGTAGATTGGATGTTAGGTCGTTGAGATCCTAATATTATTTTTTGCAGGTGATTATATTTAGTGGGCTACTGAAAATAAATATAAATGTTTTGCTTGTAGGTTGCTTATGCCTAGCTTGGATGTTATGTTTTGCTTAAAACTCCTATTGACTCCCCCAATTGGAAAAAATAAATCAACAAAAAAACCAAACATCAAATAAAAATTTTTTGGAACCTCTTACTAGTAGCTTGGTAAAGTAGGGTTCATCCAATATTCAACAACATACCAATAAAGTCTAAAACAAAAGCTAAAGAATCTTCTTCAACAATTTCAAAATCTCTTTAAACAAAATCAATGAACCCCATTTAACATAATCAAATTTGTTAAATGAGGGTTCTCATTCAAAACCAAAATCAAAATCAAAGAAACAACAACAACCACACAAAAGAAATCCCTTCTTCAAAAATTTCAATGTCTCTTCAAACAAAATTACCCCATTCAACATAATCAAATTTTTTGAATGAGGGTTCCAACTCAAAATCAAAAGGCCAAAATCCAACAATAACCCAAAGAAAAAATCTATTCTCTAAAATCACCAAACCTCTCCAACATGCAATTAAACCCTATTTAGCATAATGAAATTTGTTGAATGAGGGTTCTAATTCAAAAATAAAAATCAACAATTCAAGTGAACAAGAATAAAGAAAATTCTAATCCTATTCTCTTTTAATAGTCCAATAGAGATCTAGCTCCATCTATTTATTCTTCTTTTAGTAAGTCTTCCCTCATGTTCTCTAGCAAGCTGATTTCCTCATTTTTTTGGTGTGGATTTGGCCCTTGATCATTTCATACTCACCACTGCCCCCATCATCAAGTTTGGGCTTCGCTTTGTGCATTTCAAAGGCACAAGTGAGGGACCTGCCCTCACCACCGTCAGTAGAGAGGAGGTGCCAGACAAGAACCACTCCTACAGTTTGACCTCCATTCTAACTCGTGTTTCCCTCACTGAAGAGGAGTGTTGTTGATGTTCCCTTACCAGTGTTGCCAGTTTAGCCAGTAGTGACCCCCGCAATTTTATTATGGGCTAATACCACCTCTATAGTTACCCCCGCCCTGAAGGGAAAGGCTATCTTAGCTAATGAGAAAGTTTCCCCCACATTTATGGTCGGTTCTAGTTCCCATTCTACTCCACTCACCAAAGCCTAATGCTGTAATAAAAATCACAAGATAAAAAGACATTACGAGCATGCGACAAAGGAGGTAGAGGAAGCCTCCTATGTTGCTGAGGAGGGTTCCCCTCATGAGACCTCTCCCCTTTTAGGCGGTAGTAGGTTTCACCCCCTCTTAGCTTTAGATGGAGAGAAGGACTATAGAAAGATAGCTGCATTACCCCCACCATCTGTAAAGTAAGAGACACCAGCTAGGGAGAGGAGGAGACCCTATGTTGGTCTACAGTCCATGCTCGAAGATTTGTAGAGCCCACATATGCTCTGAGTCTACTACAATGCATGATCTGAGAAGACTGATCCCTAGAAGCATTAGAGATCAAATTCACAAAGAAAAGGCCACTGAGGCCAAGATAGTTACCCAAGTGGTAAGAGAGAGAGGAGGAGGTTTACCAGGAAGTTGGCGAACTCCTCTTTGATTGATCATTCAATCGGCATGCTGACAGAGATGATCATTCTGATAGAATTGTCCTTACTGGTTCCAATAGTCAATGGAGGAGACCTCTGATGGAGAGGCAGCCAGTGTCATGCCATTACACCACTCCACTTGCTAAACATGTTAACCAATTTAGGTCCTACCACTCCCCAGCAAGTGCCATAAGCCCCAATCTGGAGAGAGAGAGAGAGAGAGCTTTCACCCTTGGTGATTTGGACCCAAGGACCTTACTTCATCTACTCCACCCATTTGAGGTAAGGCCGAGCTCCCCTGCTCGACCTTCCATCCCAACATTGGTGAAGGAGTGGGGGCCCAAGAGTGTCATGGTCCCTCCACCACTGCAGTAGTTGGAGGATGATAAGGCAGGGGTACCGAGGTGACCCCTATGGCAGTTGAGTCAGTTAGGGAGAGTACTCCACTTATCCAGAGTATTCAGTGCATAGCTTCTTCAGGGCTCAGTCTATTAGTCAATCATCATTTAGCTTATGTGCCAGTAGCATCGGATCATGTAGATGACAAATCTTTTGATGATATTATAGAGGATTATGATGCCGCAGTGAGGTAGATAGTCGGGGATGATTAGTCTGACCAAGAGGAGGGTAGGGTAGACTTTGTGCTGATGAGGATGACATGCTAGATGACTTAAAAAAAATTCCACATGGTCGATACCCGAGGATCTTGCACATAGAGAAACTTAGCCAGGAAGGCATTGTAGTTGAGGAGGGTTAGGCACCAGACTCAACTCAATGCCTCCTCCAATAAATCAAGCAGAAAGATGATGAGATCAACAAAATGGAGAGAAGTGTAGATGAGTTGATGATAGTGGTCCTAGCCTTGCAACCAAGCCCCAATTTCACAACCTTCCACCATGGAGGCTAATCATCTTGAGTTAATGCAAACTCTAGATCATCCCATGAGTTCTCCTATGGATGAGGATGATGATAGCTTTAAAGAAAAGGACATTGGCACAAACCCAAGGGAGCTCATTTGGTTCAAAGGGTGGAACCTACCCAGTGGAATTTAATGTAGTTCAATACCCCAAGGGTTTTGTGCCACCATCCTTTAAAATCTTTGATGGCAGTGGGAACTAAGGAAGCACATAGTGCATTTTAGAGCCAGTTGTTGCAACATCGATGTTAGTTGTACTTCTCTTTTGACACTTTTTTAATAGCCAATTAGGGGTAGCTTTTGATTGGTACATCGAACTACCCAATGGTTTAGTGAAGTCCTTTACAGAGTTGGAGTATCTCTTCATCAAGAGATTCATTGATGCTCATCAAAGGGTAACTATAGGTGACCTCATTATGGAGAAGCAAAAACCAAATGAGTCCCTTGTTGATTCCATTCTTAGATGGCATAACTTGAGTATGAAATACAAATCACAGTTGCAAGAGCAGCATGCCATTGAGATTCTACTCAAGAATATCCATGGCCCAATCACCTTCATGCTTAAGGGCTTCATGATTAAGACATTTGAGAAGTTAATCAACAAGGAGGCTAACCTATAAGAGGAAGCCAAATAATTACCCTTTTTAGACCAGTCATCAAAGCCAAATCCTCAGAAGGTCTTTCAAAAAAAAGCTAGGGATTATAGTGGCAATTGATAAGGGGAAGCAGTTAGTGAGAGCAAAATTTTAGAGGCCCAAATTTTCATAGCCTAGACTACCGCCTCCTCTTCCACTACCTCGACTTCCATAATGACCCCCACCATAATAATAGCCTACTTAGCAACGGTACCATTATCCACCACTAGGCAGCTACTTTTGACCTACTCTTTTTGATAAACTTAATAAATCATACTCATTCAAGAGGGAGGTTGTGAAGAAGATCTTCAGGAACCTTTTGAAGAAGCCTAATTTTCAGCTATGTGAGCCTAGAAAGTCGGAGAAATTAAGATTGATGATCCTAACTACTACCCCTACCACTGCATGCTAGACCATATCTTACAAGATTATTTCACTTTTATGGATTGTCTTAAGTGTAGCTATAAGTTAGGAGCTATAATTATCCCTAAGGAATTTTAGCAGAATAACCATTTGAATCCATCGAAGTAATCCTTGGGAATACTTTCAAACCCTTTAAGATAAAAGAAGGTTGTGATATTTTTTTATCTCGAACCTCTAAGAAAACAATTTCTAAAATAAAAAAACATTCTCTATAGGTGTCTGACTCAGCTCAAACCTCTAACATCAAGGAAAGTTTGCTAGTTGTGAAGGACAACTCGGGGAAGATATAAACCCAACAATAGCAGAAAAAACTTCCTCTTTCCCTTGATAGAGTCATAGCACAACCACCATCAGAGTCTAGCACTCCTTCCATAGTTGTAGCTACTACCACCACCACTAGCTCCTCCCCCTCTAGCAGGAGCATTGTATCAGTGGATGATGTCACCAAGCCCCTCATTTCCCTTATTTTACTTGATTTTTATCATGTACCTCCCCCAAAATTAAAGAAATTAATGAAGAAGACTGAATCCACTTACATCTTTTCCACTTTTGATGATCTCAATAATTTTATTCTAACTGAAAGCTCTTCAAGTCAAAGCAATAATAACTTAAATAATTTTGAAATCCTAATGTGATTTAAAAATGGATTTTCCTTTTCTGAATCATCCGGGTTTACCTCTTTAGATTGACTTGGAGTCATCCGACTCTAAGGATCTTTTAGGAGAAGCTATAGGTATACCCAATGAACAGGTAGAACTTTCTACAAACTCCTCATTTCAAGAAATCACTAAAGTCAACCTCAGGTGGCAAAGTTCTACCTCTTAGAGTGGCACCTCAAGATAAGGGAAAACATATCATTGGTTCTAGTGAGCACATAACCTCTCCACAAGATGCTCCACCTATGGATACGCTTATGGAGGACTAGCCCAAAGTTGATTACAACATCCTCGCATATCTTAGAAAGTTGCCAGCTGAGTTACGCATATACAATTCCCTTATCTTATCCAAAGAGATGAGGGAATCAATAATCAAAGCTTTGCTTGATCCAAAAATATGCTTAACTCAGTTGACTGCTATTGGAGGGGAAACATGCTACTCAGAAGAGATTCTAAGAGTTACATTCACAGATAAAGACTTACTTCTAAGAATGACCTAGCACAACCGTCCCGTTTACATTGTAGTTGATGTTAGTAAATTTAGGCAATATAGAGTTCTAGTTGATCCGAGTGCATCAGTTAACATTATTAGTTTAAGAACCCTTGCCTACATGAGGATCGACATCTTTAAACTCCTAATAGAGAGGATGATGTTGAAAAGAGTTAATGAACAAGGTGAGAGGGCCTTAAGATCTAAAGTATTGCCTTTAGAGAATCATGATTGGAAAATTAAAGTTAGGTTTCACATAATAGACTCAGATACATCTTTCAATGCTTTGGTTGGGAGACCATGGATACATGAAAGGAACATGATTTCATCCTCTTTTATCAATGCATCAAATTCTTAAGAGGTGGAATTGAATACTGTGTCAAAAGAGATCTTAAACCCTTTGCAACATATGAGCTCAGGATTTATGAAGATGCAACCTACTATCTCCCTAAGAAATAAGATGTCATCTCTCATGACCTTAGTCAAAATGAAAAAAAGAAAAAAAGAAAAGAAAGAAAGAAAAGGGATCGAGAAGACAATAAGGAGGAAGTGGTGCCCAAAATTATATTCCACCCATAATTCGTCACTCCATTCGAACAAGTGGGGAGGATGACCCGACCTCCACTAGGACGAGGAAGAGGCAAGTCTAGAGGGGGTCCCCAAGGTGGAAGGCCTCCATACTTACCATCTACCAAGAGATTTGTTCCAGCTTCCAAAAGTACACCAGCTATCTACAAAGACATATAATATAGTTCAGAGGATAAGTCTTATTTAGTTAGTACACCAACCAACTCTTCTTGATAGTAGATCCCGTTGGAGGTGACACTCGAGCCAGACAATGATGAAGATTGGATTCCCAAGAAAAGCATAAGTGTATCCAAGTCTCTATTATGTAAAATTATTAAGCATTAGATGGAAACCCTAGCTTTGACCCCACTTTCCTCCCAAAAAGTTGAAAGTTTGGTAGTTAAGGGAGCCCCCAAAACATGTATAACCATAAAGATTCAAAGGTTCTATCTAAGAGCAGCATCATCATGTCAAGAAATCAATGTAGAACTTGATGATGATTCATATTTTGAATTAATAGACTTTTCTTTTGATTGGTATTCACCTTATGTTCATAATCTAGTAAAGAAAGGTTTAATTCTGCATACATCATCTAAGCACAAGTCAAAGTACTTCGAAGGCTATCGAACAACAAATGCAAGAACTCTCAATCAAGACTCGGACTAGACTTTGACACGGTAGGTTTGGTGGATGACATTGATTACTTCTTGGTCATCAGTAATCATTTGGAATATGATAGGTTCTTCTCAAATCACATTAACTCTTATGAAGATGTGTGTTTAGAAACTTCAAATGATCTAGATGATTTCCAAGTCAAAGATGCACCTCCAGAATTTGAAGAAGAGATCAAATCAATCATTAACGAACTCAAAGAAATCAACTTGGGGATTAAAGACAACCCACGCCCAATGTACAACAGTTCCTTGTTGAACAAAACTAAAACCAATGACTTAGTTAGGCTACTCACTGAGTTTAAGGACTTCTTTGCATGGAGTTATAAAGAAATGTCTAGATTGGCTCCTACATAGCGTTCATAGGCTAGCGATACAACCTAATGCTAACTCGCAAGCAAACTCCTAGATGCATTCAATTAGACATTGAACAACATGTCATTTCTGAAGTCAAGAAATTGATCGATATTGGTTTCATCTGGGAGGAGAAATACCCCACCAGGTTGGCTAGTATCATCCCAGTTAAGAAGAAGAATGACTAAATTTGCATATGCATTGATTTATGGGATCTTAACAAGGCATGTTGAAAAGATGAATTTCCACTACCAATACCATAATTGATGGTGGGCATTTCCTCATCTCATGCAGTCTTCTATTTCATGGATTATTTATCTGAATATAATCAAATAAAGATAGCACTTGAAAATGAAAGGAACACTACTTTCAGAACTCTAATCAAAATTTATTTTTATAAGGTCATGCATTTTGCCCTTAAAAATTTTAGTGCCATATAAGAGAAGGCAATGACTCGAATCTTCGACAAACTCATTCATCACCAAGTCAAATGCTACGTTGATGATCTCGTGGTCAAAAGTAAAGAAAGAAAGATCACCTCTTTGACTTGAGAGTAGTTTTCAAATGATTAAGACAATATAACCTCAAAATAAACCCTATAAGGTGTGCATTCAAAGTAACTTTAAATAAGTTTCTTGGGTTCATTGTCCAACAGTGCATAATCAAAATCAACCCATAAAAGATCAAAGCAATATTAGAAATGCTACCCTTAAAAGTCTAAATCAACTCATATAATTTCAAGGGCGGTTGGCGTATCTATGACACTTTATATACAACCTATAAAGTAGATGCCAACCATTCTCAGCACTGGTCAAGAAGGATGCCAAGTACAAGTGGGATGACCAATGCCAGCATGCCTTCGAAGAGCATCAAGTAGTACCTCATGACACCACCAATCTTAACTACTTCTATCCCAGGAAAGCCTCTAATAGTATACACTACTGCATTAGATGACTCACTTGGCACTTTGTTGGCTAAGCCAATGATGAGGGAAAAATAACACACTCTATAATCTTAGCCATCGTGTAATACCTGCTAAAGTAAATTATCCCTCCATTGAGAAGCATTGCCTAGGTTTAATCTTTGCATGTCAAAAGCTATGACACTATATGCTTTCTCATAAATTAAACTTGATTTTGAGAATCATTTCACTACAATATCTCATGCATAGTTGACGTTATCCAGATGGTTTGCATGATGTTCCATGATTTTATCGCAGTTTGATATCACTTTCGTACCCCTCTGTGCGATGAAAGGATAAGCTCTAGCAGATTTTTAGTAGCACACCCACTTTCTCAAATTCTCCGCTCAATGATGATCTCCCTGATGAACAAATCATGAACATATAGGAGATAAGCATTCATCACTGGGAGATGTATTTTGATGGTATGACACCCTCTCAAAGAGGAGAAGAACCACAATCGACTCTTCCATGAAAGGCAAAGGTAAGAATAGTTTTCCTAATGCTAGACCGTGATATGATGAGATTCTCATATCATCCATATGCTCTTTGCACCAACAAAGAAGCCAAATATGAGGCTCTAATTGCTGGTCTAGAGTTAGCCATCTTGCTAACCATCCAGAACATCAATGTTTTTAGGGATTCTCAGTAGGTGGTCAACCAGATCGTAGGGTCCTACAAGGTGCTAAAGCCCACACTCCATCACTATCACAAGTACACCATGGAGTTTCCAGCCCAAATTCCAAAACTTACCATTTAAAAGATCCTTCGAGGAAAAATGCCATAATAGATGCCTTAGCCAAGCTTACCAAGGAGCCTATATGTCTGAAAAATGAGTTCATATCAATAAAGGTCCATAATCATCAAGTCCTACCTCTTATTGATATTGAACTCATCAAAAAATACTCTATTGAAGGGGAGGTTGTCGTTGCCAAAAAGGATGAATAACTTGAATGGAGGCAACCCTTCATTGATTATCTAAACAAAGGCAAACTACCTCAAGAGAAGTCCTAATCACATCAAGTGAAGTAAAATGCACTTTCTTACACCCTCATGGATTGTGTATTATACTGACAGTCTTTTGAATATATGTGGTTACATTATTTAGATAAGCACAAAGCCCATAAGATCATGACCGAGGTATACTCAAGATTATGCGGAGCTCATCAATCCAGTCCCAACATGAAAGCAAAAATCAAGAGACTTGATGATGATCATCGATTGATTGCATGGATGTAACCAAGTGATGCCAACAATGCCAAGTACATGGAGTGATCCTACACCTACCACCCAATATTCTATATGCAACATTGGCTTCATGGCCATTGGAGTGTTGGGGGTACTAAAATAGTCGGTTTGATTGATCCTCTTTTGTCTAAGGGTCATCGGTTCATCCTAGCTTCTACAAACTACTTTTCCAAGAGGGTGGAGGAAATTCTATTCAGCAAGGTCAAAGCTCAACATGTGCTCTAGTTTTTCAAGAATCATATCATATATGGATTTGGTGTGCCATCCCAAATCATATCTGATAAAGGTGTTGCATTCAAGAGCACAAAAATTAATAGCTTCACCCAGAGACACAACATATATTGGAGATACTCTACCATCTATTACTCGCGAGCGAATGATTTAGCATAAGCCTTAAACAAAACTCTCATCCAAATACTTAAGAAGATGCTTGATGATAACAAATGATAGTGGCATAAGTAGTTAGTTGAAGCTTTGTGGGCATACTGCACCACCTACAGAACTCTAACTCAATCTACCCCTTTCTCCTTAGTGTATGGGTCCAAAGCTATTCTACCATTATAAGTCCAACTCCCATCACTAAGGATAGTTATGGGTAGTAGAATCACAACTGAATAGAATGCCAAGCTAAGATTAAAAAAGCTTGAAGGTTTGGAGGAAAGATGCTTATGAGCGTGCTAGAACTTAAGTTATACAAAGCAAAAATAATTCAAGCTCATAACAAATTGGTTCATCTTAGATCTTTTCAAGTAGGAGGAGACCAATTGTTGCTCCTCACAAGATGGGAGGCAAGTTTGAACGCACTTGAGAAGGCCCTTTTGCCATAGAAAAGGCCTACCAAGGTGGATCATACCAACTCATTTACCATAAAGGCGAATGCTCGATGCTTCCAATCAATGGGCTTTATCTTAAGAAATATTATCCATAAAATAATGTGCAAAATAAATTTTTATTAATAAAATTCTATTTAAAACTAAACTTATCTTCAAATTGAGAGCTTGCCATTTTACCAACTTTCATGGTGTGTTTAGGGTAGATGTAAGAGAACTCAAGCGTCATGCTATCCTTCATTAGCACATCACAAACAAAAAATTTCACATAAAACCAAACAAATCAAACATAAATCCTTTTGCTTTGGGCTACTTTGAGTCAAGATAAGCCCCCTAATGGCCCTCACTCAGTAGCTACTCTAGGTCGGGTTGATTCACTACTTAGTTATTGTGTCTCCCCAGTGGTCTTTTGCTTAGGAGGATGAGAGTCTTTATGCTTTCTTCCTAGCATAGCCATTGCAAACTAATGAGTATCTTATTAGTTTGGTATGTCTTATGGCATGACCAATGAGCTATTCTGATGGTTAGATTTGCTTAAGAAAAAGTGAGTCCCTGACCTTTCTTCTTGAACTAGCCTCCATGCACTAACTGGGTCTGAGTTTATATCTGAGGATTAGTGAAAGACCCCTAGTGGTTCCTCTTCCTGCTGACTACATCAAGCTTGGGTCGAGTGCTTCTTTATGACTCCCCACTTAGTAGTCGCTCTAGGTCAGATAGTAACTGTCTAGCCGATGACAAACTATCCAAATGATCAGTTTCTCTTAGGAAGATGTGAATCCCAGATGCTTTCTTCCTAGATTGATCATCGCAAATCGATGGACACCTTAGGTTGGCTGGTGTTTGCTTTGCTAATGTTAACTTACATGGGTAACACCACTCAGGCCGATGTGAGTCCCTGCTTTCTTTCTGAGCCGACCACCTTATACCTACAGGATTTTTATTTCATTGATTAGAGTGAGTCCCCTAGAGGAACCTTCCCTATGGGCATTCTATTTGGATTACATCTTCATGACCCCATCTAGACATGACCTATACTACTACTACATTGGACAATTCTCCTTTCCTAGTACTGTGACTGGAAGATCTGTACTGCGGAGGTATGGACTATCCATTAGGATAATAAATCTAAGATAAGCCAAAGCCCCCATGACTCCTTAGTGTGGTCTATCATAAACCAATAGGTTAATCAAATAAATGAAATGAAATATCTTATGGAATAGGATAATAACCCAGAGGCACCTCTTTTCCACGTAGCCATCTTATCTTTTAGGCAGTGTCAGCAAAACTTCTTATAGGACACCTTGACTACTCTTTAGCTCAGATAAGACCCCAAGTGTTACTCAGTCAGTAGCCACCCTAGGTCAGGTTTGACATGTTGTGCTATCAATAGGTCACCCAAAGGGCTGATTTTACATTGGAAAATGTGAGTCTCAGAGCTTTTATTCTAGTATAGCCATTGCAAACCAACGAACAACCTTTAGGTTGGATAGTCTGCTAAACTACCCCTTTGGGTTGGTAAATCTAAAGTAGGTCCAAGCTCATGCAACCCCTCCTTAGTGCAGTCCCTCCTTAGTGCAATCCATCATAAACCGATAGGGTCCAAATCAAAATTAATCAAACCAATCAAACAAAATTAATCAAGTCAAAATCAAACAAATCAAAATGGTCTCAAGACCAAAACAAATCAATCTAAATCAAAGCAAATTTGAACTCAAACTTACATCCTAGTGGAGCCAATAACAAACAAATAAAACCAATTCAGAATAAATTCAAACTCAAACTTACACCCCCTGTGGAAATAAATCAATCAAATGTAAATCAAATCAATCAATCTAATTCAAATGAATCAATCAAACTAAATCAAAATAACACTTAATCATGATCTTAATCCCTATCAGATTCTATTCAGATCCCAACACAATATTAATCCCCAATGGATTCCATTCTAACTTAATCAAACCCATATCCCTAGTAAATCCCCATTCCATAAATTAAATTAAAATCAACCAAACTTAACAAACTAAATTAATTTTATCCCACAGTGGATTCCAATCAAACAAACCAAATTCAGTCAAACCTCAATTTCCCAGTAGATCTTCCCCCTTATGCCCTTGGCATAAATTTATCCATAATCCAATCAATTCACGTGCATATCCCTAGAGGATCTTCCTTTGTTCCCTTAGTATGATGCTAATTCTCAACCAACTAAACCAAATCTACTCATCGCTCCTATGACATTACCATGAAGTGAATTGGGTTACATTAGGATTCATGGCTCCATTTGTCCTTTTTGTTTAGGTATGAATATCCATCCTTATCACTTATAATCTTTCTTAGATGTTGTTAATCATGTCGGTCAACACCAATATGTGCAGTATGCCTTGTCAGTTACACCATACCTATTGGAGGTTTGTTGACATTAATTATAGAGTGAGGATTGACTCATCCTATCTTAGACCCAGTAGTCTTCTAGACACTAGAACCCCCTAGTCATAGGACACTTCTAGTGGTTAGGTGAACACTAAACCCAGGCCTAGAGACTTAAGAAGGTATGTCATAGGCATAAGTTATACCTTAAGGACTAAGGGAACCTACCTATCATATGACCTAAACTAAACCTCAAACTAATGCAATTAAAACTTTATTGAATCTCCTTTCTATCCAAGCTCCAAACCAAAATGATTTGAACCCAAACCTATCCTAATCCTATGATTCAATCCTATGAACTTAACCCAAATTTCTTCAATCAAACAAAACCCAATTTATCTTCACAAAAGCATTACAACCTTTGAAATCATCATTCCAAACTCTTCCAAAACCTCCAGTCAAACCAATCAACCAAATCAATTCAATTAACCCAAGCTAGCCCATTTGAATCAAAATGTCAAAATGAGCCAAAATCCAATGAAACTCAAATCAATTGCAATCAAATCCATCAATAAATCCTAAATCAATCATCAAACTCAACTCAACCCAATTCAACCAAAACCAACTCAATTGAACCATTGGGTTCACTTTACCCAAAGTCACCTAAAGGACCAAAATGAATCAAATTCCAATCCAACTCAAATTGGATTGAACTAACTCATTCAAAACCTTCTACAATGATTGTTCATCATCCTTGATTTATCAATTGCAATCAATTGTGTCAAACTAAGCTAATTTGATCACTTGACCCAAGTTGACCCAATTAACCTACATGAACCAAATTGAACCAAACTTCATTCCAAACTCAATTAATTGAAACCAATGATTCTTACCCATCATAAATCGACCCTTGAACATAAATCAACAATCAATTGAGCTAAACCAAGTCCAATTGGCCCTTTGGCTCAAGTTGACCTAAAAAATCAAATTGGGCCAAATCAAATCTTAATCTAAATTGATTGAAACCAATGACCCAAATCTATCATGAAGTGAGTTTTAAACATGATCAAAGCCTCCATTGAACCCAATTTGGCCAAGTCAACCCAATTGATCCATTTAGCCCAAATTGACCTAATGGGTCAAATTGGTCTAAATCATTTTGAAATCCAAAATAATTGAAATCAACATCTACAATCATCTTCAAATCACCAATTGAACCTAGGCTAACACCTAACCCAAACAAATTTGGTTAGTTTGATCAAATTGGTCAACTTAGCCCATTTGACCCATATGAGCCAATTGAAATCCACTTCAAACCAAATCAAATCAAAATAATCCTAAACATCTCAAACTATCATCTGAATTTGACCCAACCCTTGGTTTGACCTAATTTGAGCAATTGTTAAACATAACCCCACCTAGCCCAATTTGACTTACATGGGACAAATTGAGCCAAACCCAACCAAACCCACTCCAATCCCAATCAAACTTGGCATGACCCATCTTTAGGTCACCATGAGTTAGCCCAAATCAAATCCAACACATTTTAAACCTAAATTGGCCTTACTCATTAGGTAGAGCTCTCCAAATGGGACAAAACCCACATTTGGGTTGTCTTACCTACCCATTTTCATTTGGTTGCCCCCTTTAGCTTAGTTTGGATTTCTAACCCAATGGCTAACCTAACCCTAAGCTGGTTGGGTCAGCAATTGATCAAAGGGGGTGAGCTAACCCTTCCGCTCTCGGTGGCACACCTAGGAGAAGGAGGAAAAGCCTTCACCCAGGCCCTTCACCCCACCACCCATTGACATCCCCAAACGCTTGTGCCGGCCAGACGTCTTCCAAAGGTCGAGATCATCCCCACCATCTAATTTGAGGGGGAGGAGAGTATACTCCTCCCAATCTCATTCCACTCAAACTAAGTCATCCTAAGAGCTAGAGTGAGGCGAGATGACCTTCCAAGTGCATTTCCAAGTTCCCCTAAGCTACCCATTGCAGTGATGTCAAAACTGAGTGAAACTAAGGCTTATCTCCATCCAACCTCACCTAAACTCCACCAATCCTAAATTAACTTCACCCACACCTTCCCCAAGCTCATGTGATCAAGTACGAATTGATTCTCAATCAATTCGAGCACCAGCGACTACTCCTAGACCAACACCAATAAGGATTCTAGTGACATTTGGTCCATTGAGCCACCAGTGAGGAGGCAAGGTGCGAGCTTCTCAGTAGGGCATCATTTCTTTAAGATGAAGTTACCTCGGTTGTTGGACCACCGATCTTGAGCTCTGATGAGATAAATTTCAGCAAACCATAGAAAATCCAATATGAGTTAGTCTTTTCTTATGGAAATTATATTCTCATGCATTTCCAGTCGTAGGATCCCTCTAGATCTTCCCTTGAATCTTTTGGAGTCGAGCCCAAATCCTCACAAGCTTTGATGAGTTTGGATCATGCTGAGGAGGGTAGATGGTGTTTGTCTTCTGTCACTCAATGGCTGAAGGATCATCCACCGTCCATTCCACATGATTGGAATGGACGGCTATGATTTAATCCACTAGAAATTCAATTTAATTCTCTTCAGAGCCATGGGATTAATCCCCAGTCCTATTAGAGCTTGAACGACGGGGACAAAAGCACATCTACTGCTGTAGACTCTACATGCAATGTCGAATCATTTAAGTTTCCAATCAGACGATGCCACATGGAAAGTACCACCACGTCAGCTCCCGCATCATGTCGATGAGATTAGGGATTAATTGGGGATTAAAATATGTTTAATTGCTTTAAAACTTCATAAAATTATAATTAATTAATGAAAAATTAAAAAAATACAAATAAACACATTTTGGAAAGTGTAAACAGAGAATATTTTAATAAAAGTAATTTTATTAAGGTTTGAAGAGTGAATATAAATTAATTAGGGTTTGAATATTTTCTTAATTAGCTTAATTAAGCCCAAATCACTTGGAAAATTAATCCCAAAATTGACATGTTGATTTATAGGGATGACCTCTAGCTCTTATAATTTTCTTAGGATTTATTAGCTTTGTAATTAATAAAATTTGAAATTCAAAACTTAATTACCTTGTTAAGTGATTTAATAATTATTAAAAATCCAAAATAGTAAAAGTTGATTAATTAAACTTCATTAATCACTGTTTTATAGTAAGATGATGAGGATAATGAATAGGACCTCTTTCCTAATTACGTTCTCAAATTCATTTCATTAAAGAGGCTTAATTAATTCAAAATTTTAATTAAGAGGTCAATTAAGTAATTAATGATGAAATATAATTAAATTAATATGGTAATTAGATCAGATAATTAATATTAAATTCATGGGTTCCTCTTTATCTGTTCAAAAACATAAAAACTCTTAAAGAAATTATGATTAATCCATGGGTGTGGGAAAATCATAAAAGTATTCCTTAATCTAATTAACACATAAGCATGAGCCTACTGCATTATGTCCTTTAGAAGCATTGCAATTTTAATTTCCCATTTGCATATCATTTGAGGCTCATGAATAAGTGGTTAATTGAATTAAAGAAGCATATGAAATGGTAATTAAATGGATTGCTTAATAATTTGAACTTAATTAATTCATAAAATTCATCTAATTACTTCTCTTTAAACACACTAAATCATCAACATGGGATGGGATAAAAATAGCAAATATTTTCTCCTCTCTAAGTCTAATTGAAATCCAAATTTAATAAGAAGCTTTGGTTTCCTTTATATAATTTTATTTAATGTTATAATCCTTAGAAATTAATATAGTTGAATGAATTGTGTAGTTATGTTTAATCATTCCTTTTCAATCACTATAAATATTGTGTCATGTGTTATCATGCATTCATGCTTTCAAAATGAAATAATCAAATGAAATTTATTTATGCAAAATTTCATATGTTGGCCTAATCTTATTATTATAGATAAATTTAAAAAATCATGATTCTAAAGAAAATATTAAAGTGATGAAGCAAATTGGATAAGTGTCAAAATGAGAATTATAGCTTATACCTTTTTAATCCTAAGATGTCTTTCATTTAATTATAATACCATTTAAAGATAATTCAAATGTAGGATTTAATTCACTAAGTTGTTTAAAAGGTGTAAAATTCACTTTTTTAGATTCCACTTAAGAGTAAGATGTTGAAAAGAAATGAGTCTCACCTCAAGAGGAATTCACTATTTTACACATTTTTTAAAAGTCAAAGTCCAACTTAAATCAATGTTCAATTCATTGTAAAAAAATTACATTTAAGCTACTAACTATTTAAATTGAAAACACCCTTTGATAATAAATGGAACTCTTCACTTAAGTCATAACTTAAACGTTTAAGGTTTAGAATCATCTTAAAACACTAGTGTTTGCGCTCACTTTAGATTGATAGGCCACCAATATTAGAAATAAGTTAAGATGGTGTTGTGTTGTGGAATGATTTATTTTATTTTTTGATGTAATATTTTAGACTACATATTAAATATGTACTCATAGACTAGATGTTAGGACAATATTAGATTAACATTATTTTGTTTAAGGGGTTGTGCTTAGTGAAAGAGAGATGTTATAACAAAATTAAAAGCTAATGAATCTTGCTTGTAGGTGCTATATATTTCCTTAAGCATAACCCGTTAGGGCAGGTGGACTTAGACACCCATTGGTGCCAAGTCCCAATATATGAATTATAATTGATTAGTGTGAATGTGTGTTATAGTCAACCTCTATCTTGTAGGTTTATTAATAATTTTTTTTCTTAGAATTTTGTATATAATTTATAGTCGAATTAGGATTAGGGCCATGAGGGTTTAGGTTGAGTAGTGGCTAGAAGGTTTGAACTTGGGTGGCCCTGTGAGGTTTGGAGCATCCACACCTTGAGATGAATATGAAGACTCCCATTAGCTTTTCATTTATGTTCATAATTTTAGGCCAGGATATATATATCCTTAAGCTAATATTGGCCAAATTAAAAGCTAATGAATCTTGCTTCTAGGTGCTATAAATTTCCTTAAGCATAACCTATTAGGGCAGGTATACTAAACACCCATTTGTGTCAAGTCCCAATATATGAATTATAATTGACTACTGTGAATGTGTGTTATAGTTAACCTCTATCTTATAAGTTTATTTAAGATTTTATTTTTATTTTTTTTAATTTTAGATATAATTTATAGTCAAATTGGGATTAGGGCTATAAGGGTTTAGAATGAGTAATGGCTAGAAGGTTTGGACCTGGGTGGCCCTGTGAAGTCAAAAGCATCCACACCTTTGTAATCATACGTCGTCTTGATATTTTTTTACTTGAATATAGAAGATATTCACTCATTGCATGATAAGGTGGGGTGCTTGACCATTTTGGTTAGCTACCTTTGAGTTAAGAACATTTCCTCTCATTAATTTCGTCTATAACTTAATTTCATCATTTATGTAAGCATACTAAACTTCTAAAACTTGAGTTGAATTTTAGAGTCTAAATTATATAAAAGATGTAATTTTTTGTTGAATTAGTTAGAAGCATTTTCATACCAATCATAATTTTAGAATCCTAAGGACTGAGTTTATTCTCTAAAGTTCTTTCCTAAAAGATAACAACTTAGCTATCTTACATTTACATGAGACTCAGTCACATGGTTTTAAAGCATAAGTGGTGTTAGTAGGCGGTCCATCTAGACGGGTTGAAAGTTTAGAAGAGTCATGATAGGTTCACTCTATAGTGAGCTTGAGCTAATATGTTCCAATCCCCTATCATTAATTTATGTTGAGCTTCTAGCATATACTAAACCACCTTTAATTTTAAGATCCAGGGTTGTATGTTTCTTCTTTGCTATAGGTCTAAATCATTATCTCTTAGATATTTTTACAATCTTATGTTATTGTGGTATAAAGTCTAACATTTTAATAAATGGTCAACTCAAAATTTAATATAAATCTCAATTTCAATGATATAAAGCCAAACCAAAAGCTTTGGACTGAAGTGCTTACTAGGCCTCCAAGTATTAAAGAAATTCCTACTTATCTTCCTTAGAATCCACTGATCCTATATGAATTCTTCCATTTGATTTCTATATTAGCAAGCCTTGATTTAAACTTTTAAATCCATACAGATGTTAGTAGACTACTTTAATTGAGAGTTTACTTAGAAAATTCATATCTTCTAAGATGTAATTAACTATGGGAGCTTGCCACTATAAAGAACTTAAAAACCAATATAAAATAGATCCCTTACTTCATCCATATAAGACAGGAGAAAAATCTTTGGCACACATAGACCCATCAGTCTCATGAGTCCTTATTGAATGATTAAAACCATTGTAAGATGATATTTTCTAGCTTCTGAAGTAGTATATTATTCTTTGATACCATACTCGATCATTTAAATAACTACCACCAAGATTTACTTTGTGTCTTGCCTCATTTTTAAACACCACATTAACTATCGGGGCCTGCCCCTCTAAGGAACTTAACCCAAGTAAAATAAATTATACCTTACTTCACCTCTGTAAGGTAGGAAAAAAATCTCTAGTACACATAGACATATCAACCTTCGATGTCCTTATTAAGTGACTGAATCCATTATAAGATGATATCTCTACCCCTCTGGTAGTATTTTTTTTTGCCGTATTCGATTAGTTAAATAAATACTCTCAAAGATTTGTATTGTTTCATCACATTTTTTTAATCACCACAGTGACAAATACAAATTTTTTAGTACAAAAAATCTTGAATTTGCATCTTCTAGAAAGCAATGTTTGAGCCTCTAAACTTCTTAATCTTGTACTTTGCTTCATCGGTCATTGCTCACACTTGAACCAAAGAACTTTTAGATCTTTCAACTCTCATATCAATTTTTTGGCAAAAAAAATGAGAATGCGCCAAAATAATTTGAGAAATTTCAGTGCAAAACTTTAAATAAATCAAACAAAATAACATGCACGAAGAACACATAATTTTATGTATTTCACTAAAGCTGCTTAACACTTTTCTCAATCTAGTGCATGCTCTCAACTTACTCTTATAAGGGAAAGAAGAAAAAAAATACTTAAAACTGCAAAAATACTACTTAAGATTTATTCCTTTGCTTTGTAGCACCGCAACAAAAGTGAGAACTGAGTCAAAAGTACATTCTCACTTGGTTCACACAATCAGGCTTCACAAAATAACACATCATACTTCATTGAAAATAAATCTTTTCTTTATTTATATAATGCATCAATGCTTAAGGGACAAACATGATGTTCCCCTAGAGAATTTTATGAGCACATAAATATTTTTTGCATCACATCTTTAGATCACTTAAGTGTGGACCTATATTTTATTACAATAAAAATTAATATTATTATGCACAGAAATATGAAGCATAATTTGCATTCAACTCTTCATCCCTACTTGGCTCTACCATATTTGAGCAATGTTTGGGTTCACAAAACTGAAACAAATAAGTTTATGCCATATTATCAGTCTGATATTAAAGTAATTTTACAAGGATTCTTATTAATGTTAACACTTGAATCTAGTAAATATTTCCTCCATCATGTGCTTTTTATTTTAATAGTAAAAAATCGGTTCTGATAAGTGACAATAACTGAAAGACTACTGAATTCTCCTCACCAATTTATTTGAACAAGCCATGGGTCAGAAAAACATGTCATATCACATTGTATTTGGGCTCTTTTGTGATTTAGCTTTAGTTAACAAAACTCAAAATCAAATTAACAATTTATATGATCTTATTTGTTTGATGTACATGTCGCTTTAAAGTCTCTTTACTAAAAGAAAATCTTTAATGTGATAAAAATTATCTCTATATTCCGAATAAAAGCCTTAGAATTGGTTGAATGATAGATATATTATTCTCTATATATTATTGTGTATTGATAAATCAAAAGTGCAATAAAGAATACAAATTCATCACCAAAACAAGCATATCAAATTTATTAGAGAATAACTAATATTTAATTTTCTTCAACTCCACGTAACTGATGTGATCACACTTTGACCTACATGCGTTTTTTTTTGATATGTTGGAAGAGCTAGGAAGCAATATGAAGAAGCATGGACTAAACTCAAGTATCTTTTTTCCCAGTTTACAGCGATGCATATTCTATTATCATCAGAATTTGAGATTTAAGAGAAAGAAGATTTATATACATTTTATGTAAAGAATATTGGCCAAAGTACCCAACTTTAGACATTTTATTCATATAAAGTTGTTCCATTGACAAAATATTTTGATGAATACAGTATCATCATGTGACATTTACATCCAGCCATATAAGACACCTAGGAGTTGTCATACTTAATACATTAATATTATTGGGTGGTTTATGTCTGGACTTAGTGACCACAAGATGAGCATATGATTAGTTAGAGATTCTCTTGGGCACTTTATATAAAATACTAAGTTGTTAATCTTTGGCTTTAGTTTTAGAAAATTCAACACATGCCTGCCATAAAGAATGTGGTTCTTTTTGCTAATTGGCTAAACAAATACATAATATGTTGATCATAGTTATTTTGCGCCTACGTAAGCTATTAAAATAATTATATAAAATACTACTTTATATGCATTTTTTATTGAATTAATCATACCACCTTGATGGCTAATTTAAAAATTTAGGTTAGTTACTTTTATTTCTGAGCAAATAATTATTTTATCCCAATAATTCTTATCAAACAAAAGTGACCCGAATTTAATTGATTTTAAAATTGTTAAGTGTCATTACTTTGAGTTTATATTCATAGATAAACTCATGCGACTGATAATATATATATGAAAATTCTTTGAACATAAAATTACCACCTTCTAAGCCAAAATGAGTGATAACCTTTAAATACAAATCAGTCTATTCCTTGAACGATCGAGCCATGCCAACTTTCATCTTCCTACCTCTTTCTCTATCTTCAGCAATCTCCAAGGTTACGTGATTAGTCAGCAGCAAAACTTCACATGGATGCTGTTTTAAGTTCCAAGCATCATCTATTCAAATTACTCTTATACTTTCGGTTGTTTAAGTTTATTGCATTTATCACTAATAGTTGTAGGTTATAATAAAACCATCACTGATAAAATGCGAAATGAGTATATTTGGTAAGGTTTAGCTCAGATAAGATTAGAGAGTAAATGGTTTCATAAAGCGTCGGTTTATGACTTAGGAGAGTAGATCATTAGATTTCTTTTATATTAAGCTAGTAAACCTAAAAAAAACTTTGGTTAAGATGTATAAAAATGACCTTGTATCTTGAATTAAATGAGAATTTGACTAATACGATACGACGAAATTGATATACACTTAGTGAGATAAAGGCTTATTATTGTTGTTGTTGTTGTTGTTGTTGTAGGTTATAATACCAAAAAAGTATGAATTTATAGTTTTAGGACTTCCGAATTTATTCAAGCCAAGTTCTCATACTAAACTTTCAATCTTAGAGCAATTTTGGTATTATATTACCTGTTACGATCATGTTAAAATCAAACAGAAATTTTATTTTAATCATTCTCAAATTATGGTCAAATTTTGTTTGATTCTTACTCTACTTTGTTCTGCACTTATAGAACCATGCAACTATAGTTAAAACTTTATTAAAATCTATGTATACCTAGGGCATACTATGACAAACTGGACTCACCATGAAGAGGTTACACTACCGAAAAAATAGTTGATTTCTGACGGATTTTCTGATAGGCTCATCCGTAGAAATAACCAGTAGAATTATCGATGGATTTTCAGTTAGCCAAGTTTTTGATAGAAATCTTTACGGAAAAAAAAATCATCAGCTTGAACTACACTTATCTCTACCAAAAATTCTGCCAAAAAATTTTCTGATGAATTTTTTTACCAAAAATTCCACTAGAAAGCTGAACATTTATGTCGACGAGTCCCAAACTCTCCTAGCCCGACCCGCCCACCTTTTCTCCCCCTTCGATGCCCATGTCCTTATTCTACCTCAGTTTCTCTCAGGGGGTGGCGAAGGACAAGCTAGGGCATGCGAGATCAACCCTAGAACATGTCGTTTTTCTTCAATTTCTTTGTAAAATCAATGGTAAACCTTTTCCTCTACGTTCTACTACAATTCATCTATGATTTTATTTGTTCATTTTTGCGAAATATTTTCAGTTTTTCAAAATATTTTTAATTTATGGCTTAAAACTTTCTGAAATTTAGTTGCAACTCTTGAATCTTATCCTATAATTCTTGTTTGTAGTCTAGATCTAAGATTATTTAGCTTATAATTTACCTTTTTATTAAGATCGTAATTTGAAAATTATGCGTGATGTATTTTATAATTATTTTTTATATGTTAATGTTTTTATTATGTATTTTTGAATTTTTGGATGAGTACATAAATATATTACTATTTATATTGGTTACAGTTTTATAAGAAAATATAATTATGTAATTATTGGCTAATATGATGAATTTTGTAAAGTAAGTAAAAAATAAATAAATTGGAATTTTAAAAATTATAGTTATGTCGAATATCACACTTTTTCAAACATATCTTCCTCATTTATGATTAAATTAATGAAAATTTTGAGAATTGGATTCCAAATATATTGCTTTGTATCTCTTGGCAATCCCAAATAAAAAGATTAATCACAATAGCTCAATCTAATATATTCACACACACTAAAAATCTCAATTATTTTAAGAGCTAGGGGACATTTTAGGCCCTTTCATTCTCCTTTAATCTCATTGAACAACCATATGTTTGACTGATTCATGCACACTAGGGATATAAATTAGTTTAAGAGCTATTGGACAATTACAACCTCATATCATAGTTGGCCTTAGTTATTTAGTCTTGATTAATTCTATAATTTTTGTAACACATGAATTTCTTTCTTACATTTATTAATTTATACTTCATATCTATATCCACAATGAATAATCATGGATGTACAGTAGATTGCATCCAAGTAGAATAATTAACTAATAAATTCTTGAATGATATTGAGCACTTTATGCACATAGTAACTCAGCTTCATGTTTATCTTTCAGAAAGAAAGTTTGATGTCCATGTATGAGGCATAAGAATTAGGCCTACTTAATAGTAGATGAGTTAGGTTAGTCTTGTATCACAGAGAGTTTCATCCAAATTATTGGTATTGAGCTTAACATAGTGAGTATGAGCGATATATCGATGCCAATGTTGGTACCTTGAAAAGTTATACACCCTCAACTGATGTGAATCTAGAAGATATGAGAAATAATCTTTGATACATCAAAAGCTGAGTTTATAAAAGTAATGAAAAAGTAACCACCAAACAAAAAGCTCAAAACCTCTATGACCTATTAAATACATCATAGTGGACATTTTGTGAATGTTGCACGATCGACTTTGAACAATCTATTGCAGTAAGAATGTTGAGCATCAAAATTGAATAAAATATGCTACGTGAATATTTTAACCCATTTACAAATCTACTTAAAAGAGATTAACCCATAAATAACTTCGTTCTAGAGGACTCATATAAGACAAAGAAATTGGTGTCGGTACCAGGTTTAAGCTCACAAAAAAAACTAACTATTATTTCAATGGTTGTATATTGTACTATAAGGATAATATAATGAATGTTAAATGCAATTTTTATGAGGCACATAGATTCAAGCCATTAAGTAGAAAATAATGTAAACAAAATGATGCTCCCCACAAGTGAATGTTTCGCTTGTGACTTCATATTTTCAAAATCTATATGCATTTATACGTTTACCCAAGCATTTGAGTAGACATCATGAGAGAGCATGTGAATCAAATTTTTAAGTCATCTATCAGATGGAGAAGCATGAAACATTTCAATTATACTTATTCTAAACTTGCAGTTGAGCTACATAACATCATACTTAGTTTATATGCTGATGGTCTCATATTATATAGTCAATTTGCATTGTCATATTCATGTTTACTATTGATAATTATACCATATAACCAATCCCTAGAGTTGTGCATTACTAGAGCATGTAGGTTTCACACTCAAATTATTCCTAAGCCATAGAGCCTTAAAGGAAAAAATTGATGTCTTCTTGCAGTCTTCGATTTATGAACTGAAAATCTTATGAGATAGTAGTGTACTTGCATATGATATCACTATAAACTAGAGCATCTAGAAGAAGGTACCGCTTATATGAACTATTAATTACTTTCCTATATATGAAATGTTATCATGATTGAGAACTATGGTAAAGTTGTCATATCCATACTAAATAGATTTATCAAATACATTTACTCTAAAAAATTGTAAAATAAATTCTTAGTTTTATTGTTATCAAATGTTTCTAAATATTAATAGCCCATTTAGAAGAAATAAGGATGCATTCATCAAGATATAGTTGAAAAGTCCAAAGTTTCCATGATTAAGTGGGGATGAATTTCAATAAATTATTAGTTATATTCCAACTAGACTTTCTCTAATATTATGTGAAAGCCATCTTCAAAGTTATGGTGTAAATCATACCGATACATAAAGAAGTGATTAGACATAATCTTGACAAAATGCCTATAGTGAAAAATGAGAAAAAAAAATTCTTTGTCAATATATTCAATATTATAATAGATATTAATAAAAAATAAAGATAATTTGATCATTATATTAGACTTAAAGGAATGTTAGAAGACAAAAAAGTTAGAGCTAAAAGAGACTACATGTGATAAAATTTTAAGCCAAAATAAAAATACTGCCTCACATTAGGTCAGTGAAAGATAGTATTCAAGTCTATAAAATCACTAAAATTGTTAAATGTGTATGCATTTAATTTGAGTAAATGTGTTGATTTATGGATAAGAAAGATATTTGGAAATAAAAGTCATGACAATAATATTTTCTGCAATGCCTATCACTAGTTGCATTTAGTGATATACTTGATAAAATAGTGAATCCCTTAATTGAACTTAGTCTTCAAAGAACTATGTTTAGCTTGATTAAATGTGAATGCTCTAAAGTAAATTTGAAAACAACATTCCACTCATAATATGCATGATTAAGAAGATATTCTCCTTTTTTTTACTCAATTCGGTGCCTGCCAAAATATACACCATATGAAGTTAGAATTGCATTGCAGTATCACTGAATGTACCCTATTGAGAGGTATTTATATCAAATATTCATTAATATTAATTCATTGAATTTTTAGTCACACTTTATTCTTGAATTTACTACAAATTTTTGAGTAAAATCAAGAGAATTATGAAGAATAAAATATGCCTTGAAGGCTTAACATGTGTAGCTTATTTAGCTAGGAGACTACAAATCACTTCTCCTACTACTTTGAGCAACATACACAGAAGGATGATGTCAAAGATTTTAGAGCTTTAAAAATGTGCTTTCCATTTTGCAACATATTGGAAAAGTATTTGATATAAGCACTTGAAGATATTTGAAAGATAAAAGCTTAAGGCAATGACAATCAATATTTAATCCCATTATGATGAAGTTTAACCATTTCATGGTAAGTTTGTCAATCCAATGATATCTAATATTTAGTTTTAACTCTATTATGGTGTGTATCTGATCATGTTAAATATATTATTGAGTTCAAGTTGTTTAACTTTTCAAATGGATGATGTTACTATTATTGATATGAAGTTTGAAGTTAAATTCCTTACATGGTTTAGATTATATATAAGTAATCTTAATTATGATTAATATTTTTGTTAAATTCATTAGCTATATTTTCTTATACAACTCTACTTAATAGGTTCATGATCAGATTTGTGGAGTAAAGAACTAGGACTTTCATGACCTTGTTAGGAGACCCATGTGAGTTGTGCATGGCTAATGGGTATAAATTCATTCTTGATTCTTAGTTAGAAAAAAGAAAAATATATAATTGGTGTGTGCGATTAGGATAACACACATTCATATGAAGATCTATAAAATATTTTACAATTGTAGTACTTTGAATCAAATTTGAAAAATTCCTTTCTATTCAATTATGATTGATTTGATCGTGTTCCTAGTAGAGGAATAATGATACATAAGTCATATGGCATCATCAAAGTTAAATTGAGAAAACAAATATGCTAATTTTGATTCCTTCAACCTTGTTCATCAAGCCACTTAAGTGTATTATCTTAGATATCTTGGAAGATTAAGAAAATAAATTAAATAGTGGCAATTAGGATTATGCTTAGAGTAAGAGTTGAAGTTCAAAATATTATTGATTTTGCTCATCAAGAAGAGGATATGACAGATTTTGACTTGTAGGTGTTAACATTAGGCTAGTAATAAGTTTTCAAGATATTAATAGTTATTATGAGAAAGTTATTCAATCAAGCAATGAGCATAGTGATGACAATGATGATCAATAGATTTTAAATTTAACTTTTTGTGATTAGTAAGAAAAAACTATATAACAGTATAATAAAGATAGAATATTTTTTTATTTTCTACTTATAACTAGTAAAACTTTGAATTACCTCTTCTCTGTTTAATACTTAGAATGTAATTTTTTATATTTTTTATATATTATATTTACACACCATCCTTTTTTAATTTGATACATCAAATGTACATTTTTGTTTTTTTACACATTGTGTTTATCTAATTTCTTTTTTAAATTTACTACATAGAATGTGTTAATTATACTTCTTCTAGACACTATAATTATTTAGTACCTTTTTAAGTTTAATACCTAAAGTAATTTTTATTCTTGGTAAGCTAATTATTATGATTTTATCTTTATTACATATGGCATTATGTGGTGATGATGATATTCCCCATAGATCAATTATGATTATTTTCTGACATAAGAAGACTATTGTTCAGCCCAATTTTTTTTATTACTACCACTATAACTACCATGACCCCTATTTCAATCTTGCCACCTCGTACTACTAAACCAACACGTACACATGTTAATCACTCTCTAGAACCTATAGACACCACTTCATTTTATTTATTTCAGTCGCACACAAATTATAAGGAGCCTATCAGGCACTATGCACCACCACCACCACATCAAACTGATCCATCCATGCTTATTGAGCATGGTGGGGTAGAGACACCTTTATTACACACTTTTATTGAGCTTAACTGAGACACATAAACTTATATGCACTCCATTTAGTTTTTAGATTTTTGTAGTGCTAACTTAAGCTTCTTTTGTAGGTTCAATCCATAAAGGCTAGCAATATATAAAATAAGAGATATAATTAAAAGAAAATTTAATGTTTCATATGTATAATGAAAAAAGATTTTATTAGAGGTGCATAACATGTGGTTTAGGGAATTTAAGGTATTAACTAAGCTTTTTGAACTTATGAAATGCAATAGATTGTGCCTAAGGTATATTAATTGTCAATAATGTATTTAATGTAGCGCATCAAGGGAGAAAATGACTCATTATAAGGTCTCAATCCAAAATCCAAAGCCTATGAGGCTTATATTGTGTTTTATGTGTTGTGGTATTTTATATTTGTATCTAATGTATCATATTATATTGAAGATGATGTATTTAGTCAAGCTTAAATGTTGTATGGGAGTTGTGATTGAGCTCATTAGGTGTTTAAGTGTTTGAAGTGTATCAATAGTATGGTGCTTAAACATTGGCCTTCTTGCTCTATGGTGCTACACCTGATCCCTTATGTTGGTGTCTGGATAGAGAGATAGCGCTTAGGTACCGAAAGTTAGTAAGAAAATATTTATAAGGCTTATTATTATCTAATTTTCATATTTTCATTTTTCCAATCTTGAATAAAAATATATGGCATGCCAAGCATGGTATTTTGGTTCAATTACAAAAGGTGAAAGAAGAAATTATTAGATTAAGGAATGAGATTATAGAAGATATGAATGTACTAAGGAATTTATTAAAAAATATTTTAAAACAAAATTTTAAGTGAATATCCTTCTGATCGTGATTAAAATAAAATCAATCATAAATCTCAAGATACAACCATTGAAACTCTTATTAAAAACAATGTAGTTACCAACAAAACTATAATGTAGCCCAAATTAATATTAAGAATTATCAAAATATTTATCATTTCTTTACATTACATCCAATTGGTCTATTTGCTACTATAAAATTAATAATAATATTTAATGTTAGCAAATATTTTCAGGCTAATCTATTTACAATAAGTGGATAGCTTCTTTTACACGTGATACTGCGAGAAGATATCCTAACATTTACAAATAATCCACCACCAATGCATTCCACTTTAACTCTTTATGAGAAGAGTTCTTTGGGGTCCAAGGGAGATATGGCACAAGATGCCAATCAAATGAGGAAATGTACCAACTTCATAGCATGAAGAATTGAAGTGGCACAATGTCCCAATCAAGTGACTAAATGAATTATATTCATCAGCTTAGAGAAAGAATTGAAGTGAACTTAATATTTGATGCATGAAGACTATTAATGAGACTTTATAATGTGTTTTATGTGTTGTAATTAGTATTAGATCATGTATTTTTATCATATTTAAGTGTTGTATGCATGTTTTGGTTGAAATCATGTAAATTCAGGTATTAATATATATAGGTGTTGATTTGACACTTAGGTATTGGTCTTCTGGTGTCATGCCACTACATTTTAAGGTATTTATATTTGGGGATAGAGAGAAAAGTGCTTAGGCTCTACCCTTCTAGCATCTAGGGACTACATTTTGACAGGTTTAATTTTAAGTACTTTTTAGAATTGGTTAAGGGGTTATTTCGAAGGAACTCACCCTTTGGTGATTAGTAAGTTGTATAAAAATACTTTATTTATGAAATTAAGTGGTTTTTAATATTTAGTGGAAAGCATAACTCATTAATTGGAGTTTGGTGGCTGGCCAAGGAAGAAATTTGGTGATTCACTTCTAGCGCTGCTTTGGTGAGTAATGTTGTTGCATTTTTTTGCTTCATTTCATATGTCATGATTTCCATATAATATTTTTATAGTTTTTAGTTCTTGGGATTGTGTTATACTCTAAAAAATCTAATCCATAAATTTTTCATCCAAATTCCATACTAAATCTCATTTACAAATTCAAGTCTCATTTAGGTTTTTTTAGAACCTAGTCTCTACTTTACTTGCATTGGTCCCACCTAACCTCCAAAAAAAAAGCCAACATCTCAAGATCAATATTCCACATAATTTACATTAATATCTATGTGTTAAATTGGTTAGGTTCTTTAATGTTTTTAGAATTTAAGCCACTTAAAGTCTGAAATAGCCTATTACGAGAACCAATGTTTAATGTGATTAGTCTGGAGAAATATTCTAGAAGAATTATGAGAACTTTTTAAAAATTTAAAAAACTTTCTAGATTACAACGACATTCCTTCCATTACAATCTTCTTTTTATTTCATGTAATTTTGATATCGTATAAGAGAGATCCAATTAAAGTAATTTGGGGTTCTATATCTAGGACTATTTTCTGCTCATTGCTTGGCCAACTATATTCCCTTTAAAATACATATTCCAACTTAAAATTAATTCCACCTCAAATACCCTTACCCTCCTAAGGATATTGGAAAAGCACCCAATCCACTAATTTGATCACTTTAGTCATCTAAACCCCACCATCCACACCAGTGTTCATGTGACATCAAATATTTTTGTAGTTGCTAGAATATTAGAAGGATTTTTGAGTCAAGAGGCACTACCCATAAAAGTGATATGCTCATGTGTATACCCAAGTCTGGACAAATACCTCTTTGGATTGGAGATAAAATGTGTGCTAATCTATGTAGAGCTTGAGCCTCTTTAGATTATTTTCATAAAAGGGAGCAAACTAAACAAATTGTACATCTAATTATGTGGGACAACTCCTACATATTAAAGGCTTAGTTCCTCACACTCACTATAGGTGAAGACTAGTAAGTTAGTATCTACTTATGTTAATTAAAATTATAAACATTATTTTTTAACTTTATTGGTATGTTCTTAGGAACAACTAAGAAGGGATACCACAACTATATACTTATATGGTATAACACATCAGCATTTGGTGGTCTAATAATGCATTAAGGTTAGGCCATAGAGTTGTTACAGAAGTGAATTTTTTTTGAATTACGATTTTATTGAAAATCTATTATGCATAAATAACCTCACATTTTTTGTAGGATGAGTACATAAGGCTGAAGATGGTGTAGAGTCAAAGTTCTACTAGTGCAAGAAGTTTAAGTAGATAATTTAGTAAGTTATAATTTGACATTTGGAGAGATGTTATTGGAGATAAGAAAAAAAGAGAATAATATATGGCGTGGGTTCACAGAGATTGGCTTATAACGCACATCATTCTTTCTCTCAACTAAGCACTAATTCTATTAATGAGTTGGTTAGAAAGTGTTTTACTACAATGGTTAAGGACAAAATGGCTTGGATGTCTACTCAGATTGAAGCATGAATGCATCCATGGAAACAAGAATAGAGAAAATGTGTCGAGAGAAATGTAAGAAAAAAGGTAGTGATGAAGAATCAAGAAGCGGAGGACAATAATGAGGAGACCAACAATGAGTATTTATCTATTTGTATTTCTAGTTTTTGTTTGTTTCAAGTTAGTATTTAGGGATAAGTTCAATTATTAAACATTTCTATGCCATGTTAATGTTTTCAAACTATGAAATGAAATGTTCGATATAAACTTTCTTTTGTAGCAGTATTATCATCCCTGTGTAGCTATTGTGATCCCATGATAGCAAATTATATGTTATTGGCAAAAATGTTAAATATATCTATTATCTATTGTTCTTGAAGATGTAAAACAAAAAGTATGTAACGCACTTTTCATTTTTTTACTTTTGTACAACATTCCATCATATTTTTGATAGATTTTCAATTATTACTCTTAATAATATTAATCATGTGAAATTACAATGGAGGGAAATTTCTAATAGAATTTTTTTGATTATTTTTTTAGAAACTTCTATCTTGCATCTTTCAGCACCTATGTCTGTAGATTCATCTAAACCAATTTTTGAAAGAAATTCCTTTGAAAATCCATCAAAAATGATTTCAATCAACTTTTCCCTCATCGTAATGTGTTTACAACCAAGATTTTCTTTACTTAATTTTTTTTGTTGGAAATCCATCATAAAACTATATTTTTTATGGAAAGGGTGATTATTGATGGAAAATGTGTAATTTTTGATAAAATTTTAAATCAAAATTTAGCCTTTTTTTTCTTATAGTGTTATTGAGTAGGTCATACAAATTTGATAAACATAGAACCCTTAACACTCTAGCTGGCCATTAACTCTACAACCATATGGAACACATCATAGGTCAACTCTCGGTAAAGGAACTCACTATCCACTTTGCTAGCATACCCAATTCTCCTGATGAATTGCTTGTCAAATGGGTAACTTCTATAAAAAATACTTGCCAACCATTCTGTGACTCAGCAAAGACTCGAATAACAAACTCGCCTACGATTAAGAGCCATGTGAGTAGATTTATACAAGTAACCAAACAATGAGAAGCCACATATTGATTACATTAGATCACTATAAATGCATCTATAATTGAGTAGTCCCAAAATTCTACACACTTATTGTATTATTTTATGAGTTTTCTATAGTCTCTTTTGTTGGACCCTAAATCTATAAATAAATAATTTTGAGTTTGGGAATTTTGGACTTTTAGCAACCTTAAAGGGACTTTATGATTCTTAGATTTTATAAGATAAGTTATTATTCATTTTGACATCTTGGCCTTTTAGATTTCCTACATTTATCTCATAATTATATTTTCCATTATTAGAAATATATTGTGGACATATAATTAACTTTTCTCCCTCTTTCTCTCTCTCTCTCTCTCTCTCTCTCGATGTGTGTGTGTGTGTGTGTGTGTACACTCATACTTCTCAAAGCTAGTCTTGTAAGTAAGGTATGGTGTTCCCCATTATTAAATCGAGATTGAACATCATCTTATGTGTGGATAGATTCCACAATAGATAAGAGATAACTCAATTGAATTGGAGAAGACTTCTTTGTATGTTGTAACCCATTAAGATTTATTGAAGATGGAATAACAAATCAATCACCTCATCAGGGAGCAATGTAGTAGGTATAGAGGAAGTTCCCTCAAGTGAAAGACCTTTTAATAATAATCACATAGGATTCACTTACCCACAACCATATAGAAATTCCATTTAGGTATTCCCTTAGCCTTTAGTAGACAAAGATATTTGTAGTGTTGCTGGAGTTCACTAATGATCTCACTCAGTCCTCTTGAGTGACTTGGCAAGACAACTCTTTAAGGCAAAATATATCCCTAGGCGCTCAACATCTTGGAGATAGGGTGAGAAATGAAGAGAAGATAGAATGTGCTCCACATCTACACTCATTACTAGCAACTAAGGGCACTTGCCTTATCTTGGCTCATGCTTAACATAAAACCATCTTTAGTAAATCAAGAGATACCTCAATTAACTTGTCCATTCTAGAGTGAATTTAATTTACATCATCCCTCTACTACTACCTTATGATGAGTGATAATGGATGAGATAGTTAAGGCCATTCAAACTAAGAAGTTCCTCAAGCACTTAATACTAATGAAAGCTAATGGGCCAGCATGATACTAGTCAAGGTTTTATGCCTAGCACTAAAATCATGGAAAAAACACTAAAAAATTGTAATACTTCAATAGCTTGGTTAAAGAACTCATCAAAGATAGCAAGTTGAATGAATTTATATGGTGACAAGGAAAAAAAAACTAAAATAGGTCCATGGGAATAAGCTTGTGTCAATTAGGATGATTAACATAAGAGTGGCTCATGCAATTCTAGAAGGAGATATCCATGAGTCATCAAAGCAAATTAGCCTTAAGTGACTAATTCTATGAGAGATCAACATGGTAGTGATGGCTTTAGCACCTACTAGTGAAGTAGTACCATTTTTCTTTGTATAGTAGGATTTTAATGATGTAATGTTTATCACAATAATGATTTCCAACTACAAAATGGTTGTATTTTGATAAAATTGGTAGCTCTATTAATATAACCTTTGAGTCAATAATAAGAAGACAAACATAACAAGTTCAAATGTTACATCTACTATTGGGACTATTATATAAAATTTTAGAGAGTATGAATAGGCTGAAGGAATGATCACTCTCCTAGAAAACTTTGGGAAAGGCAATAAATAATTTATGACCCAGATTAGCTTCACTATAATAAATGACCCAACCACTATAATGTTTTCTTTAGATGACCTAAATACTTTTCGGGTAATGGTTTCCACTTACCACTTGGTGCTCTTGTATTTGTTGTAGATAGGAAATCACAATAAGGGGTGACCTCATGTAATAAAGAGCATGTCATCTCAAAGTAATTGATGTCTTACAATAGACAATTAAAAAAGTGTTACCGTTAGAAGTGGCAAGGATATGATAGAGACTATAAAAATATCTAAGTAAATGCAATTGAAGATGACTTCAAGTGAGTCCTAAGAATCACCTCTTTATATAGTTTGGAACATTGGGAAACACTTATTTAAGCTCTAAGGGATGATTTGAACAAATTCATAAGGATTGAAATAAAAATGTATGGGTTAGCTATAAGCATAGCCTATAATCAACTCAACATAAGAAAACACGTGAGACCAAATAAAATTAAGAAAGATATTAACCTTACTTTTTGAATCAATCAAGGAGGGGGTAAGCAAATTATAATAAACTAACTTTATTAGAGAAGTCTAGTATTTGAGAGTAGGTTTCCAATGTAGTGATTTTGCATAACGAAAATGAGAAGTTGAGGATGTACATCAACTTCACTAATCTGAACTTGGCATGCCAAATGATGGGTATTTAATCAACAATAGATGCTCTTATTGACTTTGTAGTTTGGGTATTTGATTATATGTTTTTTGGATTCATATTTTTTCTATCATTAGATTTAAGTGCATCAAGTTGACTACAAGAAGATTGCTTTTATTATAGGAGAAGTCTTCTATTAATGCAACGTGATTCTATTCAGTTTGAAGAACATAGGAAAACATATAAGAAGATGATGGGCCAATTGATCAAGGACTAGATGGGGAAAATTTTTAAATTCTATGTTAACAACTTTATAGTAAAGAACAAGTTCCTCAAGCAACATATACTTGATCATAAAGTTTTACCATTGATCGATAATTTTACCCTTATAAACAAGTGCACATGTTGAATCAAGTAGTATAGAATGAGCAGAATATCATTCCCACAAGAGTTAGAGCAAAATTAGATATTAAGTTATATCAAGTTAAGTACTAATCTCTTAAAACCTAATTTTTATTCAACAAAATGCAAGTGCTTAATTAAATTTATTATCTATATTTTCGTAAGATAATAAAAAGGCTAACATTCATATTTATAGATTTTTATAAAAAAATACTCTGAATTTATGGAATATTTTAAACTATTTATTATATTAATCTATATAGTGGATTAATTAAAAACTTGTAGTGCCAACGAAAAGCCAAAGTGCTATACTCTCTATTTCTAGACAAGTATAACAAAGCCAATCCCTTTACCCAATTTTTTGTCTATTGCTAAGTAAATTTTGATTTGTTGCTTTACCCATATTTTCCTTTAAATGATTGTGAATCCTAAAAGTAATCATATATTTAATTGGTATTTAGCTACCTTGAACTATCTAACACATTAATAATTATATCATACATTTATTTTCTTTTTTACTTGTTCTTCTAGGATTCCATCGATATCTTTGGATCACACTTTTTTTTTAACTTTGTAATTAGCTAGATTACAAGTAAATGAAGCATGGAAAGAAGTATAATATATTTTTATTAAAAGCACAAATAATTTTCTTATATTAATCCATATTTAAAGTTTAATACAACACCATCATCCAAAAGCTCACATAATTTCAAAGTTAAACTTAGTTGAACATTTTAGAAAGTAAAACACAAACACAATACATAAATATATGTAAAAAATGCTAGAAAATATAAGAAAAAAGAAAGAGTAAAAAATAAATAATGCACTAGTAAATTATCTTCCTTTGTTGAGTATCCTTCTCCTTGATCTTTTGATTTTACACACACACACATGCACGCACACACACACACACACTCACACACACACACACACACACACACACACACACATACACATGCAACACACAATACTTAGAGTGTCACTCTCCAAGTTCTATCACTATACTCTCACATACTCACCCCCTTCACATGAAAAATAAGGAAAAAAGTCTATAAAGAAAGATCCTTTTTCCTTGAAAATGTCCCCTTTATATAACATAGAAACAACCCTGGTTGGGTTCCCTAATGCTCTTGCCATAAACCCCTTGAAAATTGCTCAAAACCTTCACTGAACAGTCATAGAATTGTTATGGTTGGGTCATAGTGCCTCAGCGCTAGTTCTATAGTGCTTAGGCACTGTACTCTCTAATTTTTAGCTTGAAATTTCTGATTCTAGCAACTCAGCGCTAGGTCAGGCACCTCAGTTCTCCAAATCTAGTACAACAGTATTATCTTCTCTATTTTGTATAGCTTTTCTTCTAGTACTAGCACCTCGACACTATACATGTAGCACTATGGGACTGTATCATGATTCTACATATTTTGCATTTTTTTCCAATAAGGGGTTTTTTGTAAACACTTAAAATTATGAAAATAAATTATAAAATAATAACGTTTTTACTTAAAAATACATATTAATTTAGCTAAACTTTCCAACTTATCAAACACTCTTAAAAAAGTACACCATGCATTATAATCTTTTTAAGTTTACATTCAATGTAAAGTCTAGCAAATTATTGTGGTACTTCTTATCCCTGAAAGGATCAAGATAAATTTAAAGGCCATACTTGATATACCTTCATAGAAAAATACATTGGAGGTTTAGTTACTCCCTAGGTGTGTTATAGGCCTTAATCACTTTATTTTTAAAGTAAGTGAGCACTACACACTCTTCTACAAAGTCTTCAAGAGTGTCAAACGATTTAGGTGGATGAAAGAGTGTGAAGATGCTTTTCAATAACTAAATTTTCTATTTTACTTAGGTGCATTACTATAGAGCTCATGGCTAAAGTAAAGCTTCTTTTTATACTCCAAAGTAGGAGAAGATGATATAAGCTTGGCACTCTTCATGGCAAAAGGCAATAAATATTTTCTAGTTTATTATGTAAGCAAGACATCGTAAAACACTGTGTTGTAGTACCTGATCATGGAGAAACTCACACTCAATCTCATTGTCTAATCTGAAACACTTCATCTTTATTTCTGGGCCCACTTAGTAAAAGTCATCAAAGAGCACTTAATTATAGCTATACTCAGCAAGCCTAATTGTTTTGGCAGATTGATTGCTTAAGTGGTTAGTCATGCAAAGCGGTTTGACATATCTTATACACTTCAGATTGTGATCAAGGTAGTGTCATTCATTGACATACTGGAAAAACTTTAACAATACTCTGCTCAAGAGAACAAATCTTGAATATGATGATCACTACACATTAATGGTGTGCTTGAAAAAATAAGGATGGAATTAAGCATTATTTTGTAAACCCAATTAGGGATAACCATCACCTAGTCAATGAAAAAAATATTGTAGGTTACTAATAATTAATCTTAATATTGTCATTACTTGGTCAACGAAAATTTATTGAAGGACTCAAAGCAAAACACTAGATTAATTATTCTAGCTTAAAGTTGATTTTAAATCACGTAAATATCAATTATAAAGTTAGAGATGATGTGCTATAGAGATTTTTGTTCAAAGTAATAGTAGGAGGCAATAAGACTATTTTCAATTCATAAAAATATCATAAGAAGAATTATCAACTTATTGACTTATTTATTAGTTGAGGAACTTGGGAGATCAAATTATTTTGAAACTTTTTACCCCAAGTTTTGAGGAAGGCAAGTCATTATAAGTAGAAGTGATACACACCAAGTTGGGTGGATCCAATCTTAAAATTATTGAGAACATGGTAAGTCACTATAAGAGTTAATGATCTAAGGCAATTCAAAATCAAAGTAGTGCATTATAACTTGCTGAGGGGAGAGTAATTTTCAAGATCAATCACATCACTCAACCATAGTTGTGTAGCAAAATGTGTGCAAGAGAACATTTTTAAGTACATTTATGAGGCGTAGGCCAGTTAAAAGGGAGAGCACTCTCCCATTGAATCTTAAGCCAAGGGTATTTTTTTTGCCAACATTGAGGAAGGACTCCAAAAAAATTAATAAAAGATGTGAGTAGTGCCAAAGGATTGTGCTAATATAGTTGTAGTCCTCACATTAGTTAAACTGATTAGTACCTTTAGCCATTCATCATATGTGGCATAAATTATTTAATTTGTCCCGTGCCACTCATTAGCTACAAAAGAAAGTTTATTTTGTTGATGAGAGATTAATTTTCTAGGTGGTTAAAAGTTAAAGCCCTCATCAAAGTCACAAATTCATGATACAAGTCATCGAGACTTCATCTGGTCAAACATCATTTGCAGGAAAAGGCTGCCAATGACATTTATAACCAATAATGGACATTTTTATGAAGAAAAATATACTATAATATTAAAAAGAAAGTATAATCATTGAAACCTGATTGAAAGAAAAAGAAAAAAAAGTGTATGTTTGTTACATATTTCTAATATAAGGTAAGTCAAGTAAGTCCCCATTTAGTGTAGGGTCGATATGAGGTATGTGTTGATGTGAGAAAATTTGCCTTCTATAATGAGACCTAAATAATTCCAATGGGTTTTTTGGTTGGTTACCCTCTATATAGATGTTGCTAACTTTAAATTGGAATTGCTGTAATGAAATTTTAATCCTCTCAAGAGTAAATGTAATGAACCAAGGACAGTTGTCACCATTAGAATAAAATTACAAAGAGGTAGGGAGTCAGATTCGATTCATATTTTCTTGAATAGAAGAGAGGTTGCAAGTTTCAAAGCTATAAGGCCAGCCATTGCTTTATTGTGGAGTTCATTTATTGCATAGCAAGGAAAATAGAATAGGAAGATGCAATGGACTTTATGATTTTTAAAAACACCACCAATCCCCATATATGTGGTCTCACTTTTGAAGCTACCATCAATGTCAATTTTGATGTTGTCATATTTTGGTTTAATCCATTGAATAGAGGTGCATTGAGCCACATTGAATGAATGGGTGTTGTTGAGGGATCATTGACAAGATTAGCAGCTCTTACTTTGTCAATATAGTTTTTGACATAAAGTAATATATCATGTATTCCCACACACTATTCTTCATATTGTTAGAGTTTCTATCCATACAAATAAACCATAAAATGATTAGAGGGGCAATGTAAATAGAAATTTTTTTTTTGCTTTTTTGGATAGAGTTATGATTCCAGACTTTCAAGTAGCTTGGTATGGGTTCTCCGTTGGCTTGGCAATTTGAAACATTGAATGCATTTCAGTCTAGATTTGTTTGCTAATGTGATAAGTGATGAACACATGAGTTATGCTCTCTTCTTCACTTCAACATAAATGATATATAGAAGTGACTTTTAAGCCCTTAAGATTTAGTATATCATCAGTATCAATTGGTGCCAAAGTCTCCAGCATAGGAAGGACATTGAAGGTTTGATTGCTACATTCCATAGTGTGGGATTCCATTCAGAGTTTCTAATGGGTTTATGTATGATTTCAAAGATGATCTTGGATGTTGAGAGGTTTTTATTATGGCATTTCACAATTAGTTTGTCCTGTAGCTCTGGAGATGAGGGATATTAATTACCTCTTGTAGTATCTCCTCAAGAAGATGTTTTCTAAGTTTAGGAATATTCCAGGTGCCATCATTCTAAAAAATTAAATACTACTATCGGGTTTGATATAGATTATGTTGGTAGTTGGTCATTAAGCCATCTAAAAACTAGTGATCTTTGTTAATGCTTAGTTTATCTTGCCCCAAGTTGAAGAAGATCATGTTTTCAGTTGAATCTCTATGTTGTAGCAAGTTTTTCTAATGCTGAGAGTCTGTAGTTTTTGGCTAAACATAGTTGGGTGGAGTTTCCAACAATATTTGCTTAAGAGGAATTGAGCCCATAGTGAATCATTTTGTTTAAGTTTGATCCAAAGTTACATTTAGTTTATTTGGATTTATTCAGCAAGTGGTTAGAATCCCAAAACCCCATCTTGTTTAAGCTTGCAAACTTTTTTCCAACTAACCTAATGTCTAGTATCTTTCTGTCTACTCCATAGGAAATTGTTGAACATTCATTCAATTTGGTTTTTATCTTAATAGGCATCAACATAGTTTGGATTTAATAGAGAGGAATGGAACTAAGTATACTTTACAAAAGCGTGATTCTTCCACCCATCCAAAGAAACATGTTTTCCCATGAGTTGATTTTATTCTTGATGTTTCTAAAGACACCATCAAAGTATTGAGTTTTTAGTCTCCTTTTATATATATTAACACTAAGATATTGGAGTGGCATGTGGTAATGGGTGAAGCTAGTGTAATCTTTAATCCATCTCCAATTTGTGTTGCAATGCTTACCTAATATGAAAAAGGATTTTGTCTTGTTGAAGGCCATGCCAAAAATGATTTCAAAAGTGTTAATTAAGTGCATGATTCTCCTTATTAATTTTTTAGATCCTTTACAAAATTGTAGAACATCATCAGTGAAAGATAAATGAGATATGTTAATCCTTCATTTAGTTTCATAGTTGAGAGATCTATTAGAATTGTGGTTGGAATCAAGCAATCTAGAAAGATAATCAAAAGTTAGTATAAAAGGGGAAGAAGATAGAGGGTCACCTTATTTTATGCCTCTAGATATTTTAAAGAAGATGTGTGTCTTCTGATTGATGAGGATAGAGTAGTGGTTATTGGAAAGTTGCCTCTAAACCAGGTTCTAGAAATCTTCTTGAAATCATCTAGCTTTCATTGTTACCATGATGAATTTTCAATTTAATGTGTCAAATGATTTTTGTATCTATATGTCTAATTTGATGATGATGTTCACTCCTCTGCATTTCTTATCTAGGTCATGAGTAAGTTCTTGGGCTAGTAATATGTTTTTAGCTATGTTCTTTCCTTGTCCAAATGTTGTTTGGTTTTTATAGATGAGTTTAAAGAGGTGTGATTGAAGGTGATTGGAGAGGATTTTGCTAATAGTTTTGCTAATGATAGATGTAAGGCTTATAGGCCTATAATTTACCTAATTATATTTGTTATTATATTTGGGAATGAGAGTGATGGTGGAAGAGCTAAATATTTATGTATGTTTTTGCAGAAAAAAAGGTCTATATAATAAAGATTACATCTGTCTTAATCCATTGCTATGCATGTTGATAGAAATGGGCTATGTATCCATCATGCTCAATTATTTTGAATCCATTAAGAGAATTAATACTCCTCTTAATTTCATGTTCGATAGGAATATATTCAATGTCAAGTTGATTTACATTAGCTTTAATGGAATCAAGTAGCTCCTCTTGAAAAAGATTTAAAATAACCTCTTGGTTTTGGAATACTGATTTAAAATAGTTAATTCTACTCTCTATGATGTCTTTCTTATTGTATAACCAACTATATTGATATTTGATTTTTATGATGACGTTATGTTTCCTCTCTTTTTTTTTATGCAAGCATGGTAGAATTTTCTATTTCTATCTCCCTCCTTGAGATTGAATATGGCAGCTCTCTATGATAAGAAGTCATCTTCCATGGTGATCGGGTTGTTAAGGATTGCTCGAGCTTGATTTAAGTCAGCTTCAGCTTCCAAGGATGATTGAATAATGCACATGTTTTCAAGCCAAGTAACACTTTGTTCATTAGCCTTAACTTATTAGTGAATGTCACCAAATACATTCAAATTCCTTTGTTTGAGGCTTGAAGTTAAATTCTTATGTAGTTGCCAAAGTCTATTTCAAAAATCATAAGTGCTTAATTTACATGCATCTTGGAGAAAATTTATAAAAAGATCATGGTTATTTCACATGTTCCAAAATATGAAAAAAAATTTAGAAGGTTTATGGAGGAAATCCATAGATAAAAGGATGGGAGAATGGTTAGCATGTTCTATTTATGTGACTTATTGCTAAATGGTGAATATTGCTAAACAAATTTGCATTAAATAGGATTTGGTCTAGCCATTCATAGACTCGACCTTTATTCTGTGTATGAGCTAGTAAATCCAAGATCAATTATATATGCCTCTTCTATATTATTAGCAAATTCCTTCATTACTATTTCCTTGGGTTTTCTATCACTTTTTGTTTTCATTCTAATTTTTATTATATTAAAATATCCTCCCACAAGCTAGCTATGTTAACAATTAAGATTGATGGAAATGATTTTAGACCATAGGTCTTTTCATGATTCTCTAGAATAAGAAGCATATACAATGGTTGCTTGAAATATATAATTAATGTTAAGATGGATGAATTGAGGGTCATTAATGATGACATCTACTTGAAAGGGATTTTGAAAAAAAATAAGTCTTTGAAGCTATAATTTTAAATTTTGTTGTAGCTATTGAACTTCCTTTTGATTTTCTCTATAGTGTGGAGTTAGATTAAAGATTCTAGGATTGCAAAAGCATGAAGATTGTGACTCTTGATTAAACATTTGAGTCTATTAGAGGCACTAATATTTGCAATTCCTTTAATGTTCTAAATTATAAAGTTAGTCATGTTTGGAGTACGTAGAGCCCTTTAGAGGCTCTAGTAGTATTTTTATCATCCCAATTGGCTAGTATTCCAGCTATAGAACCCTTTCCTATAGAAGGTGTTGCATTTGGGTTTATGTTCCTTAGCTCCCTTATTTCTTTATGCTTGTTCCTTTTAGATTTTGTATGAGCCAGTCCTCCGCTATGTCTTACATAGTTTGGCCTAAGTTCTATCGGGAGGTTTGATGTTGAAGTGGGGATAATACATCATTAGGATGGGTCTATTGAGGCAAAAAATTGAATTTTTCTATATTAATAGGTTGTATAGCTTCTAGCTATACAAAATCTAGTGGTGAGTGAGTAAGAGGTTCTTTCCCATGCTATTTAGTCAAAAGATTTTTATTTGGTATATGGTACGCTACTTCAATCTCTATGGTTTCTTGATTTTGGAGTAATGCATTAGTGTTTTATAAAGTATCTTTTAAAGTTGGAATTTAGGGTTGCTTTGGTTCTACATTGTGTTCAGGTAGGGTTGTGTTGTTATCCACTCATTCTGACAAGGGAGAATTGAGGGGCTCATTTACATTTCCATCATCATTCCCAATGGTTTTGGTGTTCCTTCCTCTAGTGTAGGATTTGCAATGAAATGGTTTTCAACTAGATGGCCAAACATTTTACATTTAGGATAATAGTATGGCTTTTATTCTATAAATTCCTGTTACGGGTAACCATTATTTGGTGTACTAATCCAAACTTCTTCAACATGTGTTGTTGTTATGCCCATTTTCACAAGAACTCGAGCAGTAAAAGGTATAGTAAGGTTGAAGGTGAGCAAATCAAGTTTAAGGAGTTTGCCAAAGTTTGCAGTTAGAGAGTACAAAATATGCTTGTTGAAGGGATGGAGTTTCAAGTTTGGAAGCTTGATCCAAATGAGGACTATAGGTGGTTCTATATTGTAATTGAAAGTAGGTGTCCATTTGAGTATTTTCATTAGCTCATTGCCAATGTGATAAAGTTTTTTGATGAAGAGCCTTGCATAATCCTCCTCTCTACTAAGTCTAATAGCAATGTTCCTTCCATCAAGCATCTCAAGATTCCATTCTCCAAGAAGCCTTAGTTCATCAAAGTGCTTATGGATTATGTCCATCAAGAGATGCTTCTAATTAAATTTTCCAACCAAAGTAAATTTAAGAGGTTCTACCAATTGACCAATTTTAGATTCGAAGAAAGAGGATAGATTAGCCATTTTTATGATTATCCTTTTTTAAGAACCCATTTTTTTCCAACTTTAACAAAATCTATCATGGTATGACTATGAATATATGAACTTAATGGAATGATCGTTGGATTCAAAGGAAAGGGTGTTGGTTGAAAGAGAAGTGACATAAGAATTTTTTTTCCATGGAGAGCAAACCAATGGAATAATATATAGTGAACAATGCCCTAGAGAAAGGAGCGTAGCTAGTGTGGATGGTGCGACGACTTCATGCTTTCCCATGCACTACTTTAAACTTTTTTATCCTTTCATTCATTCTACCAATAATGGACCTTTGTTGACTAACAAAAGTGTTAAAAAATTTGGAGAATCTAAAAAATTCTACCTCAAATTTATCTTAGAGCATCACTTGCATACCAATAGATAGGTAAGAAATAATTAGATTCTCAACACACTAAAGGTGATGATTAAAGGTGCCAATACAAATTAGGTGGAATCATCATCTTTTTTCTTTTAGCACTCAGAATAACAACTTCCCCATTGACGGACCAAATGCCATTTTAATGTGTCTCATTAGGTAGATTCCATTTTACCCATTGAGTATAAGTTTCAAAATAAGTGTATTATGGCATCAATTCAATAACTATAGATTTTAGCCAAATAATAGATACAAAATAAAGAGTTCATTGAAATAATACTCAACTTATTAGAAGAACTGAAAACACCAACTTCATTTATTTAATTAAAAATAAAAATATGGCAAAATACTATAACTTAAAAATATTAAGAAAAAGAACAATAAGCTTGTCGACTTAGTGTCAAGGTTGAAGTTGTTGTTAGCTTGAATGTACTTAATAAACTTGGATCAATGTAGAACAAACCTTATTTCCTTAAGAAATTAGTTGGACCAATGTGTATTTATTAAAAACTCACTCACGGAACGGTGTACTGATGTCTTTGACCACACATATCCTCAAGAAATTTTATCTTTAAAAGATGTTATTCATTCTCGATCATTACTTTGTATTCATTTTTTATGACATATCATAGGCTAACTTATCATGTGATTAAGCGGTCACATTATGGACTCGAGCTTTATTATAATCTCTTCTCTCATTTATGAACTCATTTATTGTTCTCACACTTGGAGAACTCACACCCTTGTGAGTACTCAATGGATAATCATCCTCTCTTCGAACCTATTCATTGCCCTTATGGTTGGTCAACTTTAGGTGCAAGCTAAGTATAAGTAAAGTAGCTTAAATGGATCAACCTATTTAGAGTCTTTAAGTAAAAGTGTGATTTAACCACCTTGAGGATAAATCAAGAATTAAACCTCAAGATACTATAAGATGATGAGGCTACTCATAATATGAGAGTTGAGGCCCCTAAGAGACAAAACCTTGTGAGTTAATCACATTAAGGAAAAATCAAGAATGAAACCTCAACATACTATAAGGTGAGGAGGTTACTTATAATATGAGAGTTGAGGGCCCTAAGGGACAAAACCAAGCCTTAGTGAGATGACTCACTCTTTATAAAAGCTATATAAAGAGTAGCACATGAGTCCCTTTTATAAAAAAATTGGAGTGAGGTGCATATTAGTTCTAACTATAGCCATAAAAAAGCTAACTCTCACCTTCATGATGAGATATACATTGAGTAATGCATGAGACCCTCCTATCAATGAGTCTAGGTGTACCTCATGAAGTCACAAGAGTAAAACAAAAATATGAATTGCACCCAAGATGACCACTTCATATCTTGGAAACCTCAACTCACTACTGAATGCCCAAGCTTTGGGATGAGGTGAAGTGAACTAAGAAGTGATTTATAGACTTGTAATGGTAATAACTCAAGTTATTATAATGATGACTACTAAGCACTAACTTGAATCACCAAAGGATTAGTAAATTATGATGAGCTCACTCTAAAATAAATTTAGATAAATATTTGTAATTGCACATTCCATAATGACAAGAACATACAAAAAATAAGAGAAGAGAAACCATTGCAAGTTGAAAATAAATCATTTCATTGCATTCTACAAAATTACAAGTGACTAGTATAATAGAGTTTAAAAAAGAAAGAAGTACATTAACTCTCCCTCTCTCAAAGATACAAGAAAATAAAAGAGAGGCCAATTTAGGTGGTTGTGCTTGGCCTGTCACTATATTTAGACTTCAACAGTAGGAGTACATTCTTAATATTCAAGAAATTATTTTTGGCCATCCAAGTTGTACCTACTTTTTTTAGTAAATTTAATGTCTGCCTAAAACTTAGTCTTGAAGAGGATCCCATATTCTATGTCTATTAGAAGTTTGGCCGCATTGCCTCTTTTTCCTGGAACTGAACCTCCCACTATTGATACTCCTCTTGACAATGAGTTACTTTAATAGCTGTCCCTTCTTGGCCTCTTTGTGAACAAGTTTCATAGCTAGCTTATTCTTCTCTTTCTAAGTCTCCATCAACTCCTTATCACTTGCACTACAAAGGAAAAAACCATTTTGTGTAATAATGATTGAGTGAAGTGATAGACCTTCCTCACCTTACCTAATTTTCAAAGATTTCACCATACTCCTAGAGAAATTTAAAGGTCACCTTCTAGCTCACACAGTAAGTAATCATTACCACCTAAATGGCCTAAATTAAGACTATTTTACAATAAGGCTAGCACCTAAACATTATATCAACAATTTCATGATGTTAGATTTGACTCATTTTGAGACAGTTTAGAGCCAACTCAGTGCCTAGGCATTGCATATGCAATGTCGCAGTGTTGTATCAAAAGAAAAATATGAGGTAGAAGCAGTAAGCATAGCATCACAGCGTTGGATTATAAATGCTACAGTGCCACTCCCAGCGTCGCATCACTACATCAATAGCTCTGCGATATTTCGGCCTGATAGAATAGATTCAGTTTAGCAAAGATTTCGAGCAATTTTTGAGGCAGTTATGGTAGGAGCATCTCGACAACCAACCATGGTTGTATCTAAGATATATATAGGGTACATTTCTAAGAGAAAAATATCTTCATTTTCAGATTTTTTTCCTTTTTTATTTTTCTTAGTAGGATGGTGAGTGTGTGTGTCTTTATCAAGCACTTGGAGAGTGACACTCTGAGTGCTATGAGAGAATGTGTAAGGGTAGTGTGAAAAGAGTGAAGCAAGAGGTGGAGAATGACATCAATAATCAACAATTTTCAATAGGGAGGCTGGACATTTCCACGAAGTAGTAGAGGATCGTAAGGAGTAGACTTGAAAGATCTACTCGATGTGTTCTTTTCTTTCATCTCTAGCTATCTTATGTCATTTTTTACTATGTTTAATATGATTTTCTTTTTTCTCCTCAATTATGGAGCATTAATCTATAAAGTGCTATGAATTTATATGAACTTTTGGGAAGTTTGTGTTGTATTAGACTTTATTGTGGATTAATAAAAGAAAATTGTCTATGCTTTTTAATTAGAATATGTTTTACTTTTTCCATGCTTCTTTTACTTATAATTTGGCTAATTGCAATATTTAAAATAAGTGTGATCTAGAGATATCAATAGAATCCTAGAAGAACAATTAAAAAAAGGATGTACTTGTTGCGTGCTAGAAAACCAGTTGCGGTAGAGTGAAAGTTTACGCCTTAGCTTTGTCGTGAAATCCAGCGCACACACAGGTATTTAAAGAGTGTGAACAATAAAACCTAGAATTTTATGTGAAAATCTCAAAAGAGGGAAAAATCACGGCCTAACCCAAGAAAAAGCTTCCACTATGTATCCGTTTCATAGTATAAGATCTTCCGCACGGATTACGAATTATATATGAAAGGAACAACAGCTTATGTGACAACGATCGTTATAATAGTTGCTAGTAGTAGATGATGATGGTGAAGCGGCGAACAATCACGGTGGAAATGGGGAACAATTACCGCGTAAATGCAAAGAAAATCATTAGCAAAATGCGTGGAACAATCACCGATAGAAGTCATCATGATGAAGACCGACAGAGATTGACGACGGCAAGGATCAACTGCGGCGGCTGATGGCGGCGGCCGGCGGCGGTGGTTGACGATCATCGAGTGGTGGCACGATTGTGCTTGGAGGATCTTTAGAGCTTTCTCCTCTCTCTTGCATGGGCCCCCTCATATGAGGAATGAGGGGTTATTTATAGATTTGAGGAGTGGCATCTTTGTAAATACATGCAAAATCTGAACCACTTCTATCCATCGGACGGCTCATGATGATTCCCTTGATCATATGATGTATTTTGTGTATTTGAATACTCAAATGAAGTCAGAATTGTAAGATCTTTGGCTTGTTGGAATCGGCTCATCAAGACGCTCGATTTGACTATAAACACTCCATATTTGAGAGCTTTTAGGAATTTAACTGATGTCTCAAAGTTTCTAATGATATTTTAAGTGCTTGATCTCGACCAGTTTTAATTTCTGATTAGCTTGCTTTCGGCATCAAGATTCGTGCTTAGACTAGAGAAATTTTTAGGGTCATATCAGTTGCCCCCTATTTTTGGATGATATTATTTCAATCATCAAAAAATATATGTGCCAAGTACTTCAAAATAGCAAATTCTTAACAAATGTAAGTCCATTAACCACACATTTTGAGAGAACAGATCTTCATGTACGACATGACTATGAAGCATGCACCACAAATATATGTAGAATGTGCGAAATGAAATTTTGAGGTTACGATCCATCCGTGTCTCTACGGGCGCCTCCGAGTTCAAGACAGCCTACGCATGGGCGGCGATGGGTGCACTGGGTGTGCGACGGGCATGGGCCGTGGCACTCGACGTCACGGCCGCCTTGTGGCGCTGGGTCGGCGCGGTCGACGGCCGACGAAAACCACGCGTAACGAATGACCTGAGCTGGTCGGCGCTGAAGGCCGTCACGGGGGCGATGTGGCCTGAGCGAGCGGCGGTCACGCCGACCGGTCGCTGGGATTGGACGGGCGTCGAAGTGACGGCGCGAGCGCGGTGAGTGGGCCGCGGGGCCACCACTGGAGGCAGGGTCGCCGGGACCACAGGCGCGGCCGCTGGGCGGCGGGTGGCAGCCGGCGCGCTGGCGGCCACGCGGGGTCGAGAGGGTCCAAGAGGGTTTTGGGTCCGCTTTGACCCGCTTTCCCATTTTGATGGTTTTGAGCCGCTTTTGCGCTTTTGATGGTTTCTCTTTGATTTTTACCTTTTTTATCCCCATAGGGTCTATAAAACCCCTAGGCTGGGAGAAGGTTCTTTTCTTCTTGAGAGAAGGTCGCTCGGAGGTGATCAAGACCCGTAGCTCATACGCAGTGCTCCGCCCCTCGAAGAGGTGTTAACTAACCTCGCCGACCGACCGGATCGGAGGCGTATCAAGACCCGTAGTTCATACCTGCCAGCTCCGCCTTTGAAAGAGGTGTTAACATCTCGCCTGACCGACCGGACGGAGAGGCGATCAAGACCCATAGTTCATACAAGGCTCCCTCGAAAGAGGTGTTAACCGACCTCGGACCGACGTTCTGAGGTGATCAAGACCCATATATATGGCAAGGCTCCGCTTTTCCTTGAAAGAGGTGTTAACTGACCTCGTCGGACTGATCGGGTTCGGAGGCGATCATCGGAGATGGGGGTTGACAAAGATGCTCGACGATGGTGGCCGACGACATTGGTCGGCGACGGTGACCTGCGAGGATAACCAACGACGATGGTGATGACCGGTGGAGATTGCCGGCGATGGTCAGCAGACCGGCGATGGTCGCCAGGTGACCGAATTACGCATGTACGGGGCCGAATAAACCAATACCGTAGTCGATAGTAACCGGTCGAATGGCGATGACCGAATAATGGTGGTGACCGAAAATTATCATGGTCGACTACGGTGATCACGATGGTACGGCCAGTGACCGCCACAGTGGTTACGGCAACGTCCTTAATCGGCGACGATACGGCTGATCGGCCGAGCACCGGATGATACCGCATCGATGTGGCGAGCGCCAGAGTCGGGGATGACTAGCGACGATGGTGGTGACCGGCGGAGATGGCCGACGCATGGTTTTTTTGACCTATCCGGGTTGTTTGTGAGTGTGATGACGTTAACCCGTGGAAGAGGTTGCATTGAATCGGCCGAGATTTTGACCCATTCAAGGTTGTTTGTCGAGTGTTACCCGGCGACATTAACTGTATGGAAGAGGTAATTGAATCGGTGATTTTGACCTATTCGAGGTTTTGTCGGTGTTACGGCGTTAACCTGTGTGGAAGAGGTTGAATTGAATCCGCTGAAGATTTTGACCAATCCGAGGTTGTTTGTCAGGTTGTTACCTGCTGACGTTAACTTGTATGGAAGAGGTTGAATTGAATCTGCTAAGGACTTTTGACCTATCCGAGGTTGTTTGTCAGAGTGTTACCCGATGACATTAACCTGTATGGAAGAGGTTGTGGGAAGTCCACCAAGGACCTTTTGACCTATCCGAGGTTGTTTGTCAGAGTCTTTGCTCGATGATGTTAACCTGTATGGAAGAGGTCCAATTAAGTCCCCTTGGGATTGATCATGCCCGATTGAGATACAATGTGAGTTGTATATTTCTCAAATGGGAGGATTAAATGAAGAAAAAATAAGCTTGTGAGAAAAAATCATAAACTCATTACTTTAATAATGTTGGTGATACAATATTGTCATAACATAACTTAACAAAAGGGACGAGATACATTTTTAGAGAGAGTTAACAAAAGAAAAGAGGTGGGGAGGAAAAGATAAACGGGATAAATTAAAGACTATAATATTTATACACCAAGGATTACATATAACACTTTTTAGAGACCTTCCATATTCCAAGTTCTAGGGATGATTTTTTCCTTTGGATCATTAGTTATAGCTTGACGGTCATCTGATAACGAAGTAGGAGCAGGTCTTTTGGCAAAACCCTCAGGTACTTCTTTATCTTGAAGATTAAAATCGATGTTGAAGGTCACCAAAGGGCGTTGAGCTTCTTTGAAGTAACATGATTGTTATTTGTTGATTTGACCACTCCAACTCAAATGGGAGTTTGAAATTTTATCTTAAGATGAGGTAGGCGACAAAGATCAAGATTGATTAGAGGGGTCTTCCAAATATAAGTATGCTGAATTTGACTTGACCACTATGAATTGACCGTGACTTGTTGAGAGAAATTCTCGAGAATAATGGGAAGGGTGATTGTCCCTCCACTGCATGTATGTTATCAAACCCATATAATCCTGCAATGTTATCAAACCCACTGCATAAAAAGAGAGGTGGGGAGGAAAAGATAAACGGATAAATTAAAGACTATAATATTTATACACCAAGGATTATATATAACACTTTTAGAGACCTTCCATATTCCAAGTTCTAGGGATGATTTTTCCTCGGATCATTAGCTATAGCTTGATTGGTCATCCGATAACGGCAAGGGAGCGTCTTTACGTGCAAAACCCTCTAAGGTACTTCTTTATCTTGAAGATTAAAATTGTCGATGTTGAAGGTCACCAAAGGGCGTGGTTGAGCTTGTTTGAAGTAACATGATTGTGCTATTCATTTATTTCCACAGACCACTCCAACCCAAATTGGAGTTTGAAATTTTATCTTAAGATGAGTGACAAAGATTGATTGATTGAGGGTCTTCCAAATATAGCTTTGTATGCTGAATTTGACTTGACCACTATGAATTGGACTGAGTGAGTGACTTGTTGAGGAAATTCTCTGAGAATAATGGGAAGGGTGATTGTCCCCTCCACTCGTACAGGGCGGTTATCAAACCCATATAACAGTCCTGCAGCGGGTTGAAGTTTTTTCTTAACCAGACCCATGTTAAGAAAGGTGGAGTAAAATAAAACATTAACGGAACTCCCATTATTAATCAAAATTCTCTTAACAATATAACAGGGGTCACCAATCCCTGCACTGATGACAAGAGGATCTTGATGTGGAACTTGGACTCCTTCCAAGTCCGAAGTTATTAAAAGTGATGGGATGATTGATACTAGATTTTTTAACTCCTCTTCAAAGGCGAACATGAAGACTTGATTAGATAGTAGTGGCCCACTTGCAATCGCTTCAATTTCTCCAACTATTTGGCTATTATGTTGTTTCTATGATGATTGTCCCGGTTGCCCCCCAATTAGAGCTATGTTTGCATAAGTTGGTTGGTTTTGCACAAATTGACGCAGATATCCCTGATGAATAAGCCTCTCAATCTCTTCTTTAAGTTATTTACATGCCTCTGTAGTATGTCCATGACTTCGATGGAAGTGACAATATTGCTCTTGATTTCCTGAAGTTGGTTTCAGTGGATGTGGCCACTTAATGGTCTCTTCATCCCGAATAGCCATCAAGACATTAATGCAAGATGTGTTCAGTGGCGTGTATTCCAGTCGTTGATGTGAGGGTTGTGGAGAGAGATAACGATTGCCTTGTTGCTTCTTCTGATGGATTGTTGATCTATGTTTCCTAGAGCACTCTTACGTTTTTCTGTGGATTGTTCAAATTATTTGGGCATTAATAGCATCATCAGCAGAAACTTACGCTTCCACACGGTGAACCAAGTTGGTGGCGACCGTATCTCACATTAGATGAGTAGAAAAGTCCGTGATGGAGCCCTCCAAAAAAACTCCTCTTAGTAATTCGTGGTCTACCCTGTGTATTTGGCGAAGCTTGAGGAGAATGTCTGTAAGTTTTAAGTGATTCACCATCATTTTGACGAATGCCAGAGAGATGGGAGGAATCTTTAATGATCCTCCGGTTTGCAATGAACTGTTCTATGAAAACCTTGGTGAGTTCGTAAAAGGTATGGATGGATCCCCTTGGAAGGGAGTAGAACCAAGTGCGAGCTTATCCCTCAAGGGTAATAGGAAAGACTTGACAAAGCAGTGTGTCAGGAGCTCGTTGGATATGCATGATGGTCCTGTAATGGTCGATGTGTTCATATGGGTCAGTTGCCCCATCATAGGAATCAATGCTTGGAAGCTTGAAACCTATGGGAATAAGATGTTGAAGAATAGCTTCAGCTAAAGGTGAAGACTCCTCATAGCCGTGGTGAGGGAGAGGATGATTTCTATCTTGAAGGTGAAATTCATCTTGCATTAAGCGTCGTAATTCTGCACGTATAATATGACGAGTGGGGTCAACGGGACGAGAATGTGTCAAGCTACCATCACTAATTGGTGGATTAGCACTGAGCCGCATGGATGAGAACCAGAAGGGCGAGAGCAAAGATCACTTTTACGAGAAACTTCGTCAAGGAGATTATCATTTTGACCTCCCATGGCTAACAATCGATCTTGGAGGAGATGAGTTTGTCGCGTGGTGTGTTCCTGAAAAGTCGGATCATCTCATTTTGAGACTCTTCCATTTGGCGGACACGATCTTCTAAAGAGATTCTTGTCGCTCCATCATCCACAGGGTCACGTCTATCGGGGGGGGGAGTGAAGCAGAAGCTTGGTGTCCTTGGTTCAAGGATTGGTTTTGAGAGTGACGGAGTTGAGCGGAGGCTCATAGTATTGCCTATTGGCCATAATGCAGATGTTCACAGAAATTGTGATTGAGGGGTTCTTATTTCCACAGACAGCGCCAAACTGTTGCTTGCTAGAAAACCAATTGCGGTAGAGTAAAAGTTTATGCCTTAGCTTTGTCGTGAAATCCAACACACACACAGGTATTTAAAGAGTGTGAACAATAAAACTCTAGAATTTTTACGTGAGAAACCTCAAAAGAGGGAAAAACCACGGGGCCTAGCCCAGTAAAAAGCTTCCACTATGTATCTGTTTCAGAGTACAAGATCTTCCCGATACCGGATTATAGAATTGTATATGAGAAAGGAACAACAACTATGTGACAACGATCGTGGTATAGCTGAGAAGTAGATGATGGTGAACTGGAGCAATCATCGGGAAATGCGGGAACAATTATCGTAAATGCAAGGAACAATCACTGGCAAAAACTCAGGGAACAATCACCGATAGAAGTCATCATGATGAAGACCGACAGAGATTGACCACGGTAAAGATCAATGGCGGCGGCGGGCGGCGGCGGTGGTTGACCGCCGAGTGGCACGACAGGTTTGGAGGATCTTTAGAGCTCTCCTCTCTCTTGGGCCCCTCATATGAGGAATGAGGGGCTATTTATAGATTGGGAGGAGTGCCTCAGAATATACATGCAAAATCCAACCACTCTCTCCATCTGACGCTCATGATGATTCCCTTGATCATATGATGTATTTTGTGTATTTGAATGCTCAAATGAAGTCGAATTGTAAGATCTTTGGCTTGTTGGACCGGCCGAGACGCCGATTTGACTATAAACACTCCATATTTGAGAGCTTTTTAGGAATTTAACCGATGTCTCAAAGTTTCCAAGATATTTAAGTGCTTGACCCGCTTTAATTGACTTGCTTTGATCAAGATTCGTGCTTCGACTAGAGGAATTTTAAGGGTCATATCAATACTAAATAATTATTAATGTACTAAATAGTTTAGAAGTGCTAAATAGTAATTAAATATATGATTATTTTTAGGTTTGTAATCATTTAAAAGGAAATATGGGTAAAGCAACCAATCAAAATTTACTTGACTTTAGGCAAAAAACTGGGTAAATGGATTGGTTTGATTTTACTTTTCTAGCCACAGAGTATCACATTTTTTATTGATACTATAAACTTTAAATTAATCCATCATATAGCTTAATGTAATACAAAGTCTAAAAGTTTCCATAAATTTAGAGTACTTATTTTAAAACTAAGAAAACTTTTATATTTTGTATATAAATATAAAATATAACTTTTAATATCTTGCAAAATAGTAGATATAAACTTTAATTAAGCATACATTTTGTTAGATTTTAAGAGATTAGTACTTACTTAATATAAATTTATTTAATTTTGCTCTAATTCGTGTGGGAACGATACTCTACTCATTCTATATTACTTGATTCGACATGTATACTTGTGTATAAGGATAAAAAGTATCACATTTTAGATAAAATATTGTGAAACCTATCCTAAGTAAATTTATTACATACCTTAATCGCTATTTCATCCATAGTCATGATAGATTGATCTCCTCTTGATCAAATTGTTCAATTGATTTATCACACTTCAAATCTTTCCATGTTGTCAAGATAACCTTATTCCCTTTTATTAGTCATTGAATTTTCTTATATTTTTATATTATTTTACTTAGGGCACATTTTGATGTGAAATATCTAACTTTATTACATTTAAAACACATTGGAATTTTTTTCATTTTCACTTCACCCATTTGCCTTTAACATATTTTTAATTTTAGTTATGAACTTTTTCCTTTTGACTTTATGGAAGCGTTTTTTAAATATTATTTCCAAGTGATGAATTTGTAATGTCTTCTCTTATTAAAGTTTGTTGGTGATGTCTTGGTGTCACACAAGTAATGACATGAGTGCTGAAATTTTTTTTTTCATTTAACAACATCCTCCTCCTCTGCTCCTAAGATGATATTTTATTTGTGAACTACTAGAGAACCATGCAATAATCAATTGTATATGAATTCAAATCCCTACCCTCAAAGGTAATAATTACCTTTTTTGACACTTTTAGTAAAAACCATAGGACCTTATTTATGTAATCACATCGTAGTGTTCTTTGTTAAAGGCACACTAACCAACACAATTTTTATGAATATCCAAAACAACATTGTGATGGTTTCACCAAGTTTCATTCAAAATGTTTCATATTCTTGCATGAAACAATTAATACGTATTTCACTCACCTTGTTGGTTTCATCGTATGTGATGATTTACTTAATCCCAAATCTTTTTAAGTATCCCTAAGCAATATATGGTCATATAATCATTATATTTACTTGCAATGTAAAGCATTGGGCCCTTAACATTTAACAATCCTAAATCTAATTGTGAAATCAAATCCTCAATTGGTTTAGGAATTTTTTTTACCATCTAACATCATGGTTGTATGACTTTTATAATTTTTAGTATATGATCAACTTCCTCATTTTGTATGATTTTAAACATTAACATTCTATTTCTTGGAAATTGTAATAATTCAATTAAATAAACTTGGATGTGTTGTGGAAATTCTCTCATTCAAAATTTCAATTTTATGATCAAATGATATTTTGCTGCTAATGATCTGTGTAAACCTTATGAATCACTCTATAAATATGAAGATAAAAATTTTTGACACCTCACTCTAAAACCAATTAATGGTTTACATAAACCTTATGAATCAATCCATTTGTAAAATCATGTAAGTCAACATCCTTTAAAGCAAGCATTAACATCGTCGTTATGTGCTGTGTGTAACTAAGCAAATTTCTTTATCACATTTTTATAATTTCATATAGAAAAATTTTCGCTCAAAAAGCTCTTGGTGGTAGTGAGAGAAAGGAGTGAAAGCTAAGGTTTTAATAAGAATGTTTCAATAGGCATCACCTAACTCAAATCTTAAGATATATTTATAAGTAGAGTTTAGGTTTATCTTAAAATGACTTAAATTTATTTATTAAACTTTTTACAATTTTATAGCAAGTTCATCAAAAATTTAAATTTGAATTTAAATTGTTAGTGGCTATCATTAAATTTTTTTGAAAATTGATGATTATGTAGGCCCACAAAATTTAATGGAGGCACACAAAATCTTTTTGAAGATTCATAGAACATTGGGGAGCCCATTATAATTAAATTTTAAAAATCTATGACTTCAGATTTTTTATGGAGTGTCACAATGCCATAGATAACCAAAATTGGACTCTTATATCGATTATTCTTCAATGAAGCAAAGGGCATAAATTCAGAAGTAAAGCATCATTTGCTAAAGCAGTAATTTTATTTTTTTGTGAGAGTAGAATGTAGAATATTATAAATTCTTAAAATTATAAAAAAATTGTAAGCAACAAAAAAACATGTGCCAAAAAATCCTGCTCTGAAAGAATAATTGCAAAGAGCAGCCATCATCTTGACCGATTTTAATATGCGAATATTCATCTAATCTTAAGGCTAAGAAGCAGATTATTATATTAAGCCAAGACATTCGGTTGCCTAATGGCCGATTATGTTCTTTAATACCGCCTAACCTAACGTAGCTTGTCTTACTATTTTTCTTGTTAAACGTACGAGCGTCATCATCATTATTTATTACATTGCTATTCATTAATTCTCTACAGACAATGACCCATGCATGTGCTGCGGAATGTGCGATGATATTTAAAAAACAATTTGAGAAAAAAATAATATAGTTAGCCAAGTTAAAATAAGAATGTCGTACGACAATAGTATTCTCACAATGATAATACATCGTTATTATTAAATCACACACTAAATTTTTTGGTCACGATTAATTGATTTTAATGATAAAAAGGTTTTTTAATGACCCATCGTAAATCGATAGAAAACAACATATGAAAGTTGAGATTTAAAAAAATAAAGAAAGAGAGAGAGAAGTTTGAGGCCTTTAATGATTTCATATCACTAAGACTTATAAGGAGAGAAATAGAACACAGAGAAAAAGAGGAAAAAAATAAATGTGAAAAAGTTAGAGAAACTAAGCCTTTAAATTTAGTATAGAAGATTGCAAAATGTCTTTTAACCTGTTAAGGTCCTGCCCCCTATTTTTAGGTTGAGATCCATCTCTGAGTGATTACATGAATCTATAAAGTATAATTAAATGAATATGATAAAATAGCCTACTAAGTCTCGAAGTTTGTTATACAATTATATAAAATATTTCGGGTAGTTACAATAATAATGGTTGGTTAGGCATAATTACATAATTTTTGGGATATTTTTGTTAGATCGTAGCCCTTTTCTTGAAACCTGATTGAAGAAATTCACTTGTTATATTATTTTTAGAAAAAAACCCCAAATCCATTTTTTTGAATTAAATATTGCTTCCCAATAAAATAGAGTCGAAATATTCAATGAACAATCATGCAACATTTCCATCATGAGAGTTTTATAACCTGTTCACCCTAATAGCACTATCACGCAATCAAAGAGTGCTGGAACTAGTGGCAAGTTTCATGGCTTGGGTCTCTCCATTCATCATTTGTTTGTTAATAATGTTATAATTTTGTTCTTTATCATTGGATATGTTGATTGTACTTTAAATCCTAAACTAATGATGTTGTTTTACATTAGAGTACCATTTATGAACTATATAGAATAGTCATTTCAATGTAGCTTCAAATCATGATCGAACATCTTCAAGCTTTCTTTGAATATGGTTTTATCACATTTTAAAGATGTTCGATCATGGTTTGATCAATATTTGATTAAAGTTTGCTATGTTTTAGATGATTTTAGTAGAATTTCTTGGGAGCTTGATGAAGGCCTTCAACTATAGTTCAAAGACAATTTACAAGTAGATCGGTGATATTTGATTGTGTTTAGAAAAGATACAATCATATTATAGAGATGGCATGTTGATAGTTCATTTCATTTTAATCTTTATTTCCTTGTTTTAAAAATATATTATTTATGTTTATTCAATATTTACATAGTTTTTAACACTAATTCTTCATATTGAGATGCATTGCATTACGTGAGTGACATATAGAATTTGGGATATTATGAAAAAAATTATTCGACAATTTGAAGCTAATACAATCTTTAAAATGTTGAGACAGTCTCTCATTAAATAGTTAATAGTGTCCTAATCAATAATTCTCTAGGACCTAATTTTTTAGCAATTATTAAGGATCAATGGTGATAATGAGTGTTAAAGCTACTCCCTTATGCTAAACTTTAGAGGAAAAACTATAATATTTAATATTTTCTAGTTTGCATTTGCTAATAAATCACTTTTAAAGGGCTGACTTATGGAGAAATTTAATAAAATGAGTAAAAGAAGCAAGCTATTATAAAACTATCTAAGTTGAGTAAAGCTTTAAGAATTTAGAATTGGAAAGACCATTTATGGAGTGCATTAAGAGGAATAATGGCTAGAAGAATGAGTTATATTCTTTGTAATTAGTGTCCCAAAAAATAATAAATATAATATTATGTTAATTAAGTTATTGATTTAGTTGAAAATAGAAAAAAGCATTTTTTTTAATACCTATGAGTAAGATGTCATGTAAGAAGAAGTTAGAAGGGATTGAAGAAATATGTTAAATTATAAAAGCCATTAGCTTGAAAAGAGTGTCTTATTCTAGTAGATTGTAACTTGATATGTAGTACCATATAGTTTTGAGATGTGTTGAGTTGCTTGAAAAGAGAATTGTAGGATATAATAGTAACAAAATGCTTATAGGCAAAGATTTCTTCTAAATATTGGTGAATTAGGATGAAAGTGTTGTTCTTTATCTAAAGTTATTTATACTTTATTTTCCTTTATATGGATTGAGCATTGTTGTTAATTTACTAAACTTGTTTCATATGGGCAATTAATTATTTTGCATTGATACATAATGTTAATAAAGACAAATATGCATACTCTTATTGTGTCTATCTTGATTATAGTTTCAAGGAAGCAATTTAGCATAACCACTTTTGAAGAGAAATTTAATGAGAATAGAAGCAAAAAAATTAGTTCTAAGTTAATACTTTCCCTTGTAAATATGGTTAAAGCAATTTTTTTTTTGTTCATGCAAGAGTTAAGGAGTGGCTAACTTAGGTTTACGAACAATCAAATAAAATTGAAGTTGAAACACATGCATTAGCCTATTTTTCTATAATGGTGATTGTTGAGTCTTTATAATATATCACATCATATAAATGATTTAAGAAAAAATCTTCTAAAATTATATGTAATGGCATATAACTTTTTAGGGACTATCTATATATATATATATATATATATATATATATATATATATATATATATATATATATATATATATATTAATTTATGTTAGGTCAACCAATCATTTTGATGAAAACATTAATACTTTTTGTTTATTTAATCTTTCATTAATTTTGTTTACAATATTTAAGAATTTGCATCAATTGTGATTAATGTTGTTATATATCTTCTAAATTTCACAAAGAAGTTGCATTCTTTAACATATCAATTATGTTGAATTTGTAGAAGTAAGCTTGATTATGCAATGGATATTGTAATATATCTCTCATAGACTCAAACTATCATAGCTCTCATTCTAATCAGTTAATCTTATTTCCTAGTCTATTTTAATTCAAATCTAAATCATATTCTAATCTTATTTATTCCATATTCAAATCATGTTCAAATATCATTCAAAATTCATTTCATTCATATCAGAGCCATATTCAAATCTTGCTCAAACATGCCTTGAATAAGGTTTAAGCATTATTTTATTATCATTCAAACAAGGCTCGAACATAGCACAAATAAGGTATGAACATGTAACATTAGAACGTTTTTATGAATATTAATAATATATATATATATATATATATATATATATATATATATATATTTATATCGTATATAATTTAAAGTTTTGACAAATTAATGACTGTAAAGATGTTTTTTTTTCACGTTTATAAATCAATTCAAGACTAAATTTGTCGAATTCCCTCAAGATGGGAATCACATGGTTTGCAAGTTAATATTATGTTATCATAAAACCAGTTCATGCAACTAATATTGTAATAATTTTAATAATAATTATTATGATAAAAATTATTTTGTCATGGGACAAATATTTTTATTTAGATTAACATGTCACCATCTAAACATGAGTTAGTTCTATGAGTTTTAACAAGAATATAGGTTCCGAATAGATTATACCATAAGGTGGTCTCTTAGAAATAATCATTAATAGATAAAATTCTCGGTATCTTATAGAAGTCTAAAAGTTTGATGATATGTCCTTGGTGATCAAATATAGTAACATGCTTGAATTTTCATTATCTTGAATAAGCCAATCTACTAGATTGATTAAATTTACATATGATCAAGAAAGTCTTAAATGTTCACCTATATAATTATAAAGTTATGATTGTACAACCCTCTTTTAAGTTAAGACTTTAATATGTTTTTATCATGCAATTTAAAATAGCTCTTTTAAATTTCCATTCCCATAGAGCCTCTACCCTCATACTATTAAAACTTGTCACTTTAGCTACAGTAAAATCAAGACTATTGACATTAAAATGTTAATAGGACCTAGCATTATATCCTCTCCAAACACTAAAGATCTAATCCAACCTATCCCATTAGGTTGGCCTCTTAGTAAGAATCATGTAGGAGGGCAACTTTCAAATTTTCCTACAAATCTAGGTTTGACTATAATTAGCCCTAGGATACGCTTTCTTTATTCAAGTGCAACCAATCATTAATTGAAGTAAGTGTTGATTTAAAGCAATCAATCTTTCTTATTCATCTATTTATGTGTATAGTTGATTATGAGACTCTAGAAATTAATTTGATCATCCTCAAAATTAATATGAAAAAATTGCCATAATTGAGTCAAAGGTACCCACCAACCGTTATTTCATTTGTATCCTTAAACTAGAAACTACCTCACTGAACTCAGTTGGTTAATGATAGCCAATCTTAGGATATTTCAAGCATGGCTATGAATCAAATAACTTCTAGAACCCTAAGATACATTCATGGTTGACCATAAACTAGGAAAGTTAAAATTAGTCCAACCTAGGTAACTCTAAGCTTAGATTGATCCCAAATTATATGAATTTCTCATTAACCACTCCAAAATTGTCAAATAAAAGTTTTTCATATGAAAAAATTTAATAAAAATATTTTGTCCATCAATTATGTCAATTACACCCAAGACAAGTCTTTTAACCCAAATTAACCTAATTAGGCCAATATGACCAAATTAGCCTTCATCATAAAATTATTTTGAATAATTGAACATGTAAACTTCTCTATGAGTTTTAAATATGGTCAAAGATTCAATAGTTTGAGTCCCCCATGGCCTAATTCAAATGGAAAAATGAGGTGATTACTCCCATTAAGGCCAACACTCAATTTTAGTAGTAGATTGAACCAATTAATTATGATATCCTATCAATTTCTTGAGAATTTTTGTAGTGAAGGATATCATTGACAACTACTTAGTTCATTTCACATTCATTTGACACACATCTTTAAGGTGTTCAATTTCACCAAATTGGCTACTTTCACCCATTTGAGTCAAAATAAGAACATTCATTTTCATTAATGAATTAGACCCACCAAATGTATGAACCATACTTGTCCATGGATGTTAGAAAAGTATTTTTTAGCTCAATCCAACTTGGCCAATTTAATGGAATGGCTAAAATGACTCATTTAAACCAAGTATAACAAAAGTGATTCCAAACCCAACTTATAGAAAAAGAAATAGATTAATTTATTTCTAATTAATGGATAATATTCTAAATTAAGTACCAGAGCTAAAACCCTTCTTAGATAAAGCCTTGAAGATAGGAGGCACTATATAGCATAAGGTGGGGAAATTGATAAGATGGAAGTACACTTATCTAATTAAGGTCTTTCAAATATTTGGCCTCAAGTACAACATAAATATCTAGTTAGTGTACTTACTAGGTGTGCATGTAGAAAGCAATATGAGAAAGAGGATAAACTATTGAAAAATTTTAATTAAATATTCTACAATCGTATACTGTAAGATATAACTAAATAAGGTAATAAGTTTAAAACTACTCTTATCTAATAAAAATTCACCATATTTTTCTCGAAGTATCTTTCAAGTGAAACTTATTTAACTAACATCATGTACTTCCTTTTTAACCATATGCATCATCCAAGGAAAGAAGTATGATATATTAGCCGATAGAAATTTTCCACCAATCAAGCAATTAAAATTGACATTATTACCCACTTAATCCATATTTATGGTCTTAAATAATGAGTGGGAAGAGCAAAGAATGTTGTTGGGATAGAAAAAAAAAATTTCTAGACTGTTTTTCCATGGGATAGCTCTAGCCCCAGAATTTTAAGATAAACCAAAGAATGAACACTAAAGTAAGCTCTTCCCTCTCATTCACTTCAATCTAGAAGAACTTTGGAGCTTCTCAAACCCCTTATCTACCTTATCTTGTCAACAACATGCCATTAAGGATCCTAAATCAAAGAGCTTTCTAACTATTGTTCCAAATTGCAAACTCTTGAGAAGGTTATGCTACACTAAGTTCACTTAAGGTGAGAAAACAAAAATCTTCAAGCTTTGTTTGTTCATGTAGTTATAATATTTAACCATAATTAAAAATAATTTAGGGACTCTCATTTATATTGTGATAAGCCAAATTAAAGCAATATGACAATGTTCTCATTTTCTTGAGTCCAATTTTATGGAGAAATCCTTTATATTCGATTGACTTATTATTACATTGTCATGCTAATTTCAAGTGAATGGGAGGAAGAAGAAGGAGAGTATTCATTAGGACATATTTTTAGGATGTATTTTAAATATTTTTTGAAGTGATTTAATTTCAATTTCATTTCAATTAAAATTTTGACCCTGCATGCATCAACATATGCAAAGGTAGAAAAAATTAATATGCTAATAAAAAATAAATTAATTTTCTATTTAAAATTAACTTATGTTTCATTAAAATTAATTTACAAACTTAATCAACTTTAAAATTCTCTAATTTTTATAAGTGGCTATGTTCATTCTAATAACTTATACTTTAAATTTCAAGTTATGGTGAGTTACGTTTAGAAAATAATGAATTTTTATTTATATAAAAATTATACTTTTAATATCATATATTATCTTACTAAAATCATATTTTAAACCTTAAGCATGATCTTTAAGCATTTGTGAAGCATTGCTTTTTTTCATGGCTTTATCAAACCATATGCATAATGGAGACAAATGGTTTAAGTGAAATTACCATTTTTCCACCAATGCATTTTGCTTGACTTTCTTGCTTGGCTTTATAATATCAATCAAAGTGATATTTGGTATTTTGTTTATAGTTTACCTTAAGTAGTTTAAAAATTATCATTTTTCTCTTGAGATTGACATGGTCTTAAAATTTTAATTAAGAATACTTAAAAATCAAATTTTGGTTAGTTAATCATGTCATCATATCATATTACCTTATTAAGAATTATCATTAGCATAAAAGGTGAGTCCATTCTCACATATGTTGGTTGCAGGTGATTGTGGTATTTATTTTTGGATGTGGGGGTCACCACACAGATCATAGGGGGGATACTTATTGAAGTGATTGAGTACGATATTGAGATAAGATATACTATCTCGAAAAATAGAGACATTATCCTTCAATGGACCAATCACTAATAAAGACTCCTAAGGCATGATGGGTCTTCGAATGTACCAGAGATTTTTCCTCAACTTTATATGGATGAATAAAGCAGGATTTATATTAAATCAGGTCTTAAGGTTCCCTATTTGGGCAAGCTCCCATAGTTAATTACATCTTAAGGAATAAAATTCCTTAAGAATACTCTCAATTAAAGTAGATCATTATCATCTACAAAGATTTCAAGGTTAAACTATTAAAGGATTAGTTATATGTGAAAAATCAAATGGGAAAGTTCAAAGAGAAGACTTATTTTTGGAATCCAAAGGCAGGAAGTAGGAAATGCTCATAATACTAGGAAGCCTAGTGAGCATTCTAATCTATCCTATAATTGGGATTTATATATCTGAAAGTGAAGAGATTTATTCATTTGAGATGAATTTTATTAGATTGCTAGGGCTTATAATTCATCAACATAAGGTTGTGGAAATGCCTAAGAGATGAGGATTTATGCTTGTAACCCAAAGGAAATAGTTACCTTAGATCCTAAATCTAGGAGGCTTAGCATAAGATAAAGCATGACTTAAATCTAAGCAAAGATGGTCATAAGATTTACCTCCACAAGAGAGGATAAATCACCTAATTTCTAGACTTATAACTTCTTAGGGTGGCCGCCAACTAACTCCTACGATTTTAAAACCATGTAGTTTGGTCATATGAATTTACAAGATAATTGGGCTATTATTAATTTAGAAAGAGACTAAAGTCCGTAAACCCACTCCCTAAGAGACTAGAGAATGAGTGGTATGAATAATGACTTAATCTAATGCAAAATATTTTCAAACTTTATTTAAATTTTGGACACATTATTTTGACAGAGGCTTTAGGATTTTGATGCCTATATGCATGATGAAATAGAGTTGTTGGCTAAATCAATAAGAAGGGGTGTTTTCCACCACAAGGGATTCCCTCACAGGTCAAGCATTCCCTAATCGCGTAAAGATGGAAATACCCTTATTTTAAGAGTGAGGCAATATAATATGCATGTTGTGAAATATTCAAACATTGAATTAAGAGGTTGGTAAATCTTTTAATTATTTTTTTAATGCCTTGGCTTTATGGTGAGGTTATGAGTTGCTTAAAATTTAATTATGAGTGATTTGTTGGGTAGAAAATTTATTTATCCTAAGAGCCTAATCACATCCAGGCCACACATTAAAGCATCATTCATTTAAGAAACTAAGAAAAGTATGTGATTTTTAGTGCACAAATTAAACAATTCATCAAAAAATTTTATAAAATTAACATAGAAGAATAACAGGCTAGTGCAATCGAGTGCCGCTGTACAACCTAGAAAGAAAAGATGGGTAGCCAAGCTCTACCCTTATACAACTTATGATTAAAAAATAATAATTATAATTCATAATGAATGAATGCTATGGGGAGGGGGCGGTCTTCATTCTTCATGTCTTCATTTCTTTCCTCCTTGCTTCTTTGATTTGGTAGGTTACAATGCATCACATGGCACTCCAAGACAAAGGCTTCTGGCCAATACTCATCCTAAACCCCCATAGCACTAATCCTGATTCCTAATATAAAATTACATTAAAAATAAGAAAAGTAAATCTAACTACACCTGCAAAATAAAGGTTAGCTAAACATACATACAATCCCAAGTAATTATATTTATAATTTGGACTTAGCACCTTGCACATGGGTAACCAAAGTATACCTATCCTAACTTGGATTATGCTTAGGGGCTTAAGCAGCCTATAAAGAGAACATTTATATTTATTTCTAAGCACCCTTTAAGCATAATTCCCTGCAAAAAATATGGTTAGGATAACATCAACCTAACATCAGTCCACGAGGCATACACCCTAACATCTAGTCTAAAATAATATAACACAAAACAAAATATACATCACATCATGCAGCCCTAACATAACATAGAATAGTGGTGACTTAATTCTAATGTGTGTGTTAAGGCTGTGGTATGTCTTACTAGGCATTGAAGTTCGATCTTCTAAGTATAGAATAATTCAATTTAACATAAAGGGTTGATTTCACTTTGAATTGTTTAATTAATTTGAGAATTTTAATTTATGCTTTCTTTTGTTTCATGTGCTTACACTTAGCAACTAAGTGTTATAAAGAGAAGAAAGGGGATTGCCCCCTTTCATCCCTACCTTAAGCCACTTTCTAAAGCATGTTAATTTGATTTAATTCTCTTCAGTGAATGGATTATTACATATTTATAATTAATCTAAGTTTATGTTAACCTTAAACGATCCTATTCAATATGAAAGACATCTTAAGATTAATTTGATTGAACTACTTCCACATGACATATGCAAATCTATTCCTTTCCATCACATGTAACATGCATATAATTTTAATCCTAAGTGTACCTATACATGCAATATCTTTTAACACACTTATATGATGAATGTATATGTGTGCATTTAAAGTTTATATTCTTTTATGTGATTGAATTATTTAATCATATTAGTTTAAAGTTCTATCTAAATTCTTATACAAAACTACATAGGGATGGTATTAAATAGGTACATGTCATTATTAATCAGGGAAGTTAGGTAATCAAATGACCTCCTTGGGGCTAGCTAAAGCATCATATTCCCAGGATGTCCAAACTATATACCCATTTGCATTCAAACATATGCAAATTTATATACATGAATATGAGAAAGAAAGCTCCAAATCACATGACTAGTTAATCCAAACATTTAGTCAATTATGAATGCATGCATTTTTAGTAGAAAAGAGGGACTTTCATCCTTTAGCCACACATACATACACATGTAAAGAAAAAAAAGCTAGTACGTACCTTTATTAACCAGAAAAGTGAGGTAATCAAATGACCTCCTTGGGGCTAGCTAAAGCCTCGTATTCCCATGATGTCTAGACTATATACTTTGCTATCTCACTACACATGAATGTATATGTAAATAAAGGGAAACAAATTATGCAAAAATTATATTTTGTTTGATTGAATCATTTATGTATATGAAGCAAAGTTCCATCCAAATTCTTGTGTAGAAACACATATAAATAAAATTAGATAAGTACGTGTCATTATTAACTAGGGAAGTGAGGTAGTAAAATGACCTCCTTGGGGTTAACTAAAGCCTTGTATTCCAGGATGTCCAGACTATATACTTATTAACATTCAAATACATGTAAAATTACACATGAATTAAAGAAAAGAAAGCTTTACTTCACATACTTAAGTTATAGGCACATGCAAACCTATATGTATTCATAACTACAATTACTCTAATCAATGTAGATGATTTATAATTTTTTGAAACATAATTTGAATTTATTAGTGATAATAGCCACACATATTATAAATTAATCCAACACATGCTTATGGAGAAAATTTATGACACCATATAGAATTTAGAAATTTCTTATTTGATGATCAAATGCATCATTATGGAATAAACATATTATCTTGGAAGATAAACATGTTTTCCTATAATGGATTCAATCATTTAGTAAAAGACTCCTAAGGCTATTGGGTCTTTCGTGTACCAGAGATTTTTCCCCTGAATTACATGGAAGGTAGAACAAGGTTTAATTTAAATTGGGTTAATGGTTTCCTATAGAGGCAAGCCTCTGTACTTAATTACATCTTAAGAATGGTCTCTTCTTAAGAGTACTCTCGATTAAAGAAATAAGTTATTATTTCTAAAGATTTCTAAGGTGGTTTTCAAAGGATTTATTTTTAGAATTTTAGTTGGGATTGGTTCAAATAGGAGAGAGTTCTTTTGAAGGCCAAATGGGATGAAGTAGGAAAAGCTTATTGATGTTGGAAAGCCCAGTAAACATTTCAGCTATCCTATAATTAGGCTTTAAATTTGGAATTTAATTTAGGTTTTGAGTTAACATTTTCTTAGAAGTCTAGGACTTAGAATTTAGCAGCACAAGACTATAGAAATGCTTAGGGTTGAAGACTTATTCTTGAAAAGATGCTTTAAGTCTATAGGTGCTTATAGTATATATTAGATGCTCAATCTAGTTTTATTTTGGGAATTATCAATCATTCTTTTCATTTGAGAAAATTAACCTATCCTTGACTCTTTTGGACTTACAACCTGCTTGGAGAGAGCTGCCAGCTAATACCACCTAAGCGCATTTTAAATTTATGAAGTTAGTCTTATGAATGCAAGATGGCTAGGTTGTTGCACTTTTAAGAAAGGAATTTCATGAACCTAGACTCACTTCTTAATTCCTAGACCATGTAGGATATGAAGATGCATCTCAATTAATGCATATTTTTTAGATTTTATAAATTTTGACTCAAGATTTAATTGCATTTTAAGCCTAATGCCATGTAATTAGAAATTATTATGGGCCAAATCAATATATACGAAAGGCTTCCCCAAGAAGGTGGTCATCCTCACAAGATAGATGCCCCTTATGTGCAATGGGTGAAGTTTCCCAATTCAAGAATTAGAAATAATATGATTTCATGATTTCAAACTTAATTATTACTAATTGATTTTTATGTTGTGCCTAAGGCTTAAATTTATGTGAAGTTTCAAGTTTTTTTTAGTTTTTATTTTAGTTGTTTAGACTTAAGATGTGTATAAAATTTAGTTTTTCTTATGATCCTAGTCGTCTAGGCATTCATTCACAGGAAAGCATAACACAGAAAGAAACCTAGAAAAGAAGGTTGATTCTATTACGCACCCAAAATAAATCAAGCTAATTTAAATTTATAGAAAATGGCTAATGCGATCGAGTACCATTGTACACCCCGAAAGAAAAGGCAAATGGGTAGCCGAGTTCTGCCCTTATACAGTCCAACCTAGAACTACATGTCTAGATCTACAGGTCTTCTTTCTAGGATAGTCTCTTTGTACAGGGACATCCATTGGGCTCCATAGGGGACCACCGCACCATCCCGTGGTAGGGTCAGCTCCTACTAATCCTAGACCCCATAGATTCTAACATAATTCTAATATAACATTTACATTTTTAAATTCAAAAATAAATCCTAAGTCCTACAAAATAGATGTTAGGAAATACAAATAGCACACAATAGTTATATTTTATAAGCATACATCTTAACATTAGTTGCTTGCTACACCCACCTATCATATGGACTACGTTAAGGGATTTTTCATCACTTGCAAGCAAACAATAATTTTATAATTTTTTATTATTAATGATAGAAATCCCTTTAAGAGTCCCCATAGAATTTAATTCTAAAAAAGAATGCTACCATCCATCTGCAAATAAGCCTAGGCATTCAGTCTAAAGCAATATACCACACAGACATGTGAAGCACAACATATCACAACATATTACAGAGAATAATAAAAGAATCATAGAACGATATAATATAAATTTAAGTTCAGTGATCTAAATGATCTAGTGTCTGTAGAAGATGGGCTTGCATGGTAGGTCTTTACTAAGCCTCTTTTAGTGCAAGTTTTAATTTAGGGTTTAAGTTTGTTAGAATTTTACCTTTGGGTGGTTTTAATTTAAATGATTTAGTGTTTTAGTTTCCATTTTTATTTCAGTTTATTTGGTTAAATAAATATTTAGGTTTACAAGAATAAAGAATAGAATTGATTCCATTTTTGGGTTAAACTCATTTTTATTCAACATCCTAACTCCTAATAAAATAAAGTCTTCATCCTGAGGGTCTAACTAAGATCCTTAAGTATCTTTATTAGTCCTTTTGATTTCATTTAATGTATATTTAGATTGATTTCATTTAATTTAAAGGGTTTGAATCAACACCACCTAATCATTCCTTCTAAAGGAATGGATGATGAAGATAATGATCCTTTCATCAAACCAAGAGCCATACTTTCAATTTGCTTGATTTTCAGTGATCCAAGCAATGAAATCACATGATCTCGATTACAAAATGACCATGGAAGGATTTCCTATCAATCTAAGCAACTTGATCTCACTTGAGATCAAGTTTCCTTCGAAAATGATATAAAAGCTTGAAGAAAATGGGGTGTAAGTTGAAGGAGAAGCATGTTAGCAAGCCTCAAGGATTCTCATAGCCAAATAAGGAGAGCGGGAAAAGTGGGGATGTCTCAGGGCCAAGAATGGAAGTCGCACTTAGAGCATCCCCCATGCCTAACAAACCTTCCCATCACCTTCACCAGCCAAAACAAAGTGGAAATGAACCTTCCCCCACTTCCCACACTATCGAAAAGCGGGAGAACAATCAAAGTTGATGGGTAAAAAGCCAAGCTTGGTCTAGCGAGCAATCCATAAGGATATAGCTCAATTCATTTGGTAGACAAGCTTCCCTTGACGTTCTGAAGGTTTTCAAATCAACCTCACCACTGGAGATCGTCCTGTCCAAGGTGAAGAGGTGGAGAAGGAATGGGCTTAAGCAAATGGAATTTGACTTGTCATGACTTTGACTAGTCTTAAGATCCTTTTGGTTTGGAGTTATGTAAAGTGTGTTTAATTTACTTGATTAAGGTTTAGGATTACCATTAATAAAGTATAAGAGCATTTTAGTTGAATTGGTTGAAAAAGGACTTGCAAATTTTGGAGGGGGAGGGGGGGTTGACCATTGACTATGTGGGTCCCACTTGAGTCAAACCTATGTTGGCTAGTTTTGACTTTAGATTTGATTTGGGATTTTACTTTGGATTCTTTTTTATTTTTATTTATTTTTAATTTCAAATTAATCCAAATTAAAAGTTTGGGTTGAGTCCACCAATGTCAACTAGGTTAAAATAAACCCAATGAAGATTCCTTAGGACACTAGGTGTAGTATCCTAAGCACTGAATTAGGAAGTACCTATTTGAAATTAGGACATCCTAATTACTGGTTTCAGATTGTTGTAAACCTTATCCAAAAATAAGGCCAACAAATGGACCACCAATATGTGTAGTGGATTGGTACACACATATACTATTGATCAATCAACATACTGGCATAAGCTTGGGATTCAAATCCAAGATTTTGATTTTTGTTTGGATTTTATTGTGAAAGATAGGCATATGTATGCCTGTACTTGTCTTATAATGGTTCACTCTTAGGTACTTAACTTCTCTAAGTTCTAAGATAAATAGGAATGTCATTAGGAATGGGCCCAAAGGATGTTCTAGTCCTAATGCAATTACTATGCTCAAAGAAGATGCCTTTAGGGGACTTACTCTTAATTGAGAATGGTAGTTGGAAAGGATGCCAATGTGGACACTTACTCCTAATCCATACCACTTGATATTCTAACCAGGGAAGATATCACTAGGGGATTAATTCTTATCTGGTTAGCTACTAGGAAGGTGTCTCTGGAGACCTGATTCCAACCTAATTAGCTAAGTTAGGGAGAAGGGACTTGAATAGCTTAATCCAAATCCTTAACATTTTAACTACTAAATAGGGGTCGCATGGACTTAATTCCTATTTTAGTAGTTTAAAGAAATGGGGCCTTCAATGGCTTAATTATATTTCTTAGTTCTTTTTGAAAAGGAAAGGGGTCTTCAGAGACTTCTTCCTAACTTGAGTAGCCTCTTTGACAAGAAAGGGGTCTTCATGACTTATTCCTATTCTTGTCTTTTGGAAAGAATATTGATTGGGGGACTTATTTCTTTCTAGCTATTAGGAAGGGGTCATTTGAGACTTATAGCCTGGGTGGAGGAAAGGGGTCTTTGATGACTTGATCCTACTCACACTCTAATAGGATGCCTGCTATGGGACTTATACCTATGTGATTAGCTAATAAGATGGGACCTTTGGAGACTTGATCCAACTTAGTTATCTAAGGAAGAGAAAAGGGTCTTTGATGACTTGATCCAATCCTCAAATTTTGACTAATAGGAAAGAGGGTCTACATGACTTGTTCTCTTACCTAAATAGTCTAGATAACAAGAAAGGGGTCTTTGACACTTGATCCTCTTCTTACTATGTGAAAGGATGCCTTCTATGGGACTTACACCTATGTGATTAGCTAACAAGATGGGACCTTTGGTGACTTGATCCAACCTGATTAGCTAAAGAGAGGAGAGGGGTCCTTTAGTGACTTGATCCAATCCTAAAATTTTGACTAATAGGAAAGGGGGTCTTCATGACTTGTTCCCTTACCTAAATAGTCTAGATAGCAAGAAAGGAGTCTTTAAGACTTGATCCTTATCTTACTATATGAAAGGATGCCTTCTATGGGACTTACACCTATGTGATAAGCTAATAAGATGGGGCATTTGGAGACTTGATCCAACTTAATTAGCTAAAGAAAAGAGAGGGGTCTTTTGGTGACTTGATCCAATCATTAAATTTTTGACTAATAGGAAAGAGGGTCTTCATGACTTGTTACCTTACCTAAATAGTCTAAATAGCAAGAAAGGGGTCTTTGAGACTTGATCCTTATCTTACTATATGAAAGGATGCCTTTTATGGGACTTACACCTATGTGATTAGTTAATAATTTTGGAGACTTGATCCAACTTAATTAACTAAATAGAGAGGGTCTTTGGTGACTTGATCCATCAAATTTTGACTATTAGGTAAGAGGGTCTTCATGACTTATTCCCTTACCTAAATAGTCTAGATAGCAAGAAAGCAGTCTTTGAGACTTGATCCTTATCTTACTATATGAAAGGATGCCTTCTATGGAACTTACACCTATGTGATTAGCTAATAAGATGGGGCCTTTGGAGACTTGATCCAACCTGATAAGCTAAAGAGAGGAGAGGGGTCTTTTGGTGACGTGATCCAGTCCTCAAATTTTGACTAAAGAAAAGGGGTTTCAATGATATTATCCTAACCTTATACATTTTAATAAGATGCCTACCGAGGGACTCATTCCTATGTGATTAGCTAATAATATGGGGCATTCAATGGCTTGATCCATCCTTATTAGTTAAAGAGAGGAGATGGGTCATTTGGTGACTTGATCCAATCCTCAAAAGCTTGGCTAGTAGAAAAGGGGTCAAAGTGACTTAATTCCTATCCTAAATAGCTTGTGTGACATGAAAGGGGTCTTTGAGACTTTATCCTATCATGTACACAATAGGAGTGGTGCCATGAAAGGCTTGCTCCATACTTATGGGAAGTTATAAGAAAGGTGCCATATATTGGGCTTACTCCAATCTTAATGAAGGAAAGAATTATGCCATAAAAGACACATTCTCATTTTTATGAGGATGGTGCAGAAAGGCTTACTCCAAACTCATAAGGAAATCATGAGAAAGGTGCCATAAAGGGCTTACTCCCAACTCAAGGTATGTATAGGAAAGGTGCTATAAATGGCTTGCTCTTAACCTATAGATGATATGGGTGAGGAAAGGGCTCAAAGTGACTTAATTCCTAATCCTCAAAAGTTTTGACTAATAAGCAAAAATCAGATAAACTTGATCTTTACTTGATTAGTCTAACTTGATGAAAGGGTAATGGAAGTTTTGCTTCCATTTCTTGATTTCACTAATACTCCTTACACATGAAGAAGTTTAGTGAATAAAGTTTCAAAAAGTTGAAACTTATTTCTAAAGGATGATTTGGGTTTATTTTGGACCTGATGCTTTACTATGCCATGAGCATAGAAGTTCATCATTTTTTATCTCAAAGTTACATATAACCATACTAGATGTCTAATTCACTTTAGGCAAGACATTATAGGGTACTAACCTGAGAATTCTACCTTTTTGAGCTTGCATTTGACTATATAGTTCTTTAGGTAGCAAGAACCAAAGTCAACCAGTGCTTCTCAAATGAATTTTTATATTTTTATTAGACATGTATTTTATTTTATTTTTGTTGACATTACTCAACAACTTATAAGTCCTTCTCTTAGATTCAATAAAGATCAAGAGATTCCTTTGAAGCTTTCTAAAATCAATGAGAATTAAGATAAACAAACTCTTGGATTCTCATGGAGACATTTTTATTTTATATTATTCTTTTGTCCCTAATCAATAAGGAAATTGAAAGGATTAACTTATTAGAATAATTAAGATTCTCCTGATAAGTTTAAAAATGAATTTCTTAAGTTGATTTACTGTTCTTGTAAAAGATTTTTGAAATGATATTTCATAAATGACTTTAATTTCTTATTTTTGTATTTTTTTTATTTTTCTAAATTTTACAACAAGGTCTTTGAAATTACTTGAAAAGTAAATTTCAAGACTCTATATATAATAATATGGATGTTTTTCAAATCATATTGAAGTTGCTTTTATTTTCTTTTCTTCTTTTCATTTAGTCATTTTTCATTTTCATTTTTTTTTTCAAGATTTTTAGTACAAATCTCCACTTAATTGAAAGTGAGGTTATAAGAAATCTTGATCATGACCTTTTGATAAATTTTCGTGATCTTTTTGAGATTGAATGATATGACTATGTAACATAACATTCTTGTAAGGATTCTGAATGTCATATCATATGCTTGCAATTCTTCTTTTTCTAGAATTTTTTTTTATTTGATAATTTTCAGATAAGTTATCCTTAAGGAGGATAATCTTATGCATGAAAGTCTTTTTTTAATTTTGAAATGAAGATTGGGCAATATGAGCCCATTTTAAAGGTAAAGATTTTACCATAGTCCCATGATGTGGGTCATATGAATTTGATCTTTTTTCTTTTTTTTTTATCATTCATTTTCATTCATTTTCATTCATTTTTATTGGTAATGATGTTAGCTAACCAAGAAGAATGTTTTATTCTCATATAAAGCAATCATTTTCCATCTTTTAATTTAGCAAAATCATGCTTTTCTTTTAGAGTTTGACCACAATCGTCAAGGGACTTAGTTTATTGAAATGGCATCAAATGTTTATAGACCACTACATCTAGAGATCATTTCAATTTATTTCTTGACAAAGTAGTCTTTAAACTCAAAGGTTTGATCAAGTCATCAATACCAGACTCATTAAAGAGTTAGATCATTGATATCATATGTAGATCAATTTCTCTCTTTTCTTTTTCTTTCAGCTTGTTAATTGTGGAATTAGATTCCTCTTCAAATTCTAGGGGTGCATCCTGAACTTGAAGACTATATAGATCTCCAAACACATCTAAACAACATTCATTCAATATGTTAGAGTGCCTTTTGAAGAGACAGTCAAGAACTTGACTACTTAAGAATTTTCAACTTGGAATGGCTCTATGGTTCCATAACTTTTTTTTTATGGTTATAGGCCACTTGCAATGGAATCAGAGTAAACTCAATTGAATCTTTGGCATACAAAGGATATGGACCCCTAGAAAAGAAGATCAATTATCTATTTTAACCTGCCAAGCGAGCTCACCCAACATGGCACAGGTCATGATGACAAAGTAGGAGATATCTGATTACTTTTGTGTAGTTATGGAAAATTTTTTACGTCTAACCTTACCACTTTATTTTGATGTGGCAGAGTTTAAAGGTAAAATTGTCTACATGTTTAGATATTTTAGAATTCATCCTTTTGCTCTTGGATATAGTCATTCCATCCCTTTGCTTTTCTCTCTTTCTTTGGTTCTTTTATTATTTCTTTTTCTCAACATCTTTATAACATTTCATTTTCTGTGAACTATTACATTAGATATTTTTCCTAGATACGAATCTTACTAATAGAATGGATGTATTTGACCTATTTCCATAACATTTCATCCTTTATAAATTGACTCTACTAAATGATTTAATAAGAATTTAGATGTATTTTACTTTTTATCCAATACAACATTTGATTGATTGACTTTTTGATATGATTCAACTCTTTGTTTTTATTGGTTGATCATATAATATGATCCAACATTTCAATTTCTTTTTCACCATTTCATGGAACAATAAATCTAGTAAAGCCATTTAAAATTAGTAAAATGACTTTCTGAACATGTTACACTTTTGAATTCAAACTTATTTAGTGGAGTCATTTAAGATTGGCACAATGACTTTCTTGAAAACTTTACACTTCTGAAATCAGAATTTTTTTGCTATAATCAAATTTTTAGTAAGGTCATTTAAGAGTAGTTGAATGATATTCCTAAAGACTCAACACTTTCAATTTAGGATGAATATGAACATCCTTCCATAATCAATATTTTTTTGCTTTTTCTTTCTTTTAAATATTTTTAAAATTTCTTTTTTTTTTGTATTTTGGTTGGATAGGACCATCCAAGAGCATTTAAAGATGTTTCTACATTTCTATGATTCATTTTTTTATGTTTGAATTTTTTTTCTTCAATCAACAATGTGATTGAGACTGAGTTTTTCTTCTAAGTTGAGTTTTCAAGATTATATTTTCATTAAACTAAAAACTCATTTCTTTATTTGATTGAATTTATATGGAACCATCTTATTAGGCATGGGCCTATATAAATTCACTTTCATGTTTATAAGTGATCTTGATCGATGCACCTTGATCAACAAATATTTCAAGAAAATTTTGTTTTAGAATTTTCCACATGGACTTAAGATGTGGATGAGTTCTTAATAGTCAATCTTCATTATAGGAGATAACCCTAGAACTTATTTATAGTGGAATGCCACATCAAGAAGTTGCTTATAATTAAAGTAGGCAAATTACATAATTATGTAATGTCTTGCTTTACTTTCATTTCTTTTTCATTTTTTTATTTCTTTTATTTAATTTCATTTTCTTTGCTCTTTTTTTTTTACAGAGCATTACAATGCTTGATTTTGCACGCAACTTCTCTAAGATGGGCATTTCATCATATTTTTAAGATGATTTATTTTCCATTTCTTTTGAATGACATTTGAGGTGGTATGATTTGATTTTCTCACCTTGAAAAGCTTGATGAAATATAGTGAAATAAATCATGAACAATTCAAAATATTTGAGGCTGGAGATCATGAACAATTGAAAAGCTTGATGAAAAATGGGGAGGGAGGGTTGTCAATGGTGTACCTCTAGTCCGATGATCTCTGGCGGTGAGGTTGATTTGAAAACCTTTAGAATGTCAAGGGAAGCCTATGTTCCAAAGGAATTGAGCTATCTCCTTATAGATTGCACCCTAGACCAAGCTTGGCTTACTACCAGTCGGCTATGATGGTTCTCCGACTTCTCGCTAGTGTGCAAAGTGGGGGAAGGTTCATTTCCACTTTGTTTTGGCTAGTGAAGGTGATGGGAAGGTTTGTTAGGCTTGGGGGATGCTCTAAGTGTGACTTCCATTCTTGGCCGCAAGTCTTCCCCTCTTTTCTCCCTCTCTTTATTTGGCTAGGCTGATTGGAATCCTTTGTGGCTTGCTAACATGCTTCTCCTTCATCTTACACCTATCCAAGGTGAAGAGGTGGAGAAGGAATGGGCTTAAAGCAAATGGAATTTGACGTATCATGACTTTGACTAGTCTTAAGATCCTTTTGGTTTCGAGTTATGTAAAGTGTGTTTAATTTACTTGATTAAGGTTTAGGATTACCATTAATGAAGTCTACGAGCATTTTAGTTGAATTGGTTGAAGAAGGACTTGCTAATTTTGGGTGTTGACCTTTGACTAGGTGGGTCCCACCTGAATCAAACCTATATTGATTAGATTTGACTTTGGATTTGATTTTGGATTTTACTTCAGATTCTTTGATTTGATTTGATTTAATTTTAATTTGATTCATTTGGATTACTTTGGTTAATCCAAATTGAAAGTTTGGGTTGAGTCAACTTAAGTCAACTAGGTTAGAATAAACCCAATGAATATTCCTTAGGACACTAGGTGTAGTATCCTAAGCACTGAATTAAAAAGTTCCTATTTGAAATTAGAGCATCATAATTACTGGTTTTAGATTGATGTAAACCTCATCCAAAAATCAGGTCAACAATGCAAGCTTACATAAAGCATTTGATTTGTTTAAATTTGAAAGCATGAATGTATGACATCAAATTACATACAATATTTAATATGATTGGAAAGGAATAAATGAACATAAACATACAATTTCATTCAATCAAATTAATTCCTAAAGATAATCATATTAAATAAAGCTATTTAAAGTAAACCAAAGCTTTCTTAACATCATTTTTAATTTCATATTTTGATTTGATTTAAGGAGGTGAGAAAATTTTTGCTGATCCTAACCCATTCCCATGTTTGTTATTTGACTTAGTTTAATGAAAACTAATTAAGTTGACTTTATAACTTAATTAGGATATAACATGCATTAAATACAATAATTAACTCTTTCCTATGTTACCTTAATATAATAATCCAAATGATTATGAGCCAACATGATATGCATATGAATTAGAAATTAAATTAGCAATGATCCTTAAAAACAAAAAGGACCTCCTCATAATTAATGGTTAATTGAATTAAGGAACTTAATTAAATACTCTTATGGTTTTCCCACACATGTGGGTTAACCATAATTTCCTTAAGATTTTCATAGGTTGTTGAACCCCTAAGGGTCTACACAAGACTTAATTAAAATTTGATATGATTATAATTTCAATTTAACTAATTAATTAATTTAATTAATTAATTAAGCCTTAATTAGTTTAATTACTGAAATGAACTTAGGGAAATAGATTAGGGAGGAGGCCCTAACTTTATCCCATGGCTTCATTCACTATTGAACAATGATTAACCACTTAATTAATTAATTTTTTTGCTATTCATTAGATTAACTATTGATCAATTAAATTATGAGAGTAATTAAAGCTTAATTAATTGATTTCTCTATTTAATTAAGTAATAAATCCCAAGAAAATTATGGGAGGCAGATCCCATTGAATCAACCCATAAAGTTTGGGATTAATTACTTAAGTAATTAAATGGTAATAAAGTTAATTAATTTTGAAATTAAACTTTAATTAATCCCTAATTTCTATTCAAAATTAATTAAGAATATTTTTAACAAATTCTCCTCTGAAATACCTTTAAAATGAATATTTATTTGCATTTATATGATTTTCTATAATTAGTGATAATTTTTGGAAGTTTCAGCCATTAAAACACATTATTTAGGCCTAATTAACTCTTAATCCCATTGACGCCACATGACGTGCTGATGTGGCGCGTTCACACGGTGCACTTTCCACGTGGCACCGTGGGATTGGTTATTTAAACATAATCCTAGTCAGCGCTTGCGTGGCAGCTGCAAAATGCACTTTCTCATGTGTCGTTCGATCTAAGATCGGATGACTACGATTAATCTCACAATGCTAGAGGATTAAATAGGATAATTTTAATGGATCTAATCATGGTCCATTCCATGGCGGAGCAAATGATGTGTGATGTCGCCATTACTCATGATCTCACTTGAGCTCGGATCGACTCCAAATGGATCTCACACCTTCACACGAAGGATCCAAAGGGATCCAATGGCTAAGATCACACAGGATGAAAGTTTTCTTCAAAAAAGCTCTAACTCGATTTCATCCAAAGTTCAATTTCAATGGCATACCTCACCAGAGCTTAAGACTGGTGGAAGTCTTGATTGAGGAAGCTTCGTCTAGTGGAGATGAAGCTCTATTGATTAGCACAAGCTTCAATTTGAGGTGGTTTGCTCGGAAGGCCATGAACCAAAGCTTGGGAGGCTGTCGTTAATCAAAATCGTATGTCCGATGGTCAGAGGGCTCGGAAGGTGATTCTTTCTTGCTCTACTAGCTCCAAGGATGGTGTGTACAAAGTTAATTGCACTTTAGTGGAGGTTTGAGCAAATGGAAATCAAGGGAGGAGTGCTCTATTTTGTCTTGGAGAAAATTGAGAATAGGGAGATTTGGGAAGGCTTTGGAACTCTGGAAAGAGGCTATGGTGGCTCATCTTAGGGTTCTCTATCTCTGAGGAATGATTTTGTGTGTGTACACCCCCTTCTTTTTGATTGGATGGCTCGACCTAGTTTGGATTTTTGTGATTATCCGGCCATGTCAAGGAGTCGTAGGTGGTAGGGAGGCAATGAGTTGGCCTGATTTGGTAGGGTGAGGGTGTGGAGGTGGTTACCAAGGAGGGTAGTGGGTATTTTTGGTGGTTCAAGTGCTCCAATGGGAGAGGTGAGGTGATCTTACTTCCCCTTGGATCATGACTGACCCAACCAACTCACAGTGTGAGCACCAGAGTGGGTGGACCAATGGGAGGGTGCTAAGTGGCCAAGGCATTGAAATGACTACTTACATGGGTGATTTGTCTCATGTGATACCCCTAGCCCAATGGTAGGATGGTCATTTGGCATTGGATTTTATTTGGGAAGATTTGAAATGAGTCAAAAGTGGGTTAGCCCAAATTTCAAGTGATTTGAAGTTCAGTTGGTTTGATTTGCCTCAATTTGACTCATTTAGGTCAAATTAGGTCAAATCAAGTTTGGTTGACTAATTGGTCAAATTGAGTCAATCCAAGGGTTGGGTCAAGTTCATATGATAAATTGGAGTATATTGGTGTCATTTGTTTGGTTTGATTTGGCTTATATTTGATTTTTGCTCATTTAAGTTCATTTGGGTCAAATAGTTCAAGTTGATCAATTTTACCCAATTGGTCAAATTGGCTTGGGTCATGGCTTAGTTTGGGTTTGGTTGATCATTTGGAATTTGTTGTAGGCTGGTTGAGTTAATTTGGATTTAATTGGGTTTTAGGTTGGTTTGACCCTTTAGGTCAAGTTATGTTCAATAGGTCATTTGGGTCTAGTGGGTCAATTGGGCTTAATTGAGGCTTTGGTCAAGTCCAACAATCAATTTGGAATGAACTTAAGCCATTAGTTGCAATCAATTTGGTTTTTATTTTGATTTGACCCAATTTGGCCTTTTAGGTCAATTCGGGTCAACTTGGGTCAAGAGGGCCAATTGGGTTTGGTTTGGCTCAATTGAAGGTCATGTCATATTCAAATATTGATTTTGGGTTAGTATGAATCATTGGTTTCAAGGGATTTGTCTTAGGTTGCAATTTGGCTAGTTTAGGTTCAAATGGGTTAAGGGGTTGACTTGGTCAAAGGATCAAGTTGACTTGGTTTGACCTAATTTGTGACACTTGATCAACCTAGGATGATCAACAATCATGATAGGAGGTTTAGGTAGGCTTAGTTCAATTCAATTTGGGTAGGATTGAAACTTGGCTCCAATAGGTCAAATTGACCAATTTGGGTCAAGTGGACTAATTGGGTTTAGTTGGCTTAATTTTGGGTTGAGTTTGATTTAGTTGAGTTTTTATATGAATTTGGTATTGATATATAAATTCAATTGCAATTGGTTTGGCTTAAATGGATTTTGGTTCATTTGAATATTTCAAGTCAAAAGGGTTAAATTGGGTTTGACTTGGGTTGATTTTGGTTTGGCTTGATGATTGTAGATTTCATTTATATTTGTGAATGTGATTGAAGGTATGATTTATTCATGAGAAAATCAACTAAGTTGGGATTGATGTGAAGGAAAATTTGGCTAAGTCCTTGTAGTTGGGTCATGTGGCTTAAGTTTGGATTTTGATTTAGTTTGATTTAGTTTTGATGATTTAAATGCATATTCCATTTATATTTGTGAGATAATTGAAGATGTGATTGATTTGTGTGAAAATCAATTTAGTTTGGATTGATTTGAAGGCAAAATTGGCTAACTTTATGAAATTGATTCATAGGACTTAGATTTGGATTTGATTTAATTTAGATTTAGTTTGAGTTTAGTTTTGATTATTCGAATGTAGATTTGATTAATATTTAGGAATATGATTGAAGGTATAAATTGATTATGAGAAAATCAACTGATTTTGGATTGATTTAGTCTAAGGTTTGGCTAAGCTCATGAAATTGATTCAGAGGACTTAGGTTTGGATTTAGTTTATCTTGGATCTTGATTTGGACTTGGAATTGAGTTTGACTATAAGTTTGATAGATTGATTGAAGGGTTGAATTGATATTTGAGAAAAATCACTTGAGTTTGGATTGATTTTAATTTGTCTAAGGCTAAGTCCATATGATAAAGTCATAGGATTTAGGCTGAATTTGGGTTGAGTATGGATTTTATCATGAACTCCAATCATTTGTCTTGAAATTTGGATTTGGTATTTTTAGTATTTGATATTTTGTCTTTGAGTTTGAAGTTTGGTTATAGCTTAAGAAGGTGAACATAGATTGGGTTTAGGCTATAGGGTAGGTGGATTTCCCTAAGTCCTAAGGCATAGCCTAATCCTATGATTAACCCTTCTAAATCTCTAGGCTTAGGTTAAGTGTTCACCAAAGTGCTAGAAGTGTCCTATGATTAAGGAAGTCTTAGTGTCTAGAAGATTCCTAAGTCTAAGATGGGGGGATTTGAAATTACTCGAAAAGCGAGGTCAACAATGATCAAATCTTTTAAGCAAATCTAATATAATCACTAACTTGTTATATAAGCTGTTAGTTTATTCATATAACATTTGTGTTTCTTTATCGAAATACTATTATCTTACCCATTAACACTTTAATATTACTATATATAATTTTAAATGAAGTTCTACAATTATACTAAATCTTATATATATATATATATATATATATATATATATATATATATATCATCATATGTCCTTGAAGTCATAATTATAATGGCTTCAATTATTTCTTAATGAATATTAACTAATAAATTTTAAAAATAGTTATCAAATTTGGAATATTTCTACCACTTTAATATACTTTTAAAATTATTTGATATAATTATGATTTATTATAAAAGTACCCAATGATTTTTCGAAAATATCATTATTATTTGGGAAAACCTTCTTATGTTCAATTTAATAATTTTAAAAAAATAATAATTCATTTAATTCTATTAATTTCAATTAATTCCTAAATTATAATAAACATTAACATATATTTATTAATTATTTAATTAATTCATGAACATGTTGATTTCTTTTAATTTTGACACTTAACGTCCTATTTGAGATATGACATTTTTCAACTAATCAATTCAACATATTGATTTCTAAAGATAATCAAATATTTTTAAAAATTACATTTTGAAGATTTTGAGTTATTCAGATAATTTTAAGAATGTATAATTTCCAAAATTATTTTTAAAAATTCAAAGTATTTAAATCAAAGTTTTATTTTTTTTAGTAGAATATAAATCACAACAAAAATCACATTATTACACAACACCGAACCAATATGCTTGAACTCCTTGATTGCATTCATGTTTGACACTAAACATACAACAATGCACTTTCACGGTAGTCTTTATCCAAATTATTTGATTTCAATTTCACACATGCTTATGGAGTTAATTAAATAAATTGACTTTATCTAAGCTAATATTTGTGAACATATGTTGCTTGGTTGGGAACACACAATCTAAGATAACCCTACACAACATCTTAAATTTTTGGTATAAATACTTTTTGTAGCTCAAGTCATCAGTGTTATGCATTTTGACTCTTATGATTAAATTTATTTGATAACTTGGTATTGTAGTTCTGAATACCAGGTTTCTAATATTAGTTAATAATTTTGGCCAAGTATTCTTAGATATGCTAGTCTAGCTCTCTCAAGCAGTACTCCTTTTATTCCCTCAATCATGGTTGACTAAATAAGCAAATCTCATTGGCTAATCATTCATATAGCAATTAAGTCTATTCAAAGTGTAATTATACTCATGCAATTGTGCTATTATCCTTTTTCGGAACATGGCTATCCTTTGGATTAAGTTTAATTTGAGTTTGACAAATGCCACCTTTGGACAAATTCCTACTTAACTAAATCATTATAGTTTGAAAAAGTCTTTCTTTAATTCAATCACACATTATTATTGAACACCATGGATTCGATGTATAGACCTATACTTAGTGCCATTATTTATTTTTCTGAATAGATAGTTTCTATTTAGTACTACCCTGCACTGTAGATATTGAAAATACTTTCCTATATGTTTAGACCCTAACTATCATCAATGGTTCATATGTCATTTAAACACTTGACTTATGTACCTAATAGTTGATGGTTTCAACTATTTTTATCCTTTCCAAACACATGAAAGCATATGAAGGCATATAAAGTGATTTTGACACATTAGGTTAGAAAGCATTCCTTGAGAACTTTAACTTAACTTTAATTATGTTTAATTATTATTATTATTAGGTGATGGTTCATTGAATGATAAAATATTTATAACCATAATCAATACTCATATAATAAAATAATAAGCTTAATTAGCAGAAGGATTAATACTCTAATTTACTATAAAGTGATAAGGCATAAGATAATTGACCTAATATAAATGACTAATCTTATTAAGTTATCATGTCATATAAGTTAATCTTATTAAAATTAACTTTTACACTAACTTAGGTGGCGTAATAGTCTATAACTCCATAACTACTTAGCATATGGATGATATAGCTAGGTCTCTTTGACTCTCAAAACTCTTTGATTGTGTAGGATGAGATTGTTTAGGTGTTACATAATTATAAAATTAGGTGGTGTGTCTATTATGTGATGTGTTATATTGCTTTGATATTTTGCTGCACTAATATAGAGATATTTTCTTGCAGACACTTGAAGTATGACAATTATTTTTATATTTTACTTTTACAAGGGTCATTTATTAAAAAATTAAATGCTACCATAAATTTGTGGTGTTAGATTTTTATTCTTAGCTATAATGCTTTATATTGTGCTTTAATAGTTACATTTAGCCTAAGATATTTTCTTTACTATATTTTCTTTTAAATTTTATATGTACTAATAAAGTATAAGCTATATTTCCTAACATAGTATAAGGCAATATAATCTTAAAAACTTACATGCAGATTGAGCTAGAAGAATGGACAAAAAGAAAAGAGAAATCAAACATATGTTTTATTATTGAGAATTTTCCAAGCTTATTGAGTAAATCTTTGCTACTTCTTTTTTACTTTTATTCAAGATATGTATAAACAAATTTCCAAGTAGCACTTGCTTGTTGCATATTTTATTATAGTCATCACATCACAGTGAGACAATTATGTTTCACTATTTGCTAGTAATTTTTGCTTTCTTCTTGTAGAGTGATTGTCTAGGAATATATATGATTTCACATTAGGCTCCTAAAATAGAAAGTTATCTACCACTTTAATAAAATATTAAACAACTTAAAAATTGATTAGAACAATTTTCTAAAATTAAACTTAAGGCTCTCTGTAGCCATATTTTTAAATTGTTTTTTTTATTCTTATGCCTCATAAAGGAGGTGTAAGATAGCGCGAATGATCACAAACTCCAAGCACTATTGGGCATTCATAAAATGACCAATTGAAGCATGTATCAGAACTCTTCACCTAAGGATATATAACCTACATAACATGTCATACCCTTTAATATAGAGGTTTAGATAGGCATGATTTTAATAATGCTTAAGGAGTCATGGTTGTTATGTAGTGGTAGCCTAACTTAAATAGGATTATATGTCTAGAGTTGAGCATATGTGGTTGCATATAACTAGGCTATCTTATTTTTATTCTTTCATAGGCATTTATCTACTTTTATGAATATTGCAATCATGCAATTTTTCCAACCTTTTTTCTAGATATTGTTTGTCTAAGATATTTTTAGTTTTCTTTCCTTAGTTTGACATCATGAGGGAAACTTTGAATGAAATAATTTATGGTTATCAATAAAGCATCTCATAACTTGGTTGGGATAACTAACATTTCAAGATAAATGGTATTTAGCTTGATAGCTTAAGATGATAGATCCAAGAAATCCAAACTAAGGATATTTCTACCTCTTCCTTGATCTCTTTCCCTAACCACTTATCCTTTGAACTTAAATCTTTTGGTGATTTAATAATTATTGTCACGTAAGGTTTCTATATTCCAATATTTCATCTAGCATGATTATGATGATTCACTATTCGCCTTACAAATGAAGACACAATACATAGATTGCCATATTATGGTAATAATTATTGAATCATGATTCCTCTTCGCTACACTTATTAAAATAAAATCAAAATGAAAGCATATTTTAACTTATCAAGAGTTTTCTTAGAGGTGTCATTAAAAGTAATTAGCTAGAGGGAGCTTATGCTCTCAAAGAGATCGAGCGATCCACATTTTCTTGATCATATTTTTTTACTTGATGGCATGTCTACAAATGAACAATTACCATGAATTCACATGAGATATGAAATCTCACCTAAATTCTCATGTTATCTTCTCCTATGAAATATTTCATTTGAAGATTATATCATCATATTGATACTTTATTCCACACAACAAAGACTTATTAATTAAAATAATTGATTAAATAATTAACAGAACACTTAAATTTTAGCTATCAATTAAAATAGTTCTAAAGCTTCTCGTTGCCACTTGTATTTTCTATTTATGTTAAGAATATATTTTGTTTTCTTTTGTATTTCTTTCGATTATAATTATATGGGGTAACACATGATTAAATCTATTTTCATCTCTTCGGCATCATATTATCCTTCAAGTCACTTTTCCCATCCTATTTATAATGCCAAATACTACAAATTAGATTCAAACTTGTGTTGTTAAATGCCACATTTTCCCATAGTCTTCTTTATGAATACCTCTAAAGCTCCCACACCTCTCAAAATAAATATGTAAAAAAATAAATGTGGCACTATTGGAGTTTATTATGACTTATAAATTTATGACAGAAATTTTTTAAGACATGAAATTCATTCTTTAATGATGTCATTGAATGTAAGTTATATTATAGTTGTTGTGTTTATTATATGTCATAAGACTAAATTACATAACATCAAAATGTTATTATATTAATCTTTTAAGATTCAAAAATGTTTTGTTGTTAGTTTGTGACATCTACTCATGTGATTCAAATTTTTGTACTTCAAAATGTAATAATTTGTCATCATTTAAGCATATTTATGTGTCTCTTGGGATCATTTTCTTTTGTTCTGACACTAATAAATAATGGGACAAAAGACAAACCTAAGGATATAATAGAAAATAGCACATAAAAAATCATTAACTTAAGCTTCTTACTACTATATCTTTTCTTTGAGGGACGTATTAGTAAAATACAAGTATTAATTATTTAAATAATTAATTTTGATGTCAAATAAAGTTTAACACATGTGGATTCACTGAAGCAATGCCTTACTACCATGAAAGAGGGTAAGAAAGAAGAAAACAATGGTATGGAGAAATAAGAGTTTGTCATTAAATAAAAACTTATCTAGATAAAAAAAAAATCTTGAGAATGATCTAAGCTACACTTTAGCTTATGCCAAAAAGAGTCATAAATTGACATACAAATGATAACTTTATAGACTCTTATCATACTTAATAGTCACTATGTACCCATGCACAAACTATGAATTTAAAAAAAATAATGGTAATACTACCCTAAAATAACTTAGGAGTGATAATAATACACAAGGTTGAGAATTAATAATCAATGATGATGAATGCCTTCATCAAAAAAAATTGTTGAGTTGAAATCTATGATAAAATTTAAATTCCCTCATACTAACTCTTTTAAATTAAGAATAAACTAATCCAATTACAATGCTTATTATAAGTTAGCCACATCATAAGTGAATATTTCTGATGTCTGATAATATAGACTCTTCTTCGTAACTTTTATAGATGCATCACTATGGTGGCTACCCCACTTCACTATAGAAAGTATAAATAGAATTTTTAAATTCAAAAATAATTTACAACATAACTTTTTTTTAAAAATTATTAAAAATCTCTTTGATCTTGCTATGAATGAGATAAATACTTTATGAAACTATATAGGACTTTTATACTTAATTATTCTAAGAAATTCTTGATATCAAAGACATAGAGCTAGTTGTAGTTCAAGCTATGGTTATGATGGGTCATTGGGAAGGACCTTAAGTAAACACTTGGTATTAAATAAATAATAATTATGGTAGTATCTAACCAATACCTACTTCAATGTTGAAGATTATAATTATATAAGCCTCAATCTAAGTTGAGTTAAACAAATCTACCATGTGATTCCAACATTATATTTGATGGTCTATATGTGACCAACAGAGGTTATAAAATGTTTTTTTATTCTATGATATTTTAATCATAATATAAATGAAGATGAAACTATAGCTATGAGTTATAAATGTAAAGATAACCAACCATATGAACATATATTAAATATTAAGGGGTTAGCCATGGCCTATGATCATACCAAAGTGTTTACCATATTAAGAATTCCTGGCACAACCTACATTAGCAGAACTTATTACTCCTTCTATAGCCAAAGAGGACCTTCTCTTTGGGACAATCTCCCATAAATCAGGATAATTTCCTGACCTCCTTCTTCATAATAGTAACACCTTCCTATGTTGTTTCCCACAATAACACTTACATTAAATACAACATATAATTAAAGTAAAAGAAATAAACATAAGGAAAAAATGTTTTCATGCATAATTGAAATCTCAAGTGAAGTAATTGAGATTATCACACTACCAAAATATTAATGGATCTCTTTGTGGTTGAGAAGTATAAATTAGTTTCCTCTTTATTGTAAATATCTTGTATGCTTTTTCAGGAGGAAATATATTTTGGCCACTTCTTCCAAAATGACAAAACTTATGATTTTTACGAGTATAAAAGAAATATAATAGACATAAAACCTTTAGAGAATTTTTATATTAGATGCTTAAAGTTTTTAAAAATATTGAAATAATAATAAAATAAAGTTTTTAATGTTTTTATCAACATCAATCATTAAATAAGTTCTTGATTTTTAACAATTGATTAAGTCTAAAATAGCTAGTTAAAATTCATTTTTTTGACATTTGTAAAGAGGTTCACAAATTTTTGTGAAGCCCATAAAGTAGTTTATAGAGACCTACTAATATTTGTGAAAACTTACTATATTTATTTTTATTAGACCATTATTTCTATCTTACTAAAGTTAATTTTGTCCTCACTTTATTGCTTGTCTTATATGCATTTGACATTTTTGGTTTTCATAGCTCTTAAATATTTGAAAGGCATATATTTTCCTATTCTAAAATGCCAATCTTCATGTGCTTGATTCATTTTAATGGTGTACCTATTTCTTGCAAATATGTAATTTAACAACTACTAGTTTCAAGTATTTTTAATATAATTTTTAATCATCAAACACTACAAAATACTATTGACACTTAATGTTAATTATCCCTTTATTTTAATGATGATAAATCTAAAATTAAAATAAATTTTAAAGATGAGGTTTAGATTATACCTCTCCACACAATATGATCACTTTTGTAAATAAAATGTCAAAAAATATTACTTATTAGACCTAAAAAATATATCATAAGAAAATATATAACACTTTTAGTCATATAAGTGATGAAAATCATCCATTGATATAAAAATAGCATAAGTGATAAAACCTAAAAATCTAAGAGTAATTGAAGTGATAGTAAAATCATTTTATATTGATATTAAAAATATACTAACACAAAAATAGTTCTTCTCTCATGGTTCTTAATATTGACCACTCTCCCTTACACACTTCTTAACTACATAGAATTCCTTTCTTTCCATGTCTTTAATCATGACAAAATGAGGGATAGGGAAAAACCTTCATAGGTTGCTAAATTAAAAACACAGAAATTACAAACCTTATAAGATGGAGCAACCACTATCGTCATACAATAGAATGACAAACAAAACTTATATCGAAACATTTCAAAGTCATCATTATGAACAGCATTATCATCATCTTTCTAAAATAAAAAACATCCTCGAGTTGTTACCTTTCTCCAATAGGCTAACACTTGATCATATATTCATATTGGCAATTAATCTACATGATGACCCTTAAAATGATCACTATTTTCATTTTTATAATAAAATAAGAATTGACAGGATGAGTTGCATCATTAATTTTTCTATGATGATAGAGGCACTAAGAATTAAATAAAAAGAAAATGTGGTAGTGGTCAATCGTGTATTCTCTAAGAGCATGCTTTGATATTTAAAGAAAATGATAAATTTAATCTTATGTCCAAGATTAAAGTTATAGTGTATGTAGAATGTAACTTATAATAGGTTTGTCATATAATGAACAAAATCATAGTTTGAAAATTAATCAATAAATGCTAAAATATATATTAAGTTACTGAAGAAAGAGTAGGATTTATTTCTTGGAGTCACAAGCCTTTTAAAAATTGATTGACAGATAATAAATTGAATATAATATTTTTAAATTGATAATGGATAGATATTAGGAATATGTCCAAGTCTAAATCATTTTGAAACCTAGTTTCGATGCTTGACCACTAGAAAGGTTGGGAAATTTTTTTTTTCAAGTATTTCTTAATAGTGAAAAATAATTGGAGAGATCCTCTTTAATAATATTGTTCTTAAAACCATAGATATGATATTTCACTTATTTCGATTTAATTCATGTTGTAAGAGAAGATGCAAATAAAATTGGTATATAAACTATATCCATGTTGGAAAAGGAATCACACCTAAGATGTTTGAAATAGTACAAGTATATCACATTAATGTATATGAATGGATCAATAAACTGAGGAAAATTTAATGTAGCCCTATTGATGCTTTGGTGTGAAGCATTGAGAATTTTACAAGAGATTGATGATTACAATGATGACCACAAAATTTTTGTGCATTGCTTGTCCATAAAAGGAAAAAGAATAAAGATAAACATGAGCATAATATTATATATTTTGTGAGTAAACATAAGGAAGAGAAGTCTAAGATTAAATTATTACCTTAAGCTTCTTCTTCTCTCTACAAGCACTCTCCTTCTTAAAGATTTCACTTTAGGAATGAGTGATATGAAAATAGGTATGGTAGCCATGGTATGAATAGATAGTTATTTGTGAAATGAATATTACTGATTAAAAATGTTTTTTTTATAAAGATTGTAAATAAGATGGTCGATAGTAAAGAGGATATTGCAATTATTGGTCTATTAATGATTGGTATTCCCTTGTAACTGATGGGATGGGCCAAAGATTTGCATGCAAACTTCTCTCCACAATCTATCAAAAAAGTTTATGCACATTGAGTACATCAAGAAATTAAATAATCAACTAATATATTCAAAATGTCATTCCCATTTTTAATGAGGTTGATACCCATCCCTCTTCTTACACTTAGGGTTAAATCTTAGATTAGGGCTTGCTTCATCTAGACCCTTAAGAAACTTCTTTAGTGGCTATGTGAGAAATACAAAAAAAGGATAAAATCAAATCCAACAAAGCTAAAACTAAAATCAAAATCAAGTTAAATAAAATTTAAAACTCAAATCTAAACTAAAAAATAAGCTAAATCTAAAACTCCAAGGTTAAATGTAGTTAGTGAAGAGGGCCCCACTTGACTTAACATAGCTCATAAAGTAAAAATAAATTCTAAGATCTCATGACAAATTTGTTAGAACAAGATTCAAGGTTAAACTCATTTAAACTAAAAACTAAAGTCCAACTAGCTCTCAATTAGGATCAATTAGAATTTATCAAGTCATTTAATCTAAATTTACTTATTTAAAACTTATTAAGATATATTCAAATTAATTAAAATGGAGTTAAATTTATCATTTTAAACAACTTAAAATAGTTCAATAAACGTATACTAACTCTTTTTAACCCAAATTGGCCAATTTGAGCAATTGACCAATTAAGCCCAAATTGTCTCATGTGGCCCTATTTAGTTAAAGTCAAATAAAACCTAAATTAAGTCAAATTAAAACTAATTAAATTAGGGTAATTTGATAATATAAGCCTCAGTGGGGCTTCTTATGGGTAATTAGGTCATTTGACCTAAGTTGGCACATATATACCTTATTAAGTCAAAATCTGAACAAAATAATTTTTAACCGAATTGAACAAATCGATTCGCATAAAATAGTTATTTTAATTTAATCTAACCATCCTTAGAATCCAATTTGACTTATTTGGAAAATGGACATAAGTGAACTCACATTGACCTAATTGGGCCACCTTGAGCCTAATCCAAAATTAATCTAAATTAGTTACTTCCAATCAATCTCTAAGACTCGAAATAACTCACTAAATATAATTGAAGCTTAACCAAATTCTAAGAATATCAATTGGGTTATTTCATCCAAAGTTAAAATTAGTGAACCTAACCTCTAATCAAATCAAACCTAATTCAATTGATCCTAAATTCATTATGTGATCAATTGAACATGATTTAAACTTAATTTTATTCTAATTTGTCCAATAGGACTCTCTTAACCAATCTAAACTCAAGTAGGTCAAGTTGAGTTATCACAAGGCCATAATAATTTGGAGAATAAAAAATATGCAAAATTGACTCATGACACCATAAATGTTACTCTATATTAATAAATCTTATGTTAAAATCTCAACTTATTTGGCAGGGAGCTAAGTCAAACATTGAAAAACAAGTGGAATCATTCATAAATCTTATCTTTCCCCTATTTTTCTCATGTAACCTCCAAAGGAGACTCCTCTATTTCTTGCCTTGGAATTGGCCCAAGCATGCTCATAGTAGATCTTAGGAATTATCCCCAGCCAACTTGGCCACCACCTAAATCAAAATTAATGCTAACTTTTGGCCAAGCATTAGAGGAGAAGAGAGGACCTCCTAAAGGTCTTTTAGATGAATTATACACCTTCCTTGACACCTAAAAGGCAAAATTAAACCTTTCCCATGATTTTTGAGCATGAAACACCCAAATTCAATCAAACTCTAGCAAGGGGTGGTAACTTTTGTTGGTTGGAGAATTTCATATAGAGATTAGAGGGAAATTCATTCAAAAGCTTTGTCTCTTGCAAATAAATGATTTGATTTGAGAACACTATTGAACATTGGTTCAAATGAGATAATTCCTTCATCATGTAGCCAAGCCCTAGGTGTTACTATTTTGTGGAAGAAACATGTATGAATCTAGGAATTAATTATAAATTTCTCTTACTTTTTTAATATCAAACATTCCAAGAGCAAATTAAAAAAACACTAATTTCTAATGAAGTTTACTAGAAAATCATGACTAGAAGTGGACATGGGGAAAAAAAATAATCTGCCCCCTTCTCTATTTTGTTGGCCAAGTGAAAGATATGCTCTTTTCCATCCATCTTATGTGACTAGGATAGACGACTACCTAAGGTTTGATCAGATGGCCTAGATAAAATCATGTGATTTGCCACCATCTAGGCTAGACTCACAAAGTCCAATATTGTGATGCCATGTGCAAAGTGTGATCCAATCAGTGCTAATTGGTCTACATAAACATATTAGGATACATAGGGTTTATATGAAAAATAGCCTATAATTTCAAATAAAATTATAAAAAATAAAAATGCTTAACTAAAATTACAAACAACATCTTTGTGTATTCAACATTCAAATAAGAATCTAATCAAGTTTAAAGCTTCAAATATTATAAGATATTTTAGGGCTAATTTGAGTTTTATTAGAAATGATATTTCTTTAATTACTTTTAAAATATAGATCCAATTGGGCTAAAATTTGTATGGGAGAAATCTAATGGTAATACTGACCTCCTATTAAAAAACTTCAATCCATTAGAAGTTGTGGAATAAAATTACAGAATTTTGAAATAACATAAATAAAATTTGGTATATAATTTATATTAAATTATAAAAAAATATTAAAGTAGTTTAAAACACCATAGACTTAATGGAAAATTTAAAAAAGATAGTGTACAACCTACAATCACTTATGGTGTAGAATGCTGGCTAGTAAAAGAGAAGTATTAAACTAACTTAAGTGTTGCTGAGATGAGGAAGCTCAAATGGATGAGTGGCTTTACACTTAAGGATAGAATGCAAAATGAATATATTTATGAAAAGGTTGGAGTAGCTCTAATGGTAGATAAGATTAAAGAGAGTAACCTTAGATGATTTGGTCACATATAGCATCAACCATCCAATGACCTAGTTAGGAGAGTGGATGTATTACATTTGTCTTATGTTAAGAAAGGTAGGGGAAGACCTCAAAAGACTTGGTTAGGATGTATAAAAAAGGACCTTAGTTTATTAAATTTAAATTAGAATTTGACACTTAATAGAACACAATCGAGAAGAACGATTCATGTAACTGACCCACTTAGTGGAATAAAGGCTTGTTGTTGTTGTATAGTTCAAAACACCATAATTAATATAATGAACCATAAAGTACAAATCTTTGTAAGGTGAAAGTTTGAAAGAGCATCCCGAAGGTTATGCACCACCTCTAGTAATTTCCTTGAAGAATGTGCATATGCTTACGATAAATCTTTAGAGCTTAAACCTAAACTAAGGATTAAAGACTAGTAATTAATTATAAAAGTACAAAAGCCTTGAAAATTAGTAATTAATTTTTAAACACTCTGGTAATCAGATAAGCTTCAAGTAAAAATAGTAAATTCTTTAAAGTTAAATTAAAATAATTAAGCTTAATTAACTCTTACTTAAGATAATTAATCATTTATGTATAAAAAATTCATAACTAAAACAAATTAAAACCATTAAACTAAAAAAAATAGAATTCCATGAAGTTGGAAAGTCATATAAAACCCTTAAACTTAAATAATCTAAATTAATTAATAAGAATATATACAGTTTAAATTAACTATAAATAATTTTAAAATGTTATGAAATATTTTGAAAGGATGTATTGGGCTTTAGGAATTAATTTCACGATGTTGGAAAGTCATATAAACTTAGAATAGAAGTTAGAAAAATAAAACTTATAAATTATCAATAACCAAACTAAAAATCCTAATCAATAAAATTCATTTTATTTAGAGTCATAAGAATAGTCTATTATCCTTTCATGAGTTGCTTAATCTATTAGGACCATGGTGTGAAGAATAGAAGGCCCAACCCCAGATGGGGCCCCTTTACTCTTCACACTCTATAAAACTTTAATTCTAATTTATACAAAAATTAAATTAGAAATCAAATATTACTTTAACATATTAATTACTTAAACAATAACACCCAATGCTAAAAAAAATTGAACCTTAAACTTAAATCAATTCTTAAACAAACTAAAAGCCTAGTATAGCCTCACCACACTATTATTCTTATAAACATTACACTACTAGGTCACTAACACTAAATTGAGATTGCGATAATGCTTTATTTGTGCTTTAATGATTTTTTTTTGTGTTATACTATTGTAAATTGGAAGTAAGGATTAGTTGCTTATAGACTACGTATTAGGGTGCTATCTATTAGAATAACATTATTTTCTAAAAGAGATTATGCTTAAAATGGGACACTATAATAAAATTTGAATTAACATTTCCTAAACATAGCCCATTAGGGTAGGTGTGCTTGGAATCAATTGTTGCTATGTCCATATGTTTGAGGCATAATTGCTTAGATGTGTGTATGTATGTTCTAACCTTTATTTTGTAGGATTTATTTAGATTTTAAAATATAATTTAACATTAGAATTAGGTTAAGATTTATGAGATTTAGAATTAACAAGAACATATTATACAAGCTAATTATCTCTTATAAGGTTTAAGGAGGTCCCTAAAGAAGGTGATGATATAAAAAGAAAAGCTTGAAGACCCCCATAAATTAAGTCTTAATATTAGGGTGGGCCAAATAAGGACAGAGGTCAGTTACTTTTTTTTTATTCTTTTAGTGTCTATAATAGAATTTGGCTACACTAATCATTATTTAATATATTTATTTAATTTATTTGATAAGTTTGTTTTGTGTGCACACAAGAATAGTATGCTTTTCATAAGTTTCTTTTTATGACTTTATGATTTATTGTGCCATTGTAAAATCCTAGTTTATGTTGTAGGTTCTCATAATAAAATTAATTTTCTAACTAACATAACTAAATAATTAAAACTTAAAGTTAATTTAGTCATAACCCTTCATAATTAAATCCCTAAGATTAAATAGTATTTGTAATTAGAAACCCATAGATGTGAGAATCTTGATTACATATGTCATCTCCATTTTTTAAACTTAGCACTTTTTCCATTGCACATATGGGGCAATCTAACTCTTGATGATAACCACCATTCCTAAGGAAAGTCTACCTTCTAGTTGCTTCTAGGTACATACCATTACAAGCATGATTGCATACCCAAAGTCTTAAAAATAAACTCAAGTGTCTAAAAAATATATATAATTAATAAATTATTACATTAATTAGAAGGATAACATGCCATTCATGATCGTAAATTTAATGATTAAGTCTAGGCTCTTTGATTCATTCTTAATAAATAACAACTTAAACCATCATGCATTTCAAATGACCAAACTCATGGCTTTAAAGGGGAGTATGTATTAGTTGGAAAATATGTTAGGTAAGTTATAAGTCTAGAAGGGTTGATATATGACCATACTCTTTGATGGGAGGGAACTGATACATCCATATTTTCCCCCATTAGATTAGGACAAGCTTTTTAATATGTGCAAATTATAGAGGAGTTAATATTGGTTATTTTAAAGACTAAAAAAATGTCAGATGAGTGGAGAAAGAGTTTGTTGGTTCCTATATTTCAGAATAAAGGCGATGCACAAGAGTGTGCAAATTATAGAGGAATTAAATTAATGTGTCATACATTAAAATTATGGGAGAGAGTAATTGAACATAGGTTACGATGTGATACAATGGTTTCATGCCAGGTAGATCTACTATGGATGTCATACATTTGTTAAGAGGTTTGATGGAGAAGTATAGAGAAAGTAAGGAGGATCTACATATGATATTTATTGATTTAGAGAAAGTTTATGATAAAGTATCAAGAGATGTTCTTTGGAGAGTTCTAGAATAGAAAGGAGTTAATATTGGTTATATTCAAGTCATTAAGGGTATGTATACTAGAGCTGTTAGTTGTGTCCAAACACATGGAGGATTGACCAAATATTTTCCTATTTTAATTGGATTACATCAAGGATCAGATTTAAGCCCTCATCTTTTTTGCTTTAGTTATGGTTGTTCTTACTAGGCATTTATAGGAAGATGTACCTTGGTGTATGCTTTTTGTTGATGACATTCTTCTTATTGATAAGACTAGAGGGGAGTCCAAGAGAAACTTGAATTATGGAGGTTAACATTAGAGTCTAAAGGTTTTCATTTAAGTAGATCTAAACTGAATGTATGGAGTGTAATTTTAGTTGTAGAAGTTTTAGTGGTAGTGTTGTGACATTAGGTGAACAAGTCATTAATAAGAGTGAGCAATTTATATATTTAGGCTTTATTGTTCAAAATGATGGTGAAATAGATGGAGATGTTATTAGTAGAATTCAAGTTGGATGGTTGTAGTGGAGGAATGCATCTGGCCTATTATGTGATAGAAAATTCCGATTAAACTTAAGGGAAAATTTTATAAGATTATGGTAAGACCTACAATGACTTATGGTGCAGAATGTTGGCCAATAAAAGAGAAGCATAAGACTAAGTTAAGTGTTACAGAGATGAGGATGCTCAGGTGGATGAGTGGCTTTACTCTTAGAGATAAAATGAGAAATGAGTATGTTCAGGAAAAATTTAGAGTAGCTCCAGTGGCATATAAGATTAGAGAGAGTCACCTTAGATGGTTTGGCCACATAAAGTGTCAGTCGTTTGATGACTCGGTTAGGAGAGTAGATGCATTAGATTTGACTTATGTTAATAAAGGTAGAGGTAGGCCTAAAAAATACTTGGTTAAGATGTATAAAAAATGACCTTAGTATGCTTGAATTAAATGAGAATTTGACACATAATATGACATAATGGAGATGAAGGATTCATGTAGTCGACCCCACTTAGTGGGATAAAAGCTTGTTGTTATTGTTGTTAGGGTTGTTGTAGACTAGGACAAGCTTTTGGCTTATGATAAAAAGTAGCTTTAGTAATAGAATCTGAGGCTTCTTATTTCCTTATTGCTATAAGAAGTTGTCCTCAGCTCTTAGACTTTTGTGCAATCTTATATTATTAGATTGTAAGAGTTCGCATTCTAATAAAATGTCAACTCAAAATAAAATAAATCTTACTTTCAAAATTATATATCCCAGCTATAAAATAGGTTGAAGTGTTTCCTAGACATTCATTATTAAATCATTTCTACTTTTTCAACTTTGATTCTGAAAAAGGAAAGCTTTATTTGCTCTACCCCATTTGACTTCCATATATAGCAGTTTTGAAATCAAACATTAAAATTTATAGAGATAAGAGCCAATATATTTAATCAAAAACTTTTAAGAGATTTTTTCATTTTTTAACTTATAATTAATTATAGGGGCTGGCCCCAAGAGAGAAGTAAGAGCCTAAGTAAAAATAAACCCTAGTATACTTACACCCAAAAAGTTCAAAGAAAGAATCTATTGTACAAATAGACCCATCATCAATAGTAGTTTTTAAGTGATTGAATCCATTATATTATAATATTTTATTTATTGAGGTTATATATTATTCATTAACATTGTATTTGATCACCTAAATAAGAATCACCAAGATCTTTGGTGTCCAAATTGAAAACTCAAAATTTTTTAATGTCTTTAATGGGGATTGGCTTGTCTCTCCATCTTTAGAAGTTTACTCTTACATCTATATATGACAAGTAAGCTCATGCCACTCATCAGCTTAAACTATCATTTTTTTTATTGGGTACCTCTCCATTTTATCCTTAGTTGAGTCTATCAACATCCTTAAATAAGGATTCTAGAACATTTGTTTAACAAAGAGTAACTAGCACATTTTAGAAACTTAACTTTCTCTTTATTTCTCTAGTAGATCCAAAATAATTTTAAATCATTATTATATTAAAAAATACTTTAAAATTCTAAAATTTGGCATGTTAATCTAGTATGCTTGAACATAGGCAAATTTGAATTGACTTGATGTTTTTTATCTAAATTTAATAAATTAATTTCCTTAAAAAATAATTAATACATAGTAATGAAATAAAAATTTTCTTGAATCTTCTAGTCTTAGCATTCTGATGGCTTGGACAAACATATTAGAATGAGATAAGATAGAGTCTATAAACAACTTCCCCTTATATTAAATATACCTACAAGTTATCATACCTTTTAGATACATGTTGAGATAAGATTTGTAAGTGAACTTCCCTTTGTTTTTGCACATTGAAAGGCTATGATTGCCTAAAAGTGTGTGTTAAGACAAAGTCCCCAAAATTCTTTTAAATATAATTATTAAACTTTTTTAAGATTAACCAATTAATAAATGATTTTTCATGCTTCCAGCAAAAGTAGTTAGACAACTAAACTTTTCCCATAACTTTGAAATTAACTTCTTCATAAATAGTTAAAAATTACTTAACAAATTTGTGATCAAGTCTGGCACTAATTCTAAAGAAATAAATATGACTTCAGATGGAATTACCTTAACATTGGTTAATAGTAGCTCCTTTCATGGTAGGAAACCAATGTTAGAGTTCGCTCCTAATCATGGGGACCACTAAAGGGTTGTTAGGTTGCCTAATAAAAAAATGTAGTGTAACTAAAATACGATATGAAGTAAATATAATGTATTCTAAATAGTTAATAGTTGTTAGGTTATTTAGAATATAAATACGAAGGATTTTTTTTTTCTATTTGGTTGGGTGTGTTTAGAATAAATATAATGTATTCTGAATACTTAAAAACCATTTGGTTGTATGTAGAGTAATTGTAAGAATGTTTTTTGTACTAATATAATTCAGCTAGAAAACAAATTAGATTTTCTCTCTTACCCAATCCCAATAGAAAATTATCTAGCTTTGATTTTATATGTTGATAAAACTTAGAAAAAAATATTAGACTCGATTAATTTGATAGAAGAAGAATAATAGAAGTAAAAAATGTAAATAATTAGAAAAATGTTCATAGTAGATGTAGAGTGTTATAACAAATCCATCTGGTATGTTCGTACCATAGTAGTTTTCAAGGTTAGCTTCATACTATTTTAGCTAAAAAGATCTTTAGACCTTTTTCCTAATAAATTCATCACCCAAACATTATACTTATCTTCAACACCAAACCACCTCGCATTGAAAATTCCAAATACACTACAAAAAATAAAGAGAAATATCATCAAGACACTAATATGATTTAATTTGCTAGCATCATAATAGTTTTCAGTTTTAGCTTCTTGCAATAATAATTAAAATAATCTTCTAGATAATTTGGGCTTAGAAATGCTGATAGTTCTTTTAATGGCTAACAATGGGTTTTTGGAGTGTGGCAAGTGTGTTAGATGAATGATGAAGGGATTATGACCAGTAGAGTAGGTGATGTAATGGCCGGTGAATGGATATACATGGGGCGGTGAGGCTATTATGATAAACAATATGGGGCATAGAATGTTCGACTATGGTGTTGTAATAGACTAAATGTAATAAAGCTGTGAAACCTAGTTGTGGCTACAATGTTGTGAGTAGAATGCATAGAGGTGTGTATATACTCAAATTAAGTGTATTTGAAGTCATAGAAAATCCCTCTTTTGAGGTATTTCAAATACCCCAAATAAATGCAATGTATTTATTTTGTATCATACCAAACATAAAAAAAATTAAAATCTATGTAAAGTAGATGCAATACGCATACCTTACTTACAACCAAATAGAACTTAAGCCTAATTTTTCCCCCTCTTTAGTGAAGAAGAGAGCACTGATACCTTAGGTTACAAGCATATAGTAAACCTTGGTATAATTATCTTGAACTAGAGGACTAAGCAACCATTGACTAAGTCAACTCCTCTTACTACTCCTAGCACCATTGAGGATGGGTTTACTTCTATAGCTCCCTAATGATTAAAACTCAAAAAATAATAAGAATAGATAGAATAGAAGGAGAATCTTAAAGGAAAAGGAACATGCTAAACTTTTGATGCTAAAAAAAGGATAAGATTTTTGGGGGGCGGGTTGAGGTCTGCTCTTCATGTAACGTCTCAAATTTTGGGTGGGAGTAGATTCCATCCTCTTTCTTTCATATAGGGAAATGCGATTATGCATAAGATCATGAGTTCCCTACCACATCCTTTTGATTATAAAGTAAAGAAGTCCCTTGAATAGTTGAGAAATGGTCAATGCAGGATGAGGATCATCTTTTAGAGAATAATAGATGCCTCAAGATGCATAAAAGAAGATGTGCTCAGATGCATTATAAGAATGATTTCTAAAAATTATGTGAAAGAAATTTTATAAAAAAAAATGATATTGAGTTAATAATATTGGCATAACCACCTCATGAGGTTAGGAAATAATTTATTTGTCAACCACCTATTTTAGCCATCGATAATGAAAATTATCGAGTTGTTTACCCAAGTACAAGCATTTTGATGGAATTGTCCTAGTTGATACTAGTAATTAGAGATATCCTATAATCAATTCTAGAGATGAATTAAATTGGTTAAAAGGAAAATATCATCTACTATAGACAATGCACCAGAATTGTTGCTAATAAAACTACACCACAATTCATAAAATCCTTACCCTACTACTAGACTGCACACTATGGGTTTTGTGTCATCACTTTTTATTAGTGGAAGGAGACTGGATTCCTCAAAAACATCTCTTTTCTATTCATTAGTGATAAATAATAAGCAAACTAAGTTTGGTGCCACTCATCTAATAGATAAAGAACCCAACAAGTAGGAGATGCAATTATATAAGTTACAATACCAAAGAGAAGAAATAAAATAAGAAGAAGAAGAAAATTGAATTAGGTAAAGAGATAGAAACACAATTGAAAAGGGTTACTTTAAAAATAAAAAGATAAAGTTTATGTCCTAGTTGATCCCAATAATATCTTAGATAAGAGTATTGAAGAGATAATTGGGGAATTGAAAGCTAACATAAAGAAGATTAGGAGGGAAGAGAAGGCTGAGAGGGTCTTTTAAGAAGAAATTTCTTACACAGATAAGGATAACCTTTTGGAAGATGATCTTAAAGATGAGGATGATTCTAGAAGGGACATCACTATGATTGACATAAAATTTTCCATGGTTGCTACTAGATCATCTCATAAGGAGTCTAAAGAAGTTCAGAATGTTGTGGTAGGGGGAAGGTAATACACTAAATTTACCCCAACATCTATTTTTTTTGCTCTAGAAGAAGAATGATAAAATCTTTAGAAAGGAGAGAAGAAAGGAGAAAATGATGGTCACCATACTAGATTTATAGGGTCCTCTTTTTTCATCCTAACAAATATAGAGAGAGAGGCTGGCCAACTTGAGAAAGTTCAAATACTTAAAAAGAGAAAAGTTATAATAGATTTAGGCGCCACTGTGAAGATAAGAATGTGACAAAAACATCCACAAAAAAATTTAAAGCTACTAATAGAGCAATAAGTTAAGGAGGTGTTGGCCAATCCTAAAGCACTACATTTGTTCTGTAGGATAGACCATACCCAGATGAATTTGATGTAGTATTTTATCTTAAATGATTCGAGCCCCATCTATCAAGGTCATATATGAGATGGGTAATCCTAACAACATTTAGGATAATTTAGTTCTAGTTACTATATTATGAGAGGAAGTGATTCCTTGTTTCTTAGAAAGTTTATTAATAGTTAATATGGGGTAGCATTTGATTAGTATGCAAAGTATAAAATATGTCCATACTTTCACTAAGCTAGAGAATATGGTCATAAAAGATATGCTGACACTCAACATCACATCATAGTTGGGGATCTGGTGGTAGAGAAATAGAAATCGAATAAGTTTATGATTCATTATATCATAAGATGGAGGAACTTAAGCATTAAGTGTCAACACTAGTTGTAATAGCAGCATATGGTAGAAATTCTTCTAAGGAATATTCATTGCCAGTTGGCCTTCCTTCTAAAAGGCATTATCATTAGAACCTTCAAGAAGTTGTTGAATAAGGCATATAGCCTCTATGAAGATGCCTAAAGACTGTTCACTCTTAAATATCAGCCTATGTTAAATTCAAAGAGAAATTAACCTCAAAGGTTGTTAGAGAAAAAATCAGGTTAGTGTTAGCAATGAGTAAGTGTAAATCTCCAATTAAGATCAAGTGAAAGATACCTCACCTTCAAAAGCAATAATAACCACCAAAATATTACTTGCAATAATATCAATTTATAGAATAGAAAAAATAGTTCAAAAATATTTTAAATTATAAGATTAATCATACTTTCTCTTTCAAGAGATAGGCTGTGAGAAAGATCATTAAAAATTTAATGAAATAGCTAGATTTCATATTTCATGATCCAAAGAAACTAAAGAATGTAGATAAGGTTAATGATCTCAATTATTATCCTTACCATCACATGCTAGTTTATATGAAAGTAATATAGATAGTAAGTAATTACAAATGACCACAACATATAAAATTACAATATTATATGACCTTAGTCTTGTTCTCTTAAAAGAGCTTCAATGGCTTTTTAAAGAATTTTTTAAGTTTCTTTAAGTCCACAATGATAGTTGGAAGCTATCAAAAGATGGCAGCTGGAGAGTTATCAAAGATGATGCCTGGTAGCTATCAAAGATAGAGGATGGTGGATATCAGTTCTCAAAGATGGTGATTGGAGGCTGTCAAAGATAGTGGTTGGTGACTATTATAGATAATGGCTGACAATTGTCAAAGATGGCTACTAATAGCTGTCAAAGATGGTGAATGGTGGCTATCAAAGATGGAAATAAGTGACTGTCTCTTTTCACATTTCTCTACTTCAAATGAGTTTTGATTATTGTATAAAGACTCTGCTAGGGTTGTTGCACTAGACCTAGCTCGAGGGCACTACCCTCATACCCACAACCCTATACCCTATATCTTGTGGTGTAGCCCTCAAACCCCACTCTTGCTTTTGGTTCCACTAATGATCCAAGGATCTTATCTAATGTATGGGATCATAAATACATCAATGTTTAAGTCTATTATTTTATTGTGGGTATTGATTAAATACCAAATGGGTCACTTAATTGAAGATTATTTCACTTTTAAAGGCTAGCTTTAGTGGAATTGGAAGAGAGGGATGGTTGTAATCCTAAAAGACTAGTTTGTTGATTTTGAGTAGGATTCCATTAATGTAATCATAAGTGAGTCTTTCTTTCCCATCTAAAGATGCTTCTCTTTTTGATTTATTGAATAAAGAACAATCTCATTCATCTAAAAATTATCTAATTAAAGCTTTCTAATCTCTTATGTAGGTCCATAAAGAAGTCTGGAGACTTGTCAAGTAGGTTAACCCACTAGTTCCAATATGTGACTCTAAGATTACTCCATTCCATCCCCTCTTAGAACTTGGAGTCATTAAGAAATTTTAGAGAGAGTGTGAAGAGGGAGGGAAAAAATGTAGCACATATAGTTATCTTTAATGTGGATGATAGAGATAACCCCTACATCCTCGTCACTCTTTATGATTTTTATTTTAATCCTTGTAATTAAAAATCAATGAAGCATAGTGTTGGTTAGGTTTTATTTTCTTCAAATAATAGTGTGGTGTTTTAATTTGGAGTTGTAGGGACCCCATGCAGATCTTAAGAGGTACTTATTGAAGTGATCAGGTATGACATTACGGTATGATGTACCATCTCGAAAGATAGAAATATCACTCTACAATGGACCTAATCACCTAATAAGGACTCCTAAGGTAGATGAGTCTTTGTATATACCAGAGATTTTTTCCCTAGTTTACATGGAAGAGTAAAGCAGGGTTTATTTTTTGTCAGGTTCTTTAGTTTCTTATGGAAGAAACTTCCATAGTTAATTACATCTTAGAAAATCAAAATTCTCTAAGGAGACTCTCGATTAAATTAGTCAATAAATATTCCCAAAGATTTTAAAGCTAGACTATCAAAGGATTGGGTATTTATGAAAGTCAATTGGGAGAGTTCAAGTAGAAGGACTTATTTCCACATTCCAAATGAGGATAAGCAAGGAGCACTCATGATATTAGGAAGCCTAGTGAGTACTTCCATCTACCCTACAATGAAGCTTTGCAAATTTGAAAGAGAGAATTTATTTTTGTTTAAGTTGGAATCTTTATTAGAATACTAGAGCTTATAATCCATCAATACAAGATTATGAAAATTCCTAAGAGGTGATGACTTATACTCATAGCCCGAAGGAAAGAGGTAGCCTCAAAACCTAAATTTAGGATGCTTTTGCACAAGCTAAAAGCATGACCTAAGTCTAATCAAGAAATGGGACATAATGATTTACCTCTATAAGGGAGAGTATACACATCTTGACTCTTTTGGACTTACAACTGCCTGAGTGGCTGCCAAGCTAACACCTCCTACACTTTAAAATTATGTAAGCCGGTCTTATGTAAATGCAGAATAGTAGGCTGTTATTTAATTAAGAAGGAAATTGGAGTCCTAAACTAACTCCCTAAGAGACTAGATCATGACTGGCATGAAAACATGACTTAGACTAATGCAAAAATTTACAATATTTTTATACCATTTTGACACATTTACTTAGGATAAAGGCTTGGAAAAATTATGCTTATATGCATGATAAAATAAGGTTATGGGATAAATAGATGGGAGGAAATGTTCTCCACTATAAGGGATTCCCTCAAAGGTCAAGCATATCCCATATCATGCAAGAATGGAGACCCTCCCTATTCAAGAGTGGAATAAGATGATATGCATGATTGTTATAACATGCATCATTCAGCTAAGGGGTTATTAAATCTTTTATTTATCTTGATTATAAACTTATGATTTTTAATGTGAGGTTATGAGTTGGATTAATTTTTAGTTATGAGTTATTAGTGAGGGTAGGAAATTTAATTTAATCCTCAAGAGCCAACCTCATCTAGGCCACACATCAAAACATCACACTTTAAGAAACCTATGAAAAGCATGACATTTCTATTTCACAATTTAAACATAATAATAAAACACATATAATTCTTAAAAGAATAAAATGCCAATGCTATCGGGTACCACAGCACACCCCGAAAAAGAAATGAAATTAGGTAGCCAAGCTTTACTCTTATACAACCCAGATTACAAAAGAATACTAGAATTACCATGAAATAAATGCTACGAGGGTCTTTAACTTCTTGTCTTTCTTTCTTTCATTCTTTTCATTAGGATTAGTCTTACACTAAGCTTCATAGGGCTTCCCAGGTCTTTTCCTTCTAGCCATTGTTCATCCTAAACCCTATAGTATAAATCCTAATCTTATTTGCAAACATATGCATGGAAAATCAAATCTTACTGCACCTACAAAAAAGATTTTAGCTAAATAAACATACAAAGCAAACAATTATATTCCACATATTTAGACTTAGCACTCAGCACATGGATAACCAAGCTCACTTGTCCTAATTCGATTATGCTTAGAGGCATAAGTAGCATGTAAGCAAGAACATTTTTATATTTATTTATTATTTCAACAGCCCCTTTAGCATAATCCCCTGAAGAAAATATCATTAGGCTATTAATGATCTAACATTCAGTCTATGCATAAACAGTCCTAACATCTAGTCTAAAATAGTACATCACAAAATAAAATATAACACTACAACATACACCGGCCGAACCTATGGCTAGAATTAGTGACTTAGTATTCTAATGTGTGTGCTATGGTTTGGTGTGGTATGCCTTAGTTAGGCTCTAGAATTATGATTACTTAAAGTTTGGAATTTTTTAAGCTAAAGATTATAGGAGGATTCACTTCAAGTTGTTTAAAGGATTAGTTAATTTTAATTGGTATTTTTTATTTCATTTGATGCCTATTTGATATCTAATTATTATAAAGAGAGAAAAGTGGTTTGACCTCCTTCATCCCTATACTAAGTTATCATCCAAAGGTATATTATTATGGATTTAGTTTCTTTAGTGAGTGGCTTATTAAGCATTTTATTAAACCTATGTTTGGGTATGTCATTAAAAATTTTATCCAAATGTGAAAGACATAGGATTAATGAGATTGAATAACTATCACATGGATAACATTCCACCATTCCTTTTCATTATTAATAACATACATATGTTTTCATTATTATTTTATTATTTATGATACCTAATTTAACATATCTATACATTCATATATATATATATATATATATATATATATATATATATATATATATATATATATATATATATATATATATATATATATATATATATATATATATATATATGTATATTTTTGGCACACTTGAATGATTATTAATGCATGCATGTATTTTGGTAGAAAAGAGAGATTTCATTCCTTATCTAAGTATATATACACATGTATTAGATATTTAAGTAAGTGCGTGCCATTGTTAAACTAGGGAAGTGAGCTTATCTAAGACCTCCTTGTAGCTACTTAAAGTCTCATGTTCCTGGGATGTCCAGATTATATACTTGCTATCTTAAACACATATGAATCTATACACAAGTATACGAATGAAAATAATGCAAAGACTGTATTATAACAATTTATTTATTCATGTAAAGTAAAATTCTATCTAAATTCTAATACATGTACACATATGAATGAAATTAAGCAAGCACATGTTGTTGTTAAACCAGGGAAGTGAGACTATCTAAGACCTCCTTTGGGATACTTAAAGCCTCGTATTCCCAAGATGTCCAGGCTATATACTTGCTAAAATTTAAACACACATAAACATACACATGATATTATGAAAATAGAACAATCCTTTAACATGTTTAAACTACAAGTAAATATAAATTTCATAGAATATTTATAGGCAACATTAACTTAGATTTTCATCATTGACTTATAATTTTGAAAATAATTTGAGATTTATTAGTGATAATAGCCACACCATATAATAAGATTAATTGAACACATGCACCTTATATATATATACATAACCACATTCATTTGATACTTTTGAATGAAAATATGAATAGATGATACAGATGCCATGCAAATCTAAAATAATTGAAAGAGAATGACTAAACATTGCCACAAGTCAAATAAATATTCTTTAAGATTAACCAAAGTTGTGTTTAGATTTTTTGTGTTTGAATTATAAAAACCTAAAGAGGAGAAAAGACACTTAGTGTTTATCCCATCCCACATGGGTGACTTAGTGTTTTTAAGGAAAGTAATTAAGTGGATTTTTATATTGATTAAGTTCAAGTCATTGGGCAATAAAATTAATTACCCTTTCTTAAGCATCTTTAAGTTAATTAACTATTTAATCATGAGCCTCCAATGATATGCATTTGGAAATTAAAATTTTGCAATGCACCTAAAGGGACCTAATGCAATTAGGCTCATACTTAAAGGTTAAGTAAATTAAAGAAAGAACTAAGTTAAGTACTCATATTGTTTTCGCACACCCACGGGTTAACTATAAATTACTTAATGACTTTATGTTATTAAACACATAAAGGGAAAATTAACAAATTAAATTTAAATAATCTAAACCCATTATTAATTTAATTTGATTCATCATCTTATCATTAATATTACTTAATTATTTCCTAATTACTCCATGCATTAATTAACCCTCCTAATGAAATGCATTTAGAAAAAAAAAATTAGGAAAAGGGTTCTCATTTTTCCCCTCACCATTCCCACTGTTCATAGTGATTAATCATTTTAAATAATTTAATTTTAGGTTGTTTAACAATTTTAAAAAATATTAAATTAATTAAGGAGGGTAATTTGGGTTGAGAATTGCACATTCCTTAAATTACATGGCTAGTAATCGCAAAAAAATTATGAGAGGTAGAGGACATCCCATAGAACTATTCCACCAAATTTGAGATTAATTAACCAAATAATTAAGCATTAATTAAGGTAATTAACTTAAAATTTAAACCCTAATTAAATATTATTCACTTAACAAAACATAGGAGTTTTATTTTTCTTAAATTCTCCTCTATCTAATCTTTCCAAAATGGGCTTATTTGTATTTTTGGATTTTTTTCTACAATTAGTTATGATTTTTTGAAATTTTGGCTATTTAATCACATTTTTAATGGATAATTAATAAATTAAACCATCGACGCCATGCAGATGCTAACACGACAGTGCATTGCACATGGCGCCATGGGATTGGCTAATTAAAATATTTGAATGGTAGACTGTAGAATGAGGTTTCATCTCACGTCATCATATTGGATGATCAAGATTAATCCCATGATTTCAAAGTGATAAATTCAAAAAATCTAGTAGATTAAATCACATGCATCAATTCTAATCACATGGAATGGACAACCTATGATCCATCATCCCCTGAGAGCTGGAAGATGGACACCAATCACCTTTCACCGCTCGATCTGAGCTTAGTGAAGCTCATTTGATGGTGAAATCAACTCTTAAACAATCAGAGGGAAGATCTAAAAGGATCATCCAGTGGAAATTGCATGAAATTACATTTTACTTCACAAAAGACTAACACCAAAAGGGTAAATCTAGGGTTACTAGAATTTTACAACTAAAGTCGATGGTGACGAGGTAGCTTCATCTTGAAGAGATGAAGCTCTGTTGAGAAGGTCTCAAGTTGCCTTTGGGCAGATTCCTCTATGGATTGGACGTCACCACAAAGCTCACTGAAGTTAGTCTAGGGATGCCTTCCGATGGTCGAATCGCTCAAGGAATGATTCATTTCTACTTGTTGAAGTGTGATGAAGGTGTGGGAGGAGTTAATTTGAGTTTGGTGGAGTTTTGGTGAGGTTAGATGGATTTAGCTCTCAATTTTGTTGGGTGATTGGGTTTCACCAGCAATGGAGTGCACTAGGGATTTGGGGAGTAGGCTCGGACTATGCAGAATATTCTAAGGAAGGTCTCTGTTAAGTTTGAATATATGGCCAAGTGAACCAAGGGCTGAGATTGGTTCAATCCTTGGCAACAATTTTGCTAGGTAGGTGGTCGAAGGTGGTAGGAGATTGTTGAGGTGGAAGTGCTTGAGAGGCTGAGGGAGGATAGTGGGCTACCATGGAGTGTATCACCTTCCCCAAGTGAACCAATGGAATGCCAATGGTGAACTCACCCACTCATGGCCAAAGGATGAGCCCAATAGCCTTGGGTTAGGTTGGGTCAGTGGTCCTCCTATCCAGGAAGTGCTAAAGGTGGCTACCAAAGACATGGGGAGTGGGAGAACCCACCCAAATGGAAAATTTTATCTGATCTGGATGGCTTGGTCCAAGGGATTTGATCCAAACTATGTTCACCATAGGTTGGGTCCACTTGGGAAAGCCCATGGTGACCCAAGGATGAGTCGTGCCAAGTTTGGTTAGGTTTGGCTCAATTTGACTCATATGGGTTAATTTGTGTCCAATTGGGTCATGTTGACCATTTGGTCAAATTGGGTCAAATCAAGGGTTCAGGTAAGTTCAAGTGGTCATTTGGAATGTATTGGTCTAATTGATTTGATTCAATTTGAAGTGGATTTGGATTTGGTTCACTTGGGTTGATTTAGGCCAAATGAAAGCCAATTTAATTTGGTCAAATTGACCAAATTGTCTTGGGCATGGGTTAGGTTTGTGTTCTATTGATCATTTAGGAATGATTGTAAGTCTTGGTTTGAATTGATTTAGATTAGGGAATGATTTAGTTCAATTTGACAATTTTGTTCAAATTGGGCTAAGTACATCAATTAGGATTTGGTTGATGAAATTGAGTTTAATTGGAGGTTAGCTCATGTTTAATATTCAATTTATGATTGATTAGAGGTATTGTTGGAATAAATTTTGTTTGGGATTTGATTTGACTTAATTTGGCCCTTTAGTTCAAATTGGGTCAACTTGGGTTAAAAGATCAAATTAGCTTGGTTAGGTTCAATTGGTGGTTGAGTCATTTTCAATACTCAATTTGTGGTGTATGGGAGTCATTGATTATAATTAGTTGGGCTTGGAACATGATTTGACCCAATTTAGCTCTTTAGGTCAAATTGGGTTAACTTGGGTCAAATGATCAAATTAGTTTGGTTTGACATAATTGGTTGTAATTAGGTGATTAAAGATGATCAACAATCCTTACGGGAGAGACTGGATGAGTTAATTCAATCTAATTTGAATTGGATTAAAGTTTAAATCAAATTGGTCATTTTGGCCATATTGGGTTAAGTGAATCAATGAGGTTGATTGGATTGAATTGGGTTGAGTTGGATTCAAGAGGGGTTCAATGAAGCATTTATAGTTGATTAGTGGCCTTGGTTACAATTGATTCTTGATTAAATTTTGGCTTATTTAAACTTTTTGGGTTAAATGGGCTAATTTGGGTTAAGGTACAAGTTAGTTTGACTTGGAGCTTGGATTGGAAAACCAAATTCAATCATGGTTAATTTAATAGGTTTGAGTTTGGTTGTGTCTCATTCATGTGAGTCTTAGGTTTGGATGACTGAATAGGCATGAGTTTTGGCTTAGGCCATAGAATAAGTTGAAAATATTTTTTACAAGACACCTCCTGGGCTTAGGGTTATGTTCTTTAAGTTTCTAAGCTTGGGTATAGTGTTTCCTTAATTACTAGAAGTCTCTTATTACTAAGAAAATCTAAGTGCTTAGAGGGTTCCTAAGTCTAAGATGAGGATGGTCAATCCTTACTCCAAAAGTGAGGTGAACAAATAGTGATGTGAATGAAAATAAAAACGAATGAAAAAAATAAAAATAAAGATAAAAATAAAGATGACTATTTAGAATTTCCTAAATATGATTTTCAAAATTTTTTGTGTAATATTAATAAACTTAATTTACTTTATGAGTCAAAATAAAATATTCATTCTCCTATTATTGATTTTTAGAGTATAACCTCAACATAAAAGTAAAATTGTTAGACTTTAACTACTCTATGGAAGAACAACTAAGCATCATCGAGGGTCAAGTTCATACAACCCCTATCTCAGAATAAGAAGAGGTTTTTAGAGTTAGTCTTTGTAGTGATAAAGTCATATCATCAATGAAGAAAATTATTGACACCAATTAGTCTTCTAGTTTCTCACAAGAGAATCCTTCTCAAGGCAACCCACATTAAGGTTGATTCTAATGTGTTAACCCATCTTAGGATGCAACCTACAAGGTTAATCATTTATGATTCCCTATCTTCTCTAGAAAAATGAGGGATTTATTAATTAAAGCACCACTTGATCCTAAAATTTATCTTGCTAAACTAGCAGCAACCTTTTAGAAGTGGCTCTCTACCCAAAGAAATCTCTATAATAACCTTCTTTGATGAAGATTTACTATTGGCAATTGTAGATCATAACTGATCCCTTTATATTTTTATTAATGAGGATTATTTCAAACTTTCCAAAGTGCTAGTTGATCCAGGGCCATCATTTTACATCATGAACAAAAAGAACTTAGTTTAATTTAGGGTTGATGCATATATACTCACCTATGATAAGATACCACAACATGGATTCAATGAAAAGAGAGAAAAATTTATGCTCTAGCACATTATTATTAAAAATAGGAGAATTAAAACTAAAGCGTTCATCTCAACCCCATTAGTCTGAAGTATGAAGATGTAGTCTAATATATAACAAATAGAGATATAAAGCCATTCTCTATTCTCAAATTTAGGATCTACGAGGATGCCACATATTATTTGTCTGAACTGCAAGTTATCTTCTCTATATCGTCAAACACTAGCAAGGCTCAAAAAGAAAAAAAATGAACAAGAAAAAGAAAAAGAAGGAAATAAAGAGGTAGGAAAGAACAAAGAAAAAGAAAAGAATGTTATGAAAATAAATATGAAGTTGGAGTTTAGATCTAAAGAAGAATCAATGTATTGGATGAATGTATAAATAAGAATGCCAAGGTTTGTGACATCTCTAGAGTTAGATAGTGAAGAAGATTGAATCTAAGATTGAAAGGAGAGCTTGAGTTAACCATGTATTGAAAGCTCAATAAGTATGTGAGCATCTTAACTCTAGCTCTACTATCTTAACATAACATTGAAGGGTTGGAAGTAAAGTGGCTCCTATCCAATTTGGATAAGATAGAAGAGCGTAAAAGTTATATTATGCACTTCAGTCTTTAAGCTCAAATGTGGGTGTAAAGCTTAAAGATCAATATTTTAATGAAATAATAAAACACCCTTTTGATTTGTATCCTGATTGATTCAAAATTCAATTAAGCATTATTTAAATCCTTATACTTGGTCTAACGATGCAACTCAACACCAAAACATCTTTTGGAAAACTAAATTTAAAAAGTTAAGATTTAAAGTTTTTCATATTTAGTATTATTGGATCACTACATGATAATGAATATTGTGTGATGATAACTAATAATCTTGAATTTGATCAACTCTTCACAAATTTATCTAATCCATTTGATGAAGACTATTTAGAGATGACAAATGACCTAGATGATTTCTAATTTTGGATATACCCTAGGAGTTAGAAGAAATTAAATTGACTATTGAAGAATTAAAGTAGTTAATCATATAATAGAAGATAATACATGTGTTACTTTCATAAGCCCATTATTAAGTCAAAAGAATGTTAATGACTTCATGAGGTCTCTCTTAGAGTTTAAAGACTATTTTTCCTAGAGTTAAAACAAGATGTTTGGTCTATCTTCAAAATAGGGGTCCACAAGCTCGAGGTTAAGCCAAATGTCATTTCGATAAAATAAGCTCCTCAGCATATGTTATTGGAGATTGAATTGCAAGTAGTTAAAAACTTAAAATGTTGATTAAAACTAGCTTTATCTGAGAAAATAAATATCATTCATGGTTGGCTAGCATCATTCTAATAAATAAAAAAATGATTAAATATGCATATGTTGCTTTTAAAGAATTAAATAAGGCTTGACCTAAAGATGAGTTTTGATTACTTATACTAGAGGTCATGATGGACATAGCCTCTTTATATGAAATATTCTCTTTCTTGAATGGCTCATGTAATTATAACCAAATCAAGATGGCCCTTGATATTGAGATGTACATGACATTCAAAACCATGATATGGATATTCTATTACATAGTCATGTTGTTCAATCTCAATAATCTAAAGCTAACTTATTAGAGGGTCATCACCAAGATCTTTAAATACTTAATTCACAATCAAGTAAAGTGTTGCATTAATGATTTAATCATTAAAACTAAAGACAAAGGAACCTATCTTTATGACTTAAGGATTGTGTTTGAATGGTTGTATTACTATAACTTGAAATGAATCCCTTGAAGTGTGCTTTCGGGTTACTTTAGGGAATTCTTTGGTTTTGAAATGACAATTTGTGAAATTAAAATTGATCTAAAGAAAATTAAATCCATCTTGGAAATACAACCACCTAAAGTCACACATAATTAAATTCTTTTTAAGGTCAACTAGCATATTTGATGATATTTATATTAAATCTATCTAGAAAATGTCAATCCTTTATTATTTTAATAACAAAATTTCTAAATTTCATTAGGATATAATGTCTAAATTATTTTGATATCTTGCAATAATATTTAATGAATCCCACTCTTCTAGCTACCACCATCTCGATGAAGCCATTAATCCTTTGCACTATGGCTATGGATAAATCTCTTAGTGCTTCGTTAGCTCAGATCAATAAGGATGGGAAAAAGAGAGTCATATATTATCTAACTTACAGACTCATCCCAGCCGAGATAAACTGTCCACCAATCGAGAAGCATTATATTACCTAAATTTTGCTGCCTAGAAACAAACACATTACATGCTTTCCTAATAAGTAAACATAATCTCACAAGTTAATCCATTGCATTATCATATGACCTATCCAACATTGTTTGGATGTTTGACATGATGGTATTTGATTTTACTATAGTTCGAGATAGCCTTCATTCCCCTTCATGTCATAAAAGATCAAGCCTTAGCAGACTTATTGTAGCACACCTGCTATCTATAGGTTTTACCTTTAACAATGATCTTTCTGATGAATATATCATGATTTTAACAAAATAAAATAATGCCACCTAGAAATTATACTTTGACGGTGCAACATCCTCTAAGAATGACAAAGAGCTATATTCTTTTATCCTAGGGATAATCCGGATTGTTATAATTTTAATAACTCTTCCTGAATATGAAACTTTGATAACTAGCTTAGAATTAAAAGTCCTAACGGGACTAAACAAAATTAAAGATTTTGGAGATTCCCAATTGGTTGTTAGCATGTGGGTGGAATCTATAAAGTGTTAAATCCAAAATTGCATAATTACCATTAATAAACCATGATGTTACTCGAGCAAATCTCTATTATGACTTTATATAGGGTTCCATATAGAAATCAATAGATGCCTTTGAAAAGCTTGCAAAAGGGATTGCTTGCCTAGAAAAGGAATCAATTCATATAAAAGTACAAAACTGACAAATTTTGTCTTCAAACTTTGAATATAGTCACTTTTATTGAGGATCATGAAGAGATGGACTGGAGACAACCATTCATTGATTACCTACATAAGAGAAGTCTTGTACATGATGAATCAATTGTTAATCAAACTAAGAAGCAGGCATTTCTTGCACTCTAATAAATAGTGTGTTATATCAATGGTCATCCAATCAAATGTGATTGTGTTATTTAGATAGATAGAAACCCATAAGATTATGACTATGAAACATGCCAAATTTTGGTGCTCATCATTTTGGTCCTAAAATGATAATGAAAATTAAAATACTTGGATATTATTAGCCTATAAAGATTAAAGATTATATGGGTACCACACATCATTGTCATCAATGCTAAGTGCATGGTGGCATCTTGCATCCGCAGCCTAATATATTATATATGGGTATCGTACGTCATTGTCATCAACTTTTACCATTCATGATTGCTTTTTGGCCCTTTAAATGTTAGGGTGCTAATATTATAGAGCTTATTGACTCTATCTTTAGAGGTCATCATTTTATACTAGCCGCATCTAATCATTTCTCAAAATGGGCCAAAGTAATCACCTTTTGAGAAGTAAAAGAACACAATGTATTCTATTTCTTCTATGAACAGATCATATATTGATTTAGAATTCCCCACCAAATCATATTCGAGAATGATCTAGCATTGTCTACCAAAAATTTTAAATTGATGGTTTTGAACCATCTATTACCCCTAGGCAAATGAATTAACCGATGCATTTAACATGGTGGTTGTTCAAATTTTAAAAAGTTCTTGATGAGAATAAATGCTAATGCAATGATGAGTTATTTAAAGCCTTTTAGACATATCAAACCACGTATAGGACAACAACTCAATCCACTACTTTTGCCTTCAATTATGGATTTGAAGACAATCTCCCATTAAAGATAAAGCCTCTGTCTTTAAGGATCATCATTAAGAACCAAATTACAAATGAAAAGAATGCCCAACATTGTCTAAAGGAGCTTGATTATAAGCTTAACAAGAGCTTAATATTTCCAATCACGAATGGTAAAAGTTCTTAATAAATTGGTCCATCCTAGAACATTTGGATTTGGAGACTTCCTCTTGGTTCTTCGAAGGACTATTATAGTTCATCAAAAGGTGGGAAGTAAGTTTGAACTAATATGAGAAAATACATTTATCATAAAAAGTGTTTATAATGGTGAATCCTATGGAATAATTGATTATAATGGTGAATGTCCCATGGTACCTATTAATAGGTGTTATTTGATAAAAATTATGCTTATTTATATTTGAAAATAAATTTTTGGTCAATAAAAGTTTATTTTCACAAATATTCTTATATTGTCTCTTACCCTTTATCAAATCCTAATATTCTAAAAATAGAAAATTATTTTTAGTCTCTCCTCTCTTTATAACTTTATTAAGAACCAAAATTCTCTCAAAATATCAATTGAAGTTAAAATTATCTATTAAATCTCATTGTGAACACCACTATAACATTTACCTTGCAAGAGTATTACTCAAACTTATGGATAGGATAAAGTCATTGTAACCTCTTTCCTAATTAAGTTATTCATGTTTGGATAAAGTCCTTGCGGCTCCTACCAACTAGTCAAGTCATTTAGAAATGCAAAACGTACTTGTGGCCCAGCTCTTATCTAAAATAAATTCCTATGGCCCCTTTTCTATTAGTTAGAATTTAAAGACATTAAACTCTTTGTGGCCCCTTTATCCATTAAGCTATTTAGACTAAGATATAATACTTGCAAGCCCTTTTGTTAGCTAGAAAGTTTAAGTTAGAATAAAGCTATTACGTCACCTTCTTATAAGCTAAGAATTTAAGAACGAATTAAGTCTTTATAGACCCATTCTTATTAAAACTATTTAGGTTAGAAAAAGTCCTTGCTATCCCTTTTATATTAGACAAATTTTTGTTACAAAAATTCCATTACAACCTTTTCCTAGTATGCCAAGAGTTTCATAATGGATAAATTCCTTGCGGCCCCATTCCAATTAAGATTATTTATGTTAGGATAAGGTCCCTATATCTCCTTTCATATTAGTCAGAATCTAGGTTAGGACACAACCTTTACAACAAATAAATAATATGTTTGTAATTTAAAAATGGATAAAGTCTTTGCGTCCCCATTCCTTTTAAGACAATTTTGGTTACAATAAATCTCCTGTGGTCCTTTTAATATGTTTCAACATCTAAGTTAAGATAAAGTCCTTGCAGCCTATTAACCTATTAATTTAAAAATTGATAAAGTCCTTGAGGCCCTGTTCCTACTAAAACTATTCAAGTTAAAATAAAGTCCTTGTGGCTTATTTCTATTAGTCTGACCATCTAGGTTAGGATGAACTCCTTGCAGTCTCTTCTTAGTAAGCCAAGCATTTAAAAATGGATAAAGTCATTACGACCCTGTTCTTATTGAAACTATCTAAGTTATTATAAAGTTAGGATAAAATTCTTGCAATCCATTTTCATTATGTCAAAATTTAGATTAGGATAATGTCATTGTGGACCATTTCATATTAATCAAAGAAGTATGAGTAAAGATAATGCCCCTTAAACTCATCTTGTCTTACTTCTCTTTAAACTCAGAATGATCTATGGTAATTCATGACCATGTCTCACAATCAAACCCAAATTTCAAAACTCCTAATATAAACTAAATCATAATCAAATTTGAATTTAAACCTCAATTTATAAATCAAATCAAACTCAAAAATCTCTACAAGAATTATAACTTATAGCTTTTTTTATATTTAGTTAGTCAATTCAGTTAATGTCAATATGTGCAACATACTTTATTAGTCCACCACACATATTGGGGGTTTCTTTTTTGGCCTGATTTTTAATGAGATTAATACTCGTCCCTCTCCTAACATTTAGGTCTCAATCCTTGACTAGGTGTTACCTCACCTAAACTCTTAGGTCACTAAGTGGTTAAGTTAGCACCAAACCAATGGCTAAAATATAAATAAAAAAAACTACAACTAAAATAAAATCAAGTTAAATGAAATTCAAAACTCAAACCAAAACTAAAAATAAATTAAAATCAAAGCCCAAGGTTAAATCTAGGTTAGGCTAGTTGGTTGCAATCGACTTAATATAACTCATATAGGCTAGATAAATTCCAACATCTCTATGCCAAATTAGTTTAAAGAAAACTCAAAATTAAACTCATTTAAACTCCAAATCAAAGCCCAACTAGCTTTTAATTAGGATTAATCAAGTCATTTGATAGAAATTGAGCTATTTAAAACCTATTAAGCTAGAATCAAAATTAATTTGATTTGAGTTAAATTAAACATTTTTAATTACTTAAAATTGTTAAATAAAATTATTCCAACTCTTCTTTATGCCAAATTTACTCAATTTGATCAATTAACCAAAGTAATCCTAAAGTGGCCCATATAAGCCCCATTAGGCCAAAGTCAAATCAAACCAAAGCTAAGTCAAATTTAATATATTTAATTGCTTAAAATAGTTATTTAAAAATAATCAAATTCAATTCAAGCCTAATTGGAGATTTATTGACCTAATTGGGTTATTTAACCCAAGTTGGCTTAAATAACCCTTATTAAGTAAAAATCCAATCAAATTGAACACAATAATTCCCTTAAAATAGTTAATTGAACTTAATCCAACCCTTTCTTAGGTCCAATTTGACCTAATTTGCCAATGGGCATACATGAAATCAAATTAATCCAATTAGACCACCTTGAACCAAATCTAAAATTAATCAAAATTAATTGCAATCAATCAATCCCAAAGACTCGAAATAATTGAAGCTTAAGCAAAGTCAAAAATAGTCAAGTGGGATAACCACCCATGAATTCTTAAGATGGCAAACAATTATTTCATGCTTCAATAAGGCGAAATGGAGAGCATAGGGAGGTGGACTGAAAGTAGCTATGGGGCTCGGTGGAGTGGTTGGGGGCTAGGTAGATGTCAAAGCGGATAGGGCTGATTGGAGCCAACTATGGGTCATTTGACCCAGTTTGACCATTTTAGGTCAAATTAAGTCAAATTAAGCTCTAACTAAATCAAACCCAATTCAATTAATCCTAAATTCTTTAGATGATCAATGAATTATGATTTAAACCTAATTTTAATGTAATTTGGCCAAAACAAATCACTTGACACAACCCAACTCAAATGAGTCAAGTTGAGTCAACCCATGGCCTTAGGACTTTGACCAATGCAAAGTATGTAAAATTGATTCAAGGCACTTTAAATCTTATCAAATATTAATAAAATTTGAGTTGATATGTCACCTTATTTGGCTTGGAGGTAAGTCAAATGTACACAAACAAGTAAAATAACTTTTAACTTTATATTCCTCATATTTCTCTCATATAGCCTCCAAAAGAGACATTATCTCCATTCCACACCTTGGAACTGACCCAAGCATGCTCATAGCAAGTCCCAAGGCTCATTCCTAGCCCACTTGGTTACATTCCCAATCACCATTAATAGTGATTTTTATCCAAGCAAAAGAGGAGAATGAAGGAACCACCAAAAGAGCTTTTAAATGCATTAGACACCTTACCCATCAGCTAAGAAGCAAAATTGAACCTTTCACCACCTTTCTTGTTCATGAAGCACAAAAATTTGATCAAATTTCTATGAAGGGTGACAACCTTTGGTGGTTGGAGCATTTCATAAATAGGAAAGAAGGAAAAGTCATTCCAAGGAATGATTCTTAATCAAGAAAACTAGATTTGATAAGATAATTTCTCCAAATCATAGCTAAGACTTAGGTGTTAGTGATTTTTACTAGTGACTTTTTTTTATTATTCAATTTTAAACATTCTTAGAGTAACAAACCTAGATCTCCATGGAAGTTCGCTAGAAAATTGGGGCTACATATTGACATGGGGTAGAAAATATCTTCCCCCTTTTCTATTTCACCGACTAGGAGGAGATATACTCCTTATCGTCCACCCAATTTAATTAGGATGGTCAGCCATGATCGAGAGACCCTTTAGATCTTACTTTATTTTGAACACCTATTACCCCTATATTTGATCTGGACTGTCTGATTTGCTTAGAGAACCTACATAAAATCGTGTGATCTACTGCCATCTAAGCCAGACTAAGAAAGTTTAAGCATGCAATGCCATGTGTAAAGTGTGATCCAATTAGTTCTAATTACTTTAATAAGAAAAATTGGGATTTTAATGGTTTAACAAAATTATCCAAAATAGCTAAAAATTTCAATACAAATTTAAAATATAAAATACTTAACCAATAATTAGAAACTGGTCTTCTATGGATTCACCATTCAATGAGAAATTCAATGAACCCAACCCCAAATTTTATTAAGTATTTTCAAAGTAATTTCAGTTTTATTAAAAATAATATTTTATTAATTATTTTCAAAATGCTAATCTAATTAGACTATAATTTTTATGGGAGAAACCTAATGATAATACCTATCTCTTGGAAAACTTTTAAATCATTTGGATATTTAGTTTAAAAGTTATAAAATTTTTATTTATCTTTCAAAATTTTGGTTAAATAATTAATATTAAATTATGAGAATTATAAAACTTTTCAAGATAGTTCAAAACTTATTCGTTAACACTAATGAACAAAAGAAAATTAAGTAGGCTTTCTAAAGTTGATTAAATCACAAGATCACTAATTTAGGAGCAATTAAATCTTATTAATTAGCTTAAATAGGGATAAATATTAAACATTCATAGAAAATCAACCATTCATTTAAAAATTAAAAATAATCCCTCCTTAGAAATATCAACAAGAGAAGAGTCTAATAAACCCATAATCACTATGTTTTTGTTAATTTTAAGAGTAATTTAACTTTAAATGAAAATTAAGTTTTCTTAATTATTTTTGAAATGCATAACAAATCAGCTTTAAGTACTTAGGATATAATTATAACTTCAATTCTTAGCCCCTATAAAATTTCAAGTTAGTTTGATGTTTGGACTAAAAGTTAATAATTTTCAAATTATCATTGAAACATATAACGGAATAATTAATTTTAAATTATTAAAATTATAAAAATATCATTAATTATTATAAGGAGGGTAGAGGGAATTAACTATAGGTGCTTGTGCCTAGAGGAAACCTCAAACCATAAATAAAGAGGCTAGAGTTACCATTTATCTTGATAGCATGGACTTCCTAGTGATCATTATTAGGGCTATTGTCATGCCTGCATAAGATAATAAAATACAACGCACACACCGGCCCGTGCAGCAAAAAAAAATACTAAAGCTCTTGTAGTGATTAAGGCTCCTCAAAAAGGACCCCCCATATTTGAAAAGATGGGACATCTTGAAGATCTATCCATGAAAAAGATTGTCATTGGACAAAAGATCTCAAGGGTGTCAATGAATATACCACCAATTTACCAAAAAGCCTTTTGTACTGGGAAGGCTTGATACTAAAGCTTTCATATCTAAAAGAACTAACCAAGAGATAAAAAAGAAGGAGAAATGCTAAGTTACAAGTTTAATAATTACTATTTGAACCACCCATTATGCAGCAAGTTTTGCAGTTAGAAGAGAGTAATCCTATCCACAATAATTTTGAAAGTCTAAAAATAGGTATAAAAAAAAAGCTTTATTGGCACCATTAAGTAATCCTTTAACACCAAGCCCAAGTATCCTAGAGTGCATAAAGTTCTGAAAATTGTTAAGGAGAAAGTCCTTGTAATAAGGAAATATCAAAAGCTAATTATCAAAGAAACTAAGGTGGCTCCACTAAAGAAACTGCCATCAATGGTGGCAGCTTGAGAGCAAACAAAGCAAGCCATATGTGGGGAACATCATGGCATGACACCTAGATTACATATCTGAGAATCCATCTTTGAAATGTCCTAGTAAAAGAGAAAGCAAGTCTGTCAGCCAAAGCATTAGGAAGAAATCAATATAAAGAAGAATAAAGTGACACATCTATTTTGCATCCCTGAAGATCTGTCAATGATAAGGACTGATAGGAAAGGGGCACCTAAGAAGAAAGTTACTATTGATGAGCCACATAATAGCTGGCACCTTAAAGATCCTCTAGGGAATCTCATCAGCAACTAGCTTTGTATATCCAATATAAAGCTCACTAATTAAAAAGATTTTCATCCTAGTTTAGTGCTTTAGATTAGATGGAGATGATGTTCAAAGATATGGCTGCATAATTTTCATTATTTTCTTTGACTAATTTTTTTAATTTAATATTTTTGATCACTTAATCATGGATCTTTGATTAATTTATTTGTGTGTATACTTTTAAAATTATACTTTGCAAATATAACTCTACCTTGATTCTCCAATGACATGGTTGAATGTTTCTTCTTTTATTTCGGTTTTATTTATTGCATTTTTTAAAATACCATAATTTTAAATTTTAAATCCTTTCCTTGATTTTTTTTTATGTCCATTGGAGATTTTGAAATTTATTTCTTATTAATTTTGATTTATTCCATGGGGCCAGCCAAAACTATTGCAATTTAATCAATTATTATTTAAAAGCTTCTTATTTTAACCTTCTCTAGCCATGTACCCTCTCCCATTATGTCTTAAAAATAATGCTAAGCAAACCCCTAAATATTTTGGACGACTACAGATTATTTTTCTCTCTAAAATTTAGTTAATGCATTTGGAATGGTTTTATGATATTTTTTTGTGCTTGATATTGCAATTTTCAATTCAATCTCCAAGAGATTCTTCACAAATTGGTTGGCTTTGTTGGATGATGGGTTTTTTTTTTTAAAAATTTTTGTTTAATCCTTAATTAAGATTTAGTCTTTAGAATGAAATGTAAAATGAATGATTCTTAATTAAGATCACCCAATTGGATGCCTTTGATTAATGGTTGCTAAAATGAATCATTAATCAAGGATGTTGCATGAACAATTTTGCAAAATGAATCATTAATCCTTAATTAAGATCTAATTTTTATCTTTTTCAAAAATGTTTGATTCATTTTATGCAAAATCATTCATGCAAAATCTCCAAAATAAAAGGAATGCTCATTTTAGTTCTTTTAAATTCAATGATATGTTATTTCATGCATTACCTCTCCATGTGATCTTGTGCAAGTCTAATATTCTTTTTGGTCACTTGTTGATGTCATTGTATTAAGTGTTTCCTTATCAAGTCTCAATTGTAAATTTAAATTTTTGTGGGTTGTTATTTGTTATATTCAAGTAAATGTTTTTTGTTTTAATTTATCTGTTTGCCTTCTTTGTTCATTTTTCTATATTATTTTGATAAAATTATTTTATTTTGAGTACTTTATCAAAATCAGATTTTATTTGTGAAATTTGTATTGTGATTACTTCATTAATTATCAATATTGTTGAAACCAATTTTCTGAAAATAAAATTTTACCATTTTTATTACTATAGTTCGGTTGAATTCATCTTTATTCAAGCTTTGCAAATTATGGAGTGTTTTTTTCCTTAATATTCATTATCACTTAGATCAAAAATTCATTGCATCTTTTCATCATGTTTGAATTACATTTTGAAATATTTTCTTGGAAACTTAAATTGAAATTTCTAAATTTGCTGAAATTATTATATTTAAAAAAAATAGTGTGTTCTGAATTTTAAGTCTAGGTTGATATATTTAAGCTTATGTTGATCATTTTTAGCATTTTGTCATTTGAATTTAATTGAAACTAAATCATACATGTGCTAAAATTGTTTTTTTATTTGTTCAAACTATTGAGATTATCATAAAGATCATTGGATTGTTAAATTCATTTAATAGAATTTGAATTTGATCATGTATTCATAAATCATTTCATTCTATTACTTAATTCTTGCTGAATATTAAATTGTTTTGCAAGAATTAATTTTTTACATTTGAAGAAAAGCTATTTTAGTGAAAAATCGATAATACTTATATTTCTTTGTTGAAACTAGTTTAAATCTCCTACCAATTCATTTTTGCAATTTCTGAAATTTATTTTCTAGCACAATAAATATTTGATTACACATTTCAAGAGCATCTTTACATTGTTGTATCATTTGCATTAAGCTACATACATTACAAAAATAAATCTTAATAAATCATTTTATCATTATACAAAAAAATTGTAGGTCATTTACTTTGTTAATTTTTATTTTCTTTCACGAATTATTGCTTTTTGTAAGGTGACCATTTGTATTGTGAGATAAGTATAGTGAGTTGGTAGATTGCTAGAAATATTTGATTTATTGTTGTCAAATTATTAACGTTTTGTATTTTGCTTTTTGTTTAAAGCTGCTTGTTATTAGGGTTGTACTCATCACATTGTAAGACAATGTAAGTTTATTATTTGGGATTATATTGATTTTTATTAGGATAGTGGGATCATTGGGTTTGTACTCACTCCATTGTAGGAGAGTATACATTATATTGATTTTTATTAGGATAGTGGAATCATTGTTGGTGTGTCTTGGCCAAAAGTTAGGTTGGTTTAGGGTTTTTAGCCAAACAAAGTAAAAAATGTCATGCTTACTATCTTGTCTTACTTTTTTTACATTAGTTTTTATTGATCTATGATTTTTGGTAAACCATCATATTAAATTAAAATTATATTTCTATCAAAAATTTAAGTTTAACTTTAACATGAGATAATTTTTAAGTTATGCAAATCACTCGTCAGTTGGGTTCCATAATAACTCACAATTGGCATCAAAGCTAAAGCTCTACTTTTGGCTTAACATCTAAGAATAGATATTTCTTATATTATGGCATATCTAATGGTTGCTTGTTTTTTTGTAATAATATTTATTACGCTAAAATTTTTTTATAAGGTTAGCTTTGAAATAGGGAAATCAACATTCTCATTATTCATATTGAGTTTTGATTTGAGAATGTTGTATGTATTCTTAAATGATGGTTTATCATCCATTACTGAAGGTGACCTATATATTTTAAGTGAAAGATTATTTCTTGGTTTCATAATATATCTATATCAGATTAGCTTTAGTATGTATTATCCTATAAATTAACAAAAGAAATACTTGTTGATTTCGCTCTTTCACATATTTGTAATTATATGATTGGTAAGAAAGAGTTATTGTAGGAGAGCTATATTCCTATTCAGAATATCATAAAATTAAATATAAAGCCCAAAGTGAATGCCTTTGGTTTTAAAATAAAAATTGTAAGGGAAAGAAGAATAATGTTATATTTCAATAGTAAGAAGAAATGGAGACTCCCACCACAATCCTCATGCTATCCACTAAAAGCACACAACCATAATCTAAGAATGAGGACAACCATATATATATATATATATATAGACACACACATGTGTATGTACAAAACAAATATGATTTGTTTTGAAATCTAGTGAATTATGTTTAGTCATCGATCGAGTTGACAAAAAATATATTGACATCAAAGTATTAAGTGGCTCAAATAAGCGTACTGTGTTTAGTGCACATCAGATTAGTAAATATTATATTGATTTCACAATTTTAAATAATTGAACTCAGATAATTTTAAGCTTCTGATAAAAAATGACTTGATTCCTTTCATTCAATCTTCCTAACATTTTTATTTATGCATATTTTGACCACAAATGTATTGGTAAACATTTTATCTTATAATTCAGATAAATGAAAAGCTATCATTGCGAATTTCATTAAATTCTTAAAATATTTTATTAAATGAGTAATTTTGTACAAGGCTGCTGGATCTACTGCCCTGTGCAATATTTTTTTAATGCGAATAGCGATATTTGATGATAAAAACTTCGGCCAGTATTTTGCTTCGAAAAGTCCGACTTTACACTTTTATTACCATTTGTATCACAATTCACAATCAACAAACATTCAAATGAGCTTTAGCACAATTGTGAAATGCTTCCCACATCAAATAGTACGTCCTTTTCTTATATTTCAGTACTATGAAAGTTAGGTTGTAGGACCAATCGTTTCTGTTTCTTTCTTTCCATGATAGCACAAATGCTCAACTAACGTAGTGGCGTTTAGCTCACTGCCTTAATGCCTCCTATTTAATGCTTCCTGAAATGCAATTTCAATGAATTGTTCAGAAAAATAGCAAACTCACAATGTTGGAGTATGCATTAATTGCATGAATTATTGAGCTTATTTCTTGATATGGAAGGACAGACAAATTATCTCAACTATGGCAGCAAGCATCTGCTTGGTTGTACTTTTTTAACATCAGACTTTGACTCTTTTATCCCTGACTATAGGTGATATTACCTAGTTTTCTGGAGTTTAAGTTTTTTTTAATGGAAATAATTATTTATATAATTAGTTTAATGATTTTTTTCTTGTCATATTATGAGTAGCCAAAAAAAGAGAAAGAAAAGGAAAGCTTTTAAACTTATTATGATGTTTCATTAAATTAATATATCAGATATATAAATCACTGAAATTGAATCAGGAACCACCATGATGGACGTTTCAGCCTTCTAAAATTAGCTTGATTTATGATAATTACAATTTCAATTTTCAAATGTAAAATTTTATGCATCAACTTTCTCGATAAATTTTTTAACATGTTAATTGACTTTTATAGTGAGCAGTTCTCCAGATTATTTAGTGAAATGACAAAGCCTCAAATTAAAGTGTCAAGATAGTACTGTTTTTGTTTCTTGAAGTTGTACTTGGCCCTCCCTCTCAGCTTGCATTTTTATTTGTTATTACTATGGATGGGATGCACCTTTCCCCAAAGTTTCCCTTCACATGGGCAAATAATCTAGATTCACTAACTAGAATTGGCTTGTCACATACTCATATCTAATCTTAATGCTAAATGAAAAAGTTGAATTCTATGGATGGAATTTTCCTTTCTTTCTTTTTTTTTTTTTTTGACTCAAAGGCATATAGGTTATATGAAGAAGAGGTTCATACCATTCAAGTGCATTAAAACATCATCCTTTTGGGAGGATTCATTTAAAAAAAATAATAAACAAACACTATAAGACCCTCCACCTATATTACTCTCGCTGCTTTCAACTTGACCAAGCTATGATTACTTGATCCATGAGCTCAGTTTAATCAGCTTTTTTATATTATTAATCTAGCGCTTTTGATTTAGGTTAAAGTTTTTCTGAGTTAGCTTTGACATTTACCCAAGAATTAATTTGGCCAACCTCATATCTTGGTTGAGGTGTTTATGGTTGAATTGTATTCAATAATTTTCCTATCCTTTAGTATATCAAAATCAAGAAGGGATGATTCCTCCAAGTTATATTGAGGGAAAAGAAAGTTTTTTTATATTATTGTAGAGAATGAGTTCCTTGATTGACAATTTATGTAAGTTTAGGAGATAGTTCTTAACTCAATCCTCTTTTGTCAAACATTTTACAAACTTGTTAAGTCAAAATAAGAGATGCCATTGGGTGTTTAGGTATTGATAAAAGGTTTTTTTTTAAAAAAAAAAATTGTCTCTAGTATGCGTATTATTACAAGTAAGATAATATTATAGTGGAAAACCATAATATAGAATGACTCTATCTTCATCTTCTTACTGATTGAAGGTCTTTATGTCATCTTTGCTCCATATCCTTAGTTTGTCCCTTCTAGTAAAAGATTGTAAGATCCTAGGCCAAAATGCTACTCATGATGTAGGTCCTTCTCAGGTTGAGTGAAAATGCACTAATAATTGACTTATAGTGCTTGTGTTCTTTACAATTTCGAAACAAATAATAAAAATCATTTTTTTAACATTCCCATTATAAAATTTTATCACCCACTTTCGGTCTCATCTACATCAAAGCTTAGACCCTAAGATCATATAATAGATTAGTGGATACTTCTATTCCATCTCAGCTTTTCATAATCCATTGTATTATCTTCTCTTGTTCAAAGTTCAAAGCAGTTATCGCTTATTAGCTATGCAATTCATATTCAACTAGTAGTAGGGCCATGATCACATGAAATAATTCAAAAGGGGTTTGGCTTGTTGTTGTGAAGGGCTTTGTCTCTTAAGGGCCAGCAAATGATGATATTTTATCCCTCTTTCCTTTAAGACCTTCCACATTCAAAATTAGTTTGTTTTACTTTTACATACTCATTAACATGAATGGTGGAAAGAGATAAACAAATTGTAAATTATTTTTACATTATAATTTTTTTTACTTCTCTTCAATGAGAACTATATCATGTTATTTGTTATTATGGACACAAGGAGTCCATGCATGTGAACGATGTTCAACTATAATAGGCTGTAAATAACCTCCTCTTTGTTAAGCATAAGGCCATTGCTTCAAATGGATTTCTAAAATAGTCTATTATTATTGAGATAAACTTCTTCTTCTTTATCTGCATGATAAATACTTTAATTAAATAAATTCCACAAATTTTAAATGGCTAGAAGTTGAAAATCGATTGCAACATGTGAGAGTTACATTGGGTTAGCTATAGTTCTATAAGTACCTTTGATAAAAGTATGTTCATCATTTTAAAAGGTCAAGCATAAGTACCTCTATTTGAGAATTCCATGCACTAAGGTTCTCACAATTAAATGGCTCATATACTCTCTTGAATTAACTTCACTCAAAATCCTTTCCTTCTTAATTTCTCAAACACATCCTTAGTTCATCAGGTGACCAACTTCTTAAATAGTTCCCTACATATGAGTAAGTATTTGCTCACTCTAGTTTTAAATCATTGTTGGCTTGATAAAGAGGATGGAATCCATCTTGTTATGAGCTACTCAATTAATAGGCCGACTTAACTTGTAAAGACTATCACCCCAACCTTCATCAACTTTATTTCTTTAATGTAAGGATAAGGCCACATTAATGCTAGTTTGTCATTATGATTCACATTCCTGGATAGTAAGGCAACAAGCTTGTTTATTTTTTTTTTAAATCTATTCAATCTTAAAATATTCAAACTAGCCAATATCTATCTTCACCCTAAAGTTTTATCTTTGTATGACTTCCTTTGGAGAATGAATTTCTTGTTGACATGGTTAATGATAAATTATAAAATGAACAAAACATCCATGTACCTAACTTTAACTTTAATTATGAAGTGCAATTTCATGACCAATGCATCAAAATTATCCTGATTATTTGTAGCCTTGAATAAGATTCCTACTAAGTACATTAGTATAATCATTATAGAACTTTTTATGACCATGCCAACTTTGACTCCCTACTCTCCTATTACCCTATTAATTTACAAAGTCTAAAATATTTCTCTCCTATTTTGCAGGTTATCCAAACTTTAGATGGAGAGAAGTCAATTATAAAGGTAGCTTGTTCTCGTAGCTTGATGATTGCTTAATGTACAAATGTACTAGAACTCACTTAATACTATTACCCAATTCAATAATCTCCCAAAGTGATATGGTTTGGAAAGTTCAATTCATAATGGGTGTTCCTTAATGGAATGAATGGGGTATGCATAGAGATGAGGTCAAAGTTATCAAGTTATGATTGAAATCACCCATGCTATTTGTTTAGTTATACTCTACTTAGTCTTTTACTTATATAATGGAATGACTATTACTTCTATAATTTTTCATGAACAACCAAAGAATGCATATTATCTTCTCCAAATTCTGAGTATAGTAATCAAACCTCACCAAGCATTGGACTTCATAAAAATGTAGGTGAGTAGTGGAGTGCATTTAACTGTTAGGAAGCTAGTCATACTCCTCACTCTATATGTAATCATTCGCAATCAATGTTTAAAATAAGGGCAATCACCTATCACCTAACTTTGTAATAAAATGACTGTCTCATGACTCTCATAATTAATTGCTATACTTTATTAGTAATATTTGGTGAAGCATGTCCATGATAACCTTCACTTTATGAAGGGTTAACTTATTCTTTCATGGTTAAGATTTTACCTTAAGAACCTTTTTTATTTTGAATAAAAGGTACATTGTAATAGATTGAAATACATGTTATACCTCATCAATTTGTTGAACATTTTCTTCAAGTGAAGGATGTTGCTCAAGGACTTAGTGAGTCATTGACATACAAGTCTATGTTCCATCTTTCTTATTTTTCAACACTTAATTAATTTAGATAAGTTTAGCTTATATTGGTAATGTTCACCCATATCTTTCACTTGCCACTTTACTTTTATACCATAGCTATATTTAAAATCCAATATAAACACCATAGTTATTTTATAAAATTGGATTTAAAAGAACTTATTAACTTTCTACATGAAAGGCTATCCAACTAAGATGGTGGCCTTTTTCCCAATCTTTTATTGGACTGATAATTTTGAACATCATGTGGATCAAAAAATTAGAGTTCAAGGTCCATTTACTAGATCCCATGCTAAAGCCCAACATCATCTGAATCAAAAAATTAGAGCTCAAGCTCCATTAACTAGATCTTCAGCTAAAACCTAATATAATTTAAGAAAGAGAGATACTTTGCCCACTAACCCCCCAAGATTGATTTTATGATTTCGTTTTAAATCATGTAATTTTTTACTTTCTTTCTAAGAATTCTAGGTTTATAACTTTAAATTTAACATTGAAAGAATGACATATGATCTAGTTGAATCCACATTAAAGAAAAATAGCATATGAAATATTTGGATGGTAGAAAATAACAAAGTGACTTAATGACTCACATTAATTTTTCCACCACCTTTTCCCTTTATATTTCGATTTTTTTCTTGTGAAAGATGAATGTAAGTGTTATAAATTGCCCCATTTCTAGAATAAAAGGGGGACTTTTAAAAATTATAAATTATTTAAGTTATTCTTATGATATAAGAGCTTGGTGGCTAAACCTTAGCAATTCTTAGTGGAAGTACTAGTTATCTAACATCTCATTTTTTTCTTGCCTCCAGTACCTAATGTAGCTTATTTTAATTCTTTTAATATTTCTTAATATCATTTTAAACATCCACTAAAACTTCTACTCTCCAACAAAATCCTACAATTTCCTTCGAGTGAATAATACCTCTTCTTCTTGTCTTAGTCTTTACACCTAAACAACCTCGTAAATGCTATTAGTCTCATCCAACTACTCTAGATCATAAATACATATCATAATCTAAATATCTACAAGTACTTCTGACCATCTACTTCTTTTAAAGCTCATACTTTAATGTGATATTTTAAATTAGCCCAAACAAGCACAAGTTGGACTAGTTTAGGTATTTCCACTATCATACCATCCTACTTCTTTCATTATCCCACTAAGAACTCCAAAACATATCTTTAGATATTAATTAAAAGATTTATGTATTTTTATATTTTTCATTCTCATTAAAAAGGACACTAACCTCCATCAAATTTGGTATTAGAGTAAAGCTAAAAAGAACAAATTCAGTTATATCTTGTCTTCAATAAGAGGGGGATTTCATGTGGTTGACTTGTCATAAAACTTGTAAGTTTTCTGAAACTTGTGAGATTAATTAATTTATATTTTATGATAGTTTAAATTCATATAAGCAGTTTAGAAATATATATATATATATATATATATATATATATATATATATCTTGGAAGTCTATACTAATAGCTTAAAATTTTAAATAGTAAGCTCCACTATATAACCTAGTAATTTCTCCATAGGGCTATTAGAGTCGATTTTGAGATCCTGATAGGCCCATAATCAGCTCAATATTATTTGAGGTGGCTCAAAAATGGATCGTGGCTTGATCCATTTGATTCGAGCCGCCTTGAATCGATTTGTTATCAATTTTGAGCTAGCTCATTTTGTAACTAAGTCTGAATTCAATATTTTGTTTTTTTGCTCAAAACAATCCGAGTTGGATCAAATTTTCATATCCTTTGGTGCTTTTTCAATATACTTTTAATGTTTATGATAAAAATTACGTTAAAATATACATTTTAAAACATATATATATATATATGTAGAAAAAATCTTTACAATTTGTTTTAAGCTTTTTCAATCTTTACAATGTGCATATATATATGTTTTAAAATGTTTTAATGTAATCTATTTGATAAAAATAATAAAATAATATAAGTCTCTTGCAATACATTTATGTAGAAAAAGTCTTTACAATTTGGGAAAAAAATAATTTATTCTAATGCTTTACAAGTTACAAGTTACAATTTACAACTCTTTGCACTAATATAAATACATTATAAATTACAACCTACAACAACAAAAAAATGTAAAAAATAAACATTGATTTTAATTCCTCAATAGGCTATTGAATATCATTGTTACAACGTATGAAAAATCAAGAAAAAGATTAGCAAATAAATTACATTTATCCAAAGAATAAATTATCATATAATTGAGTTTTATAAAAAGAAAGAATGACAGTCTTTATGTTAAATTATAACATAGATAAATAAGTAGAATATAAGGGATTATGCATAACTTTTATCCTCAAAAAACTGAGATGATTGGAGGATTAATAAAGTAAAATTATTAAAAGATAGAACATATAAGTACTCTACACATAAAATACCTAATCAAATGTGACAGCCGAACATCCAACTCAAATGTAAAGTAAAAAAAAAAGTATTAAATCTAAGCTGAACAAGGACAACAAAGCTACTGCTCAGTTTCAGGCTTTGTTCGAGCAAGACCAAATATATGGCTCAGTTTCACGCTTTCAATGATTCAATCTACACTACAACAATATAACAATCCCATTTACGACTACCAAATAGTAGTAATTGGTAGCATAGTAGTAATTAGATGCCAACAAAGCAATAATAAAAAGGTAAAATGCCCAATAAGTATAATCCAATAAGTCAAAAATATTTAACAAGCCAACATTTGGCAAACAGTAAATTTCTAAATACATAAGAATATTTACCAGTCCAAATGCAGGTATATATCCAGCAACATTTTTGGCCTCAAATTTATATCATTGGACAAAATACCACTGAAAAATTATTCACCATTATTATTTATTAGTTTTTATCTACCAACCGAACTTAATATAATAGTATGAATGTACCAAAACTGAAATATATAAAATATTCATAGTATCCCATGTTTGGAATGTTCAAACATATCCTAATTCCTAAAGTAAAGATGTCCAAGTTCTTATCATAATACCATACCATTCAACTATAGCATTATATTTGGAGGTGCCCTAATTGATTTGCTTCCTCAAATATTAAACTTAGTGGTCATGCTTTTTGACACCATAACTGATAAAATTTTCTTAGCAAGAATGTCAAACTAAAATTGGTTAATATAGATTAAAAATAATGAAATTATAATATGAAGAAAGACATTATAAATGCAATTGAATAATAAAAAATACCAATGGTTCTTTTGATGGCTTATATGAGGAATGAATATAACTTCTAGCTCAAATCAAAGCATCAAGTGTTTTTGATGATAATGAGCTTTTATAATCTCTAAGAACGACCCGTCGAAAGTCGATTCGGTAGTTGTTTGGGACTATAAAAATATCTTTTGCTATCTTGTATAAAGTTTTGTATTTTAATGTTGACATTTTCCATCACTCAAGAATATCGAATTCAGAATCTTGATACTTCACACAAGCCTCTTCTAAGTAATGTTCTAAATCAATTTTTTTTGTGGAAGTAGAACTCTTATCAAATCAATGAAATTATACAAGCATCAAGGACATCACCATCACTTATAACTAGTTCTTTGTGGAGTAGCTGTACTACCAACCGGTTGAGAGGATGTAGACTCAATGAATTCATTTAAAATATTATATTTTTATACTACATAATATGAGTAGAGCTTTAACACTACCTTTTCCAGTCCTAAGTCTGAATGTGAAAAGTGGAGGGTTCAATAGGTAGTCGATAGCCAGCGTAAAACTTGTCAAAATAATCATGACATGAATGCTTATGTTAATGCTAGGGTGTCCCTAAAAGCGACCAAATTCAATACAATTTAAAATGTGCAAGGGCTGCTGCATCGACGCCCGGGTGCAGTATTAAATAAGCAAGGGTTCCCACATTATGGACGGATGCGAGCAAAGAAGTTAGTCCATGAAACTAGATTTAGGTTAGATCTTGGAAAATAGGTACTCTTACAGATAAATTAACGGACTTAATAGATATTATGGTTCATAACGATAAATATTTTATCTGTTTAAGAAACTAAATGGGTTGGGGAGAAGGACAAGGAGATTGATAGTTTAGGATTTAAACTTTGGTATTTAGGTAGAAGTCAAACTAGAAATGGTGTAGGTGTGATTATAGATAAAAGTTCGAACGATAATGTTATAAATATTAATAGATGTGGAGATAGATAGCTTTAAAGATTATTGTTGATACTAAGATTATCAATGTTATAAGTGTTTATGCTTCTCAAGTAGGTTTGGATGTAAGCTCAAAAGAAAAATTTTGGAATGAATTAAAAAGATTAATACAAAAGATACCTCTTAAAAAAAAGTATTTATTGGAAGAGATTTAAATGGACATGATGGTAGAGTGATATAAGATTTTAAAAGTATTCATGGTGGTTATGGATTTGGAGTGACTAATGAAAAAGGTAGGACTATATTAGATTTTGCCTTAGCTTATGATTTTGTAGTTGTTAATACTTTATTTAAGAAAAGAGATGAACATATTATTACTTATAAAAATGGATCTAGTAAAACACAAATTGATTATTTTCTAATAAAAAAAATAGATCATTTAGATTGTAAAGATTATATTCCAAGTGAAAGTTTAAGTATCAAATATTGATTATTAGTTTTAGATTTTAAGATGAAAGATTATAAGAGAAAAAATAAATCAAATTATTGTCCTAGGATAAGATAGGGACACTTAAAGAACACAGATAAAAATATTTTAAAAGCAAGTTGCAAGAGCTTAGAATTTGGGATGTTCATAAAGAAGCTAATATTATGTGGGAAAAAGTAATAAGTGAAATTAAGTAAATTTCTAAAAATGAGCTTGGAAAGTCAAAAGGAAAAGCTTCTTTTAATAAAAATAGTCGGTGGTGGGGTCAGAGTGTGCAATAAAAGATAAGAAATAAGAAACATTTATAAAACTTATTTTAGATGTAAAACTCAGAATTGGAAAACATATAAAGTGGTTTGAGAGATTCTAAGAAAGCAATATATGATGCAAAAAAATTTAGCTTTTAGTGATTTATACAATAGATTAAATACCAAAGAAGGTGAAAGATGTATGTATAAGTAAACCAAAGAGATAGGAGAAGTACCTATTCAAGTGAAGTGTATTAAGGATTAAAATAATAAAGTTCTTTTCTTAGAAAGGATATTGAAAATAGGTGGATGAGATATTTTGATAAAATTTTCAATGAAGGATCTGAAAGTACGATTGATTTTAGCAACCTTAATATGCTAAACAAAAGTAGAATTTTATTTTTATCATCAAATTAGTAAATCTGAAGTTAGAGAAGCTTTAAAGAAAATAAAATATGGAAAAATAGTAGGACCTGATGATATTCCAATAGAAGTGTGGAAATGTTTAGGACATCAAGGAATTTCTTAGCTTACAAATCTTTTTAATTTTATTTTAAAGACTCAAAAGATGCGAGATGAGTGGAGAAAAAGTTTGTTGGTTCTTATATTTAAGAATAAAGGTGATGCACAAGAGTTTGCAAATTATAAAGGAATTACGTTAATTTGTCATACATTAAAATTATGGGAGAGAGTAATTGAGCATAGGTTATGATGTGATACAAAAGTTTTTCACAATCAATTTGGTTTCATGACAGGTAGATCTACTATAGATGTTATACATTTGTTAAGAGGTTTGATGGAGAAGTATAGAGAAAGTAAGGAGGATCTACATATGATATTTATTGATTTAGAGAAAGCTTATGATAAGTTTCAAGAGATGTTCTTTCGAGATTTCTAGAACAAAAAGAAGTTAATATTGGTTATATTCAAGTCATTAAGGATATGTATACTAGAGCTGTTACTTGTGTCTAAACACAAGGAGGATTGACAAAATATTTTCCTATTTCAGTTGGATTACATCAAGGATCAGCTTTAAGCCCTTAACTTTTTTACTTTAGTTATGGATGTTCTTACTAGGCATTTATAGGAAGATGTACCTTGGTGTATGTTATTTGCTGATGACACTCTTCTTGTTGATAAGATTAGAGAGGGAGTCCAAGAGAAAATTGAATTATGGAGGTCAACTTAAGAGTCTAAAAGTTTTCATTTAGGTACATCTAAAACTGAATATATGGAGTGTAATTTTAGTTATAGAAGTTCTAGTGGTAGTGTTGTGACATTAGGTGAACAAGTCATTAATAAGAGTGAGCGATTATGATATTTAGGCTCTATTATTAAAAATGATGGTGAAATAGATGGAGATATTATTGGGAGAATTCAAGTTGGATGGTTGAAGTGGAGGAATGCATCTAGCCTATTGTGTGATAGAAAAGTTCCACTTAAACTTAAGAGTAAATTTTATGAGATGATGGTAAGACCTGCAATGACTTATGAATGTTGGCCAATAAAAAAGCATATAAGACTAAGTTAAGTGTTACAGAGATGAGGATGCTCAAGTGGATGAGTGGCTTTACTCTTAGAGATAAAATGTGAAATGAGTATGTTTTGGAAAAAGTTGGAGTAGCTCCAGTGGCAGATAAGTTTAGAGAGAGTCACCTTAGATGGTTTGGCCACATAAAGTGTCTGCCGTCCAATGAAGCGGTTAGGAGAGTAGATGCATTAGATTTTGCTTATGTTAAGAAAGGTAGAGGTAGACCTAAAAAGACTTGGTTAAGATGTATAAAAAATGACCTTAGTATACTTGAATTAAATGAGAATTTGACACATAATAGGACACAATGGAGATGAAGGATTCATGTAGCTGACTCCACTTAGTGGGATGAAGGCTTATTGTTGTTGTATAATATGAGTAGAGTTCAAAAAGTTTTTATTTTACAAATTCCATCTTCTTATTAACAACATCATAATAATAAATCTGTGGGTAATAGTAATTGATCCCAAACATTATAATTTTGGGATCCAATATGCATGCAAGTGAGAATAATATGGAACAATCTAACCAGTATTTATCAAACTTTGACTTCATAGCAATTGCCATATTTGAAAGAAATGTAGTGTCAGAATTGCATTTCTCTATCCAAAGTATTTTTTAATTAGAATCAAATTTGGAAGAAGTAGATTAACTATTGGATAATTTGAACAAAAAAACCATAGTAATCTGATTAAAAATAAATATAAGTTATCTAATTTTTGTCAAATTGATTCCATTCCTAATCTGAAGGCAATCACAAATAATTGTGATCCCTTAAAACATACTCAGAAAATACAGCTCTATAATAAAATACAGACTCAAGCATCTAGTATGTTGAATTCCAATGAGTCTGAACATCAGTGCAAAGTAATTTTCATGTTGACAATCTCATCTATTTAGTAATCTCACCAAATTTATGTAATCTACTTGGTGTCGGTTGACCTCACTTTTGAAGTGAGGATTAACCTTTCTTATCTTAGACTTAGGGACCTTCTAGAGACTTGGATTTTCTTATTGCTATGACACTTCTAGTGATTAAGGGGACACTCAAACTTAAACTTAGAGACTTAGAAGGCATAACCCTAAGCTCAAAGCCCACTTTAAGACAAATAGGGTCCACCTATCCTATGGCCTCATCCAAACTCAAGCTCATGTAGATGAAGCTAAACCAACTCCAACCCCAAATTGAATCAAACCAATTGTGTTCATTCACTCAAAGTGACCAATTGAACTCACCAAATCATAACTTTGGCCTAATTTAGTCAAGTTGATCAACTTAACCCAAGTGAATCCATTTGACCCATATGGGTCAAATTGAGCTAAACCCAACCAAATTTGGCATGACCATCCTTGGGTCACTATGGGCCTACCCAAATGGGCCCAACCCATGGTGAACCCAATTTAGGTCAAACCCATTGAACTAACCCCCCAAAATGGGACAAAATCCCCATTTGAATGGGTCCTCCACCTCTTTACCCCATGGAAGCCACCTTTGGCTCTTCTTGGACAAGAGGACAACTGACTCAACCTAACCCAAAGTTGTTGGGCTCAACCTTTGACCAAGAGAGGGTGAGTTCACCCATGGAAACCCATTGGTCCACCTAAGGGAGAGGGTACACCTCATGCCAGCCCACTACACTCCCTTAGCCACCTCCGTAGTCCCCTGCCATCTCTAGCCACCTACCTCCAATGGACAACTACCAAAGGCTGAACCAATCCTAGCCCATGGTTCCTATGCGGAGGAGGGTATGCTCCTCTCTATGGATTCAATTTGAGCATAAACCTTCCCTAGAGCATTCATGCCCTACCCTCTCTCGACCTCTTCGTGCACTACACCTTTGGCGAGATTAGCTAGCTCCTAGTCAAACCTGATAGCTCTATCTCTCCAACTTTCCAAAACCTCCACCAAACCAAAATTAACTCTTCCCGCACCTTCACCTCACTCTGACAAATTAAAATGAATAATTTTTTGAGCAATTCGACCATTGAAAAGCATCTCAAGACCAACTCTAGTGAGCTTCGCGGTGGCCTTTGGTCCACAGTGCAATCGGCTGGGAGGCAACTCATGATCTTCTCAAAAGTGTTTTGTCTCTTAAAGATGAAGCTACCTCTATTAGTGGACCACCGGTCTATAGCTCTGGAAAGATAAAACTCTAGTAATCATAGCTTTGGCCCCTAGGTGTTAGACTTTTTTGAAGTGAATCATATTTTTCATGTGATTTTCACTATAGGATCCCCTTAAATTCATTATGTGATCATTTCAGAGTTGATTTTTCCATCGAATGAGCTTTGGTCAGCTCGGATCGAGCAGTAAAAGGTGAGCAGTGAACGTCTTCTAGCACTCATGAGATGATGGATCACCGACCATCCATTCCACATTATTAGAATGGATAACAGTGATTAATCACATAAGAAATTTTGTTTTAATTCTTTTGAAATCATGAGATTAATCTCGATCGTTTGATCCTAGATCGAATGCCTGAGATGAAACCACATCTGCCGCTACTAAGTCAGCTATCGCATTGGACGATTTAAGTAACGAATATCATAGCACCACATAGAAAGCATTATCACGTCAGCGTCGGCGTGGTGACGATAGTTTAAAGGGTTAATTAGGCTTTAACAATGTAATTAAATGACTAGAACTTTAAAAAATCATAAGTATAGAAAAATATACAAAATACAAATAAACCTATTTTGGAAAGGTTCAATAGAGGAGAATTTAAGAAGAATAAAATATTTGATTTATGTCTACTAAATAGTGGCTATTTTAAGTTTTAAGCTTAGGTTAATTACCTTAATTAAGGCTTAATTACGTAGCTGTTAATTCCAAATTTGGTGGGATGATTCTATGGGATGTCTTCAACCTCTCATATTTTTTTGAAATTATTTGCCATGTAATTTAAAGAATTTGGAATTTCAATCCTAATTATCCTCATTAATTAATTTAATAATTATTAAAATTGATAAATAGTGAAAATTAAATTAATTAATTAATTAATTTTCACTATTTATCAATTTTAATAATTATTAAATTAATTAATTAGTTAATTTTCACTATTAGAAAGGAATAAGTGAGGATAAGTGAGGAATAAGTGAGAGTAATTAGTTAATTAATTATAGAGTAATTAAGGTAATTAATTTTTTAATTAAACTTTAATTAAGCTTTGATTATTATTTATAATCAATTAATGATAGTTTTAATGGATTCCTCTATGAAATACCTTCAAAATGAGTATTTATTTGCATTTTTTTGATTTTTCTATGATTTGTTACGATTTTATGAAATTTCAGCCTTAAAATAGATTATTTATGCCTAATTAAGCCTAATCTTGTCAATGCCACATGGGACACTTATGCGACACATTTTTCACATGGCGCCACAAGATTGATTATTTATGTTGTCACATCACCTACTAAGTTAGCCGGCAGAGTGATGCATTTTCTCGTACGCCATCCGATCCAAGATCGGACAACCATAATTAAACTCATGGATAATGAATGATTAAATTGATCAGAACTAATGGATCTAATTACGACCGTCCATTCTAATCATGCAGAATGGATATTGTGTGACCTTTCATCACATGAGCGAGACAGAACGACATCCATCCGCCATTATTCGCATGATCCGATCTCACCCGAGCTTGGATTGTCTCCACCACACCATCACATGAAGGATCTAGGAGGATCTAATAGCTAAGATCAACTCACATATACATTCCCTTCACAAAATACCAATGTATTTTTAGCTAGAGATCAGTTTTCATGGAATTATCTCACCAAAACTAAGACTGGTGGTTCTCACGCTTGAGCTAGCTTCATCTGGTTGAGATAAATCCCTGTTAAGCAGCAATCGAATCAATTCCACATGGATTTCTTAGAAGGCCAATTCTCGTGCTTTGGATGCTTGCCTTCAATCGAACTCTAACCTTTGATAGATTTGAAGCTTAGGAAATAATTTGTTTAGCTTTGATGAGGTGCAGGGATGGTGTGCGCAAGAGGAATTTGAATTTAGTTGAGGATTGATGGAGTTTGGATGGAGAAATGAGTGTCCTATTTTAGCTTCCCTCGGGAGTGAGGAATCTGGAGAGGGGAGGCCTTAGGATTGCTTGGGAGCTTACAAAGGAGTTCAGAATTCACTTAGGAAGCTTGGGCAATGTGAATGGTCGAGTTTCCCATGCGAATTGAAGGGGTATACCCTTCGATTTCTATTGATAGACAGACAGATCGAGCTCCTCATTATAGCTTTCCAACCAGGAGTTGGTTGAAAGTCCACTTGGCTCTTTTGGTTGAAAGAAGGATCAAGGGAGCGGAGATTTGGATTGCTCTTCCTTGGATCACTTAGATGGGTGAAGGAGTGAGCTCACCTTGGGCTTATGGAAGACCTATCCCACATGAGCTAGTCTAAATGGCTAGCTCAAACCTTATTTGGGGTGTATGAGGGTTGCCAAGTAGAAAGGGGAAGTGGACTTTGCTATTTTTAGCAAAATCCCATGTGGTGTGGCATATCTAAGGGAGATCTCATTGGGTTAGGCTCCAATTAGGTTTGAGTTGACCCAAGATGGGTTTGCGATAGGTTTGGTCAAGTCCCAAGGTGTCATGGGTTAGTTTCAAGGGATTTGGCTCAATTTGGTTGATTTGGGTCATTTTGGGTCATGTAGGGTTAGGTTTGCCAATTGGTTTAATTGGGTCAAACCAAGGCTTGGATTAGGTTCAGATGATGATTTGAAGTGTTTTAGTTTAAATGGTTTCAATCAATTTGACCTAAGTTTAATTTTGGCTAAATTGGATTCATATAGGTCAAATGGGTCAAGTTGACCAATTTGACTAATTTAGTCAAATTGGCTCAGGTTAGGTGTTGGTTCAAGTTCAATTGGTTAATTGAAGATGATTGTAGGCTTTTGTTTGAATCAATTTGAATTTATTTTGGTTTTAGGCCAATTTAACCCTTTAGGCCAATTTGGGCTAAGTTGGTCAATTGGGTCTAATTGGTCAAACTAGGATCAATTATAGCTTTGGTCAAGTTCAATAATCAATTTGGAATGAACTTAAGCCATTGTCTGCAATCATGTTGGGTTGGATCATGATTTAACCTATTTTGGCTTTTTAGGTCAATTTGGGTCAACTTGGGTCAAATGGATAATTGGGTTTGGTTTGGCTCAATTGATGATCAAGTCATGTTCTATAATTGATTATGGGTTGATGTGAATCAGTGGTTTCAATTAATTTGGTGTATGGTAGTTTTGGATAGTTTGGGTTTATATGGGTTAAGCTTGACTTGGTCAAATGACCAAGTTAACTTAGTTTGACACTTAATTTAAGGCAATTGATCATCCTAGGGTGATCAATGATCATGGTATGTGGTTTGGATGGGCTTGGTTCAATCCAATTTTGGTTGGATTAGAACTTGGTTTAAATGAGTTCTTTAGGTCACTTTTGGTCAAGTGAACCTAAATATGTCAATTGGCTTGATTTTGGTTTGATTAAGGTTAAGTTGAATTTATATATGAGTTTAGGATTGAAATATAAATTCAATTGCAATCAATTAGGGCTATGATATGTTTTGGTTCATCTAGAATTTTCAAGTCAAAAGGGTTAAGTTGGGCTTGACTTTGGTTGATTTTAATTTAGCTTGATGATTTAAGGTTTCATTTATATTTGAATACATAATTAAAGGAAAGATTGATTCAATAGAAAATCCATTGATTTTTGGTTGACTCAGATAGGATTTGGCTAAGTCCACAGAATTAGCTCAAAGGACTTTAAATTGAGTTTTGATTTGATTTGATTTGATATATATAAATGAAATGAGAAATGTTGAATTTGGAATGGTTTGACGATAAATTTGGCTATGCTCATGAAGCTAGTAAAAAAGTCTTAGAAGAGAATTTGATTTAATTTTGATCATTGGAATGTGGGTTTCATTTATATTTGAGAAGATAATTAATGGAATAATTGATTTGTATGAAAATCCATTAAGTTTGACTTGATTTGAATGGGATTTTGCTAACCACATGGAGGTAAGTCCATATGGGTTAACTTGGGATTTGGGAGTTTGAATTTGACCTTGGGTTTCAATCATTTGGAATTGAGTTTGGATTTGAATTTGGTACATTGGTCGATGGATTGAATTAATCTTAGAAAAAATCAATTGAATTTGGGGTATCTAACCTAAGGGGTAGTCTACTCCTTCTTCCTAATCACTAAAAGTGTCTTAAGTCTAAGTGTCTATAAGGGTCCTAAATCTATGATGAGGAGTTTGAGAACTCACTCTAAAAGTGAGGTCAACAAAAGGAGCCCCAATAGGTGTGGTGTAACTGACAAGGCACATTGCACGTATTGGTCTTGATCGAGATGATCAACAAAGTCCAAACGATCACAAGCGCTAATAGAAATGATCTATACCTAAACTCAAAAGGTGTATAGAATCACAATCTTAGTGTGCAATGCAACTCAACTTATGCAAAGGGCATGAGAGAGGAAGGAGGAATCCACAGAGGGATTGAGATGAACCTTCCACTGGGGAACCAAGTTTGTGTTTTTCGCTAGGGATAATGGTTTGAATTTGATTTAGTTATATGATTTATAGGAAGAAGATCTGCTGGGGATTAGAATTTATAATCTGTCGGGTGATGGGTGTATGAACCTTCAACTAGGGAAGCAGGTCAGAGTTGTTCATTGGGGATAAGAGTTTCTGCGTTTGATTTTATATATAATCTATTTGGGGATATATCCACTAGGGATGAAAATTTACTTAGATTTGTTTGATTTAGACTCCATTGGGGTGTTGCTTAATTTATTGTGGCTCCACTAGGGAGGATGGTTTTGAATTGAGGGCATATCTGCTGAGGATGTGAACTTGGTTAAATTTGATGGGTTTTAATTTTGATTTGGCTCTTGGACCCAATCAATGTGTGATGGACCCACTAAGGAGGGGCCACGGGATCCTCGGCCTATCTTAGATTTACAAGTCCAAAGGGATAATCTAACAGCCACAAGGTAGGACTATCCAACCTAAGGGTTACACTAAGAGAGCGCCGCTAGGGACTTATCTCAGCTAAAAAGTAGTCAAGGTTAATTTCATTTTATTTAAATGGACCTCAGGATGGATCACATTGATAAGTCGCCTCGCCCTATCTCATTTATCAATCTAAAGGGGTAGTCTAGCCAAGATTAGGACTATCTAACCTGTCTGGTGTAATGACTATGCTAGGAAGAAGGCATAGCAAACTTACATCTTCCAGCAAAGAATAGCCATTGGGGTGACCTGTTGATAGTACAACAAATTGAACCTAAACTAGGGCTGCCTATTAGTGTGCAACGGTCATGCTTGAAAGAATGCATAGCAGACTTACATCTTTTAAAGTAAGGACAACCACCAGGGAAACCTATTGGTGGCATAACAAGTCGAACCTGACCTAAGGGCAACTACTGAGAGAGTGTCGTTGGGGACTTGTCTCAGCTCAAGAGTAGTCAGGCAATTTCTATAGAGAGTTTTGTTGATACTGCCCTAAAGATAGGATGCCTGCTTGGGAAAGGTGTCATTGGGGACATTCTCCTAATCCACAACTCAATATATATTTTGTTTGCTTATATGTTTGCATAGACCCTATTGGTGTGCAAGGGAGAAAGGGCTATGTCGACCTGGGCCTATCTTAAATTTACTAAACCAACGGAGTATCTACACATCTACAGAACAAAATTTCCAATTACAGGGGTGGTTACATGGGAAGGGGGATAGTCCAATCTAAGAGTAACCTGGGTAGTGTCTAGATGGGTCGTAGAGGATGTGATCCAAATAGAGTTCCTACAAAGGAGATACCACTAGGGGTGTTATCCAAGACCCTATAAAGAAGGAATTATGTAGGTATACAATGGCCAACTTAAGGAGAAGGCATAATAGATTTACATCTGCCATGAGTGGTGTATCCACTGAGTGGGTTGCTATCAGCATAGCAAACACCAACCAATCTAAGGTGCTCATTGATGTGTCACGATTAGTCTAGGAAGAAGGCATGTAGGCTTACATCTCCCCAAAATGGAATTGATTGCTGAGATAGTTTATCGTCAGCTCGATAGGTGCTATCCGACCTAAGGTTGCCCATCGGAAATGATCCGAGAAGAAAGCGTGAGACTACATCATCCAAAGAAAGGAGCAACTACTAGGGTGACCGATTGTTAGCACAACAAGTCGACCCGACCTAAGGGCGACTACTAAGTAGGGAGTCATAAAGAAGGACTAGGCCCGGACTTGAAGTAGTCATGAGGAAATGAGCCATTGGGGGACTAACACTAAATCTCAAATATACTCGACCTAGTCAATGCATGATGGCTAGTTCAAGAAGAAAGCGTAGCAGACTATATCTTCTTAAACAAAGTTATCATGGGGGAGCTTACTGACTAGGCAGTAAGGCCCACCAAACTAATAGGGTGCTCATCGGTGTGCAATGGCTAATTAAGGAAGGAAAGCATAGCAAACTTACATCCTCCAAAGTAAGAAGACCATTGGGGTGACACATTAGCAGGGTGGCATGTCAGCCCAACCTAAAGAAGCTACCAAGTGAGTGTCATTGGGGATGTTATCCCAACTCTAAGTAGCCTGAGATAAAACATATGTGTTTATTTTATGTGTTTTTTGTATAGTTTGTGTTTGTGTTGTGTTGATATGGGATAGGACGCTGCTCAAGTTCTCTTACACCTACCCAAAACACATCGTGGCAAATTTGCAAGCAAAGATGTTTTTCAATGTGGAAGAGATGGAATTTGAGATGAAATTTTTATTGATAATTATTTTCAAACATGATTTATGGATAATATTTCTTTGGGTAGAGTTGATTGAAAGCTTTGGGTACTCTCCCTTATGGTTTATAAGCTAATAATATCCTCCTTAGTAGGCCTTTTCTATGGAAAAAGGGTCTTCCCATGTGGGTTCAAACATGCCTCCCATCTTATGACGGGCAACACTTGCTCTCCTTAGAACTAAAATAAGCTCTCCTACTTGAAAAGCTCTAGGACAGACTAACTTGTTGTGAGCTTGAATTATCTTAGCTTCGTACAACTTGAGATTCTGGCATGCCTGTAGGTGTCTCTCCTCAAAACTTTTGAGCTCTTCTAACCTCAACTTAGCATTCTGCTCTATTGTGATCTTGCTACCCATAACTATCTTTAGTGATTCTAATTAGACTTCTAGGGGTAGAACAGCTTCAGACCCATACACTAAGGAGAAAGGGGTAGATTGAGTTGTGGTTCTATACGTGGTGTGGTATGCCCACAGGGCTTCAACCAATTGCTCATGCCACTACTGCTTGTTGTCATTGAGTGTCTTCTTAAATATTTGGATGAGAGTTTTGTTGAAGGCTTATTCTAAGCCATTTGCCATCAGGTAGTAGAGGGTAGAGTATCTCCAATCTATGTTGTGTCTCTAAGTAAAATTATTGATCTTGGTGCTCTTGAATGCAATACCATTATCGGATATAATTCATCGAGGTACCCCAAACTTATACATGATATGGTTCCTAAAAAACTGGAGCACATACTAAGCTGTGATCTCTCTGAGTGGAATCACCTCTGCCCAATTGGAAAAATAGTCACAGGCAGCTAGGATGATTGATCACCTTTAGAAGGAGGGTCAATCGGACCCATTATTTCATTACCCTAACATTCGAATGGCCATGAGGCCAATGTTGGGTGGCTGGTGTAAGACCACATCGTGCACCTCACATTGGTGGCATCACCTAGCTGCATCCATAAAGTGCGATCATTGACGATCAGTAGTATCCTAGTCTCTTAATCTTGGCTTTCATCTTCAGACCAAGTTGGTGCGCTTCATATAAACCTAAGTGTACCTTAGTCATGATCTTACGTTGGTATATGGTATATCGTTGGACATGCCAACTCCTTGGCAAGTTTGGCTAAAGCATCTTCTATGGTATTTTCTCCTCGAGTAATCTTGTAAATGATAACCTCTGGGATTTGGGCCAACAGCTCCATGGTGTACTTATGGTAGTGATGGAGCTTAGGTATTAAAACCTTGTAGGATCCAGTGATTTGGTTGATAACTAACTGAGAATCTCTGAAAATATTGATGAACTGGATGCTTAGACTAACGACTAACTCTAGATCGACAATCAGAGCATTATATTCGACTTCGTTGTTGGTGCATGGATTGGATAGGTGATATGGGAATCTCATCACATCATAGTCTGGAGTTAAAAGAATTATTCGTATCCTTACCTTCCCTGGGATAGTAGATCATGGTTCTTTTCCCATTTAACAGGAAGCCGCACCATCAAAGTACATATCCCAATCAAAAATGCTAATGTCTCTTATGTACATGATTTGTTCATCAGGGATGCCATCACTAAGTGGAGAATCAGCAAAAAGTGGGTGTGCTGCAAAGAAGTCTGCTAGTGCTTGTCCTTTCACTATAAAGAGGGGTATGAAAGTAATGTCAAACTATGATAAAATCATGGACTAACGTGCCAACCATCCGGATAGAATCAACCGTGTCATGAGATATTATAGTGGATTGATCCTAGAGATCTAGTTCACCTTATGAGAGAGCATGTAATATCGTAGCTTTTAGGATGCAAAGATTAAAGCTAGGCAATGCTTCTCGATGGGTGGATAATTTTCCTTAGTAGAGATTACACGATGATTGAGGTAGTAGAGCACGTTCTCTTTCCCATTGTCTTTGGCTTTGGCCAACAGAGCACTAATGGAGTAATCTAATGCAACAGTGTAGAGGATAAGTGGCTTGCATGGGATAGGGGCTGTTAGAACTGGTAGTGTCATCTGGTAGTGCCTAATATCTTCAAAGGCATGTTGATACTTATTATCCCACTTGAACTTGGGATCCTTTTTGATAAGTGCTGAGAATGGCCGGCATCTTCTTGATAGGTTTTATATGTAGCATCTTAGATACGCCAACTGTCCTTGGAATGATCTGAGTTGAGTCATACTTTTAGGGGGTGGCATCTCTAAGATTGCTTTGATCTTCTCTAGGTTAATTTCGATTCCATAGTGTTGGACAACAAACCCAAGGAATTTCTTTGAAGCTATTCCGAATGCACACTTCAGGTAGTTCATTTTGAGGTTCAATTTTCTTAACCGTTTGAAAGCTACTCTCAAGAAAAAGAGATGATCTTCCTTTTCTTTATTTTTCACTATGAGATCATCAACATGACACTCAACTTGATGATGAGTTCATTGAAGATTCAATTCATGGCTCGCTGGTATGTAGCACCAATATTTTTAAGGCTGAAAGGCATGACCATATAGTAATAGATTTTGATCAGGGTTCAAAAAGTAGTAAATCTTTTATCCTCAAGGGTCATCTTTATTTTGTTATATCTAGATGAGCCATCCATGAAAGAGAAGACTGCATGAGATGAGGCAATGTCCATCATCAGTTCTGATATTGGTAGTGAAAATTCATCTTTTGGACATCTTATTTAGATCCCTAAAACTAACGCATATGCAAATTTGGCATTCTTCTCCTTAACTAAGAAGACATTGTATAACCAGGTAGGGTATTTTTCTTCCCGGATGAAACCAACATCGATCAATTTCTTGATTTCAAAAATGACATGTTGTTCAATGTCTAATCACATGTGTTTAGCAGCTTACTTTATAAGGTTAGCACTAGGCTCTATTGATAGTTTGTGGACTGCTATGTCAGGCGATAAACCTTGCATCTCTTTATAACTTTATGCAAATTAGTCTTTAAACTTAGTCAATAGCCTAACTAAGTTATTGGTTTTAGTATCATTCAACAAAGAACTGATGTATGTCAGACGTTGATTTTCTTCAGTTCTTAAGTTGATTTCTTTGAGCTCATCGATGGTTGACCTAATCTCTTCTTCGAACTCTGGTGGTACATCTTTGACTTCAAAATCAATTATAGTATCAGAAGTTTCTAAACACACCTACTCATATGAGTTAACATGATTTGAAAAGAATTTATCAGATTCCAAATAGTTGGAGATTATTAAGCAGTAATCATCATCATCGACTGGACACACTGTACCAAATCCTAATCCTGATCTTGATTAAGAGATTTTGCATTTATTCTTCCATGATCATTTAAAATAGTTTGACCAGTGCTTTGACCAAGTATGTGGGATTAACCCTTTCTTTGCTAAATTTAGAAGACATGGTGAGTACCGATGAAAAAAGTAATTATTAAATCTTTATATGATCATCCTCAAGTTACATCAACTTCTTGACTTGAGGATGATGCACTAGAAAGATCCTCTGAGTCTTCACATCTGTAGATGACTTAGGTGCTTCCTTAACTACCAAACCCTAAACTTTTTGTGAAGAAAGTGGGGTTATAGCTAAGGTTCCCAACTAATGCGTGACTATTTCACATACAAAATTGGATATATCTATGCTTTACTTTGGAGCCTGGTCTTCATCACTATCCTACTCAAGTGTCACCTTGAAATGGATCTTCTACTGAGAAGTATTGGATGGTGTGCTAACCACATAAGACTCATCCTCTAAACTAGATTTTTAGTATATATGGATAGTAGGGGTACTCCTGGTGGCTATGACATACCTCTTATTGGCTGGCCAATAAAGAGGCTTTCCACCTTTAGTGTTACCTCTGAATTGTCCTCTTCCTATGTCTAGTGGAGGTCGAGTCATCCTTCAAATATTTTCAAATGAAGTAATGAACTGTGAGTGGAATCTAATGCCAAGCTCTATATTTTCCCCCGAGTCTGTGTCTCGCTCCCTTTTATTTTCATTTTCTTTCTCTCTTTTTTTCTTTTTTAATTTTTTTTCTTTCTTTTCTTTCTTTTTGTCCCTCATGGGGATCTTGACTAAGTTCGTGAGAATGGACATGATGATTTTGGGGGAGATAATAGGCTGCATCCCCATATATCCCGGCCTTATGAACTATCAATTGTTTATGATCTCCTTTGATGTAGTACTCAATTTCACCTCTCATGAACCTCATGCACTAATTTAGAGAGGATGGAACTATGTTATTTTTATGTATCCATGATCTCCCAAGCAAAGCATTGAAAGATATATCCGAGTCTATGATGTGAAACTTGGCTTCAGTCTTCCAATCATCTATCTCTAATGGAAACACTATGGAGCCTGAGGCCCTCTCACCTTATTCATTGAATCCTCTCAACATCATCCTTTCCTTTTGGACTTTGGAGATGTCAATCCTCAAGTAGGAAAAGGTTCTTAGGCTCATAATGTTGGTACATGCCTTAGTCAACGAACTCTTGATAGCATATATATCAACATCCTTTAATGTAAAGGCGGTGTGCTTGTTCATCCCTAGAAATAGGTCTTCATCATTGAATGTAACTTCTAAAATGTCGTTTGAGTGGTTTGCCTCCTCTTTTGTAGAGTTCAATTGAGTTAAGCATATCTCTGGAACAAGTAGTGCTTTGATTAGGATTCCCTTATCTCTTTGGATAAGATAAGGACGTCGTATATGCTTAACTTAGCTGGCAGCATTTTAAGATGAGTTAAGATGTTGTAATCAACTCTAACTTGGTCCTCCACAAGCATATCCAATGGTGGAGAATTTTGTGAAGGGGCTATCTGCTCACTAGAACTAATGACTTATTTACCCTTATACTAAGGTGCTATCCTGGGAGGTAGAACTTTGCCACTATGCAAGTTGACTTCAGTGACTTCATGGAATGATGAATTTGTGGAAAGTTCTAGCTTTTCATTGGGCATACCTACAACTTCTCCTATGGGATCCTTAGAGTCGGTTGAATCCAAGTCAATCTCAAGAGGTGAACCTAATTGATTCAAAGAAGGAAAGTCTAACTCTGAATCAGAAAGGAAAGAAACAAAAATACTAGAGCTATTATTATTTTCTAAACTTGGAGAGTTTTTAATAGGAATATAATCAAGAGCATTAGTGGACAAGATGTAAGTAGAATATACATTTTTCATTGATTTCTTTTTGGGTGGAGCTACATGATAGAAATCAAGTAAAGTAAGCAAAGTAATTTGATTTGTAATGCCGTCTGATGCTCCAACTAGTAAAAGAGGAGCTAGTAGAAGAAGAAGTTGCTACAATGGTGGATGAAGTGCTGGACTCGAGCAGTGGTTGCACTACTGGACTATCCCGAGCAAGTGTGGTGAGCTGCTGCTACAGCTAGGCTGTCACCTTCCCCAAGTTTTCCTTTACAACTAGCTAACCTTCCTTAGTTTTGGAGGTTTGAACTACTTTAGGCACCTGCACGGAAAGCTTCTTGATCTTAGAAATGATCTTCTAAGAGGTTCTGGATAAGGAGATATCCCAACTTTCTTTGGTCTTAAGAAGCTCACAAGTATCCCTAAGGATTACTCTAATAGAACTGGATAGTTATTCTAATAGGTATTCCTTAAGGATAACTATGGCTCCTAACTTGTAGTTATGCTCAAGAAAGTCCTTAAAAGTAATACAATCCTCTAAGATATGACATGCGATGGTAGGGGCAATAGCTAGGATCATCACTCTTGCCCATTTCCTCCAGCCTCTTAGGCTCTGGTAACTAAAAGTTAGGTTTTTTAAAGAGGATCTTAAAGATTTACCTAACTACCTCCCTCTTAAATGAATATGTCTTATTCAATCTATCGACAAGAGTAGGTGGGTAGTAACTACCTGACGATGGATATGAGTATCACCTCTGGGTAGGCTATTGAGTTGGAGGAAATGCCTATTGTGGTGGCTGATATGACAGCCGAGGTGGTGGCAAAGGAGGTTGCTATGCTCGAGTCTCTCATCTTTGGACTAAGGTGCTTCCCTCAATCCCACAACTATCAATGATTTCTTCTTGAACACTTTGTGGCAGTGAGATGATTGGTCAGGAAAGGATAATTATTTGGCTTCCTCTTGTAGGCTAGCCACATAGTTGATTAGTTTTTGGAATATTTTGATGGTAAATCCTTTAAGCATAAAGGCGACCAGACCATGGATATTCTTGAGAAGAATCTCATTGGCATGCTATTTGGATAGCCGTGACTCACATTTGATACTCAGGTTGTGCCACCTGAGAATGTAATCAACAAGGGACTCATTGGGATTTTACTTTTGCTACAAGGGTACTACTCACTTTCGAGCTCTCAATAAATCTCTTGATGAAGAGGTGCTCCAACTCAGCAAATATCTTCATCGAACTGTTGGAAAGTTTGAGGTACCAATCAAATGCAACCCTTGCTATCCTGTTGACAAAAAGTCTGAATAGGAGTGCATCACTTCCACCGATGTTGTAATAGTATGCCCTAAAATGTGCAATATGCCACCGTGGGCTCCCACTACCATCAAAGATCTTGAAGGAAGGTGGTACAAAACCCTTGGAGTATTGAACTATATTGAATTCCTCTGAGTATGGTCAACCCTTTAGAATGGATGAACTTTCCCTGGCTTATGCCAACACTTCCCTCACCTACTATTCCACCATATTTTTGATGTCTTTTTTATGCATGGAGGTGCCATCGTGACCTTCCTATGCAAACTACCGACATCATCATCATGGGAGTGCAAGGATGGTCTAAAGTATGTACCAACTCTCAGTGATTCTTATAGGAGAAGGTTTCGAGACTAGGGCTGAGTTCTGTATTGTTAAGACCACTGCCATCAACTCCTTAACCTTCTTCTCCATCCTGTCTATATGATTATCCTTCTACTTGAGCTGGTGGAGGTGGTGTTGAGCCGAGTGAGAAGTGTCACCTTCCTCAAACACGACACCTTCTTGGCTATACTGATCCCACTGTGGGGACCCTCATGTGTCGACCATTTGGACCACGTTTATGTCATCCAACATGTCATCTTCATCAAGATCAATCCTCCTCCTCACAGTGATCACTACCAATAATCTTCTTAACTACAGCACAATAGTCCTCTATGTTGTTGTCTAAAGAATGATCATCTATCCTGCCTGGCTCTATGGGAATGTAGACTGGCTATTAACTGACCACAAGATTGTGCTCTACTTACTATATATATTGAATGCTCTATGCTGGTGGGGTGCACTCCCTAACTAGCTCAACTTCCATGGGGACCCCTCCCCTCTCACCCTATGATAATGGTAGAGGTGGTGTGACCACGACACTCTTGGGTTGCCACTCCTTTAAAACCACTACTCAGGCAGAAGGTTGAGTAGGGGAGCTCGATCTCACCTCAACAGGTGGAATGGATGGAGTGGATTCCTTAGGTCGTAGCTAGATCACCAGTGGAGATGGTATTTCCCCATATGGGGGCTTCTGAAGCTTGGCGGGGGTGCTAGATGCTATAAGCTGGACGGGTGATGGTTGACGGTGAGTGGAGCGGTGTGATGCCAAAGACACCGACTGCCTCTCAGCCGGAGATCTCCTCCTGCTTCAAACTAAGCCCATAAGGACAATGTCTTCTGAATGATCAGCCCCTATAGAGTGGCGATCAGAGAAGTCCATCAGGATGGAGGTCATCGATTGTCTAGCATGCCTCCTCCTCTCCCTCTTGCTTGTTTAGGCTGTAACTCAACCTTAGTGGCCCTCTCTCTATGGATCTATTCACTAACACTCTTGAGAATCATGGACCTCAAAATAAATAATGCACTGGACTTTGAGTGTTTGTAGGCTCTGCCAACCTGGTGAAGAACTATCCTGAGACTAGCATAGGGCTTCCTCCACTCCCTAGATGATACCTCAAAGTATGTTGGTGGTGGAGGTGATGTGGCAATCCTCATGTAGTCCACCTCTCCATCTGAAGCTGGGAGGGGGTGAAACCTACTACCACCCAAGAGTGTAGAGGTCTCATGAGGAGAACCCTCCTCAATGATGTGGGAGGTAGCATCAATCTCCCTACACCTCATGGTGCTTGATCTTCCAATTTTTTATTGCGTGTTGAGTGCTGAGTGAGCAAGGGAGTGAGCTAGAACCTACCTCGTAGGGGAGACTATCTCGAGGCCAAGATAGCCTTCCCCTTGGTGACTAAAGAGGAGGTAGTAGCCTCACGAACTATGGCGTGAGGACTAAACATGCACTAGAGCAACAGACATTGACACTGATATAGATCAGGGTGTGGGAACCATGACAGCCTTCCTCTTCAGTGAGGGGAACTTAGGGTTAGATATAATGTCAAAGCAGAGAAGTGGTGTCTGTCCTACCACCACCTCCCTGTTAATAGTCATGAGGGCTGTCCCTCACAAGTGACTCGAATAGCCTCAAGCCATAATTGAACTGGATCAGATGAGTAGTAGTCAGGTGTGTATGGCCTGATCCAAGGCTAGATCCACACCCGAGGGGAAAGAAGATGAACTTTCAAGAAGCCATAATAACTACACTGACTGAGATAGGAAAAGAATAACTGCGCTAAAATCACTGCATTTGTTGAAACATAACAAAGTAAAACCCTTGCTTTAATATTTGTCTTCAATCATTGACCTCCAGATTTGACTTGGAATTTGAATCCACACTTAACAAATTTTGGTATGCTAAGTGGGTTCATTGAATTTTGGAGAGATTTTTGATGTTTGAGGAGGGACTTTTCCATAAGATTTTGATTTAGGACCCATACTCAACAAATTTAGGATGTTGATTTGGAGAGACTTTGGAGATATATATGTTGTATGTTTGTTTGAAATTTTGTTTTGGAAAACTTTTTCTTAGCAAATTTAAGTATGCTAAAAAAAGGTTTCAATTATATGTTTAAAAATTTTGTGAAAACATCTTTGTTTTGTGGTGATTGTTTGATTATGTGTGATATATGTTGATTTGATTTGAAAATAGGGTCCTCACTTAACAAATGTAGGTATGTTAGGTAAAGGCCTAATGTGTTTGATATGTGTTGGTTGTTTATTGATATATGTTGGTTTGATAGGATTTGGGGAACTCTCATTTAATAAATTTAAGTATACTAAATGGAGTTCAATGTATATGTGTTTGATATTTGTTGATTTGATTCCTCTTTTGAAAAAGAGGGAAACTCTTATTTGACAAATATGATATGTCAAATAGAGTTAAAATGTGTTATGATTTTGAAAGAGGGAATTCTATTTAACAAATTTAGGATTGTTAAATAGAGTTCAATTTTATTTTTTTTTAAAATTAAACTCTAATTTGAGAAATTTGGCTATGTCAAATGGAGTTTAAATGTGTTTTGATTTCTAAGATTTTGGAAAAAGGAATTCTACTTAACAAATGTAGGTATGTTAAATAGAATTCAGTTTGTTTTGATTTTTTCCAAAAGGGGAACTCTCATTTGACAAATTTGGGTATATCAAATGGAGTTCAAATATGTTTTGATTTTTGGTGATTTTTAAAAAGGGGAATTCTACTTAACAAATGTAGGTATGTTAAATAGAATTCAAATTATTTTGATTTTTTTAAAAGGGAAACTCTCATTTGACAAATTTGGGTATGTCAAATGGAGTTCAAATATGTCTTGATTTTGTGTGTGATATTTGCTTTTGAAAAGAGTGAACTCCATCTTTAGTACATATGGAATATGCTAAGTGGAGTTTCAATTTTATGTCATGATATCATTTGTAAATAGAATTTTCATTCAACAAACTTGGGTATGTTGAATGGAATTTATTATTTTGAAAAACGTACTTTTTGAAAAAGGGATTTTCAAACTTTTAATTTTGATTGTGAAAAGAATCTCCATGTAACAATTGTAGGTATTGTTAAATGAGGTTTGATTATCTTTATGCCTTTTGAAAACTTCTTATAAATTTTGTACAAATCTTTTGTTATGTGAATTTTGAAAAGTGCTTTTGAAAAGTGTTATTTTGCAAAAGGGTTTAATTTCTTAAGTATAGGATGAACCTTGCCTCACCAAGCAAGTTGTAAAGAGGTTCTAAATTTTTAATCATCTCGTTTCATTAGTTAATTTTATTTTTACCTATTGGGGGACCCAATAGGGTTTCAAGACCTATAGGGAGTGAGGTCCTAAAACCTAAAGGATGTTGGCTAGCTTTACTTAAGGATGAAATAAGCTAACTGCCAACTGAAAGAAAAATAGTCTTGGGCTTACATAAATTATAAGTCCACTATCGATGCTTAGAGATAATAATTGTCTACTAAGATGGAGAGAGGAACCATCCCAGTGAGTCGAGAAAAATCTATGGTGTTTATTTTTTGGATGTGGGGGACACCACAGATGTAGGGGTACTTATTGAAGTGATCGGTATGTTGAGGTATGATGTACTATCTCAAAGATAGAGGCATCACCCTTCAATGGACCTAATCACTTAATAAGGACTTCTAAGGCATGATGGGTCTTTGAATGTACCAAAGATTTTTCCCCTGCTTACATGGATGAATAAAGCATGATTTATATTAAACTGGGTTCTAAAGTTCCCTATGGAGGCAAGTCCCCATAGTTAATTACATCTTAAGGAAGGTGAGTTTCTTAAGAATACTCTCAATTAAAGTAGGCAATTATTGTCTCCAAAGATTTCAAAGCTAGACTATCAAAGGATTGGCTATATTTGGAAAATCAATCGGGATAGATCAAATGGAGAGACTTATTTTGAAAGCCAAAGGGAATGAGTAAAAAATGCTCATGATACTAGGAAGCCTAGTGAGCATTCCAATCTATCTTATAATTGGGCTTTATATGTTTGAAATTGAAGAGATTTATATATTTTGAGTTGAAATTTTATTAGATTACTAAGGCTTATAATCCATTAATACAAGGTTATGGAACAGCCTAAAAGGTGAGGATTTATGCTTATAGCCTGAAGAAAATAGCTATCTTGGATCCTGAATCTAGGGAGCTTTAGTAAGAGCCAAATCATGACATAAATCTAAGCAAAGATGGGTATAAGGTTTACCTCCATAAGAGAGAGTAAACCACCCGATTGTTGGACTTATAATTGCCTAGAGTGGCAGCCATCTAACTTCTCCTACACTTTAAATCCATGTGGTCCGGTCAAGTGAAATTACAAGATAGTTATGTTGTTATTAACTTAGAAAGAGACTAAAGTCTTAAACCTACTCCCTAAGAGACTAGAGCATAAGTGGTATGAATAATGACTTAATCTAATGTAAAATATTTTCAAATTTTATTTAATTTTGACACTTCATTTTGATAAAGGCTTTGGGATTTTGATGCCTATATGCATGATGAAATAAGAATGTTGGCTAAATCAGTGAGAAAGGGGTGTTTCCAACCACAAGGGATGCCCTCACAGGTCAAGCATTCCTCTATCGTGCAAGGATGGAAATTTTCTATTTTCAAGAAATGAAATAATAAGATATGCATATTGTGAAACATTCAACCATTCATCTAAGGGGTTGCTATTTCTTTTAATTATCTTATTTAATCCCTAGGTTTTATGGTGAGTTTATAAGTTGTATAAAATTTTAGTTATGAGTTGTAGTTGGGTAAAAAATTTATTTCTCCTAAGAGCTAATCACATCAAAGCCACACATTAAGGCATCATTCAGAAGAAACTATAAAAAGCATGTTGTTTCTAAGGCACAAGATAAACATAACATCAAACAATTTTTTAAAGTTACCACAAAATAATAAGAGTCGAGGGTGCTATGCTGACAAGAGAAAGAAGATGGGTAGCTCTACCTTTATACAATAATATGAAAGAATAATTATAATTTATAAATGAATAAATGTTATGGGGAGTCTTCAAATCTTCATTCTTAACTTCACTTCTTTTTTTCTTTGATTTGGTGGACTTCAAGGCATCACACCAGGATAAAACCTTCTAGCCCTATATCAAATTCCCATATAATCCTAATTTAATGCAAAATTACATTAAAATAGAAAAATAAATCTAACTACAAAATAATTGTTAGCTAAACACATCTACAATTATATATAATTTGGACTTACACACATAGGTAACCAAGCCCACCTGTCCTAGCTTATATTATGCTTTGGGGTTTAAGTAACTTGTAAAGAGAGCATTTATATTTATTTTAAGCGACCCTTAAGCACAATCCCTTGTACAAAATATGATTAGGCTAACATGGCCTAACATCCAGTCTATGAAACATGCACCCTAACATCTACTCTAAAATAATACATCATAAAATCAAACATACATCATAACATACACCATCTTAACATAAAGCTAGAAGTGGTGACTTAGTTCTAATGTGTGTGTGTTAAGGCTTGTGTGGAATGTTTTAACTAAGCATTAGTGTTATGATTTTCTAAGTATGAAAGACTTTCATTTAATATAATGGTTGGTTTCACTTGAAGTTATTTAATTGATTTCAGAATTTTAATTTATGTTTTCTTTTATTTTATATGATTACACTTAGCAACTAAGTGTTATAAAAAGAAGAAAGAGGGTTGCCCTCTTTCATCCCTACCTTAAGTCACTTTGTAAAGTATATTAATTTGGTTTAGTTTTCTTTAGTGAATGGATTATTACATATTTTAAATTAATCCTAAGTTTAAGTCCACTTCAAATAATCCCATTCAATATGAAAGGCATCTTAAAATTAATTTGATTGAATTACTATCACATGGAATATGTTAAATCATTTCTTTCCATCACATGTAACATGCATGTGATTAAATCCTAAGTATGCCTACACATATAATATGTTTTTTCACACTTAAATGATGGATGTGAACATGCATATTTAAAATTCATATTTTTCATTTGATTGAATTATTTAATCATATTGATTTTAAAGCTCTATCTAAATTCTTATACAAAATACATAAGGATGAAATTAAATAGGTATGTGTCATTGTTAACCATGGAATTGAGGTAATCAAATGACCTTCTTGGGGCTACTTAAAGCCTCATACTCCTAGGATGTCCAAACTATATACCCATTACATTATACTTATGTAAATTTGCATACATTAATATAAGAAAGAGAGCTCCCAATCACATGATTAATTAATTCAACAACTTAAATTATGAATGCATGTATTTTTGATAGAAAAGATGATTGACATTCTCTAATTAAATATACACATACATGTATAAAAGATATAAATAAGTACATGCATTTATTAACTAAGGAAGTGATGTAGTCAGATGATCTCCATGGGGATAGCTAAAGCCTCATATTTCCGGGATGTCCAGACTATATACCCACTTTTCTTAAGTACATATACATATATTCATAAATAAGAGGATGAAAATCATGTAAGAAATTGTATTTTTATTAATTGAACTATTTATATGTATGAATTAAAGCTTTATACAAATTCTAGTGTTGAAATACATAAGAAAAAAAATCAAATGAGTACTTGTCTTTGTTAACTAGGGAAGGGAGGTAGTCAAATGACATCCTTGGGGCAACTTAAAGCCTCGTATTCTCGGGATGTCCAAACTATATTCTCATTAACATTCACACTTATGTAAATCAACACATGAATAAAAGAAAGAAAGCTTCACTTCATACACTTAAGTTATAATCACATGCATATCCTATGTATGTATAACTAACATCATAACACATATTACCATTCATTTATAAGCTTCTAAAAAATACATTTGAGTTTCATAGTGATAATAGCCACGCATATATTAAATTAAATCAACACATGCATGCTTACATAAAGGAAAACCATTTGATTTAATTAATTCTTGAAAAGAATGAATGCATGGAATTAACAACATAAATATTTAATATGATGATTGGAAAGAATAAGTGAAGATAAAACATGATTTCATTCAATCAAATTAATTTCTAAGGACAATCATATCAAATAAAATCATTTAAATTAAACCAAAGCTTTTTAATGACATTTTTATTTTCATATTTAATTTGATTCAAGTAATGTGAGAAGAAGTTTGCTAATCTAATCCCATCCCATATTTATGAACTGATTAGATTTAATGAATATGATTAAGTTGATTTTATGGATTAATTAACTTATCATATGTATTAAGTTCACTAATTAACCCTTACCAATGTTGCCTTAAAGTAATTATTTTAACAATTGTGAGTTAACATAATATGCAAATGAATTGAAAAGTAAATTAGCAATGGTCCTATGAAATGAAAGGTCCTAATGCAATTAGCTCATAATTATTATTTAATTAAATTAAGAAACTTTAATTAAGTACACGTATGGCTTTCCCACACATGTGAGTTAACCATAATTTCCTTAGATGTCTTTAGGTTATTGAACACCTAAAAGTCTACCCTCGATTAATTAATTAGGTTCTGATGTTTTTAAATTTTAATTAAACTAATTAAGTAATTAATTATCCAATTGATCCCTAATTAATTTTTTTGAAAAGTAAGGTGAACTTAGGGAAACAAATTAGGAGGTCCCAATCACATTCCATAAGCCTCCTCACAATTAAATAGTGATAAATGAACTAATTAATTAATTAATTTATTTATTGTTCATATGCTTAATTATTTCTTAATTAAGTTAAGAAGGTAATTAGGCCTAATCAATTAATTTTCCTAATTAATTAACCAATAAATCCCAAAATAATTAGGGGAGGCCGAGGTCATCCCCATTAATAATCTCAAAATGTTTGAGGTTAATTAGTTATTTAATTAGTGAGTAATTAAGATAATTAATTTTTTAATTAAACCTAATTAAGCTCTGATTATTGTTTATAATCAATTAAGGAAAATTTTAATGGACCCCTCTTTAAAATACCTTCAAAATGAGCATTTATTTGCATTTTTAAATTTTTTTATGGTTTGTTGTGATTTTATGAAGTTTCAACCTTAAAATAGATTATTTAAGCCTAATTAAGTCTAATCCCATTGGTACCATGTGGCGTCTGACGTGATTCGCTTTTGACATGGCGTTGTGGGATTGGCTATTTAAGTTGTCACATCACCTGAGTGGTGGGCGATGGGTTTTCTCGCCATCGATCAAGATCAACAAGATTAAATATTAGAAGGATTAAATTGATCGATCACCATCCATTCAATCACAATGGATGCGTGATCTATCGTCACATGAGCGAGGGAGAGCGACATCGCCATTGTTCATGATCCGAGCTCACCCGAATTGGCTTTTAAATGGAACCCACCATCACATAAAGAATCTGGAGGATCCAATGGCTAGGGCTCACACACATTCCACAAAGACCAACAAATTTTTTGAGGCCAATTTTCATGGAATTACCTCACTAGCTAAGACAGGCTGTGGGAGTAGCTTCATTTGGTTGAGATCCTGAGATTAATTGGATCAATTCCACGTGGATTGCTTGGAAGGCCAACTCCCGCTTTGATGCTCCCGATTGAACTCGACCTCTTGGATTTGGATCTGATAATTGAGTTAGCTTTGATGGAGGTGCGGGGAATGTGCAAGAGGAATTAGTGAGGATTCATGGAGTTGGATGGAGAAATGAGTGTCATGTTTCAGCTTTCGAGAGTGAGGAATCTGGATAGGGGAGGCCTTAGGAATTCTTGGGAGCTCAGGGAGTTTGAAATTTACTTAGGAAGCTTGGAGATCTCAGAATGCTCAGTTTCTTGGTGAGAGGGGTATACCTCTTCTGTGATGAATGGATGGATTGAGCTCTTCATTTTTGGCTAGCCAGCCACCACTAGAGCACTGAATTTGTCTCCATTAAGTCTAGTGGGCTCATTTTGGTTGGAGGAAGGATTGACAGAGAACTTAAGAAAGGATTTGACTGGATTGCTCTTCCTTGGATCCCTTGGGTTCTTGATTTGTAAGGGAGGTGAGTTAACTCATCTCCCTTTGATCCATGGTAGGCCTAACCCACATGGGTTGGGCTAGGTGCAGCACCCATTTGGGGTGTGTGAGGCTGAGTGGAAAGGAAGTGGACTTCCTATTTAAAATCCCATGTGGGTGGAATATCTAAGGGAAATCTCATTGGGTTTGGCTCTAATTGGGTTTGGACCAATTTTGGCTTGGGTTTGGATCAAGTTTGGTTTCCCAAGGTATTATGGATTGGTTTCAAGGGATTTGGCTCAATTTGGGTCATATGTCATTTTGGGTCATGTTGGATTTGGTTGACCAATTTATCAAATTGGGTCAAACCAAGGCTTGGGTTAGTTCAAATGATGATTTGAAGTGTTTTGGTTCAAGTGGATTTGATTGATTTGTCCTAGGTTTGATTTTGGCTCATTTGGATTCATATAGGTCAAATGGGTCAAGTTGACCAATTTGATAAAATTGGTCAAGTTAGTTTGGTTCAAGTTGTTATTGATGATGATTGTAGGCTTTGGTTTGAATCAATTTGAATTTAATTTGGTTTTGGCCAATTTGACCCTTTAGGTCAATTTGGATTTGTTTGATTGGGTCAATTGGTGGTCCAAGCTCATTATAGCTTTTCAAGTTCAATAATCAATTTGGAATGAACTTAAGTCATTGATTGCAATCAATTTAGGTTGGATCATGATTTGCCCTATTTTAGCCTTTTAGGTCAATTTTGGTCAACTTGGATAAAATGGCCAATTGGGTTTGGTTTGGCTCAATTGATGGTCAAGTCATGTTCAATCATTGATTATGGGTTGATGTAAATCAATGGTGTCAATTGATTTGGTGTAGGGTAGGTTTTAGCTAGTTTGGGTTCATATGGGTTAATGGGTTAAATAGTTGATTTGGTCAAATGACCAAGTTGACTTGGTTTGACCCAATTTAAGGCACTTGATCATCTTAGGGTGATCAATGATCTTGGTATGAGGTTTGGATAAGCTTGGTTCTATCCAATTTGGGTTGGATTAGAACTTGGTTCAAATAGATTCTTTAGGTCACTTTGGGTTAAGTGAACCTAAATGAGTCAATTGGCTTGGTTTTGGTTTGATTAAAGTTTTGTTGAATTTATATATTAGTTTAGGATTCAAATATAAATTAAATTGTAATTAATTTGGGCTATGATATGTTTTGGTTCATTTGGAATTTTTAAGTCAAAAGGGTTAAGTTAGGCTTGACTTGGGTTGATTTCAATTTGGATTGATGATTGTAGGTTTCATTTATATTTAGATAGATAATTGAAGGAATGATTGATTCAAGTGAAAATTCATTAATTTTGGCTTGACTTAGATAAGATTTGGCTAAGTCCAAGGAATTAGATCAAAGGGCCTTAAATTGGGTTTTGATTTGATTTGGATTTGGTTTTGGTCATTTGAAGTTTATATTTCATTTATATTTGTGAATATAAATGAAGATATAAATGATTCATGAGAAAATTAACTGAATTTGGAGTGGTTTGAAGGAAAATTTGGCTAAGCTCATGAAGGTAGGTCAAAAAGGCTTAGAAGAGAATTTGATTTAGTTTGATTTAATTTTGATAATAGAATGTGGGTTTCATTTATATTTGGGAAGATAATTGATGGAATAAGTGATTTATAAGAAAATCAGTTGAGTTTGATTGATTTGAATGGGATTTGGCTAAGCTCAAGGTGGTAGGTCCATATGAGTTAGCTTGGGATTTGGGAGTTTGAATTTGATCTTGGGTTTCAATCATTTGAACTTAAGTTTGGATTTGAATTTGGTACATTAGTTTATGGACTGAATTGATCTTCGAAAATTACTTGAATTTGGATTGATTTGAATTGAATTAAGGGCCAAGTCCATAAGTTAAAATCATAGGGCTTAGGCATGATTTTGATTTTGGATTTGATCACGTTTTCAATCATTTGATTTAGAATTTAGATTTGGATTTAATATTTGAATTGAGTTTGAGGTTTGGTTTGAAAAGGTGAACATAAGTTAGGTTTAGGCCATAAGATGGGCAAGTCTCTCTAAATCTCTAAGATATAACCTAATCTTATAATTAACCCTTCTAATTCTCTAGGCTTAGGTTTAGTGTCACCTAATCACTAGAAGTGTCTTAAGACTAGGAACTCTTAGTGTCTATTAAAGTCCTAGATCTATGATGAGGAGATTGAGAACTCACTCCAAAAGTGAGGTCAATAATTACACATTAAAATTAAATTTTGTTACCTTTATTTTTTTTTGGTAAATCTCATTTTATAAATAAATTTAAAAAGTATCTACATAGCACCAAAATCAATATATCACGACTAAGTTGAGAAGTTATCAAGATTAGTTGATGTCTTAGATCTTAAGGTCCATAAAAATAAATTAAAAAAATAACAAATATAAAAAGAAAGTAAGAACTAAATATAAGAACTTAAAGAACACATGGAAGTTTTTTGTATCTCACAAAATAATGAATTGACTACTCCAATGTCTCTGAAAATATCCTATAATAGATAAAGAAGATTCATACCCAATTGTTGACCTCACTTTTGGAGTGAGCTCTTAACCTCATCTTCTTAGACTTAGGACTCTTCTAAACCTCCTTATTCATAAGACACATTAGTGATTACACATAACCTAAACCCAAGAGACTTAGAAATGTTAACCATAGGATTATATGCCTTAAGGCTTAAGAAAATCAATCTTATAGCTAAATCCTCCATATACACCTTCTTCAACCCGATTCAAATCTCAAACCAAACAACAACAACAACAACAAGCCAATTTTTCTCATGAATCTATCATTCATTCATTATGTGTCAAATTCTCATTTAAATCAAACCAAACCTAAAATTCAAATTCAAATTCCAAATATAATTTCAAATTTGACTCCAAATGATTGAAACCCAAAATCAAATTCAAATCAGACCCTTCCAAGCCATATGAACCACATTCATAAGCAGCCAAAACTCCCCTTAGATCAAATCAAACTCAATTGATTTCTTTATAAATCAATTATTCCTTCATTTAAATTCACAAATATAAATAAAATCTAAATTCAAATGAAAACTTATCAAAATCAAACAATAAGCCCTCAAGATAATTCTTTGACTTAGTCAAATTATCCAATCGGTGAAAACCAATGGATTTTCTCTCAATCAATCATTCATTCAATCATTTATCCAAATATAAATAAAACCTACAATCATCAAATTCAAATCAAGTCAAAATAACTTATCCCTTTTGACTTAAAACTTTCAATTGAGCCAAAACCTTGGACTCAAATTGTACCATTGAATTTTATATTTCATTGACTCATATATATGTTCAACTAAACTTAAATCAAAGAAACCACCAATTGACCCACTTAGGTCCACTTGACCCAAAGTGACCTGGACCCATTTGAGCAAACTTCCAATAATTGGATTGAACCATGCTCACCAAAACTTTCCACCATGATTGTTGATCAGGAAGATCAATTTAAATCAATTGAGTCAAACCAAATTAACGGTCATTTGATGAAGTCAACCCTTAGCAAATGAACCAAAACTAGCCAAAACTCATCCTACATCAAATTGATTGAAACTAATTTGAATCAACCCAAAATCAATATTTAAATATGACTTGACCACCAATTGAGCCAAACTAAGCCCAATTGGCCATTCAATCTAAGTTGATCCAAATTGGGTAAAATCATGATCTAACCCAAATTGATTGCAACCAATGGCTCAAGTTCATTCCAAATTGATTATTGAACTTTACCAAAACCATAATTAAACCCAATTTGATCAATCAAGCCCAATTGAGCCATTTGCTAACTAAAAGTCAATTTGGAAATCTAAAGTAAATCCAAATTGATTCAAACCAAGTCCACATTCATCTTCAATTACATTGAATGAATCAATCTAACTAATTTGGCCAATTTTGGTGATTAGTCAACACATTTTGGCCCATTTGATCTTCAAAATCAATTCTAAGCCAAATTAAATCAAATTGATAATCAAAACTCAATGATCATTTGAACTAACTAAATTGGTTTGACCTAATTTGACCAATTGGTCAACCTAATCTTATATGACCCAATGTGACCCATATGATCCAATTTGAGACAAATCCCTTGAAACCAAGCCATGACCCATTGGGGGATGATCAAACCCAATCCGAACCCATTTAAGATCAGCCCAAAATTAACACAACCCAATTAAATCTCTCATGGGTCCACCCCTCACATAGGATTTCACTCAACTTCATTTAATTCTCCCCATCACATGCATTCAACTCCCCCTCATCCATGACATTCAATGGAGCAGATCATATAGTAGTAAGAAAGGACTTTGAAGAAAAATCCAAAGTTCTCAATCAATCCATCATCCATCCCAACCACCCCAAAATGACAACACTTTGAGCCAAAATTTCAAAAGGTGGATTTTGACTATTAAAGGAGAAATGAGACTTCATTCCTCTTCCTCTACTCTTATTCAACCCCTAAGAGCTCCCAAAGCAACCACCACTACTTCACCTCTCTTGAGCCAAAACATCAAAACCGGGTAATTCGGTGAAATGGAAAGATCATTTCAAAGTGAAGCAAATTTTCAAGCTTTCTTTTAAATCGAATCTTCACCACCAAAAATTGATGAGGTAAATTTTGTCAAACCATAGTCGGCCTTAGGATCCTTCATTTAAGATGATTATTGCGTGATTTTAGGAATTTATCCTAGAATTCCAATTAGAAAATAGAAGTTTTCAGTTTGAATCGACATTAAAATGAGTCTATTTGGATAAGTTTTCATCTAGAATTTTTCATTTTTCCCAAAATACCCTCAGTTTTTAATGTTCATGTCGGCCAGATAGCAGCAGTCATCTAATCCAGTGGTTCACGGGTTGACAACTCAGATTTTTGATCACGTAATCCGGTCTTGATCGGGTTCATTTTGACCATCTAATCCCATAGTTCACATGATCGGATGGCTCAGATCATCCATCGATCATGCGATCTACTGATCATCGATGTGATTTTGGGATGAAACTATGTATCTTGGTCACTCCGTGGCGGGGAATCCCAACTAACGCGACACCGTGCGCGACCGCTGCGTGCCATGTGGCACGCATCAATGTAGTGCCATGTCCATGTTGCCACTTAGCGTCATGCGATCTTTTGCTAAGTGGAAAAATCAAATTTTTTTTAATTTAAAAAATTACTTAAATTACCTAAAATTTTGAAATTTTATAAAAATAAAATACCCAATGAAAAATTACAAATAAGGGCTCATTGGATTTGTCTTTCTGAGAGAAATCAAAAGAACTAAGAATTTCCAAATTTCACTGAATGGTTTAAGCTTAATTTAGATTTTAGTGAAAATAAAGTTTTATTAATTACTCTAAAAATTTAAATTAGATTGAGTTGAAATTTTCAGAGATTGAAATTAAAGTTAGGGCACACCTATGATAAAATTCTCAAGTAAAAAAGACTTATAGATTGGGAAAAATTAAATTTTGAAATTCAGATTATCTATTTTGATAAAATAAATCAAATAAAAAATCCAAAAATTTACAAAAATCTTCAAAATGACTTAAATCAATTGTTGACATCTAGAACTTAAAAATAATGTGAATTTCAATCTTAATGAACCCCAAATAAACACTTACGATTAAAGTTTAATCAATTAAAAAGAATTAAAATATAATCTAAAAATAATTTAAATATCAAATCAAAATTAGAAATGAAATAACTGAAACAATCATTAATCAAACCTCAAGTCAAAAAATATCATCCTCAGAGGAAATTAAATTAAATATTATTAAACATATTTAAGTTAATAAAACTCAATTAAATGAGTAAATCTTAAATCAAACTTAAAATTAAAAAAATCTTGGAAACTTTAACATGGGTCAAACTAGTATAACTAAGGCTACACTAAGCATGGAATCTTAATCATATGAAACTCTTTAATGAATATAAATAAACTGAAACTAATTTATCATTAAATAAACTAAAAATCAAATTGATTAATAAATCAATTCAACATAATCATTTAATATTAATCAAATTAAACTAAATAAAACTAAAGTAAACTTAATTAAGATATGATTAAATCACATTTAAAAATCAATCCATTTGGAATAAGATGATTAATTAGCCATTAATACACTAACAACTAAATAAACATGAATGAAATCTAATAAACATAATAAATGAAGAAAATCAAACCTAACTATGATTATGAATAATCAAGTTTAATTGAAGCAAAAATAAATAATTAAATCACTTTATCTAATCAAATGATAATAACAATGATAATGCCTTAATCATCAAAATTTAGGTAAATGCTTAATTAAAACTATCAAATCAAATAAGTCATATGTAGGCAATTAAGTCATTAATCTTTAAATAAACAAACCTTTAATTAATCAAATGATTTAAAAATCTTTTTACCCTTAATCAAACTTAATTAATTAAAAATCTAATTATACAAACTTAATGAATTAATCCATCATCTTAATGAATCAAATTAATTTAAATAAATTACATTAAGGCTAACTCTTAAATTAAGCTTAAATTAAACCCTAATTAAATTTAATAATTAATCACCCCTCAAGTAAACTAATTAAGTTAATCAAATTAATCATACTAAACTTAAGCTTAATCAAACATAAATACAATTAAATACCATTAAAATCCTAAATTAAACATAAATTATTAAGTCATTAATTACATCATTAATCTAAATATATGAAATCAAATTAAAAATTAAACAAATCTTTATAATTAACATAAATACACTTTTTAATTAAACTAATTACATAATCACATTTGACCTAAGAAAACCCGTAGACTTATAAAGCTAATCAAATCAAATTAAATAAAATTAAATTAAATTAAGAAAGACTCATCAATTTAATGTGTAATCAAATCAAATCACATTCAACTTACTTAAATAAAATAAACTAATTAGCTATCCAATGTATGAAATCAACATACAAACCAAACTTTAATAAACATGACAAATGGATGGGATTAAAAATAAAATCATAATTAGAAAAAATTAGGCTTAATTAAAATTAAAATAAAATCTCAATATATCTAATCCAATCAAACTACAAATAAATGAACCATAATCAAATCAAATAAACATAAAATTAATTCACATAACCATAATCAAAGAAAAGAATTAAAGATTAATTTAAAAGGATATTAAATTATCAAGATTTAATTAAACCAAAACATATAATCCAAAATCAATCAATCAAATACTTAAAACAAACTAAATTTCTAAATGCTAAATCAAATCAAATGAATTGCACAAATTAAATAAATTTAATTAAGATACTTAAGGACCTTGGACTCTTTGGGAGTTAGGATGTAGAATATGGTGAGTTTTTCTACAAATGGAATTCATTATACTCTTCATTCTTGGAAACCTAAACATCATTTTAACCAAATGCAAGTGAAATAAAAATAAAAATAAATCATTAAAAATCATTTAAATTAAAATCACCCAAAAATTTAAACAAATCAAATTAAATTTAAATTAAAAAAAGGAGCCTAGTAAAGTCTTGCCACACAAGCTTTAAGCACACACATTAGAATACTAAGTCACCACTTCTAATGCTTTGTTAAGGCATTGTATGTATGATATTATGTTTTATTTTGTGATGTAATATTTTAGACTGGATGTTAGGGTGTATGCCTCGTAGACTGGATGGTAGGTTGTGATTAGCTAATTATATTTTCTATAAGGGGTTGTGCTTAAGGGGTCGTTGTAATAAAAAATATATATAAATGCTTTTGTCGTGCAGGTTGCTTAGCCCCTAAGCATAACCTACGTTAGGAAAGGTGAGCTTGGTTACCCATGTGTGGGGTGCTAAGTCTAAATTATTCATATAACTGCTTGGGTTGTATGGTGTGTTTAGCTATCATTTGTTTTACATGTGTAGTTTCTATTTTTAATGTAATTTTGCATTAGGAATTAGGATTAGTGTTATGGGGGATTAGGATGAGCAGTAGCTAGAAGACTTAGTCCTTGGGGTGCCCTGTGATGCTTTTGGAGAAAATCAAATTGAAAGGAAGAGAAGGAAGAAATGAAGAAAAGAAGACTCCCATAGCATGTATTATTTTTGTAATATGGGTTGTATAAGGGTAAAGCTCGGCTACCCATCTTTTTTTTCTTTTTGGGGTGTATGGTGGAACCCAACCACACTGGCCTTTTATTCTTTTATGATAGTCTATAAAATTATTGATGTTGTGTTTAGATTGCACACTAGAATTGCATGCTTTATCTAGTTTCTTCATGTTTGATGTTTAAATGTGTGGCTTGGATGTGGTAGGCTCTTAGGATAAAATTAATTTTTCTACCCCAATTAATAACTTATATTTAAATTTTTTAAAATAATTCATAACCTCACATAAAAGCCTAAGAATTAAATCAACATAATAGAATATTTAGCAACCCCTTAGTTGGATGATTGTATGTATAATATCATGCATGTCATATTCTTCCACTCTTGTTAAGAGGGGCACTTCCATTGTGCCGAGAATAATAACTTGTGAGAGCCTTTGATGGAAGAACACCCCTTTCTCTCTTGATTTGGCCCATAATCAAATTCTCATGCATTTAGGCATACAAAACAAAGAGTCAAATATAGAGTCAAGAATCAAATAAATTTGATAAAATTTGCATTAGATTAAGTGAATTGATACTCATGCTCTAGTCTCTTAGGGAGTGAGTTTAAGGACTTTTTTTTTTCTCTAAATAAATAACTAGCCATCTTGCAAAGCATATGACTTGTCTACATGGATTTAAAGCGTAGGAGGTTAGTGCCACACAAGTAAAAGTTCAACGGTCGGTGGTTTATCTCTCTTGTGGAGGTACACCATATACTATTTTTCCTTAGATTTTTTGGTCATGCTTTATCAGCTCCTTAGCCTAGGATCCAAGATTGTTGTTTTCTTTTAGGCTACAAGCATAAATCTTCACCTCTTAGGCATTTCTACAATCTTATGTTGTGGGATTATAAGTCCTAGTAATCTAATAAAATGTCAACTCAAATAATTAACTATCTTCAATTTCAAAAATATAAAGCCCAACCATAAGATAAATTAGAATTCTCACTAGGTTTTTTAGTATTATGAGCATTCTCTACCCATCTCCCTTTGACTTCTAATAATAAGTCTTCTCCTTGATCTATCCCATTTGATTTTCTAAAATAGCCAATCCTTTGATAGTCTTAGCCTTGAAATCTTTAAAGACCCTAATTGTCTACTTTAATTAGAGTATTCTTAAAGGATTCACTTTCTTTAAGATGTAATTAACTATGGGGGCTTTCCTCCATAAGAACTTAATGAACCCGACTTAAATAAACCATACTTTACTTTTTCATGTAAAGATGGGGAAAGATCTCTGGTATATTTGAAGACCCATCATGCCTTAGAATTCCTTATTAGGTGATTAGGTCTATTATAGGATAGTGATTTCTATCTTTCAAGATAGTACATCATTCCTTAATGTTGTACCTTATCACTTCGATAATACCCCCTAAGATCTTTGTGGTGTCCCATATCCTCAAAAATAAACACCACACCAATTCATAGAGAAAACCAACCAATTAAAAACTACAAACTCTTAAAATGGACAAAAGAAAGAAAATTACTTTAAGACTATAGAAGATTGCATTGATCCATCTCAAAGAGTCAAAGCTGAAGCACCACCTAATGATGGTATACATGACCTAATAAATTTTTAAACTTAGTTCAAATGGATAACTATAAAGAGTTACTTTTTCTAAAATAAAATTTGTAGGACATGCTAAAATATTTTGGATAAATAAGTTAGCTAACAAAAAAAAGATAACGGGAGGACCAACCACACTTGGATAGAAATGAAAATTTCTTTTGAGACAAGGTAACCTTCTTGTAGTTTAATATTTGAATACATTTGAAGGCCTAAGTTTTGTGAACTAATTACGCTGATAATGATTAAAATTATTCAATAATTTTATTATTTTGCTTAGGATTGATATTAGGAATGAAATTAAACATTGGACCCTCAAAGCTTATAAGAAGTCTTCCATTATGCTTTTTTGGTTGAACAATAAACAAAATCTACTTCCATCCCTAAAACTAAAGCTCAAGCCCCCTTTCACTTCTTCCAAATGGACTAATGTTTGGCTTTCCAAATAAATTAGTAACCAACCTACCCAAAGCTCTTACTGATGGGAGCTCTAAAAATACTAAGGAAATAATATATTTAAATGTAACAAAAAGGATCACATGCAAAATCAATATAAAGCCTAAATTAAATTTTTAGATAAAATTGAAGACCAAGTAGATGATGACTTAGAAGAAATCTATGATGATTTACTTCTACCTAATAATAATTAGAAAATCCAATATTCTTCATTTTAATGTGTTGATATGTCTTACCATGGTTAAAAAAAAGATTATAGAAAAAAGAACATCATTATCATGCTTGTTGTTTGAAATCAAATGAAATGTATGTTACTTATAGTTGAAACTTTACTGAATTAATATTAGTTGGTAAATCTTACACACCTTAGCTTCAAATAACTTGAAAATTGGTATGATTAGAGATATTACTGTGACCAGGTATGAATTGGTATAAAATGTTTTAAAATATAATAATAAGGCCATTAAACTCCTATTAGTAAAGCTAGTTCATAGCTCCACACTTCTTACTTATATCCTAAACCTGCATAAAGAAAACTACCAAACTTCAATTTGTTTTCATTTTTAAATACTATTCTTAAGGATAATATTGTTATTTATGACTCTTGGTTCAAACTATCTATTATTTCTTTTTTAACCCCCAAAGATAAAGACATCAAATTTAGAACCTTAAGATAAGAAATTTTTTATCCATTTCTTTCACTTGTTATATGTAAAATAACTCACACCACTCTAATGAGACATATATACCTATTATGATCTCTTCACTTCTATCTAATTTGAGTATATTGCACTTGATGAGCATCTTGATTTTTGCCTCTTTTAATAAACATTCAACATGACATAGACTTTATTTTGGTTCTAAACTTCTATAAAACTTCTTATTCATTATAGAATGATTTTTTTTTTTTTTGGTGAAAGGTAAGGTTAAAAGGCAAGTTGAAGAATTAGTTAAAAAAATATTTTATTTAGGAGAGTCTTAGTTTATGTGTAGACTTAGCTTTATTAATACCTTTGAAAGATGAAACATTGTGAATGTGTGCTGATAGTTAGATAATAAATAAAATTACTAATAAATTTAAGTTTCTTATAGCTCAATTAGAAGATATGTTTGATTTATTCTAAAAGAAAAACTTTTTTTAAAAAATTGATCTAAAAAGTAATTATCATAATATTCAAAATAGATTAGAGATGAGTGGAATATGAACTTTTAACCCCCTTGATGGACTTTATTGAGTGACATATTATGTCATTTGGACTTTAAAATGCCCCTAACACATTTTGAGATTGATGAATGTTATATTTAAACTTTATATAGGTATATTTTTTGTGGTATATTTTAATGATATTCTAATTTTAGTTAGTGAAAATGAACATCTACAACACATCCAACAAATCTTTAAAACACATAGAAAAAAATATTATATATTAATTTAAAAAATGTTTGTTTGTACAAATTAAGGATTTATCGGGTAGTGCTAGAATTCAACTTAACCCTCTAAGTATAAAGTAATCATAGACTGGCCACAACCTAAAATTTTGCTAATGTTAGAAGCTTATATAAGCTAGTTGCCTTTTATAGGAGATTCAACATGAACTTTAGTACTACTATGGTTTCAATCATTACTCTTTTAAAATTAGATAAATTTTGATAGCCCTTTTTGTAAAAAGGGACTTAGATTAAATTAAGATTTGAGTTACTTCATCTCGCACTTAGGCTCTTTGACATTTCAAATGGTTTTGAAGTTGCATATAATGCATAAAGAGTTGAATTAGTGGAATTTTGAGTGAAGAAAATTATCATAGAGAAATTTATGTTGTAATTCAAACCTTAAGATACTAGAGACAATATCATCTCCATAGAAAAATTATTCTCTATAATTTTCATGGCTTAAAATTCATTAATACTCAGAAAATGTTACGTTGACAACAAGGTGAATTTTTATAAGAATATTCTTTTGTTCTCAAACATAAGATTGAAAATGAAAATAAATCATCTAATACCTTATATAATAAATTTAACAATTTCTTCTTTATAATTAAAGATTCTTATATTTGATTAATTTAAGAAAGATTATCTAGTTTGATATAATTTTTATTTGGTTTGCATTGAACACTTTGAGAAACCTATAATATAATACCGAACATAGTTAATCATATATGTATATTTATATAATAGGAAACAACTATGTATTGTTAGGTCTCTTCTCTTAGGGATTTTATTATTACTCAATTAAATTTGGGAGGAATTGCTAGTCATTTTGAAGAAGATAAACTATATATTTAATAAAGAGTATATGTTATTGGGTTTCACTAAAATGAGATGTTCAAAAACATGTAGCCCAATGCTAAACTTATAAAAAGGCTTAAGCTATTAAATCATGGTCAGGACAATCCATTGCTTTACAAAATTCTTATAGAAATTGAGAGGTTTTATCAAGAGCATGATAGTATTTTTTTTAGTTGATAGATTCTCAAAATGGCTCATTTCTTACCTTTCTCCATAATAAATGAAGCTTCTAACTAGCAAAATTATTTTTTAAAGGAACTTGTGAAGCTCCATGTTCTTCTTTCTACTATTATTTTTGATAAATATGTTAGGTTTGTACATTACTTTTGAAAAACATTATAAAAAATATTGAGTACTAAATTTAATTTATCTTTTTCTTTTCATGAATAGATTGTCAAATTGAAGTTGTTAATCATAATTTACGGAACATGCTTTAGATGTTTGATAGGCAAATGTTTAAAATTAAGATTTATATTTGGCAAGATTGTAATTTGCTTAAAATAGTATTATTTCTAAAATTACAAATAAATCACTTTTTGAGATAATTTATGTTCAAAATCATAGAAGTCCAATTAATATAGCAAACCTACATTCCCATGCATTTCTTATGATATTCTCATTTGTTAAGGATTTTTAAAGTCTATTTGATGATATAAGATAGTAAATTACTAAAGTAATGAAAATTATGCTTATGGTGAAAATCATAATTATTCAATAAAGAATATAAAGAGGGTGATTATGTTTTGATTCACAATTAGCTTGAGTGTTATCAGACAACTAAACATAAGAAATTACATGTGAAGTTTGTAATCTTTATAAAATTCATAAAAGAATTTGAAATACTTCTTACTACCTTGATTTTCTTGTTGATATGCTCATTCACTCAATTATTAATATTGAAGATATTCTATCTTATAAAGGAGTTCAAAATTTTTACTTATTTTGGTTTACTCTTTAGTAGGAGATATAACAACATGTATACAAAACATCTTGCCATCATTTATATTCTTAGAAGTTGGTCATATTATCATTGAGGAGGTACCCACATACTCTATTGATGTTCATAGATTTTTTGGTTTGTTGAAGAATAGTTCACTTATAGAAGATACATTGTTGTCTCATATTTACTTAGACATACTTTCCACTAAACTTGTAGAAGACTACTTAGTTCTAGTGGGCCCGAGAGAGTCAATGTAGAACATCATGTAAATCAAAAGATTAAAGCTCAAGATCTATTTACTAGATTTTAAGATAAAGTCCAAAATCATGCAAATTAAGCCATTAGAGCTCAAGGTCCATCAACTAGATTTCAAGTTAAAACACATGATATTTCAAGAAAGATGGGTGCTTCGCCCACTTGCCCACCAAAGCCAATTTTATGGTTTCATTTCAAATTATTTAAATTTTAATTTCTTATAGGAAATTATATTTTGTAATTTTAAAATTTAAATTTAAAGCATGGTATATGAAGTGATTGAATCTACATAATATAATAGCATAAGAAATAAGTTGATGTCATAGAATAAGGTCACTTAATGCATCATATTAATGTTTCCATCCACCTTTCCCTGCCATTTCTCAATTTTTTTTCTTTTGAAAGATGATTTTAATGGCAATAAATAGTTACCATTGCTAGAATGAAAGATGATTGGAAATTACAATTATTTGAGTAATTCTTATGGTATGAGAGCTTCGTCGCCAAACAATAGCAATCCATGTTGTTGCACCAGTTATCTAATATATCTTTCTTTTACTTACCACCAATACCTAATGCAATTTGTTTAAATCTATTTCATACTTTTAAATGTCATTTTCAGCCATCCACTAAGATAAACACTATTCTTCATAAGCCTATACATTTTTCCACTCAATAATACTTCTACATCATTGGTTATGACCTAGTCTCACTTTTTTCATATGTACAACCTCTTAAACTCTAACATTCTCATTCACCTACTATAGGTAAGAAATCTATCACCTAATCTAAACATCCATAAGTATTTCTAGACATATATCTCATTTAATGCTTATTCTTTAAAAATTTTAAATTAGCCCAAACTTGCTCAAGCTAGACAAGTTTGGGCTAAAACTATACCATTTTACACCCTTCATTATCCCACCAAAAACTTCAAAATTATCTTTAGATGTTAATCTATAGATCCATGGCCTTTTAGTATTTGCAGTCACACCAAAAAGGACACCTATCTCCATCAACTCATATGTCTTCCTTTTCACAATGAACATGTGGCAAGTGATAATCTTATCCATTTAGCCATCTCTTTAGCTATCCAATAAATGATTCAATGTTCTCTAAAATACATTTAACTAGTCACCTTTTTTCTTTTTACTCAAGGTAAAGTTGAATTAAATGGGTTTTCCCTAGAACACCTACAATTATTATGACTTCCTTTACTACTTTAAAGGTCTCTAAAGTAATATCTCTTTCCACTCCATTTTCTACACTTCCTCATAAATGTGGTGTGTAGAAAAATATTAAAAATGATTAAATGATTTTTCACATATGAAATATTTTAAGAGAAGGAACAAAAGATAGATAATTAAATATATTATCTAGACCCATACTAACTATTAATGTAAAGACATATCATCAATCAAATAGAAAGATCAAGGAAATGTGCGTAACTCAATCTCAGAAAGGGATAATCTCTTAAGCTAAATACACTAAATGTGACCTCTGAGCTCTATTATTGATAGCTAAAAATACATTTCTTCTAGTTGACTTTTTAAGTTTGCCAAAATGAAGACTATGGCTCAAAAAAATTTTACCTCAATAAAATAGTACATATATTTGTGGTTATCTACAATATATAGGGTAAATCATTATAATCAAGTGAGATAGTACCTTAGTTTTGTTGACCTCACTTTTGGAGTGAGAATTAGCCTTCCTCATCTTAAACTTAGGAACCCTCTAGATGCTTGTATTTTTAGTGCTAAGATACTTTGAGTAATTAAGAAAACATTAAACCTAAGCTTATAGACTTAGAGAACATAACCATAAGTCAAAAGTTTGCTTTAGGATAAATAAGTTCTATCTATCCTATGGCCTAAACCATGATCCATGCCTATTCACTCATCCAAATCTAAAATCATGTAAATATAACACAAGCAAACTCAAACCTATTCAATTAATCATAATTGAATTTGGTTTTCAATCCAAGCTCCAAGCCAAAATAACTGGGCCATCACCCAAGTTAGCCTATTTGACCTAAAGGATTCAAATGTGCCAAAACCTAACCCAAATCAATTGCGATCAGAGCCACTAATCAACTCTAAATCCATCATTGAACCCCTCTCAATACTTAATTGACACCAAATCAATCAATTCAACCCAATCAACCCAATTGGTTTGCTTAACCTAATGAGACCTAAATGACCAAACAAACTCCAATCCAACTCAAATCAGATTAAATCAACTCATCCAATCCCTTCCATAATGATTATTGATCATCTATGATCACCCAATTGTAAACAATTAAGTCAAATCAAGCTAATTTGACCACTTAACCCAACTTGACCCAATTGACCTAAAGGGCCAAATTGGGCCAAATCTCATTTCAATCCAAAATGATTGCAACCAATCCCTCAAATCAATTTTAAATTGATTATTGAACACCCTACAACTATCAATTAAAGCCAAATTGACTAAGACAAGCCAATTGACCTACTTAACCTAAATTAGCCTAAAAGCTCCAATTGAACCAAATCATTTCTAATCCAAATTAATTCAAACCAACACCTACAATCATTCCCAAATGATCAATTGAACATAAACCTAACCCATACCCAAGCCAATTTGACCAATCTAGCCAAATTAGTTAACATGACCCAATTGACCTAAATTAAACCATATGAGCAAAATTCAAATCCAACCAAAATTGAATCAAACCAATTGCACCAATGCATTCCAAATAACCAATGGAACTCACCCAAATCATTGGTTTGACTCAATTTAGTCAATTTGGTCAAGTTGATATTGAACCCATTTGACCCATATGGGTCAAATTGAGCAAACCAACCAAACCAACCCAAATCCAACCAAACATGGCATGACTCAATTTTGGGTCCCCATGGGCTTGCTGCCCAAGTGGATCCAACCCATGGTGAACCTAATTTGGGTCAAACCCATTGAACAAAGCCCTCCAAATGGGACAAAATCCCCATTTTGAAGGGTTCTCCAACTCCCTAGCCCATGGAAGCCACCTTTGGCTCTTCTTGGATAAGAGGATCACTGACCCAACCTAATCCAGGTTGTTGGGTTTAACCATGGTCATGAGATGGTGAGTTCACCAATGGCAACCCATTAGTCCACCTAAGGAAGGTTGTACACCCCATTCCAGACCACTACACTCCTTTAGCTTCTCACCCTAAGCCACCTTAGTAGTCCCCTGCCACCTCTGGCCACCTACCCCTGTTGGATAGCCAATCTCAGCCATTGGTTCAACTAAGGAGAGAGTATATTCCTCCCTGGATTCAAACTCAACATAGACCTTCCTCAGAGCATTCTGCATAGTCCCATACTCTTTCCAAGGCTCTTCATGCACTCTCTCGCCTGTGAGACCAACCCCCGATCAAACTCGAGAGCTCGATCCAACCTTCAAAATCTCCACCAAACCCAAATTAAATCTTCCCACACATTCACCTCTCTTCAATGAACTAAAATGAATCATTTCCCGAGTGATTTGAGCACCGGAAGAATTCCCTAGACTAACTCCGATGAGCTTTGCGGTGGCATTTGGTCCACAAAGCAATCGGCGGGGAGGCGGCTCATGGTCTTCCCAATAGGGATTCATTTCTTCAAGATAAAGCTACCTTTATCTACAGACTGCCGATCCATAGCTCCAGAGGTTAAAATTTGGCAACTATAGTTTCCCCTAGGTGTTGGCCTTTTTTTAAGTGAACTACTATTTTAGGTGATTTCCACTATAAGATCCTCTTAGATTTCTTCCATGAACATTTTGGAGTCAATTTTACCATCGAATGAGCTCTAATGAGCTTAGATCAAGTGATAGGCATACGGTGTCCATCTTCCATTGCTCGTTGGATGAGAAATCATCGATCATCCATTTTGCATGATTAAAACTAACGGTTGTCATTAATCACACTAGAAATCCTGATTTGATCCATTTGAAATCATGAGATTAATCTTAGTCATCCGATCTCAGATGAAACCATGTCCATCATCGCTGAATCAACTACCGCATTGAACAATTTAAATAACCAATATTGTGGTGCCACATGGAAAGCGCTGCCATGTCAGCATCTGTGTGGTTCCAAAGGTTTAAAAGGATAATTAGGCTTTAAATATATAATGAAATTGTCAAAATTTCAAAAAATTATAACTAATTATAGAAAATCTTAAAAATACAAATAAACCCATTTGGAAAGGTTAACTAAAGGAGAATTTAAGAAAAATAAAATCCCTGATTTATGTTTAGTGAATAGTGCTTAATTATGGTTTGATGCCTAGCTACTTATCTTAATTAAGGCTTAATTACTTGGCCAATTAATTCCAAATTTGGTGTGATGATTCTATGGCATGTCTCTATCCTATAATTTTCTTGAATTATTGGTCATGTAATTTAGAATATGTAGAATTTCTAATTACCCTCATTAAATAATAATATATATTAAAATTGTTAAATAGTGAAAAGTGTATGTCTAGGATACACTTATGCTTTGCTTGGGAATCTAAGAACCTTAGCTCTAAACTTGCCTTTCCTCATTATGTTAAATTAACTACCAAATCCTTAACTTTTTGTGAGAAAAGCAGGTTTAGAGCTTAGGTTTCCAACTAATGCCTAACAATTTCACATAATGAGGACTTGGATACACTTATGCTTTGCTTGGGAATCTAGTCTTCATCACTGCTGAATGTTAACCACAATGAGATCTATTGTTGAGAAGAGTTGGTTGGCATGCTAACTACATAAGACTCTTCCTCTAAACTAGATTCTAAGTCTATGTAGATAGTAAGTGTACTCCTGGTAGCTGGGATGAATCTCCTGGTGGGTGGTAAGTATGGAGGCCTTCCACCTTAGGGACTCCTAGACTTGCCTTTTCCTCATCCTGGTGGAGGTCGGGTCATCCTCCTCTTTTGTTTGAATGGAGTAACGAATTATGGGTGGATTCTATTAAGCTCCACTTCCTCCTTAAGATCTATTTCTCGTTCCCTTTTATTTTCTATTTCTATTTCTTTTTCTTTTTCTTTTTTCTTTCTTTTTATCTTTCTTTTTATTTTTCTCTTACATCAGAATTTTGACTAAATTCATAAGAATTGAGTTTATGTTTCGATAAAGTAGTTGATCGTGTCCTCATGAACTACAGCAAAGGCTTGAGATCTCCTTTGACACAATACTCGATTCCACCACTTAGGAACTTGATGCACGAATGTAAAGAAGATGAAACCATGTTGTTCCCATGTATCCATAGTCTCCCAAGAAAAGCATTGAAAGATGTGTCAGTTAATTATGTGAAAATTGGCTTCAGTCTTCCAATCATCTATCTCTAAGGGCAACACAATGGAGCCTAAGTCCCTCTCCCATGTTCATTGAAACCTTTCAACATCATCTCTCCATATGAAGTTTAAAAATATCAATCCTCAAGTAGACAAGGGTTCTTAAACTCATAATTTTGATTGATGCATCTGGGTCAACCAAAACTCTAGATTGCCTGAATCTGCCAACATCCACTATAATGTAGATGGGATGGTTGTACTCGACCATTCCAAGTAGGTCTTCATCGCTGAATGTAACTCATTGGATCTCCTTTTAATGGCATGCTTACTATTCAGTAGCGGACAATTGAGCTAAGCATATGTCTAGATCAAGCAAGGCTTTGATTAGATATTCTCTCATCTCTTTGGATAAGACAAGGGCATCATATATGCTTAGCTTAGCTGATAACTTTCTAAGATGTTCAAGGATGTTGTAATTAACTTTAATATTACTCCACAAACATATTCATAGGTGGAGCATTTTTTGGAGGGGTTATTTGCTCATTGGAATGAATGACATGTTTAACCTTATCGAGGCTACCTTATGAGGTAAAACTTTGCCACTTATGAGGTTGAATCAATAATTTCTTGGAATAAGGGGTTTATGGTAAGTTACCTACTCATTGGGTATACCTACAACTTCTCCTAAAGAATCCTTCAGAGTTGGATGACTCCAAATAAATCTCAAGAGGTGAATCTTGATGATTCAAAAAGAAAAGTCCATTTTTGAATCAGATTGGGATTGATCAAAATTATTTGAATTACTATTTTGACTTGGACAACTTCCAATTGGAATAAAATCAACAGGAACATTAGAAGTAGAAAAGATGTAAGTGGAATCAGATTTTTCATTAATTTCTTTAATTTTGGGGGAGGTACATAATAGAAATCAAGTAAAGTTCAACGAGGGGTTTGGTTCCCTCATATGCTAATATAATGCTCCTGCTAGAGGTGGAGGAGTTGGTAGAGGTGGTAGTAGCTACAATGGTAGAATGAGTGATGGACTCGGATGGTGGTTGCACTATGAATCTATCCTAGGCAAGTGTATGATGTTACTTCTAGGCTTCCACCCTCCTTGAGTTGTCCCTCACAACTAGAAAATCTTTCATGGTGTTGGAGGTTTGACCTGATTCTGGCACCTGTAGAAAAAATTTCTTGATTTTAGAAATGTTCTTTTTAGAGGTTAGGGATAAGGAAATATCCTAACTTTCTTTTATTTTGAGAGAATCAGAGGTATCCCCAAGGGTTACTCTAATGGAACTAGATGGTTGTTCTACCAAGTATTCCTTAGGGATAACTATAGCTCCTGACTTGTAGCTTCCAATCTTTGAAAGTAATGTAATCCTCCAAGATGTGGCCTAACATGTGGTGATAGGGGTAGTAGTTAGGATCATCACTCCTATCCACTTCCTTTAATTTCTTAAGCTCAGGTAGCTAAAAATTTGGCTTCTTCAAGCGATTCTTGAATATCTTCTTGAGTACCTCCCTCTTGAAAGAGTATGGTTTGTTGAGTTTTTAGGAAGAGTAGGTGGAAAGTAGCTACTTAGCGGTGGATACTAGTATCACTGCTGAGTAGGCTACTGTGGCAGCAGTGGTGGCCTTGGTAGTGGAGGTTGCTAAAATCTAGGCCTCTCAAACTAAACCCTCACAGTTGCTTCCCTTTATCAACTACCACTACAATCCCACTTATTTTCAAAGACCTTTTGAGGCTTTGGCTTTGGTGACTAGTCTAAAAAGGGAAACTATTTCTCTTCCTCTTATAGGTTAGCTGCCTTGCTAATTAACTTCTCAAATGTTATTATGGTGAAGCCCTTAAATATGAAGGCAAATTGGCCATGGATATTCTTGAGTAGAATCTCAATGGAATACTACTCCTACATCTGTGGTTTACATTTCATACTCAAATTATGCCATCTAAGAATATAATCAACAAGGAACTTGTTTGGCTTTTGCTTCTCTACAATGAGGTCCCCTACAGTTACCTTTTGCTGAGCTCCTATAAATATCTTGATGAAGATATGCTCTAGCTTTGTAAAGGTCTTCACTAAACCATTGGACAATTCAACATACCAATCAAATGCTACCCCTAATAGGCTATTGACAAACAACCAAAAAAGAAGTGTCACTGCCACCGATGTTGCAACAACTGGCTCAAAAATGTGTTATGTATTGCCATGAGTTCCCACTATCATTAAAGATCTTGAAGGATGGTGCACAAAACCCTTAGGTTATTGAACTACATCAAATTCCTTTGAGTAGGGTCTATCCTTTGGAATAGATGAGCTCTCCCGGGCTTACAATGCTTCCTTCACCTACTGCTCCACCATTTGCTTAATGTCCTTTTCATGCATAGAGGTAATATTAGTGACCTTTCTATGCAAGCTACTAGAATCATCTTCCATGTGAGTTCACTTAGGATAATCCGGGATATGAACTAGCTTAGGCTGATCGACCTTCATGAGGAAGCCTATGAAATTAGGGCATGGTTCAGCAAGGCTAGGATCACTACCATCAACTCTACCATTCTCTCTCCTCAATCATCAATCCTTCTACTTAATTTGTTGTTGTTGAGTCGATGCCTCACCTTCCTCAACTACAATGCCTTACTGGCTAGGCCTGTGCAGGGATTTTCTAATATCATGTGGACTTCTGCTAAATCATATAACATGTCATCCTCATCGACATCAAACTCTATTCTACCCTCCTCCTTGTCAGATTGATCATCCCCGATTATCTGCCTCACCATGGTATGGTAGTCCTCCAAATTATCATCCAAAGAATGGTCATATAATCAACCCTGCTCAACTAGCACATATGTAGGTTGATGATTAACTACTGGACTGAGATCTCTAGAAGCTATGCACTGAATACTCTACACTGGTGGAGTACTCTCCCTGATTGACTTACTCCATAGGGACTACCTCGGTATCCCCTCCCTTCTCCTCCTCTAACTATTTTAGTGGTCAAGTGACCACAACGCTCTTGGGTCGCCACTCTTTCTTCACCACTATTAGGATGGAAGGTGGCGGGGAGCTTCTCATATGAATGGGTGGAGTAGGTGGGGTGGGATACTTGACCATAGTTGGATCACAAAAGGAGAGGCTCTTTCTCTAGATGGGGGCTTATGGAACATGGTGGGGAAAATAGATGGTGGAACCTAAACTGGTGAAGGTGGATGGCGAGTAGAGCAATGTAATGTAGGTGACACCTAGCTTCCTCTCCGCCAGAGATCTCCTCTATTATTGGTGCTGCTAGTAAAGATATGTGTTCATAATGATTGACTCTATCAACTCATCGATCAAGAAAATCCATCAAAGTGGAGGCCGTCGAATATCTGACAAACCTCCTCCACTCTCTCTTGCCCCCTTAGGTAGTCACCTTGGCCTCAGTGGCCCTCTCTCGGTAAATCTGATCCCTAACACTCCCAATCTCCTTAAATCGATCAATGTGCCATACTCTGAGCATCTGTGGGCTCTCCTAACTATATAAATTACAGATTGTATAGCATAAGGCTTCCTCCTCTCCCTAGTTGGTGTTCATACTCTATAGGTGGTGGGGTAATGTAGCAATCCTCTGGTACTCTTCCTCTCTCTAAAGTTAAAAGGGGGTGAAATCTATTGCCACCTAAGAGTTGAGAGGTCTCACAAAACCCTCCTTAGCAATATATGAGGCTTCATCTACCTCTTTCTCTACATTCTTATATTGCCTCTTGATCTTGTGGTTCCTATTGCAGCATTGAGTCTTGTGAGTGGGGCTGGATGAGAACTAGAATCATCCTAAAAGGTAGGGGAGACTATCTCAAAACTAAGATAGCCTTCCCCTTCAAAACAAAGGCAACAATAGAGATACTTGCAGTGGTGAAACCTGAATAAGACACAATAAGGGCACAACTAGCAATGGAACCTCAACAACCTTCCTTTTCAAAGAGGGGAACTCAGAGTTGCAGTCAAATATAGGAGTGACTTCTTGCCTACCACCTCCTCTTTACTAATAGTGATGAGGGCTAGTCCCTCACATGTGACTTTGAAGTGCTTAAAGCCAAGTCTAAACTTGATGTTGGGGGCATCAGTGAGTATGGCCTGATCTAGGGCCAAATCCACACTAGAGGAAAAAGAAAAGATCAGCTTTCCGAAAGACATGGCTAAGGACTGAAGAAGGAAGGAAGGAAGAAGATGGGCTATTATTTCTACAACACTATTGAAAAAAAGAACCTAATTAGACTTTGTTTTGATGTTTGACTTGAATTTATTGATTTGGTTTTTGACCCACATTCAACAAATTTGGTTATGTTAAATGGGGTTCAATTTTTTTGGAGAGATTTGAAGATTTTAAAGGAGAAATTTTTGTTGAGTAGTTGTTGTTTTATTTTTGATTTTATGTTAAAACCCACATTCAACAAATTTGGTTATGTTAAATGGGGTTCAAATGTTTTGGAGAAATTTTGAAAATTTTAAGGAAGAGACTTTTCTTTTGTTTATTGTTATTGTTGTTATTGTTCATTTTGAATTAATTTTGAGAGGGGAATTCTCATTTAACAAATTTGGTTATAATAAATGGAATTGGTTAATTTTGTTTGAAAATATTTAAAATATTTGACTTGTTGTTATTTATTGTTTGGTTGATTTTAATTTTGAAAACCCTCATTTAACAAATTTTATTTATGTTAAATAGGGGGCGTGGTTCATTGCATTTGTTTGAAAAAAGGGTTTAAAGTTTTGGAAAAGATTTTTCTTTATTTTAGCATTGAATTTCATTGAAATTTGTTGACTTTTGGATGAACCTTACTTAACCAACCTAGTGGTGAGAGGTCATAAATTTTCTTTGATTGATGTTTGGTTATTTTTCTTTAATTGATTAATTAATTAAGTTATTTATTTTACTTATTGGGGGACCCAATAGGGGCTTTAAGACCTACTAGGAGTGAGGTCTTAAAACCTAAAGGATATTTGCCACCTTTGTTTAAGAATGAAATAAGCAAAGTGCAAATAGAAAGAAAGATAGTCTTGGGCTTATATAAAAAATAAGTGCACTATCGATGCTTGGAGTTAATAATTGATTACTTTAGATGGAGAGAGTAAAAATCCCTAGAAGAGTCACTAGAAAAATCTGTGGTGTTTATTTTTTGTTGTTCCATGTGGAAACCATGTGGATCTTAGGGAAAACTTATTAAAGTGCTTAGGTATGACACTGAGGTATGATGTACTATCTTGAAAGATACAAACATCACCCTATAATGAAACTAATCACCTAATAAGAACTCCTAAGACATGATGGGTCTTCGTATGTACTAGAGATTCTTCCCTTACTTTACATGAAAATTAAAGTGGGGTTTATTTTATGCCGAGTTCTATAGTTCCCTATGGAGGTAAACCTCCATAGTTAATTATATCTTAGGAAATGAGATTTCCTAAGAATACTCTTGATTAAAGTAGACAATTATTGAGTCCAAAGATTTTAAGGTTAAGACTATCAAAGGATTGTTTATTTTGGAAAAGTCAAATGAGATTGTTCAATTGGAAAGACTTATTTTTGAAATCTAAAAGAAAATAAGTATGAAGTGTTCATGATACTAGGAAGCCTAGTGAACACTCTAACATATTCTATGGTGAGGCTTTATATTTTTGAGTGAGAGGATTTATTTTGTTTGAGTTAAAATTTTATTAGATTGTTAGGGCTTATAATCCATCAATGCAAGATTATGAAATGCCTAAGAGGTGAAGATTTATGCTCATACCTTGGGAAATAAGCAACCTCAAATCCTAAATATAGATAACTTTAATACAAGTTAAAGCACAACCTAAATCTAAGTGAAAGGGGACATAAGGCCTCATTCCACAAAGAAGATAGACTCCAACTCTTACTACTTACACGAGTGGTAACTAACACCACCTATGATTCAAAATCATGTAGGCTGGTCTTCTATAATTATAATATGGTTTAAGCTATTATTTAATTTTGAAGGAGACCAGAGTCCTAAACTCACTCCCTAAAATACTAGATTATGTTTGGTATGAGCATATCATTTAATCTAAAAAATGCAAAAATATTTTCAAATTTTATATTATTTTGACACATTCATTTGGAGAAAGGTTTAAGATATTTTATGCCTAAATGAATGATAAAATTTTGTTATTGGCCAAATCAAAAGAGAAAGAGGGTGAAGTTCCATCATAAAGGGTTGCTCTCATAGGTCAAGTGATCCCTAAAGTACAAGAATGGAGTCCCTCATTTTGCAAAGTGATTCAATATGACATGTATGATGTTCCATGATAAGGGGTTTCTAAATCTTTTAATTATCTTGATTATAGCCTAAGATTTAAAGTAAAGTTGAGATTTATTTTAAAATTTAGTTATGAATTGTTAATTAGGGTAGAAAAATTAGTTTTATCCCAAGAGCCTACCACATCCAACACACATTCAATCATCAAGCTTAAGAAACTATGAAGAAGATGTAGTTCTATTTCAATATCTAAACATAACATCATTCAAACATGAATAAAATCTATAAAAGAATTTAGAGGCCGATGTGGTTGGGTACAACCGTACACCTCAAAAAAGAGAAAAGTTGGGTATCCAAGCTCTACCCTTATACAACATGGATTACAAAAGAATATTATAATTGAAATTGAATACATACTTTGGGGCATTCATTCTTTATTTCTTCTTTCTTTTATCTTTTGATTTGATTTACTTCAAGGCGTCACAGGGCACCCTAGGACTAATCCTTCTAGCCACTATTCATCCTAATCCCCATAGCACTAATCCTAATTCTTATTGCAAAATTACATGTTTATGGGAAAAGTAAATCAAACTACACTTGTAAAACAAATATTAGCTAAAGATACATATAATCCCAAGTAGTTATATTTTATAATTTGGACTTAGCATCCTGCACATAGGTAATCAAGCCCACCTGACCTAACATGGATTATGCTTAGGGGCCTAAGAAACATGCAAAGAGAATATTTATATTTATTTTTGGTAGCCCCTTAAGCATAATCTCTTACAAAAAATAAGATTAGGCTATCAACGACCTAACATCCAATCTACAATCCTCATTCCTAACATCTAGTCTAAAATATTTTATCATAAAACAAACCACATCATCATTACATACAAGTCATAACAAAGGCTTGAAGTCATGACTTAACATTCTAATGTGTGTGCATAGGCTTTATGTGTTGAATCTTAGCTAGGCTTTTGAATTGTAATTTTCTAAGTTTGAAATTATTTAAGTTAACATGAGGGATGATTTTATTTCAAGTTGTTTAAAACATTAGTGAATCTTAGTTTGAATTTTGTTTGGTTTGACTTGATTTACACTTAGCATCTAAGTGTTATAAAGAGAAGAAGCTTAACCTCCTTCATCCCTACTTTAAGTTGTATTCTAAAGCATATTATTATGATTTAGTTTCTTTTAGTGATTGATTTATCAAATATTTTTTTAGTAGCCCTAAGTTTAGGTTAACCTAAAAGAATCATATTGAACATGAAAGGCATTTTAAGATTAATGTGGTTGAATTTCCATCACATAGAATATGTTAAACTATTCATTTTCATCACCCATAACATGCATATGATATAACACTTAGTATACCTACATATGCAATATATTTTTGGCACACTTAAATGATCATGGATGAATACATTTGGAAATTGTATTTTTTTACTTGATTGAATTGTTCACACATTTAAATTAAAGCTCTATCTAAATTCTAGTGCAAATATAGATAAGAATGAAATTAAATAAGTATGTGCCATTATTAAGCTAGGAAAGTGAGATGTAATCAAATGACCTCATATTCCCGAGATGTCTAGACTATGTACTTATCATTATTCAAATATATGTGAATTCATATATGAACATAGGGAAGAAAGCAATACATTTACATGTAACATATTTGATAAGCTTAATGAATGCATGTAATTTTTTTAGTAGAAATTGGTTCTTTCATTCTCTAATGAAGTACACATACACATGTATAAAAGATGTAAGCAAGTACGTGCCATTGTTTAAACCAAGGAAGTGAGATAATCAAATGATCTTCTTGGGGCTATTTAAAGCCTTGTATTCTTGGGATGTCCAGACCATATACTTGTTATCTTAATGAATGTATATATAACTATGAGAGTGAAAATCATGCAAAATATTATATTTTATTGGATTGAATTATTTATGCATGTAGAGCATAAATATCTATCCAAATTCTAATACAAAGATACATATAAATACAATTAAATAAGTATGTGTCATTGTTAAACTTGGGAAGTGAGGTAATCAAATGACCTCCATGGGGCTACTTAAAGCCTCGTATTCCCAAGATGTCTAGACTATATACATATTATCATTCAAGCATCTGTCAATCCGTACATGAATGTTGGAAAGAAAGCCAAACTTCAAATACTCAAGCTATTAAACACATGCAAATCTTATGTATATATTCATAACTAATATCACTCCACATTTCATTATCAATGTATAACTTTTGGCAAGTAATTTAGAATTTATTAGTGATAATGTAATCAAATAACCTCATTGGGGCTAGTTAAACCCTCATATTCCCGAGATGTCCAAACTATATACTTATCATTATTCAAATATATGTAAATTCATATATGAACATAGGGAAGAAAGCAATACATTTACATGTAACATATTTGATAAGCTTAATGAATGCATGTAATTTTTTTAGTAGAAATTGGGACTTTCATTCTCTAATGAAGTACACATACACATGTATAAAAGATGTAAGCAAGTACGTGCCATTGTTTAAACCAAGGAAGTGAGATAATCAAATGATCTCCTTGGGGCTATTTAAAGCCTTATATTCTTGGGATGTCCAGACCATATACTTGTTATCTTAAATACATATGAATGTATATATAACTGTGAAAGTGAAAATCATGCAAAATATTATATTTTATTGGATTGAATTATTTATGCATGTAGAGCATAAAGATCTATCCAAATTATAATACAAAGATACATATGAATATAATTAAATAAGTATGTGTCATTATTAAACCTGGGAAGTGAGGTAATCAAATGACTTCCATGGGGCTACTTAAAGCCTCGTATTCCCGAGATGTCTAGACTATATACTTATTATCATTCAAACATATGTCAATCCTTACATGAATGTTGGAAAGAAACCCAAACTTGAAATACTCAAGATATTAAACACATGCAAATCTTATGTATATATTCATAACTAATATCACTCCACATTTCATTATCAATGTATAACTTTTGGCAAGTAATTTAGAATTTATTAGCGATACAGTAAAACCTGTCTAAAGTGATATTGCTAGGACCAGAGTTAGGATATCACTTTAGATAGGTTATCACTTTTGACAATAATATAGTATCATACGTTAGAGTCATGTTTATCACTTTGCAGAATATCACTTTTAGAGATCACTTTAGATAGGTTTTCTTGTAATAGCCACACATATAATAAAATTTAAGCCAACATATGCAATTTTATATAAGTAAATTCCATTTGATTTTAAAAATATGAATGCATGAAGACCGCATGATATACAACATTTAAAGTGATTGGAAAGGAATAACCAAACATTTCCACATAATTCATTCAACTACACTAATTTCAAAGGATAATCACATTAAATAAAATTACTTAAGAAAAACTAAAACTTCTTATTAATTTGATTTTGGATTTTGAATAAGCTTAAAGAGAAGAGATCATTTGTTGTTTTTATCCCATTCCCATGTTAGTGATTTTGATTTGTCTAAGGAAAGATAATTAAGTTATTTTTATGATTATAATTAAGTTGAATCATTAAGTCATTCGTTTAATTACCCTTTTCTATGCTTCTCTATTTTAATTAATCATTTAATCGTGAGACACAAATGATATGGGCATGAAGAAAAATAAAAGTGCAATGCTTCTATAGGACCTAATGTAATTGGCTCATGATTAGAGATTAATTAGATTAAAGAATCTAGTTAAATACTCTTATGATTTTCCCATACTTATGGGTTAACCATAATTTTCTTAAGGGTATTTATGTTATTGAAAACATAAATTGAAACCCTTAATTTAAAATGTTGATTATCTAAAAGGATTAGCAATTTAATTTTGAGTTGAGTTTGCCATTAATTAACTAATTAAACCCTTAATCAAGTTTTGTTTTAATTAACTCGCTTATTAAAATGAATTTGGAAAAATAATTAAGAGAGTGATCGTAATCACTCTCCTTCATCATCTCACTATTAATTTATGATTAATGAATTTTAATTAATTCATTTTTATTATTTAGAACATTAATTAATCATTAAATTAATTAAGAGAGTAATTAAGGTATGAATTTCAAATTTCCCTAATCACATAACCAATAAATCCCAATAAATCATGGGAGGTAGAGGTCATCCCATTAAATCAACATGCCAAGTTTGACATTGATTGCCTAAATAATTAGGGCTTTATTAAGCTAATTAGAAGACATTCAAACCCAAATTAAGCCTTAATCACTATTCAAAATAAAATGAAATCATTTTTATTAGATTCTCCTCTGTTTAACCTTTCCAAAATGTATTTATTTATATTTTGGATTTTTCTATAATTAGTTATGATTTTGTAAAGTTTCAGCCAATTTGCAATTTTTACTAATTAATCCCAATCTAATCGACATCATGCGGTGCTAATGTGGCGGCTTTCCACATGGCTATTGGAATTAAAACACTTAATTGGTCGACATGGTGGTGGATGCTCTTTCATCCCCACTATCCGATCTAATATCAAATGGTGGGAATTAATCCCTTAGTTTCTATAGTATTAAATAGAATTAAATTGAATGGATTAATCATGACTATCCATTCCAATCACATGAAATGGATGGCAAATGATCCTTCATCCCCTAAGCGATGGAAGATGGACATTGTCCTGCCTCCCTTGCTCGATGGAGCTCGTGGAGGCTCATGATCGACTCCAAAAAGTTTCAAGGAGATAATCTAAAGAGATCCTATGGTTGGAATCACACGAAATCAAACTTTCCTTCATAAAGGCTAGCAAAAAATTAAGATTTAAATGGTTTTCTAGAATTGACCTCACCAGAGCTAAAGAATAGTGGAAAACTGACCAAGGTAGCATTATCTTAAATAAATGAAGCCCTGCTGAGAAGCTCACACCTTGCCTCCTCCCTAGTGGCTCTGTGGATCAAATGTCCCCAAAATCCTCATCGAAGTTGGCGTAGGAGTGTTCTATGGTGCTCGAATCAATTCATTTCTCCTCGCCAGAGCTTGGTGAATGTGTGGGTGAAGTTAATTTGAAAATGGTAGAGTTTGGGGGAGATTAGATTGAGATGGGCTTTGTTCTATTTCAAGTTTGGTGTTTTTCATGATAGGGGAACTCGGGGAACACAAAAAAATGCTCTCAGAGTTCATCTCGACTCTCTCATGCTCTAAGGAAACTCTGATTGTGCATTTGAGATGAATGGGGAGGAGTATACTCTCCTCTCCATCCAAACAGATGGCTTGGATCAATTCTACCAAGGGCCAACGTCTAGCTGGCACAGGCGGCCGTGGGTGGTAGGGAATCAGTGAGGTGGCTCAATTTGAGTGGCTAAGTGGAGGGGAGTGGTTACCAAAGTTTGAGGTGGCTGTCCTTAGTTTCTTATGTGTGCTAATGGGAGCAAGTGGGTTAGCTGACCTACACTTGGCTCATGGCTGACCCAACCAGTTTTGGGCCAAGTGAGTCAGTGGTCCTCATGTACAAATGGAGCTTAAGGTGGTTACAAAGGATAAGAGAGCCTAGGATGCTTCATGCCAAGTTTTGAAAGGGTTTGGGCTTAGTTTGAGTGGGCTTGGCTTAATTTGACCCATGTAGGTCAAATTCGACTTGGTTGGCTTAGGTTGACTAATTGGTCAAATTGGGTCAAACTATGGCTTGAGTCAAGTTCAAATGATGATTTGGGATGTTTTAGAGAAATTGGTTTGATTTGGTTTTGAGTACATTTGAATTTGACCCATATAGGTTCATATGGGTCAAATGGGCTAAGTTGACCAATTTGGTCAAATTGACAAAATTGGCTTGGGTTAAGTGTTGATTTAGGTTCAATTGATCATTTGAAGATGATTGTAGGCTTTGATTCCTCTTAATTTAGATTTGGGAATGATTTAGGATAATTTAACCCTTTAGGTCAACATGGGCTAAATGGATCAATTAGGTTCAAAAGAGGCTTTGATCATGTTCAATAATCAATTTGTGATGGATTTGAGTCATTGGTTGCAATCAATTTGATATAAGTTTTTATTTGGTCCAATTTGGCCCTTTAGGTCAAATTAGATCAACTTGGGTCAAGAGGCCATCTGGACTTGGTTTGGCTAATTGATGATCAAGTCATGCTCAAAGATCAATTTTGGGTTGATTAGAATCATTGGTTTCAATCAATTTGAATAGGGTAGTTAGTTCAATTTGGTTCATGTAGGCTAATTAGGTCAACTTGATCAGATGACCAAATTGACTTGGCTTGACTAATTTGATTGTAATTGATCAATCAAAGATGATCATAATCAATATAAGAGGTTTTGAATGATTTGGTTCAATCCAATTTGGGTTGGATTGGAGTTTGGCCCAAATGGGTCCTTTAGATCACTCTGGGTCAAGTGAACCTAATGGGTCAATTTAATTAGTTTTGATTTAATTGAGTTTGATAATTAATTTAGGATTGATTTATGGCTTTGGTTACAATTGATTTGGGTTTGATTTGATTTTAGATCATTTGGACATTTTGGGTTCAAATGGGCTAGCTTGGGTTAATCGAATTGATTTTGGTCAATGGATTTGATTGACTTGATTTTAGAGTTTGGAATGAGGATTTCAATGGTTGGGGTGCTTTTGTGAAAATCAATTGTATTTGGGTTTGATTGAAGGAATTTTGGTTAAGTCCATAGGGAGGTTAAAATGAGTTTAGGATGGGTTTGGATTATGGGTTTAAATCATTTGGCTTGGGGCTTGGGTATGGGTTGGTATTCAATTGAAATTGGTTGAATTGATTTGAGGTTTCATTTTGGCTAAGGTGGTAGGCATAGGCTTGGTTTATGCCATAGGATGGGTAGGTTCCCTAAGGTCTTAAGACATAGCCTAAACTTATGGCAAACCCTATTAAGTCCTTAAGTTTGGGTTAAGTGTTCACTAACCATTGAAAGTGTCTTATGACTAAGAAAATCCTAGTGTCTAGAAGACTCCAAGGTCTAAGATAGGAAGATTGAACCTTCACTCTATAAGTGAGGTCAATAGTGTGGAATAGTTTGTATCCAAGGATTGACTTGTATAATCATGATAGCTATCAAGCCTTCTCATTTACAAAGTATGGTTATCATAAGGTTTATTAATTATTTGGGAGACAAGGTTTAAGAAAATTGATCAATAAATAATCTTATGAGATATGATTATAATTAAAAAATGAATTGTCATCCAACAATAATAATTAACATATCATAATCATAAATCAAGTCAATACCAATGGAATGTATTCTATCCTAAAGTATTAACATAATTTTGTATATGCATGAAATGGGAATAATAGGACATAAGTATGAATACTACGACGGGAGATAATTAATATATATATATATATATATATATATATATATATATATAAGAAAATATATATATATATATATATATATATATATATAAATATATATATATAGAAATATATATATATATATATATATATATATATATATATATATATATATAAAGAAACTCCATAATATTTAGACTACAAGTAAAGTTTGAAATAGAAATAATATATCTAGAAAGGAATGAACATATTCAAGTAAATGTGTATACTAAGAACTAAAAGTATTCAATCACAAGTTGTGAGTGAACTACAACATGACTTTGTGTAAATGATATGACTGTTATACAATAATTGGCCAAATATCATATTGGATAGACTAAAATTGAACTTGATCTAAAAGGCAATTAAGCTAATAAAAATATTAATGTAATCATAAGAATATAATTATACCATGATAAAACCAAACAATATAAGCACAACTAGGTTATGATCAATTGCTCTATCAAGTGAGAATGACTCAAGGATGATAAATGTGATAATAAAGAGAAATAGACTGACAAAAGTAAGCCAATTTATTCTAGTAGAGAGTGCAACACTAAGTTATGGAATTATGTTAAGAAAATTTGATAATATGCATGCCTTTTAATAATGAAAGCTATAAAAATAACTTATAAAGGAATAAAGTCTTAAGATTCTATGTGGATTGATTTAAAGATATTATGTTTGTTCCATATAAAGTAAGCATCCTACTTTGGAAATTTATATGCATAGATATCTGTGTAGATACAATTAATTAATGTAAACCTTATATCATATTAGGTTAAAATCAAATTAAACAAGTTAGAAATTACTATGATAATGTTGACCTCACTTTTAATGAGGTTGACACTCATCACTTCTTAGTCCTAGGATTCATTCAAACAACTAAGGTTTGTTCACATAGTTAACACCTCTAATTGTAAAGAGATACCACAACCCTTTTAAGCCCAAGATAATAAGATGCGACCATAAGGGGTAGATTCAGTTGGACTAGTGGACCCCACTTGGCTTGACAAACCTAAAACCTTAAATACCAAACCAAATTGATTTCAAATCAATCATGACTTCAAACACAATCTAATCAAACACAAACTAAGCATAAGTGACCAAATGTGTTCAAATGAGCCACTTAGCCTAAATTAACCCATTTGGCCCATTTGGATCACATTGACCCAAGTCTTGACTTAACCAGAATCAATTGAAACCAAGAAACAATAAAATATCTATAGTTCCAAATATACCTAAATCACACCCAATTGAGCTTCAATTTGGCCATATAATCTGAATTGACCCATTTGGGCCTAAAGAGGCTAAACATAAAATTAATCCAAACCATTTGAAATTGACCTTACCCAATCTCTTTAAAACACCATTTGAGCTTGATTAAAGCCTAAAAAATTGAATTTGGCCAATTGGCTCACTTAGCCTAAGTTGACCCATTTGAAACCTATAGGGTCAAAATCAAGTCCATCTTGCTTCAAGTCAAATTTAACCAACTCAAGCCTTACAAACAATCTAGTTACATAATTAAACATCTCTCATGACCAATTTCAATGCAATTGGGTCAATTGACTCACCTGACCCAACTTTTCCCAATTTCACCTAAATTGAGCTAAGATTTAATTCAACCCAAATAACCCCTACAATCATTTATAAATAAATCACTTTTAAATAAATGATTGATCATGTCCCAATACTCAATTGAATCCAAATAGGTCAATTTTTCCAATTGATCTACCTAGACAATTTAGTTTAAAGGGCCAAATTGAACCAAATCTTGATCCAATTCAAATTGGATAAAATCAACACTTATAATTATCCCAATTGATTATAGAACTCTTTTCAATGATCACTTGAAATTGGTTTGTCAATATCCAATTGAATAATTTATCCTAATTGGGCCTAAATAGATTTAACCAAAAACCCAATCTAATCCAAATGAAATCAAATCAATGCCTATGATCAATCCTAGATAAATAATCAACTATGAACTTACACTGTATATTAGACTAGTTTGGATAATTTGACCAAATTAGTCAACTTAACCCATTTTACCTAAATGAATACATGTGAACCACATTCAAATATACTCCAAATTAAATCAAACCAATTACAATAACACATTCCAAATAATCAATTGAACTTAATCAAATAGCCCTAATGGCTTAATTTGATCAATTTATCAATGTAACCCAACTATACCCAAATTAACCAATTAGGTCACCATGAGCCAAACCCAACTAACTTTGACATGATTCATCCTCACATATCTATTGACCTTCAAAGGGGAACCCAACCCAAGGTGATTCAACCAAAACTATATGAACCAAGCTACCCACTTAAGGAAGCAACTCAAAAAAGGATGGTCCAACACCTTCATTTGGCAAAAGTAGCACCCTCAGCTTGCCTTAAGCTCACCCCAACTGATTCAAGCTAACCCAAAGTTGGCTTCCTCAGCTATTGGCCAAGGTGAAGTCCCCTTCACCTTGACCAACCATGAACAATCCACTTCACCATTAGCCACAAAACTCCTCTAGCCATTGGAGGAGGGCCACCTCATCAGTCTTATGCTATTTTCGACTACCCCACCACCCGTTCAGCTAGCAAGAACTAAAACACAAATAAGTGGTTCACATGGGGAGATGTTTACCTCCCTAGCTTTCCAAACTTCACACACACCTTCACAACACTCTTAGAAATAAACCCAAGTAATTACTAGAGTCGCTTAAGCATCCCATCACCGATGAGAATAACCCTTTTTCTTCCATTTGTGCTATAAACCCAACCTCACAAAACCTTAACCCCAACCTATTTCTTTCTACCCACACCTTCTTCTCACTATTGTAAACTTAAATGAATTGTTAAACACTTGATCCAAGTACTTCATATAGATATTCAATCAAACTTCAACGAGCAATAGTGGAGCTTAGTCTTGAGAGTGATTGGTTCGATGGTAGCAGGGAACTTAAATAAAAAGGATTCACCTCTTCAAGGTGAAGCTACATCACGCATTGGGCTATTAACCTTAGCTCCAACAACATAATTCCCCTTCAACCCGTAGATAGCCCCTTGGTCTATTGTGAAGTGGATGTCTTGTCTTAATCAAGTTTTAGAAATCATCCCTCCTTGATGCTTTTAAATTCTTCTCCCTTGAAAATTAGAGCTCTGATGGCTCAGATCAAGAGGTGAAAGATAAATAGTGTTTAAAATTTTAATGATATAATTAAGCCCTAAATATTTAGTCAAATGACTTGAAACTTTTGTGAACATTCTATGGGATGACCTTACCTCCCATAATTATTTAAGTAAATTAGTTTAGTGTATTAATAGATCCGTATTTTCAAATATTAAATAAACCATTTTGTCCATTTAATGAATCTAATTAATTGTAAAAATATTATAAAAATATTTTCGGTGATTAAATATATTTAACATACTTATGGTAACTAGAAGAAAATATTGGGGCCTTTGATTCCAATTATTTATCATAATCACCATTAAGGGATATTTATTAATTAAATATTTCATTAATTAATCTAGAATTAATAAAATCATAACTGATTGTACAAATCTCTAAAATTTATAAATGGATTCTCTTTGTGCTCAACTAGAGAGTTAATCAATGAAATTAAAATCCTGAATTATTTTGGGCACTTTAAAAGTAATTCCTTAATGAAAATGTTTTTAATTAATTAATTAATCATAAAATATTAGCTCAAATGCCTTGGAATTTCAACTATTCATTTTGATGTTATTTTGCATGTTTACAAATTTTCCCATAAGTTTTGGGCTTGTACATTCTAATTTCTTAATTTTTAAGGGGTGTTAAAGGAATTAAATAATTATAAAACTTAATTAATCCATAAAAATCATAATTCTACTTTTAAATTTCATTAATGATGAGAGAGCATGTAATGGGGTAATTTTAATATTTAGTCCTTCATCATAGAGGTTTAATTCACTCAAATCTAAAATATGTTAAATAAGAAATTTATTTAAGCTTAAGTGATTTTAGGATTATATAATTAGCCCTATGATTAATGATTTAAGCAAGCTTTTTTCTCTATTCATTCATCATTCTCATTATATTATTTTGTTGGTCATTAATCATATGCATTTTATGTTTTCTATAAAATCAATTAGCTAATTTAATGTTGTTTAATGAAATTATCAATAATAAATCTCAAGTTTTGGTCACTTGATCCGAGCTCATCAGAGGTCGTAAGATGTCGGTATCGACTCCAAAATATGCGGGGAGGAGATCTAGAAGGATCCTATAGTGAAAATTGGATAAAATCACAATTTACTTTATAAAGACCAACACTTAGGGGATTTTCTATGATTTGCTATAGTTTTACCTCTCTGGAGCTAGAGACCGGCGATCCGTCGACTGAATTAGCTTCATCTTGAAGAGACGGAGCCTTGTTGAGAAGAGCTCAATTTGCCTCCTCGCTGATGCCTCTGTGGACCAAGCGCGACCATAAAACTTATTAGAATTGCTCTTTGAGTGGCTTTGGTGATCAAATCGATTGGGGATTCATTCATTTTGACTCATCGGAGTGAGGGAAGGTGTGAGAAGAGTTAAATTAAGTTTGGTGGAGTTTAGGTGAAGTTGGATGGATGGGACTCTCAGTTTTGATTGGTAGTTGGTCTTGCAGTGATGAAGAGCATGAAGGAATAAGGAAAAGCTCTAAGACTTCTTGGAATATTGTAAGGAAGCTCTTTGTAAAGTTTGAATGGATGGGAGAGAAGTATACTCTCCTCCCCAAGTAAACTAAGAGTGAGGCGGCTGCCTTTACTTCAGTCATTTGGTCCGAGAGATGAGTAGTGGATTGTTGAGATGGAGGTGTTTGAGAGGCTGAAATAGTGGCATGGCATGGGGTGTACCTCCTCCTTTAAGTGAACCAATGGGAAGCCAAGGGTGAGTTCATCTCATGACCCAAGGCTAAACCCAATAACCTTGGGTCAGGTTATGTCAGTGGTCCCAGTGTCCATGAATGGCCAAAGGTGGCTTCTATGGCTTGGGAGTAGGTGAGCCCTTCCAAATGGAGATTTTGATCCCATTCGGTGGGTTAGTTCAAGGGTTTTGACCCAACCTAGGTTCACCATGAGTTGGGTTTTCATATGATGGTTTGGAGTGTATTGATGTAATTGATTTGGTTTAATTTGAAGTTGGTTTGATTATGACTAATACAGTTCATATGGGCTAAGTTGATCAATTTGATCATATTGGCAGAATTGCCTTGGGTCGAGGGTGGGTGTAGGTTCAATTGATCATTTGAGAGTAATTGTAGGTGTTGGTTTGAATCAATTTGGATTTGGGAATGGTCAAATTGGGCTAAGTCAGTCAATTAGGTTGGTTTGACCAAATTGGGTTCAATTGAAGGTTGGATCATGTTCAATAATCAATTTATGATTGATTAGAGGCATTAGTTTCAATCAATTAGGTTTAGAATTTGATTTGACTCAATTTGGCCCTTTAAGTAAAATCATGTCAACTTGGGTAAAGAGACTAAATTGGTTTTGCTTGACCCAAATGATTCTAATTGGATAATCAAGGATGATCAATAATCATTGTAGAGGAGATTCAATGGGTTGATTTAATCTAATTTGGGTTGGATCAAAATTTGAGTCAATTTGTCATTTAGGCCCCTTTGGGTCAAGTGGACCAAAAGGGTTGATTGAGTTGAATTGAATTAAATTGGGTGTTGAGAAAAGTTCAATGATCAATTTAAGGTTGATTGATGGCTTTAATTGTAATTGATTTGGGTTTGATTGGACTTTAGTTCATTTGGACCTTTTGGGTCAAATGGGTTAACTTGGGTTTATTGGATACATTTGGTTCAATTTATTTGATTGTAAATATAATAGGGATTTGAAGTAGAGTATTGAATGATTGGAGTATTTTTGTGAAAATCAATTTGGAGTTAGACTTTGTTTGAATAGGTTGGATCCAAAGGATGATGATGGAATTAACTTAGGTTAAGGGCTAGGATAACTTGGCTTGGAGCTTGGATATAAAATAAAATCCAATTGGAGGTTGGTTGTGTGGGCTTAAGATTGGTTTTGGGTGAGTGGACAAGCATGGGGTTTGGTTTAGGCCATAGGATAGGTAAGACCTATTTTCCCAAAGGTATAACCTAAGCTTAGGGTATGCCTTCCTAAGTCTCTAAGCTTGGGTTTAGTGTTCCCATAATCACTATAGATGTTTTTTGACTAGGGAAATCCAAGTGCCTAGAATGCTTAAATCTAAGACAGAGGGATGAGTCTTCACTCCAAAAGTCAACAATATCTAGTGCCAAAGGCCTTAAATCAAATCAAGGTTCTCATGCATCTTCACTTGTTATTACATTACATGATTTTTTCATGGCATATGATATATTGGGATTTAGAATAGCCATCATATTCAAATAAGAAAATCATATTGTATCCATTTTTTATGAAAAGTGAATGATTTAAATAACAACACTTTACTTATGATAAACTAATATATGCTATCATTTAGTCTTTGTAACATTAGAGGCACTATTTATTATATCAATAATTTATCCTTTATTATGAGCATCATGCCTTTAGCATTATCAACACTCAAAAGAAGTTAAATAATTGGCATGTAAAATGGGTTGAATTCTTTTAAGATTCTCTTTGGTATTAAATCATATTCTCAAAGTAGAAAACAAACAAGTAGATGCATTATCAAGTGACTTTGGTAGTTAGCTCTTTATAGTTAAAATTCCTTGAATTTTATATGATTAAAGAAGATTATATGATATGTTTATATTTTAATTTATCTTTTCAAGAGCATAAGAACTTAACCCTTATTTTTAATATGCCCTTTTAATTATATATGGTTATCTATATTATGATGAATAGATTTATATTTCAAGATCTCAATTAAAAGAGTTTTATTTTTGGAATGACATTTAGGAGGAATTGCATGACACTTAAAAAAAAAAAAATAATCATATTATAAAAGTAATTTTATTGGCTCTATCTAAAGATAGATGAAGAAAAAATAGTGGTTAAATGTATGGCATGTAGTGAAGATAAAACCCTTAATCAAAAGCATGGATCAAATATGAAACATATAATCCTCTACAAACCCTAGTAGAATATATCCATGGACATTATTTTGGGTTTACCTTAGACTAGTAGTGGCCATGATAGCATTTTCATGGTTGTAGAAATATTCTCTATACTAGCCCACTTCATACCATGTAGTAAGGGAAATGATGTGTCTTATATCACAAAGCTATTATTTTTAAATATTATTAGATTGCATGTTCTAGCTGTCACCATTGTATATGATAGAGATGTGAAGTTTGTATTCATTTTTTAGAAGTTTCTATAAAAATTTTGTGAGACTAAATTTTTTTTTTCTATCCCTTCACCTACAAACATATCTATTACACATGCACCTTTTAATGATGAATTCTTCTTTATTAAAAATTTGTAGAGCCTTCACATTGGTGAGGGATTAAATAGATTTAATAATGTTTATAATGTAGGTGACTATGTATTAGTAAGGATTTTTCCTAGTAGATACTCTTCCACTAAATATAAATTTTACACGCTATGGCTTGTGGTCCATTTAAATTATAAAGAAACTCAAAAATATTGACTACTATCTTGATTTGCCTACTTACATGTTTATTAGCATAAATTTTAATATTAAAGATATTTTAGCATTAAATGAACGAAAAAATATCAAAATATATATACTAACACCCATAAAAAGAGATAATGCCTATTAATTACAAGAGCCTTTGTAGCATATTCTTAGAAGTGGAGTTTATTGTATGCTATGAGGTACCAAATGATCAGAGATCTAAATCATTTTAATTAGAGGGATAGACAAGCCACCAAGTAAGGATACATAGATGATAAGAGAAGAATTACAAAAATCTAGAACTTGTAGTTGGTTACCTTAATTATGAATCTTTAAAGAAGCATTCATTTCATTCTGTGGTGTTCAAAAATGTGATAAGGGACATAATGTAGATCTTAGATGATACTTATTGAAATGATCAAGTACGACTTTAAGAAATGATATACTACCTCAAGAAGTAGAGATATCACCCTATAATGGACTTAATCATCTAATAACTATTTATAAGGCTCAAGGATCTATGTATACCAAAGAATTTTTTTTACTTCTCATGGTTGATGTAAGTATGTTTATTTTAAGTCAGGTTCTTAAGTTCTCTATAAGGGCAAGACCTTATAGTTAATCATATCTTAGGAGGTGCGATTTTCTTAAGAATACTCTCGATTAAAGTGATTGGCTAACATCTCTATGGATTCCAAAGCTTAGTATCAAAGGTATGGTAATTTTGGAAATCAAGTGGGAAGAGTTTAAATAGAAAGAGTTCTTAATAGATTCCAAAGGAGAATGAGTAAGAGGCATCCATGACACTAGGAAACCTAGTGAATGCTTCAATTTATTCCATTGTGAGCTTTATATTTTTGAAGGAGATAAATTATATTTATTTGAGTTAGAATTTTATTAAAAAACTAGGACTTAGATTCTAACAACACAAGATTATGGATATGCTTAAGTGGTGAGCACTTATGCTCATGACAAAGGAGATACAAGCCGCCTCTGAGCATACATCTAAAATACTCTAGAATAAGCTAAGAGCTTGACCTAAATCCACTCAAGAAAAGTGGGATAAGTTAGTTCATTTCTACCAGAGAGAATGAACCAATCCTGACTCTTCTGGACTTAAAACTACTTGTAGTGGTCTAGCTAACACCTCCTATGATTTAAAACCATGTGGGCTAGCCATATGTAAATGCAAGATAGCTAGGTTGCTATTATTTAAAAAAGAACCTAGGATCCTAAACTCACTTCTTAAGAGATTAGATCATGATTAGTATAAAAATAATGACTTAAACTAATGCAATAGAATTTATAAATTTTTTTGACCCATCAATTTTGGACTAATCTTGGGAGAGTTTATGCCTAAATGTATGATGAAAATATTATGAGTTAAATCAGAGAGAAGGGGTGTTCTCCACCATAAAGGACTGCCCTCAAAGGTCAAGCATGTCTCTTTTTGTGCAAGAGTGGAGACCCCCTATTTGAAAAGAGTGAAACAATATGCATACATGATGTTATGACATACAACCATACATTTAAGAGATTATTAATTTTTTTTATTTCTTAATTAAAAATCCTTATGGTGAGGTTATGAATTGCTTATGTTTTAGTTAAAGTTGCTAAGTTTGAGTAGAAAATTTAATTTTTCCTTAAAGAGCCTAACACAAATTTTAAGAAACTTATAAAAACATGTAATTTATATTGTGCAATCAATGTAAACACAATATTCAAACATTAATCACATAAAAGAATAAAGGCCAGTGTGGCCAAGTATCACCATACACCTTGGAAAGGAAAAGAAATTAGGTAGTTGAGTTATACTCTTATACAACCTGAATTACAATTAATTAATAAATAAAACTAAAGCTATAAGGGTCCTCAATTCTTCATCTTCATCTTCACTTCATTGATCGGGCACTCTAGGTATCAAAGGGCCTCCCATGCCTAAGCCTTCTATCCATTTCTCACCATAAACCCCATAAATCAAAAATTACATTTTTTTTATAAAATAAAAAATCTAACTACATTTGAAAAATAAATATTAGCTTAACATACACTTACACCAAGTAGTTACATTTCACATTCTTAGCACCTTGCCTTGGGTCATTAAACCCACCTGTCCTAATAAATTATGCTTAGGGACCTAAGCAGCACTTCAAGTAAGAGGCATTTATAATTTTTTTATTATAGCAGTCATTTATGCACAATCACCTATAAAAAATATTACTAGTCTAATGTTGCCCTTCCATCCAGACAATGTACAAATAATTCTAACATCAATCTAAAATATTACATCATAAAACAAGAAATCAATCGACCATAACAAATCACTGACCTAACCTAAGAGTATGATCGATGAATTAGCATTCTAATGTGTGTGCTATAGCTTAGTGTGGATTGAAAAAGTTAGGCTTTAATATTTGAAGTTAGCTAATGATGAATGTTCAAGTTTCTTATTAAATGATGATTATGTTTTAAATGATTAATTGTTTAAGATGAATTTCAGAGTTAACTCTTAATTTTTTTATATTTTTTGTTTCATTTAAATATAGAATTTTAAATAGACAAAGGAGGAGTTAGATCCACCTTAATCCTTAACCTTAGGTTGAATCTAAAATTGAATTTTATGACTTTTAATCATCTTAGCAAAGTGTTATAATTTTTTTATTAAGCTATGTGTTTGGATTTGGCTTAAGTGAGTTTATCTAAACATGAAAGATATCTTAAGATTAATAAATCAAATCATGGCTAATTTAATGACATTTTTATTGACCTTGCTTCATCATCCCATAATATTTATTTAATTAGATAACATACTTAATTGAATAACAAGATTTAATGAATACATGTATATATATTATTAGATTATTCCAGTCTTAATGCTTGAGAGAATTAATATATGTCCATTAATAATTAGCATATGAGATATAATGCATGAATTTTGTATAAGAAAGTGATTTAGTTATACCTTATACAAATACATACACATTAGTATATTGAATTTATACAACTACATGTCATGATTGTACCAAAAAAGTGAGGTAATCAGAGACTCCCTTGGGACTACTTAAAGTCTCGCTCCGAGATTGTAGTTATACTAGAGATATTAGGTATCAAGACCTCCTTCAAACCAGTAGCCTTACAGCCTTGGGTTTCCATACTATATACCTTACAAATTATATTTCATATATATATAGGGTTTTAAATTTAAATTTTAACTATCCATATTCATCATGAAATTAAATGAAACCTTTTTAATTATCTTTTAAATATGAATGCATGAGACATATGAAAGATAAATTTATGAATGAATAAAACAAAGCAATTAAATATCATTACATAATCTATTTGGAGTTAATAAATTTTAAAGTTATTCATAAGAAGATTAGCACCATTAAGCTTAATCGAATTCATTAAGGGTTAAGATTTAAAATTTAAATCATTTAATCTTAATAAAGAGAGAAAATTATTAAAGTTATCTTGACCCATTGATATTCATAAGTGATACAAAAGTAGTTTAAAATAATTTTTATGAATTAATTAAAGTTAATTAATTATTTAGTAAATTAAATCTAAAAGTGCCCATAAATTTAATTAAGCCCTATGTATAAGCCCAAAAATTATAAAAACATTATAGAAAATGCATAAATATAAAATAAAAATGTCCTAAAAAACCTAATGTAATTGGCTTGTAATTAATAATTAATTATAGGCATAGGGAAAACCCATAATCATCAATTACATTCAACATACCTCAAACTAATTGATAATTTTAATTTCATTGAAAATCTCTCTTTTAACTGAGCACTAATTATTATGATTTTTTTAATTTATAGGGTAATTAATGATTTAATTAAATAAATAAAAATCTTTTAGAATGACTTAGGGTTTAAGGAAGATAGATGGCCTAAAGGTTGTCTTCTTCATAAGAGATAGACCAAAAAGAGTAGATGGATGGGATCACCCCAAACATCATTAGATATTCTAATTGTGGGAAAAAATTATGACATAATATAGAATTTAGAAATTTCTTATTTGGATGATCAAATGCACCATTAAAGAGTAAACATATTATCTCACAAAATAAACATGTTATTCTATAATAGATTCGATCATTTAATAAAAGACTCCTAAGGTTAATAGATCTTTAGTGTACGAGAGAGCTTTCACTTGAACTACATGGGAAGTAAAGTAAGGTTTATTTTAAACTAGATTCATGGTTCCTTATAGTTAATAACTTCTTAAGAATAAAGGATCATTTCTTAAGAATACTCTTGATTAAAGAAATAAGTTATTATTTCTATGGATTTCTAAGTTGGTTTCCAAAGGAAATGATATTTTGGAATTTCAATTAAGAATGTTGCAAAGTGGAAACACTTATTTTTGGAAGCCAATTAGGATGAAGTAGGAATTTCCTATTGATACTGGAATTCCTAATGGGCATATCAACTATCCTACCATTAGGCTTTAAATTTTGGATTTTAAATAGAATTTCAAGTTGACATTTTATTGTAAATCTAAGACTTAGATTCTAACAATATAAGGATGCAGAAATGCCTATAGTAGAAGACTTACTCTAGTAGGAAGCTTCAGAACTTATGTCTAGAATTGCTTCTAATACAAGTTAGAGGCTCAAATTAGTTTTACTTTTGAGAATTATTGGCTTTTTCTTTTACTTTAAAAGGAAATGTATCCTTAAATCTTATGGACTTATAACCTGCTTGGAAGGGCTGCACTTAACACCACCTAAGCCAATTTTAAATCCATAATGTCAAGTCTCATGTATGTGAGATGGTTGGGTCATTGCATTTTTGGAAGGAATCTAAGAACCTAGACTCACTCCGTAGTCCCTAGGATCATGTAGAGTATGATAGGCATTTAACTAATGCATATTTTCTATATTTTAGATATTTTGACTCATGATTCATTTAAGGTCTTAGGGTATGCATTTTATACCTAAATGTCATACAATTAGAAGTGTTCATGGGTCAAATAAAAAAGAGAAGGCTGACTTCCTCATGAAGGTGTCCATTCTTAAAGGTCAAATGCTTCTTATATGTAATGGGTGAAGTGTCTAATTCATAAAGTTAGAAATATATGCTAGCATGATTCGAAATGCTAGTTGTTTCTAGTTAATTTTATGCTATTCCTATGGCTTTAATTATTGTAAAATTTTATGTTTCTTTATTTTTGTTTAAATTTTTTAGATTTAGGTTGGGTAAAAAATTTAGTTTTTCTAAGAGTTTAATCATCTAGGCATCCATCACAAAAATACAACACAAATAGAAATCTAGAAAAGTAGATTGATTCAATTACGCACCCAAAGTAAATCAAGCCAATTTCAAATTAAAGAACATGCCATTGTGGCTAGGTACTGCTACAAACCCTGGAAGAAATAAAAATAGCTGAGCTCTACCTTTATACAACTCAACCTATATTTATAAGTTTAGATCTATAGGGGTCTTCTTTCTAGGATCGTCTCCTTTTATAAGGACCTCCATTGGGCTTCACGTGGGACCTATACACTTATCTTCTGGTAAGGTCAGCTCTTGTTATTCCTAAACCCTATAGATCCTAACCTAATTCTAAGCTCAAATTATATTTTAAATTCAAAATTAAATTCTAAGCCCTGTGAAACAAGCGCAAGGAAAATGCAACCATCATACTAGTAGTTATATTTTTACAAACATATGGGCTTAACATTGGTTGCTTGCCAAGCCCACTTATCCTATTGGTCTATGATTGGGAATTAAGCATACCTACAATAAATAATATTTATTAATTATTTATCACAATAGTTCCTTTTAGCATAACCCCCTGCAAAAGACAATATTAGTTCTAAAAAGAATATCCTATTATCAAGTCTAATGGGCAAATAATCCTAGACATGCCTAATACAACACACCATAAAATAAGAAAAATATATCACATCACATCACAAAATATCACAAATCAACCTAACCTAAGTCTAGGTTCCATGACCTAATAATCGAGTGTGTGAAAAAATTAGATTTGTGTGGCAAGACTTTGCTAGGCATTTTTAGATTCATGTTTCAATTTAGGTTTCCAATTTTTAATTTAATTTAATTTTTAGACTTTTTAATTTTCATAACTTTTCTTAATAGGTAAGTGTCATTGTTATACCAGAGATTCAAGTTATCAAGACCCCCTTCAGACCAGTAGCCTATGACTTTAAGTGTCTAAACTATATACCATATATTAATTATGAAAATTATTATTATTATTTTTTAAAATTTTCTTAGTTTAAAAATTGGTTTAATTTACCATGAGTGGTTTCATTTTAAGTGATTAATGTTTTCTAATTTTATTTTCATTTTAGGTGCATTTTAAGTTAAGGTGAATTAAGTTTTCAAGAATGAAGAATACAATAAGTTTCATTTTGGATGGAACCCATTCTATTCAACATCCTAAATCCTAATAGAAGGAGGTCTTCACCCTATGATGAAGGTTTATTCCAAAGGTCTAACTAAGATTCTAAGTATCATAATTAGTCCTTTTTGAATTTATTTAGATTATTTGATTTAAGTTTAATTCAATGAATGTCTTCATTGCTATTTTGAATTCTTCACTTCATTCATTTGTTCTTTGTTTTATTTGATTAATCATATTTTAATTCTATTTTATTTTTTTAATTAAGTTTAATTAAAGTTTATTTATGTTGTTATAATTTAATTTTAATTTGTTTTCACTTTAAATTTAATTCAATTGTTGTTATAATTTAAATTTTATATTTTGATTTTATTAATTCATTTGATTAGATTCATCTTATTTATTTGATTTATATTATTCATTTAACTTAATTAGATTTATTTATTATATTAATGTTTATGTTATTTAATGGAATTTACTGTAATTTACTTTAATTTAGCATTCATTTTATTTCCTAATCCATTTAATGTTAGGTTTAGATTAACTTGATTTGTTGATTAAAGTTTCTTTTATGTTTATGTTTCAATTGGAATGCTTATGTTTTATCTTTATTTCTTTTTTTTCATCAATTTGTTTTATTCAAATTCTTATATTTGTTAATGAGTTTAAATTAAAATTGTTCATTTGAAGTTACAATTTTATTAATATTTGTGTATTTATCTCTAATTATCTTGTAGGGAAGTAATATCTTGATTATTTCAATTGGGTTCTTCTTATCATTTGATTTAGTGTGAGCAAAATTTTGATCTAAGAAGTCTAAGAAATAATGTTCTTACATATTATCATATCCTAAGTCATTTTAATGATTTATGTCATTTGATTTAGCCTGATACAATTTTAATGCTTTATGTTCATCTTTATTAAGTTTATTTATATTCATATTTACTTTGTTCTTTTAATTTAAATGGCCTTAACAAGTTCATAAGTTCAGAGATTTATAAGTTTTACAATTCAATTTATTAGCAAATTTATGATCAATTATTGAATTATTAACTTTAAAGTTTAATTTGGTTTCATATATCCTTTTTTATTTTCTTCTTACTAATAGACCCAAGTTTTTATTTAATTAAGTCCCTTTATTTTTAAATTATTTGGAGATTTTCTTCAAGTGTTTTGATATATATTATAATGTTTTAAAATTATTTTATAATTTTTTTAATTATTATTTCACTTATATTGACCTAGAAACTTGGAAATTTAATAATTCCAAATCTAGAGGTTAGCTAGGTATGATATTTTTATGGAAGTTTAGTTCCATACCAATTTGATTTTCCTAAAATTTTAGCTTGATCATATGTGTAATTTGGATTTAATTTTAAAATAATTACTTTATTTTTTTCTATATGTCTCTCAAAGATGTTTCCATAAAGGGTTTATTCATAATTTTTAAAATTTTAGTTGATTTCTTCTGATGTTGATGTATGAATTAATTAATTCAATTAATCATTAAATTAGGTGATTTTGTATTTTATTAAGTTTTAGGGAATTTCAATGATGTATTTAAATTTATTAGGGTGTTTAATGATGATTTAAGTTATTTCTATGATTTTGTTATAATTTTCTTTAATTAATATTTGTTTATTTCATTAAAATTAGGTTTTGGAATTAAAATTTGATTATCTACTGATTTACTTTGAAATAATTGATGAAAATTTTCTCTAAGGTACATTTTAACATCAATTTTAGTTCCCAAAATTTTAAATCATTATGAATAAATGGATTAGGATTAATTTAGGTTTGAAAATTTTCATTAAAACCCAAATTAATCAAAAATTACTTCACAAATTTTGAGAATTTAATTTTAATACATTCCTCTCACTTAGATGAATCCATAGAATTTTTATTTGAATTTGTTGGCTTAATATTTGATTTATTATGATTTTTAAAATTTTTTCTATTTTTTTGTATTTTTTAAAATTACAACCCAATTTTTGTCTTTAACCATGTCGATGCCATGTGGTGATGATGTGGTGCCACTTTACAGATGGTGTTTCACCATTCATTGATGCAGGATTCACGTGGATCCTACAATAAAATAATAATGCACGCAATTTTATTTCAACTGTCTAATCAAGGATCAAATGGCTTGAATGTGTTCATGAGTTCCTTAAAGAGGCTTTAGTCCATTCATCCTGCTAGATCTCGGCCATCCATTCCTATTCAAAAGGAACAGACGGTGAAAATTTTTCCTACTTCAATAATGGTGAAAGCCGAGAGCTGCCCATCAATTCAAGATGATTTTCGACAATCCTACCATTGAAATCGCTTGGCTTCACTTCCAAAACCATGAAGACATCATGAAGATCACATCTATATAGCTTGATCTCACTTAGGATCAAGTATCTTTCAAAAAGGACTAGAATCAAAAGCTGGGATTGATCCGAATAGCTTCAGAATGATTTGACAAGGGTGTGAGAAGAAAGAATTAGATTCTCTTTGTGGATTGTCCTATGGACCAAGGCATGGATGGATTTCAGCGAGCTTAGTCATTCTTTGGTCTCCCGATGATGAGGGGATTGAGGTATAGGTGCGCTCGACTATGTTTCACTCATGGAAGTTGATGGAATGCTCCATTTGGCATGAAATGAACTCTCTCTTGGTTTGCCATTAGAGGTTGAGAACCTCTTATTATTTTCTTTCTTCCTCTTGGTCAGCAAGCTTGATTGCTATTCACTAAGGCTAGCTTCAAAGATGATCAATTATTTCAAACCTATCCAGAGGTACTGAGGTGGCTGGACAAATAGAATGAGGGATTGGGAAAGTTAGATTTTCCTTCATGCACCATTAGCTTGCCTTGGCATATTCCATTATTTTGAATTTAATTGGGATTGATTTTATCACATATGTAAGATGATTTAGAGTGATTAATTTCATTTAGTCAAATTCAATTTAACCCATAATATTATGTTTGGACTCCAATCATATTTAATCACATATGTAAGATGATTTATAGTGATTAATTTCATTTAATTTCAAGTTGATTTCAATTTTGGTCTATTTGATTCAAATTGGGCTTAATGGGTTAAGTTTAGGTTCATTTGGGTCAAATGAATTAAAGTTTCAAGTGAAATTTGTTTGATTTAATTTATGTTTCAGATTTTGGTTGAGTCTACCTAAACCCATTATATTAAACCCAAGAAAAATGCACTAAGTTAATAGGTGTTATATTATAAGTGCTTAATTAGGATACTCCAAATTTAGGATTAGATATCCTAATTATTAATTTCAAAATGATGTTAACCTCATCTAAAAATGAGGTCAATGGCAGTCTTCTGATGATCTAAGTAGAAAATTGCTTTATTTCATGCTGGGGAATTAAAAAAGGAAAATGCAATGGGAACTAAGGGAAAAATCCTAGATTTATGCAAATTTTTCACCAAACACAAAAACCTATGGTTTTTCTAAAGTTTAGATAAGTTACCTCACTGAATCCCATGTTCAATGTATACTAGAATATCTCCTCAAATATCCTCCTTTACCTCCCTATGGAAAGCTCTAGGTGCCATGCATCACCGTATGTGCTAGGAATTGGTGTCTCTTTGACTTGAGAGTGCAAGTGGTGGAGAGAGGGATTTTCTTCTTGTTGGAAGAAGATGTGTGTGTGTGTGTGATTTTTTTTAGTATGTTAAGAAGAAAAAGAAATGAGGTGTGTAGAAACCCCGCCCCCACCCCTCCCCTCCCATTTTTTCTCCATGCCCTCCAATGTGAAGAAAAAAATATTTTTTTTCTCATGCTCTCCTCATTCTTTACTTATTTCCATTTGCTTGGCGTGCCCTTTTTTTATAAAGCTAAAATTTTGATTGAATTTGGTGTATGGGGAGGTGAGTGAACTCATTTTGGGTTAATACTTGAGTTGATTCAACTTTGCCTAAATTGAGTTGGGCTAAGTCAAGTGAGTCTTGTTTGCCCAATTGATTTAAGATTAAGTTTAAATTAATTATTTAAAATACTTATAATAAATTAATTTGATTTAGCCTAAGCCAAAGTCAACTCAATTTGACTTAAATAAGTCAAATTAGGTCAAACGGCCCAATTGGTCATTTTGAGTTCACTTAGGTCCAATGATCAAATTAGGACCAAATTAAGCTTAGATTAATTTTGAATGAGTTGATTCAATGGTTTTAAACTTTTAGGTATGTTTAATTTTATTTAATTTTGATTAAATTTTATTTGGGTTTAGTGGGGCCCAAATGAGTCAAATTAAGTCAAATGATCTAGTTAGCGACATTGTATTCTGTCTCATTTTAGTTTTATGTTTGTTTACATTTATACATTAATTATGTGCTTTTAGTTTAATTTAATTTAGATATTTTTTTTATTTTATTTAATTTTAATGGAATTAGATGATTTTGAGCTTAAATTGGGTAAATTGGGTTGATCATGTTAATTAACTAAATCTAGATCAATTGAATTTAGATTTTAATTTAGGTTTACTTGATTTAAGTTTTTAGTGAATTATGTTATATTTGGGTTTGATTAAACTGACAATATCTTATTGGGTCAAGTCAGGTCTCCTAGGGTTCACTACGCTAACCTAGATTTTCACATTAATGTGTTGAGTTTTTAATTTAGTTTTGATTTTATAATTAGTTTCATTTTGATTTGTTGTTTCCATTTCTGCTTTAGTTTAAGTTGTTCCCTTAGTTACTAATTATAGTATCTTAAGTGCCTAATTAAGAAGCTCTAAATTTGAGGTTGGAGATTCTAATTACTAAGTTAAGGTGATTATTAGCCTCATTAGACGTTAATAAAACCTTAATGCCAAGATCAAATCCTAGGTCTAAGAGGAGGGTTGTCAACCTCAATAAAAGTGAGGTCAAGCCGTTCAAATAAAATGACGTAGAACATCATGAACATTTACTTGAGCCATATATAAAATAACCTAATAAAAAATTAGAAGGGATCAAAGAGAGCAATAAGAAGAGTCATGAAGATCATTTATTATATCTCAAACTATAGCCTAATATAATTCAAGAAAGAAGAAAGCTTTACCCACACACCTAATAAAACCCATTTTATGATTGTATTTTAAATCATGTAACTGTTAATTTTTTATGAAAACTCTAAATTCAAAATATTGGATTTAAAATTTTGAATTTAATAACATTTATATATGGCATGTGAAGTGATTAGATCTACATAAAATAATAGCATGTGAAATGGTGGATGTCATATTAGTTAGAACAACTTATTGAATTAAGATGTGTTTTATGTATTTTTTTAATATTTAATTAATGTTAAGATATTATTTATTTTTATTGTTTTTAGTATTTCTTTACAGTAACTTCTAATTTAAAAAATAAATTAAAAAATTTAACTATTTCAAGGACAAAGAATAATGGTGCATTTACGATAGCTTCCTGACTGCTTCGCTTTTTAGAAAGCACCCAAAAAGCAACCACACCTACATTGGGCTATGAGCATTTTGACTATTTTTTAGAAAGTTTTGCAGTGAAAAGTTGCTTTTAAGAATGAGAGCTAATAGAGTATGGTGACTGTTAGAAAGCTACTGTTTGAATTTTTCAAAAAGAAAAATATTTTTAACACACATAGTAGTTTTTGAAAAAGTTGGTTTCCCCATAACAACTTTACAACTAACTTTTCAAAAAAGTTACAGCTACCCTAAAAAGACCCAAAGCATGATGCAATGTAGCATTATGATGCTAATACTAGAGAGACTAGCACTAGAGAAAGAGAACCTAATGGAAAAGTACTGGATCATTAGTGTTGAGGTGTTATAATTGCCAAATATTTGGTAAGAGAATGAGCCAAGCATCATGGAGCTCATAGAATCACTTCTACCATGTAGAAATGCATGAAGAGAGTAAGGTTTATGCCTTAGAGCTGAAGGACTAGTGCCATGGTTCTATATCCTTTTATTCAAAGCAACAAATCATAAAGTCAAGAACTGTAGTTCTATAGTCACATACAATGGCACTATGACTTGATAATACAATTTTTTAACCCTCCGATTGGGGAGTTACATGTGCAATTTTTGGAACTTAAGAGGCATGTCTATTGAGAGAGAGGGATATGGAAAGTACAAAAAGACAAATATTTTCTTTTAAGGTGTTTCTTATGTGTAATGTGTGAGTACATGAACTTGGAGAATAAACTAATACATTAGAAGAAGATGCTTATAGAATGTCAAGGCGTAATAGGAACTCAAATTTAAAAGAGAAAATCCTTATTCTTTTTTTTCCTTACTTTTGATTTTATATGTAGTAGTATTTTCAATATTTGTGGATGTTGTAAATGTTCTTTATTTTCTAATGAATAGTTATGTGTTCATACTCTATATTCATGGAACCTTATATTGTTCAATATGGATAGTGTATTATGAAGTTTGAAACAATATTAAGTGTTGTGATTTCTATGCTATTTTGTTTACTACCCATGCTTAATTTTTATAATTTATCCAATTATGAACATAAAATCAAGTTGTGAGCTTTATATATTAGAGGAGACATAGAAGAATAATAAATGAGAAAAAATAATTTAAATTTTTATAGGCATATAATATTTGAGAATTTGTAATCAAATAAGCAACTAGTAGAAAAAATAGCTTATTTTAATTTGTATATTAGAATATAGCTAATTAATTATAGTGATTAGGTCTTTTAATCTTAGCAAAAATAAAAGGATAAAATTTTTCATGATTAAAAATAACATGATAAAACTTTTCAAATACAAAGATTGTAGGAACAATCAATGGTGACTATAAATTTAGATTGAGTTTTTTTATAATTAATTAAAACTTTATTTTAAAATTAGGCTTTATATTATTAAGTTAATTTAAGTTATTTTTTTCATTAGTTGGACAAAAATTAGAGACAACATTAGATTAGTACCTAGTAAAATTTCTTAGTAGATCTTCATGGGAGTGATACTTATTTCATTATTTTAATACTTGAATGGCATGTGCACTTATGCATATTATTTTAGTTGGTCATTGAAATAGAATAATAAGATAATTTAATGACTTGCATTACTGTTGCCAGAAATATTTCCCTCAACATTTTGAGTTTTATTATTTTAAAAGTATGATTGTAATAAAAATAAAAGTACCATAGTGTTTGAATGAAAATAAAACAATTTTTTTTTTAAAATTATAAAGTTTTGAGTTTATTCATGTAATTTGACCACTTTATGGCCAAACAATGGAAATTCCTTTTGAAAGAGCTAATTATCTTACATCACATTCCTTCTCTCACCTGCAATACCTACGATAACCTATCTTAGCATTCTCCACACTTATTAAAATCATTTACCACTATCCACTATGTCTTCATAAGCCTTATAGACCTACATTTTCATTCCACTCAATAGTATTACAACTTAGCCAAATATGACCTAGTTTTAATCTTCACACTTAAACAACCACATAAACTCTACTAATCATAACCATCCACTCTAGATCATAAGTAAACATCTTAAGAAATCCATAAATTAAAATTTTAAATTATTTTTCTCATCAAAAACTCATTCTTAATATTATTCTTTTGAATAAAATGAAATTAGCCTAATCTGGGATAATTTTAGTATTCTTACTAATATACCACTCCAAACCACAAAAAATCTAATCATTAACTTTAAATCCCTTTTCATAATCTCTTAACCAAAGATCCTTAGACATTAATCTCGCAAAATCCATTAACTATCATCACTTATAATTATGGTGATGATTGTAATTAGTTGGGAAGCAAGTATGGGTGTCTTAGATATGGAGAACAAGACAAGCTTCCACTAGTTTCTAGCTTACATCATTAATTCAAGTTAATTCTCTCATATACCTTACATGTCCATGGTATGTATATATATATATATATATATATATATATATATATATATATATATATATATATATATATATATATATATATATATATATATATATATATATATATATATATTATGGTGAACATTTATATATATTATGGTGAGCATTTAAAATAGTTTTTATATTTTGAAAATTAGGTAAATCAAATTCCCATTTGACTCTATATGACTCAAATTTGATGAAGTTGCAATAGTCAATGGAATTTGAGTTAAACAAGAAATATGTTCTTAACATATATGGATAAAACTATTCTCATAGGTTCATCATGATTAAGATATTTAAAGGGTTTAATTCATTCATAAAAATAAATGTTCTCATTTTCACCTAGAGGCAGACATGTTGAACATGTTTTATAGAGGGTAAAACCAAATTAGGTTGAACTAAGACTTTATTAACAACATACTTAGTTATAACCTCTCTTAAAATCTTGATTTGACATCAAGATTAGTTTGGTTAAATCTTCCATCGATGAAAGGTATTAGTTTTAATATATATATATATATATATATATATATATATATATATATATATATATATATATATATATATATATATATATAAATACATAATTTCATCAATTGGGTTTGGGTCATTCGGCAAATTTTTCTACTACAGCTTGGACCATGCTTAGAATATTTAGAGGAGCTTACATGTTTTATTGGACCAATTAATTCATTACTGAAAGTCAATTTGGTAAAAATGGCTCAATTAGGACAACCTAAGAATGCATATATAATAGTGATTTTAGCATATGAACTTATTTATTGATTAAATTAGATGACTAAGGTAGGTTCAAATTATGTAACTTAAACTTTAGTCATAAAATATACCAAAATTGAACTTATTTAACCTTTTTAGTCTTAATACTGACTTAAAATGTATCAATGGGTTTTTAAGGTCATTTAGTCTATGATCATGCTAAGAATATCTTAAGGTTGAATGTGAAAGATGGCTAGCCATTCTAATTAGATGGTATAGTCACTAGGTCAAGGACATAAATGGGTTAAAAAATAAGTGTCTTCTTGAAAGTCAAAATCTCTAAACTAATCTTGATGGTTTGTAAGTCAATCCTCAAAGAGTATCTACATTGACTAAATATGTAAATAGTTGAATAAATGAGGTATGCATTAGGGCTAATTATAATCAAACATATATGATAAGAAATATTTGCAAATGAACCTCTTATAATGGTTCCATCTATGATCTTACTAAGTCCAAACTAATCTAGAGGGGTTAAGTTGAAGATGTGGTAGTTAAGAAAAATAATAATTTATAGTCTTGTTGGCATTTTTCATGTATATGTAACCCAACAATCTCAGATAATATACACTTAACTAGATCAAATCACCCTTAGAAATAATCTTTTATCCTTTTGTTAAGTTAACAATTATGTGATAAGTAGAGATTATGTTTATAAAGGTATTCACTAGCACCTAGCCAAAAAATTATGCAGCTGGTTATTAAGGCATTAACTATAAATTATCCAAATGTAGTGGATTCCTATGCAATTTCACTTATATGTTTATCAAGGTGCTATGTCCCTTTATCTCTCATATTTTTTTGAAAAATTTAAGAATTTTCAAATAATTAGGGTTAATGAGAAGTGCTTGAATTCATCTTTTTGAAGATATCATTGAAGATTATGTTGATATTCCAAATTTAATATAAAAAATCTAGGCCATTATAAATATAACATCATTAGAAAGAATTTCTTCTATCAACTTTTCATCTTTAGTAAAAAAATGATTGACACTACTTTAGTGTAAGGCAAATTGTAATGTGGTGGTCAAGTTCACCTATCTTTATAAGAGTCATTTGAGGCTTGCTTATTAGTATGCTTCTACTCTTGCTCTCCTAAAGATGGCCTGTACAATGCCAATATTATGGGTTGCCTATACATTCCTTATCATGTCTCCTTGCTGTGTAAGGTAGAATAAGTTATTTCAATTTCTTTATGTTGATCACTAATTTGACTAAATATTTTAAATTCATATAATCATTTTGGTCTTGTCCATGATCCTTATGGAATGCTAGTACATGGTGGCACCCCTATTGAGATGTCTAATTCACATGGGAATAAAGGATTTAAATAATTATGCATTCAAGATATCTTCTACTACCTCATCCATCAACACTTATAATGGAGTGATTACTAAATAACAAGTAGTAAAGGGTGATCTCTCTTTGTGCTATTGATAAGTTGTTGACATTAAAATGCAAGTAAGACCAAACTTCACTTATTCCTTAAGCACAAAAGCTTTAAGCAAGGGTATCCTAGTAGTTTGGCTTTAGTATATCCTTAGGAATAAATTATATAGTAGGGTCCCTTGTAAATTAATCTTAAATAATAGGTTAGACTCTAGCGACCTCTAAGTTTGAACTTTTTCACTGCTTGGGTTCAACCACTTCCTAGTGTATATAAGTAATAGGTTTAAGTTAACAATCCATTTCATTGACTCAATTATTTATGTACTTTATCATGAGATTTTGAGGATTAGCTTGGCCATCCTAATAATATGGAAAATTGAACCCATGGTTGAATCAAAACTATCCACCTACTATTACCCCAATTAGGTCCTTAAGTTGGTGACTACCTTACTTAGTCTAATTAGTCAATCACCAAAGATAATTTTCATTCAATGTTCCTAGCATAATTATGAATTAGCTAATAGAATCATTAAACATATGCCTAGTTGACCAAGAATAAGATAAGTTAAACATAAACTAATCAAGCTCAACCTTGGGCTTAAATTGAACTCAAAATCTATGAACTTCTCATTGAGCACTTTAGGATAATTAATGAATGTGACCATGTGATCAAAGTATTTTAATGTGTATATTTGATACATTAGTTAGGACAATTATACCCAAGTCTACCTGCTTGACCTAAATTGACTTAATTGAGCCATTGTGATTAAATTGTACTTAATTATCAAATTAGTTTTATGAAATGAACATAAAAACTCCTATTAATGTCTTAAATGTAGTCCAAGCACTACTAAAACACAATTGACTTATGCTCCAAACTCAATTGGCCAAATAAAGTATTGTCATCCATTAGGTCCAAACACCCATCTTTGGTCATTATTTAAAGTAAGCTATTCATAATATCTAATTAAATCCTTGAGTGTGATTGTGTTTATGAATTTCATTAAAAATGCTTAGTTTAGACTTGACCCCTCCATCAAATTCTCCTTTGGCCCAAATGAGATTACTAATGTTAATGATAGAATTATGTTCATCAAATGGGTGAAGCACTTTAAACCTTTTAGTGTAATTTAGAATTGGGTCCTAAGAACATTTCTTTAACTCAATACAAATAGGTGTTGCCACTCAAAATAAGGAAAACCAATCAATTGATCTAATAGGTTCTATATTATTCAATTATGAAAAACTAAACCTATGTCATGCTTAACTTTAGGATTTTTCAAAAAAACCAAAAAAAACCCAATTTATGCATTACTATAAACACCTCCATACACTACCTCCATGGGCCCATAGACAGGTTAACATGGTTATATGCATTGAATGAGCTTAATGGCCTAAACATATTTTCTGAATGCCCTATAACCACTTTAAGCATATATTTGATCTTAAGCTTTGGTTCTCAAATGTTATGGACATCTCCATTGCAACGCATGGTGTAGAGTTGCTTGACAACCTAAGCTCAACCATGATTACACATGGATAATCTTAGGTTTCTTTGGCATTTTTTAGTGGAGAGCTCTCAATTAGAGAAAGAAGAGAGTCTCATGCTTCCTGAGCTCAAAGAAGCTCTCTTAGCCATACATTAGCCTTCCTAGACCAACCAATTTAGCCACCAAGCTCATTTTGAGGGTGTTGAGATCTTAGTCAAGTCACTAATCTATCAAATCTCCGGCCAAATTCTCACTTGCATTTCAACTCAAGAAGCTTTGTATATCATGTCCTTCCCAATCCTTGCACTCGTAAGGTAACACCAATAAATCATTCTTACTTTTCTTATGGCCTTGGCCTTTTTGGTGGTACAGGCTACAACAAGGTTTGTCTTTTGATTCTTAACACATCTTTGAAGCTTCTTAATAAAGGATTTCACTTGGTTAGCCTTATAAAAATAAATATTTTAATAAGTTATGTTAAGAGGCTATTACACCCAAGAAGAGAGGATTGGATATTTGAATATTTTTAAATTAAAATTAAATTTTAATGTTTAAAAAAATTAGTGAAAAAAAACTTGAATATTGAATCAAAGCATAACAACTAATTAAGAGCAAGTTAAGTAAAAGTAAATGCAGAAAACTAATGAAACTAGTGGCCCAAAAATGTTTTTGTGATTCGGTTGCACTAAAAAATTGCCGTACTTCTACACCTAGCAACCCATAAGAGGAATTCATTAAAAAATCTCAAGATTATAGAGAATCTCTCATACTCTCATACAACTAGAAAGTACAATACGAGATCATGTACTCTCATACACGAGCAAGCACAACACAAAATCACATATTATCCTACATTGAGTAAGTACAAGCCCAAATAATGTGCTCTCCTACACCAAGAAAGTAAAAATCGAAATCACTTAAAAGTACACAATAAAAGGAAAAGTACAAGATAAAAAATCTAACTCTCAAATTTTAAAGGATTTTTTCTCTCAACCTAAACTATGCAATAATATGTCAAATGAAAAAAAATCTCACAAGTTATTTTTATTATTTCTGAAATTTTAAATGCAATAATATGAACTTTAAAAAGATGTTGCTGTAAAGAACTTAAACAAAATTCAAAATGAAATACTTGCAAATTATGAAATATAGGAGCCTTCGAAATGAAATCTTGGAATAATCAAAGTGACCAAACTTGTAAGATGTAACATTTGAAAGCTAAAGTAATTAAGATGAAAAATAAGACATGGTAGTTTTTAATATTTAAAACACTAGAAAGTAGAATGTTTATGTATTAAAAGCACTTATAAAAATTAAAACTAATCCTTGCAATTCACATGAAGCACACTAAATATTAAATTTTGAAAAGATCTTAATCAAGCCTCTTCAAAGAAATGTAGAGATGAAAGATTAGTGTTGAAAAGTTCTCTTCAAAAGAAAAGATAGAACTTGAAGAAGATGTAGAAGTCTTTTTAAATGAATGAATTCTTGAAGTGAGAGCAAGAGAGGAGAGAATGGAGTGAAAACTTAAATCAAAGAGCACTTAAAATTCTTTAACAGTAGAATAAAAAAAGAAAGATTTTTACAAGAAAGGTTCATGTCACAAATTTAAATCACAAAATAAAAAGCAATCAAGAACATGGGATGGCCAATAATGTAGAAATAAGATGGCTAAAATAAATAGAGAAAATAAAATAGGAAAGGATTTAAATTAAATTCAAAATAAAATTAAAAAATTAAAAGTGTAAATATTTATTTAAAATAAAATTAATAATTAATAATAATTAATTAATTAATTAAGTCAACAATTAAGGAATAAGTTGAATTTAATAACTTTTATTATTTTTATTACTTATCATTTTAGAAAATTTATGAACTTATTAGACCTTCTAGGTTATTGATCAAATTGAGTCTAATAATTTTTTGAAAATACTTGAATTAAAATATTAATAGCTTCAACATTAGATTTTTTTATTTTAATTAAAAAGTTAATTAAATAGATTCAAAAAAATTTATTTATTTGTTGGGGACACATTAATTAGCATCATGGGATGAATGTTAGGAATTTTCTAAGGCAATTATTCACAATTTAAGATTAATAATAATTGAATTATAATTTTAAAAATTTTAAAATTCCAAAAAATGTTAGGAATGGGAATGCTAAATATTATAAAAAATTCCATAATTTTTAAAATAGTTTGATTTTCTAGATTAGGTTATAAATTTTACAATTTTAAATTTTATAAAATCATTAAATAACATTAAAAAATTATTGAAAATAAAATAAAATGCTTCTGACATAAATGCAAGATATTAAAAAGTTTTAATAAATTTTTTATTATATTTAGGTGATTTAAATTTAAGAAAAAAAATCTAAATAATTTGGTAATTTGAAAATATTTAATAATATTTATTATATTCCAAAAATATTATGGCATCGTCTTAGTGACTCATTATGCCTGTAATAAATTTTCCATTATTTTGATAACATTAAAGATATTTTTAATAAATTTTTAGTTAGGGAAACTTTAATAATAATAAAACACATTTTAATAGTCACCTCTAGAGGCATAACCTGATATTTATAACCTGATTTAGTGCATTAGAATTAATCTGACAAATATGACCATATTTTCATATTAAATTATGTCTATAATTATAAAGAAGGAAATGAAAGGGAAATTAAAAACTGTATATAATCAAATTAAACGTTTACACTGAAGTACCAACATAATTTTAAGTTCTATAATTGCTCTCTTTTATTACCACTCATATAATCTTGATATAATATCAATTTGTTAAGAATTATTCAAAGAAAAAAAATAGTAAAACACTATGTCTGGATACTTTTTTCTTGGATATGTTAATGCATCAGACTAGAATCATGCATTAGTGCTATAGTTCAAAATTTAATTATATTTTATCCTAACTTTGTATCTATTCTGGAGTTTATTATATTAGTCAGTCCCATCTAAACTGGTATTTGTGCATGGTTTGACTTTTTGGTCAGGTGATTAGGGCAGAAAAATAAGCTCGAAGAGCATTGATTCCTCAAAAATGAACTCATATTTTGTCTTTGAATGAGATCGGCTTGAAACAAATGAGATGAGCTATGAGATGAAACCTAAGCTCAAATTTCTTTCAAGCTGATTTAGAGCCACACGGGAATTAGCTCAACTAGCTCTTGATCAGTTTGATTTAATTTTTTTTACTTAATGATCTTGTTTATGCCGATATTAAGTCAGATCGATGGCAACGATGGGGATAAATGCTTAATATGCTATAAAGATTTTCAAACATGGTTTTCTCTCTCAAACTGTAGTTGCTCATCCTTCTCCTCCTATTCCTTTCGTGTCATTTGGTTTTTAAATGCCCATCACCCTCACGAACTGAGACCTAGCTTTTTAACTCAATGTCTGATGTGTTTCTCTATTGGCATTCTCTTCACTCAGCTTAGCTTACTGGTCACAGGCCACAAGGTTTCTTCCCCGCTCAACTCCAAGGTCTGCTTCTTTGGCTTAAACCCAGTCACACAACACACAATACCCCACACACCTATTTCCTCAAGTCGCAAGTGTTCGACATTATGATTTATTATTTTGCATCCATTTACTGTTTTGCTTCAATGTGAGAGGAAGCAATTAGGAGAGTACGACTTTCTTTATTTTTTTAATTTTCATTTGTTGATTAGTTGCTATTAGTTAGCTTTTTCTAATGTTAACTTAGATTATTCTTGATGGAACCAATTTAGATTTTGGTTTTGTAACTCATCTAAAGTTAGTGAAGCTTTAAAGAAAATGAAATGTGGAAAGGCAGTAGGGCCGGATAATATTCCAATAGATGTGTGAAAATGTTTAAGAGATCAAGAAATTTCTTAGCTTACAAATCTTTTTAATGTTATTTTAAAGACTAAAAAGATGCCAGATGAGTGGAGAAAGAGTTTGTTGGTTCTTATATTTAAGAATAAGGTGATGCACAAGAGTGTGCAAATTATAGAGGAATTAAGTTAATGTGCCATACATTAAAATTACGGGGAGAGTAATTGAGCATAGGTTACGATGTGAGAAGTTTCTCCTGTCAGTTTGGTTTCATACCAGGTAGATCTACTATGGATGCTATACATTTGTTAAGAGTTTTGATGGAGAAGCATAGAGAAAGTAAGAAGGATCTACATATGATATTTATTGATTTAGAGAAAGCTTATGATAAAGTCTCAAGAGATGTTCTTTGGAGAGTTCTAGAATAGAAAGGAGTTAATATTGGTTATATTGAAGTCATTAAGGATATGTATACTAGAGTTGTTACATGTGTCCAAACACAAGGAGGATTGATAAAATATTTTCTTATTTTAGTTGGATTACATCAAGGATCAACATTAAGCCCTTATCTTTTTTACTTTAGTAATGGATGTTCTTACGAGGCATTTATAAGAAGATGTACCTTGGTGTATGCTTTTTTTGATGACATTCTTCTTGTTGATAAGACTAGAGAGAGTCCAACAAAACTTGAATTATGGAGGTCAACTTTAGAGTCTAAAGGTTTTCGTTTAAGTAGATCTAAAACTAATATATGAAGTGTAATTTTAGTTGTAGAAGTTTTATTAGTAGTGTTGTGACTTTAGGTGATCAAGTCATTAATAAGAGTGGCGATTCAGATATTTAGGTTCTATTGTTCAAAATGATGGTGAAATAGATGGAGATGTTATTAGTAGAATTCAAGTTGGATGGTTGAAGTGGAGGAATGCATCTGGCCTATTATGTGATAGAAAAGTTCCACTTAAACTTAAGGAAAAATTTTATAAGATGGTGGTAAGACCGCAATGACTTATGGTGCGAATGTTGGCCAATAAAGAGAAGCATAAGACTAAGTTAAGTGTTCTGAGAGATGAGGATGCTTTCGGTGGATGAGTGGCTTTACTCTTAAAGATAGAATGCAAAATGAGTATGTTCGGGAAAAAGTTGGAGTAGCTCCAATGGTAGATAAGATTAGGGAGAGTCGCCTTAGATGGTTTGGCCACATAAAGAGTCGGTCGTCCGATGACCTAATTAGGAGAGTAAATGCATTAGATTTGCCTTATGTTAAGAAAGGTAGAGGTAGACCTAAAAAAACTTGGTTAAGATGTATAAAAAATGATCTTAGTATACTTGAATTAAATGAGAATTTAACACATAATAGGACACAATGGAGATGAAGGATTCATGTAGCCGACCCCACCTAGTGGGATTAAGGCTTGTTGTTGTAGTTGTATTATTTTTTCATATTTGAATGCGACATTGTGATCTCGTTCTAGGCAAAAAAAAATTTTTTCTGTTATATCTCTCTTTTACATGAATATGTCATGCAAATCAACAAATTCAATCCCCAAATGTGTTTCAATATGTTTAGTTTCATTGATTATATGCTTCTTTTAGAAATTGTAGTACATTAAACATTGATAATTGAATATTTCTTGATATAAATATTGATCAGTATTAAAGTAAATTTATATCCATGCATTACTCATTTGATTATGCCTTGATATCTTTTAGTATTTATTAAATTTATGATTCAATTTCTCTTCGATATAATGGAAAGTCATTCTTAAAATAAATCTATTAGTTTTTGAAGTTAGTCTCACTGATAATGCAAGAATTCCAAATGATAGTGTGCCTAAATTAATTGATGAGAAAAAGGATAAAAGACAATGAACAAAAGTTCGGTAGTATTTTAGTGAAATATATATCACAGAAAAGAGAAAAGATATACAAAAGTTGAAATGTAATTATTGCATAATGTCCTATGTGAATAAAAACCAGCATCACATCTTAATTGAGCATACACTTTAAAATGAATTACTATAGCAAATTTTATAGCAAATAAAAGAAGCAAAACTATTTGATCTAATAGTTTAGGACCTTGAAGAAACTAAATCAATTTCTAATTTATGTGTCTCATCTATTTATGATCATCATAGAATTAAAAATATTGTGGTTGATATGATCATTATTCATGAATATCCCTTTAGGACATTTGAACATTTCTTATTCAATATTTTGATGAAATCAATGAATCAAAACTATTGTAAAATTTCTAGATTAAGTTTCAAAGAAAAGTGCATTAAAGTGTGTGAAGTTGAGAAAGATAAACTTAAAAAGAATTAAAAATTTGTTGTGAGAGTCTCACTTACCAGTGACTGTTGGATATCACACTACAATTAGTTATATGTGTCTTGTTGTGCACATTATATGAGTTTACTTTGGAAATTCTAGTCTAATATAATTAATTTTAGTGATTTAAATTCTCTACATAGTGGGTTGTGATTTTTTAGGTAATGGGAACTATAAAATAAAATTAGTACCAATAGTTTAGATATTATGTCATCAAATGATGTTGCTACTAAAAATTTGAGAGCGTTATTTAATAAAAGGTTTGGTTTTCTTATCATGGTTGATTTCATTCATGTCCATTGTGTTGCTCATATTTTTAATTTAAAGGGGAAGAAGGTTTGAAAGAAATTAGAAAGATAATTGATAGGGTTATAGAATCAATCTTATTTATAAAAAGATCATTGATTCAATTACATAAATTTGATGAGAATCCGCAAGAAAAATATTATGTATTGATGTGCCAACACAATAGAACTCCACATATTAAATATTTGAGTCATGTTTTATTTTAGGGTAGTTTTCTTTGAATATGCTATACGAGATCTAAATTATGTAAGTTTGCAATTTGAGGATGATTGAAATAAATTTGAAAAGATATGAGAATTGTTTCATATTTTTTATCAAATAATTGAATTTTTTTTAGGTTCAAGCTATCTAATAGCAAATAAGCATCCCCCTCATCTAATACTTATAAAGAAAACCATGTATGGAGAGTGCTTAGTTGATACTATTTTTATCACCAATATGGCAAACACCATGAAGGATACATTTAATAAATATTGGATGGATGAATTTCCATATTTGCTAGGATTTTTTCCTTTTTTTCTTTTATCTTGATCTTTGACTCTTCTTGAATTCGGGGTGTTCCTCTTCTCCCATTACAACCCAAAATTCTGTTTATTTTTTCTTTCCTTTATGATTCATTGGTTCTTTTGCTCTTCTAAAGATGAATGACATTGATTTTAGTTATTTTGCTCATGGTCTACTAATTGTGGAGTTATCATAAAGAAGCTTGACAACATTATTATATTATTTAATATTTATGTGTCTACTGGTGAGTTTAAGCTACTTTGTCAATGTGATTAACTTTAGTAGGCTATATGAATGCAAGAATAGTCCATCTTATAGATTTAATTAATAGTAGTTAGGGTGACTTCTAGTTTAAGGTTTTAAAGTTCAAATATTTGTTTTGAGACTTCACAATAAAGTTCTTATGAAGTATGAAGGTTGCGTATATTTTCTCCATGTTAGATTAATGATTTGCCATTAATTTTGTGTAGTTTTAGTGATTTTTCTTCATAAATAATTTAAAATTAAATATTGTAAGTGAGCATTAATTCAAGCATGAGAGAAAGTAATGTACAAAATTAATTGCTGGAGATTTGAAAAATTATGGTAAGAGGAATGATTTAGAGTAATTTGACATGTTGTTGTCTAACCAAGTGCCTAAGTGTTAGAACTATTGGCTAAGAGATAGAACCAAATGCCCAAGCACACTCATCAGTAACTTAGATAAAGAGTCTATCATCTAACCAAAATCCTAGTACTCAAGTACTAACAATAGTAAACAAACACCTAGTTTAAGTTCCTAAGAATGAGAAGCCACAAAACTCAATTGAGTGCCAACCTTGATTTTCCAAAAATTATAAGACAATGTTTTTTTATATTTTATCCAGATTAAGAGTTATATTTAAGAATATTTAAAGAATATATTAAACAATTTTTGGAGACTATTTGAATGACTATTAGTAAAGATTTGATAATGTTATTAGAAGCTTGAGGAAGTTGGAATAAAAGATAAAAGATATAAAGCAAGAGCCTAAATCTATGTTAGTATTACTCATTCTTCTAATTTTTTTTAGTTTCATGATTACTTTAATGTGTACCCTTTTTTATGTATTTCAACATGAACTAAAATTTCTTTTGCAAGGATTATAAATAAACGTATTTGTAATAGACTATTTTTTAATATAATTTCTTAAAATTTTTAATTATATTATCATGTGTTTTGTTCTTATTTTTCATGCATATTAATTGTTTGGTCAACAATCAATGGCTCAAGATGCATGTTAAACTTGAGAGGAAGAAATGGAATCATCTTAGATAAAATGCCATGGTGGAGTGTAAGTTAAAAATAACTGCATCAACTCATATAGTCTTTTATAAATTCTTAGAGCTTTAATGGTTTTCCTTTTCATTATTTAAATATGTCATAACGTGGTGGGAAGGTTGTGCGAGTAAAACAACTCTAGGTTTTACAAGAAAGAAACAACCACTTTGATTAGACATTGTGATATTTGTATAAACTTTCAATTTCATTAAAAATTTACCCACATTTACCATAGGTATAATCTAATCTTTATCTTTTAGCCATGTTGCCTCTATGAAAATACTATTGCTAGAATTAATAAATTTATTTATTTTATTTAGTATTAAATGTACTTATATTTTCATTAAACCCATTTTAGTAACTATCTACATAATGAAAAACCAATCTAATTTAGTTGCTTGACCATGCACTCTTGAATGATTTGCCCAAAAATTGTGGTATGCAATAGTTCCCAAGTGACTCACAAGGCCCTTACCTAATCTTTAGAAGAGCCTATGAGGTGGCTTCCATGTTCTAGCAAATTGATTGATAAATATTTTTGTGGAGTTAAAAAGAAGTAATTATCCTTGATGGGAGGTGTTAAAATAAACTTAGAGGTGCCTCCTTAAAGGTTGCTAGAAATAATGGCACTTTAAAGAATTACTTAAGTTAAATGGCATAATGGTTGACTCCAAATAAGCTGCATGATCAATAAAATATTTCCTATGGTTATATAATATTAAAAATGTATCTTGAATATCGTTTGTGGGTATGTTTCTATGATCTCCATATATTAATCTATTCTTATGGTAGGGTAGGTTCCTCATTGCTAATTATACAATAAGTCTCATTTGCAACTAAAATTAAACATAATACACTAGATCTTGTTTGTTGCCATTATATTATTGAGTATGAATAGTTTATGTATCATTAACCTCAAGATAGATTGAAATACATAATTTATAAACCTTTAAATATTGTCATGATCTTTTCCACCATTTCATGAGTAGTTTATTAATTATAAATTATTAATACTCTATTTTGTACATAATCATTATTGGTATTAGTGTATTAACCATGTGTTGTAAGCTATAAACAAAAAAAATCTCACAAGGAATGATAAAAATAAGGATTTAAGTGCAATTATAATTCTTATTTATACTTATTGATATTTGTGATAAATATTTATTTATAGGTTCTTCACCAGATTAATAAGAAAAGAAAGGATTGTGGATTACACATTCTCTAAGGATGATATATCTATTTTGGTTAGCTACACTTCCAAACACCTCTATAAGAAACTCTAGTTAAATGAAGATATGAATTGATTCTAATTATTATTATTATTATTATTATTATTATTATTATTATTTTATTTTTGCATTTCCAAATGAAAGGTTCACAATTTAGTAAGAATTACCATAATAGGATAGTCTAGATATTTAATATCAATTTTTAAGGCAGAGGTTTAATCAATCAGATATATGAAATGCCTTTATAATAATTTTTGCTAAACTACTAAGAATGCTACATAAAATATGATAGGCTTAAAGGGGTTAGAGGTAAAGGAAAAAGATTAAGAAAAAAATGTGAAAGAAGTCTTAGTCTGGACCTCATTAATCCATCATCTTGAGCTATCAAACTCATAGTCATTTAACTTATGAGTTAGTCAATCCAATAAGCTAAGAGGCACTATGTCATCATGAGTAGCATTGTTTAGAGTTGGTCTCATGGCTGGAAAATAGAAATGAGAACAAAAAAGTCATAAGAAAAGGTTTCTAACAAATTTGTTTGAAAAGATATAGGGCTTATAATCTCTATGTACATGAATACATGCTTATAGAAAGAAAGGATAGGCGATATAACCTAGTCACATGACCATTATTATTGAAATTTGACCGATGAACCTATTTGAGTCAGGCTGCTATTACATAACATACAAAGACTTCCTAGTTTCCCTTAAAAACAATGCCAACCTAAAGACTATTAAAAGAAGTTTGGCATGAAATGCAGATTATCTATCCTTAAGTAAAATTTCTAATACATACTTAATTTAGTTCAATATATGTTGGGTACCAATGACTGATGCTAGAAAACTAAACTTTATTTCTCTTTTATGAGGTATATAAGGAGTTAAGGGGTTTAATTTTAGAATAAGTTATCTAGAGAGTTACTTAATTTTAATATTTAAAACATTATACTAATTTTTTTAAGATACTTAAAATTTATTAAATTTGGTGAAAAATATAGTTTTTTATCCTAAGAACCTAACAAACATAGATAATCCGAGACAAACATATTACAAGAAAGAAATGAAAAAGCTTGAAATAAAGAAAGCATTGTTACTAGGTAGTCACATTGTAGTGAGGGTTCAAAAGTAATACTGGTTAATAGGCGAATGCATATGGGTGACATGCCTATACATGCCTAGATAAAAAAAAAATACAATACAAAATGGTAATCGAGCTCTACCCATAAATATAAGCTCAAATAAATTTTAGGAATAAAATATAAATTAAGTTTCGTTCTACTATTGATCCTTCTTCTAACTTAGGATATATGTTATTCATTCAAAGTGTGAGATCTCAAGGCATTATAGAAATTTAGTTTATATTTTATTTTTATTATAAGAAATTTATAAAAATTAGTATAATGAAAGAAAAAATTTAATCTAAATGGAGTCAACACAATATAATAGAATTCAAAGAAAATATTATGCAGAATATTTAACATATAATTGCTTATATTATGATGCACAACCAAATATAAAATAAAATTAAAAGCATCGGTTATATGTCTAGAATTTGTGGAAAATACCTTTAAAAAATTTTTTTACTATAGTTGCATAACATATTACAATTCAAATAAATAAATATAGAAAATTCTAGCCATATTCTCAAAACTCATCTTGTATAATCAAAGGATTGCACAAACAAAATAGTTTAGTAACAACTTCCCTAAGTTAGTCAATGTGGGTTGTTAATTATCACATTTATTTATATGCAAGTTAGTGTACTTTAGGTAAGCGAATTTGACCATCCTAAAGCTTATCATATTATATATATGATGTTGAAAGCAAGTAATGGACTTTAAGCTGATCAAAATGTGTGAATTAGTCATATGAGGATCATACTATGATTAAATAATTTCATTATTTGATAAGTATTTATCTAATAATAAAAACTAATTAAACAAGACTAAAGTCATGTCCATGCTTTAATTGGATGTAGCCTAATCTAAAGTGGTGATTGCCATGCATATGCATCAATATGGTAGATATCAATTGACATGGTAAACTACATAATAAAAGTTTGGTGCTCAAGCATAGCTTGGATACAAAAAGTTCTATTACTTGCATTCTCCATTTTGCTCTATCATAGTGGCTGGTTAAACCATGTGATGACTTAGTCATCTGTATATGACTATGTCAAAATGGACTAACCAATAGTGGTTGGTTAGTTCTGATGAAAAGGGATGATGAAGCTTAACTCTAGCATCAGATGTTCAAATTCACGAAGTAAATTTAGTATGTTAATAGAAAGACAACCATGGCAAGTAAATCTAGTTTATTTAATAAAAGATATGTTGAATGTGATGAACGAATTTACCAAGTAAATCAAGTTGGTTAACATGAAGATTACCATGCTAACGATGAGCTAGATCATAAATGTGCATGATCTACTCATGAGTGTTCTTTAGTCGTATAAGCATGACTAAGAATAAAGATGTTGATTCAACATGTCTTATGCATGGGAAGACAAAACTTAATCGAAGGGTTTAACCTGTGCTATAAAGTTTAGCAAGTGAACAGTATTAAGTTTATTGAAGACAATCCATTATACTATACAAATATCTATAAGTGTGATTCAAAAGTTAATTAAGACCTAAGATGTGGTGTAGTGTGATCGTAGGTTATGTTTTTCTCGAACAAGATGGTAATTATCTTATGTGCACATGATGTAATGTGAATGGGGTTTATTGATGTAATTAATCACATAAAGAGGAGAAGGTTGAATTCAAATTAATCAAATTGTAAAATCTACAGTGTAAATGTGTGGATATGATAGATATCTATTCTAATGCAAATGCATGGTACTATGGCATTCATAAGTCTATTATTACTTTCCTTATATTATCTAAAATGCTTATGATTTGAAATGATAAAGATCAAAGTTTAAACATGATATTTAAAAATGACTTTTTATTCAAGGCAATGTTTAACTTATGGGCTTCACTTAATTAAGTGGGACCCATTCATTAACACGAGTTACTCTATCCTAGAGATTTTTTAAAGTTGATTAGTGTTTAACTATTTAGCTCTCTCAAGTTATTTTGAATTTTTGAAACTCATTTACTTTAATATGATTCCTTATTATATTTTGCTAATTTCGAAAATTCATGATAATTAACTTTTACTATTCATGTAATTCACTTTTAAATTAATAAAGTTTTAGTGAAACAATTTTTATTTTATTTAAAATTATTTAAACTAGTTTTTATTTTTGATTATTATAATAATTATTAAATTGATTATAAATTTATAAATTATGTGTTAATTATATAAAATTAAAAATTTTAATTATTTTACTTGTTTAGAAAATTTATAATATTTTAATAATCAACAAATGTAACTATTTTAAATATTTCAAATTTTTATAATTTTCATGGTTTTTAATATATTATTTTAATTTAATATATTTCTAATTATAATATAAAAGATAGCTTTACTATTAAAATTATTGAAAAGTATTTACAAGTAGCTGATAATAATGATTTGAACATTGAGTGAATTTTTCATCCATTTTATATTTATATCTATTTTCTTACATTTTATAAGAACTTAGTTATTTATATAAAAATTCATAACATGTTCAATTTAACTTAAAAAATCATGAAAAATTAATTGTAGTCTTAGATTAATATTTTAGGTATTTCTTTTTAAATTTGTAATTATTATTTTAAATGTATTTTAGTTTTCTTATTTTTGTGAAAGTAATTGTTAATTTTAAAAGTTTATAAAATATTTATTATAATCTATAAAGTTATAAAAAATTTATAATGAGTTAAAATTTTTATTTTAGATGTTATTTAAATTTTATAATTTTCTCACATATATTCATTTTTTTTTAGAATTTGGATAATTTAAATAATTGTAAAGACCATTTTATTTATTCATTTTAGTTTATTAAATTATCAAAAACTTTAGAAAGTTTGGTTTGAAGTTTTTAACATGCCATTAAAAGTTTATGATTTTTTAATATTATTTTACTTTTTTTTAATTTTAATAAATAAATAAATATGCATATCCCTTTTATTTTTATTTAAATTGATTTGAAATTTATATGATAGCCTCTTATTATTTTTCTACACATTTTACCATTTTCATAATGGTTGATTATTTCTAGAATGGTTAACCAATTAAAATAGATAATTATTGATTTTTAAAATAAATATTAATTAAGTAAATTGGCTTTTGATATTTTTCCATAGAGCTTAGGTTTCATATAGTGAATGTCCTAAAATGCTTAAGTCATTCCACATGATAGATAATTTAAAAAGAAAAAAATAAAAATAAATTAAATTAACCCACTTATAAGGTTCATAGTTGGAATCATTCTAGATTGTTGGATCTAATTCAATTTAGATATAGTAATTCAACAATTTTCTTTTACCTTGACATGGGATGCAACTTGGGATCATTGGTTTGTTTTAGGTCAATGCAAACTGAGCCAAACTCACAGCAAATTCTCCCTCTAGAGACCATTAAAGCAAAACCCTTTACTGGAAGCATGAAAGGGACGAGAAGATTTAATCCCATGGCTCACTGAGCCTTAGCATTACCTATTGAGCTTGAGCGATCAACCCTATTGTAAGATAGGGAGGAGACAATCAATTTTCATCATCAGGAATAGGATTCAATATACAATCATTTTGGGAAGCTTCAATATGTTGCCATAAACTGACACGAGCATTTAATTAAATTATCTTGCTTTGGTTAGTCACTTAAACCAACGTCAAGTGAACTCTTAATTTTGAGCTAGTCATAAGAAATATTAGGTAGTTGAGGAGATGAGGCAAGGCTTTAAGATTGAGGGGAAGAATTCTAACCTCTTTAATTTGAGAATTAAGGAGATATATACAGGCACCACCAAATATAAGCTAAACCATGGTTAAGTTAGATTTACGGTAGGTTGGTGGTGAGTCTTGGATTTGTACAACTTAGGATGGTGGTGACTGATTAAATAAAGTGATAAGGATGAATGAGAGTAGCTTTCTCTACCAATTTCCCTAGGAGGAGATTGCCACCACTATAAAATAGGCTAGAGGGAGACTAAGTGGTGCATCAACTCCTTAGACATAATATTAAATAAGTTTAAAATTGCTTGGGCTAAGGGAAGCTAGAAGGTTGAGTAAGTTTGTTGAGTTTGAATGTGAATTATGGAGAATTTTTCTTAATTAGACACTTCAACCAATTAATATCTATATCTTGTTCCCACTAATTTGATCCAAAAAAGTTGACAAAACCAAGTTGCTGTGGATTAGAGTAATAATGTAGATATCCACATCTAGTTTCATACTGAATTTGATGGAATAATTTAGCCATTTGGTTAGTAAATTTTAACTTCAATGTTGGAAGTGCACAATTAGACTCAATTTAAACACATTGACCCATTATATTTAATTGACCCACATGGAGTGGTTAAATTGACATAAGCTTAACTAGAAAATTACTTGAAATCATTGACTAAAATGGTGCCCTTGGGTTTACTTTATTTTAAATTTTAGGCTGGTTTAATCGAAGCACAAAGTGGCATTTGGGTGTTCATGGATAAAATGAATTCTCATGACCTTTCGGGTTTGGGCTCACGGTAATTAGGCCAAGCACATAGAGAATGATTTAGGTATCAAGAGAAATACTTTGGTCTAAATTAGGATAATTAATTTAAAGCCTAAAGCTACTTAAATGATATTTGCTTAGTTAGATGAAATTGGATTAAAGAGGGTAATTTGGGTTAATATGATGTAATTGAACACATCATTAATCTCCAAATAGTCCATCTAAATGAATAAATTCTTTAATCAATTTTATGAGCATTAAATTGATTCACTTAGATATTGATTCATATTGATCCCCAAGGGTTGACTTATGTTGACCTAAGTATAACTTAAGCATATGGTCAAGCATCTTATTGATCTAAGGGCTCAAGAATGTTTTGGAATTGATTAAAGGCAAAGAATCATAGGATTAATAATGAAAAGCACCAAGTTATGGGATGAAGGTAAATGGGTTTCTTTGACTCAATCTCAGCCCAAAATTTTAAAATGATTTTAAGTTTGGCAAAAATAAAACAACAAAGTTTCATAATCAATTATATTAGCAATTGAGTTTTTGAGATAGGCTGATTGCTTAAAATTAATACTTATATCCATTAAAGAATGGTTGAATCCAAGTAAAGAAAGATGTTTACCCTAAGGCTAGCTAGAGTCACATTTAAGTTGGGGAAAGATTCAGCAAAAGACTCTCTCAAATGGGATCCTCTTAAGCCTTACTAGGGCTAGCCTAGTGGAATAATTAGCTTTAATTTATTATTAATTTGATAGAGAGAACTTTAGTTTTTGGTCCTACTTAAACTTATGATGTTAGCCAAGCCCTGACAACATTTTAGATATATTAATAAGATAAGCCATATATATTGTAAAATAAAATTTTCTTATGAGTTTTTATGGCTAGACTGAACTAGTAAGTTTATGATTAGGAAACTTTTAGTTGAAAATCATAGAGGTAAAAAACTTTTGGAAATAAGTTCAAGAAATAAGTTCAAGGCTTACTCTTGTCGAATCCAGGTAAAAAACTTTTGGAAATGTTTTCTTTACATAATTTTCTTCCTAAAATGAAGTTTAACAAGATTTCCATGATCAATCTTGGATCCATCGAGAAATTAAATGGTTTATCTCTATCAATCTTGGATCTAGTGTAAAAAAAGAAAGCCTCAGACCTAATAATTTTAAAATCTTAAAATCCAAACACCTTCACTTGAACTTGGTTCCAATGTGAGAAGAGAAAACCCTCCCTCCATTGATCTTGGATTTGAAAAAAGAGAGAAGAGTTTGTTTGAACTAAATAAGTAAAAATCTAGCTTCTGCTAAGTGTTATGCTGTCAAATTTGCACAAAAAGTTATAAAATTTTGAAAGATTCTAGTTCATAAATGGCATTCATGCATCATGGAGTCACGACACCAAGGCATAGTAGTCTCAGGAGTGAAACTCTTGGTGCTCCACCCAATAGCACTGAGGTACCAGATATGTGGCATCCTGGCACTAAGCTCAGGTTTATGCATATTTCTTATAGTGATGTGACATTGTAATATAGCATTACAATGCTAAACTTTTGGGTTTTATATATTTAAAGAAGGTTTATTATCTAGGTTTCATATCTTGCAGCACTGTAGTGCTATACTTTTCACTATCGAACTTAGTTCTGGTGTGAAATAGAACCTCCTTTCGTACGTCTTAGATCAAAACAAGGGAGAAAGGTGCTAATGCACTAAAATTGAAAAATCTAGCATTGTTAAAATGTTATGCTATCAAAGTTTCAAATTTCTCCAAAATGGTTAAATTTTAGGCATTTATGACACAGCCTCGCGACACTGTACCTCGAGTGTTGCCGCATTGATCCCTTTGGTAGATTAACAAGAAACAACTATCTTAAGAACACCACAGTGCATATATTGAGCATTGTAGTGTTGATCCCTCAGGTAGAAAAATGGCTATCTAGAGAGTGCTACAATGCTAAACTCTCGAGTTTTAAGCTTATGTGTCACATTTGCAGCGTCGAGGTGCTACTACTGCATTGTCATTTTTAAGTTAGAATTTTTTTATTTTTGGAGCTTTTAAATCCTAAATAGAATTATCTATACACCGAAATATACAAAACATTGAAATAAAACTATCTTTATTAATATAAACAAATTATTGCAAGAAGTTCTACAAGAAAAATAGAAAATTTAAAAATAAAAGAAAAGGGAGAAACTAGTAGTCATAATCATCATCCTCCTTTTATTCTTCTTTTTCTTACATCAGTGGGGTGCTCATGTAAGGCGGATATGGGTGTCATCATAGAAAAAGAGGCCTAATCTAGACTCGTAAAGCCGAGGTGTCATAGGAAAAGAGGCCTGATCCAAACCCACAAAGCCATAATTTTCAAACATATGAACTAAGTAGAATTAAATTGAGCCATGTAAGAAAATTACTTTTGTTGTTGATCCATATGATAATCAAATTTTCTCTTTAAGGCCTCTTGGTTGTGATTGGTCTTACCCACTTCTTTCCTTAAATTCAAGACTTGCTCACTTAAGGTTTTGGAGGATGGGGATCAATGTTGTGGGGCACGTGTAGCACATGAGCTTCCCCTCAAACATTGATCCAACTAGCCACCCCTCCCCCTACCACACCACCAATTATTCTTTTTTTAGAGGAGTCTTCTGAATAAAAACTTCATCATCAGGCTCCTCCAACACACCCATGATAGTGCATAAACCATAAATTCCCTATATCAATTGTAAAGCCCTTCTAAATAGAAAAATGTAAAATGGCTATGTCCTTAGTCACCTTGATATTACTAGTGGGCATCAGTTTCAGCAAAATAAATAGTGCTTAGCCTTAGACTTTGTTGTTAGACCAGCGGAAGGAAAGTTGATTGTCTTTTCCTCCCACCATTTCAACTAAATATTTGCATTTCTACTAGTGAGAAAACCAATGACATCATCAAAATCAAAATGATTGTTATAATAGAAAAGATATTTATCATACACTACATTTTGTAAACTATGATACATTAAGGGTAGTATTATCAAAATATATTGATTTCCCCCAAATGAAGAATTTATTATCCTAGTGCTCCTTCGCATTGGTGAAGAATTCCCACACCACCGGAATGATGCAAAACCTATTTTTATAGTCAATTTCTCCCAGTCATGTTTGTTGATTATCTTCTACACTCCTGCCCAGATTGTAGAAGCTCCCTTTGAAATGAGGTGTTTGTGGGTGAGAGCATATTGTACCTCTGCTCTACTTCTATGCTAATAAATCTAACATTATCACTAGAAGTAACCCTCCTTTTTCTATGCCATGATTGCTTCTTTAACATGGAAGAAGGTTGGAAGAGAGAGAGAGAGAGAGAGAGAGAGCTCTAAGGTTTATTATTGAAAGAAAATCTACAACCCAAAAGGGTGGGGGGGGGGGGTCTATTTACAAACTAAACATTGCACCATAAATGGTGCTGACCTTTCAGGTCCCATAAGTGAAAATTAGTGCTGCAGCACTCACATGTAGTGCTTAGGCGTTAGTCAAAATGATTTTTATGCTGGAAAAAAAGAATACTTATTACCATTAATATCGTAACTGATTGGAACTAAAAATTGTGTCAAAACTTGATGTGGCACCTTGACACTTTTACACAACACTGCTCAAAATGTTTATCCCATTCAATAAATGCACCTATCAACATATCAGTTTGAATAATATTTTGACTAACACTACGGTGCTATGCAGTTAGTCCTGATTCACTGGTCAATCTGCAAATCTACTTTCAAACATCCTTTATGGCACTTATGGCATCATGGCATTGACTTCTCAGCACTGAGGAGCCACTCTATTATTGCTCAAGCACCATAATCTACAGCACGAAGGTGTACCCTTCATAGCACCTAGGCACCATATTTTAGCACCGAGGTGCCATCCTCCAAAAGTCATCTATCCATTTTCCAAGTAAACAATGCCAAATATTATAATTCACTCACCATGAGAACACATATATAAACCTAGCATTCTAGAGGGATGTAAGCCCAATCTTCTATTCATCCACAAAGCGAACACCCTATAATTCATTCACCATGTGAACAGTTATATAAACCTAGCATTCCATAGGTATGTAAGCTTAGTCTTCTATTCATTCACAATGCAACCAACTATATAAACCTAGCATTCAGGGATGTAAGCTGAATCTTCTAATTGTTTGGTATAAGAACACCATATAATTTGTTCACCATGCAAACCTGCTACATTCTAGATAGATGTAAGCCCAGTCTTCTATTCATTCGCCATGCAAACACCATATACTTCATTCATCAAGTGAAAACATATATATATATATATATATATATATATATATAATAATTATTATTATTATTATAATACTAGCATTCTTAAGAGATGTAAGTCCAATCTAACACTTTCTAATCGATGTAAGTTTGGCCCATGCTTACAATGTAAGCACATCCCACATCTTAATGGCATTATAAAGAGATGTAAGTTCAATCTAACAACTTTCTAATCGATGTAAGTCTAACTCATGCTTGCAATGCAAGCACATCCCACATCGTAATGGCATTCCAAAGGATTTAATTCCAACACATACATTCATGTGAACACCTCGATAATAAACCTCTAGTCTTTGGGATATCTAAGACGAGGCAACCCATGGCTGCTAGTCAAATCTCTGGACATTACGGCTAGCCCTTTGATGTTGGTAGACTAAAATAATATAGTCCTGGGATGATGGAACCATGGGTTCTTAATGGACTATTATCCTATTCTTCTTTGATAGTCATCTATGCCATACAACTTGCACCACTAGACACCTATTATATCGAATATATGATTACTTCTTACCTTAATCAAGAGTGATCTCTTATTAGTAAGAGGTGCAATTAACTATAAAGGCTTGCATTCATAAGACGTAGAACCTAGATCTAAAAAATCTTTAATGTAATGTTAAGAAATCTGGTTGAATATATATCAATCTACCTCATGAGAACATCTACACTCTCAACAAAGATGATGGAGAGCATCTTCAAAGGTATTTTTTTTGCAATCAATCTACATGATAGGATCATGGAAAGGCAGTAGTTGATGTCTCACCTAAGAAATATACATGAGATCAAGTAGCATCATGTAGGTCAGGCTTTACAAAACTGAGGATCTTATAATGATCCTCCATTAGGTTTCTCGTGACCCAAACACATCCTACTTGATATTTCAAACTACATGAAAAATTGTAGCAACCTCTCTTTTATGGGCTTTTAAGGGCCTAGCTCCTCTTATGAACAATATTAAAAAATGAAGCTACCCACTATCATAGTGTTACAACAACTTCAATTAATGTGATTTGAGAAAATGATATAGGTGAGTTTGGTGACCTATAGACTCAGGCATGATCTAGATAGAAACATAAAATTTCAAACCACTCAAGACATCATAGTTACTCCATGTGCTTTAAAGAAATTGAAGTCACAAATTGCTTCAGATACCACAACAACTTTGCAAGTTTTGGTTAGCATGAAGCTACAAACCACATGGAACATTACAATAACTTCATATGTCTTGGTGATGGTGAAGCCACAAAGTGCTCAGGACATCAAAATATCATCATATATTTTTGGTGAGGATGAATCTACAAATGCCTGGGATATCATAACCTTGTCATATATTTAGGTGAGGGTGATGCTACTAACCGCTCGAGACATCGTAATAACTTCATAGTTTCATTAGTTTAAATGGGATTACACAACACTAGAGATTCAAGTTGGATTTGACTCATCTCTCCAAAACTAAAGAAAGGAGGAATAGATGATAAACACTAAAAAATTATAGTCTTTGTAATAATAAAGATTGTTTGAAATTCTTTTTAAGGAGTTTGTCCTTTTTAAGATTGCGTGATTTCTATATTCAATCACAGTGCCTAAGCATTGTTGCCATCTTAAAAAAATCTAAAAACTCAGACCACCCCCGATGGTTTCCTACTTAAATAATATAGCATCATGGCACTGTGATCCCAATGCCTAAGCGCTATTGTAATGACCTTCAATTTAAAAAAAAATGTTAGATAACTAACCCTTCCTACCCCCAATAGTCATAACCGCCAAAGATTGGGGGGGGGGAATGATTATGGAGTGGAAAACTGCACAAAGATTAGAATGATTACCCAAAAAACTATAATAAAAGAAGGGAAACTACCCTCTCTCTCTCTCTTTTTCTTCTTTTTTCCTAACTCTTATTCCACTAAGCCCATTCTTGCTCTTGGTCTCCAACACTCTTAACAAGATGCTTTTTGCTACTACATGAGAGTGTTCCCCTCTTGCACGAGATGATATTGAAGCCTACTATTGTTAACTATAGGTAAAATAATTTTGGAAAATGTCTTTTTATATAATCTTCTCTCTAAAAAGATAATTTAAAATATTTCTATTATTGATCTTAAATTTGATGAGAAATGAAGAGGTTTTTCTCTGTTGATCTTGGATCTGGAGTAAAAATAAAAATGCACTCAAGACCTAAAATTCCAGATTCTTAAAATTCAAAGACATCTACCATTGAACTTGGTTCTAGCATGAGAAGTAAAACCCTCTCTCTATCGATCTTGGATCCAAAATAAAGAAGAATAGTGCCCCTTACACTAAAATATTATAAAACCTAGCAGGGGGGAGGGCAGTGGGAGTGATCATGGAGTGGAAAACTGCCCAAAGATTAGAACGATTACCTAAGAAAATATAATAAAAGAAGGGAAACTACCCTCTCTCTTTTTTTCTTCTTTTTTCCTAACTCTCCCTCAATTCCACTAAGCCCATTCTTTCTCTTGGTCTCCAACACTCTTAATAAGATGCTTTTTGCTACTACACGAGAGTGTTGCCCTCTTGCATGAGATAATATTGAAGCCTACTATTGTTAACTATAGGTAAAATTTTTTTGAAAATGTATTTTTATATAATCTTCTCTCTAAAAAGATAATTTAAAATATTTCTACTATTGATCTTAAATTTGATGAAAAATAAAGAGGTTTTTTTCTATTGATCTTGGATTTGGAGTAAAAATAAAAATGCACTCAAGACCTAAAATTCCAGAATCTTAAAATTCAAAGACCTCTACCATTGAACTTGGTTCTAGCATGAGAAGCAAAACTCTCCCTCTATCGATCTTGGATCCAAAATAAAGAAGAATAGTGTTCCTTACACTAAAATACTATAAAACCTAGCACTGATAAATAGTTATGCCATTAAATCTTTCTAAAAATTTTTAAATTTTGAAAAAATTTGGTTCAAAAAATAAAGTTCCCGCTCTGTGGTGTTAAATTTGAGTGTTGAAGTGATGAGCTCTCTGGAATGATGTATTTAATGCTCCACTATACAACATCGAGGTGCCAAACATACGGTGTTACAATGTTATGCTCTTGGGTTAATGTCATTCTTGTGCCACAGTGCAGATTTCTCAGTGTTGCAGTGCTACCATCTCGGGTTACAAAATAAAGAAACCTATTTTAAAGTTATTTCCCCTTTGAACTTAGTTCTAGTGTAAAAACAAATCCTCCCTCCATTGATTTTGGATATGGGATAAGGGAGAAGGGTGTTAATGCACTGAAAATTATGAAACCTAGCATTACTAAGCTGTTAAGCTACTAAAAATTTAAATTTCTCAAGAAATTATGCCTTACCCACCAATTGATAACACCAAAGGTGCTCATATCATAGAATCGAGTTAATATCTGTAACATTACGCCCAAATCATATCTATAACACCATAGATCTACACATGTAGTGTCGAGGTGCTATTCCTTCATATTTTTAACTTATATCTTCCACCTTAATAGTGTTAATGCCCTAGTTCGACAGAGGCAAGGCACTGAGCCCTTGATATTATTCATTTTGAATGAAAAATATTTATTATTAAGCTTTTAAATCATGGAGAATTCTACATAATAAATATAAATGAAAATAATTGAAATAAAAATATCTTTATCAATAATAAAATTTACTACAAAATGCTTGATAATAAATAAATGAAAAAAGAAAATACAAAATAAAAGAGAAAGGGGGAAAGTAGTAATCATAGTCGTCGTTATCCTCCTTATGTTCTTCTTCTTCCAGCCAAAGGGGTGCTAACATAAGGGTGATAATAAGGTGCCATAGGAAAATAAGCCTGACTTGAGCCCACATAAAAGTTGCAATTTTCAAATATATGAGTAATGTTAAGTTAAGCTCAGTCATGATTGAAAATTAATGTTGCTGCTGAACCATATGGTCATCAAATTTTCTCCCAAGTTTCTAGCACCTGGTTTCCCCAACCCATTCCTTAAGTGTGAGCCTTGTCCTCCAATTTATTGGAGTTGCTCATTTAAGGTCTTTGATGATTTGGGTATGGACTGAGGGGCACGTGAGCTTTCTCCCACCTCAGTCTGTGAGTCAAATCCTTCAAATATTCTTTTAATTAGAGGAGCCTTCTATATAAAGACTTCTTCATCTAACTCCCATTGTGCATCCTCCACAACACACAAAGAGTAAATTAAATAAGGGTGATCATATTACCTTAAGCATAATACAAATAAAATATAAATAATCATCCTTATATCCAAAGTAAAGGCCTTTTGAATTGCAAAATTCAAAACAACTCAATTCCTAGTCACATCACAGATGTTGCTAGTGGACATTAACTTAGAAAAAATAAAATAATGTTAAGCTTTAGCCTCAGTAGTGATGCCAGTGGTTGGAAAATTAATAATTTTGTACTTCTACTAAACATTAGAATTTTTAATAGTAAGAAAATTAAAAATTTCATCAAAATCAAAATGATCATTATAATAGAAGAGATCGATCATATATTGCATCCTATAAATTATAATATGTGTTGATAGTACTACTATCAAAACTTACTAGTTTTTACTAGATGAAAACTTGATTATTTTGGTGCTCCTTCACATTGGCAAAGAACTCTTACACCGCAGGAGGACACTAGATACATTATCATAGGCCAGCTTCTCCCAGCCTTGCATGTTGATATTCCTCTCCATGTACCCACCCAGAATAAAGAAACTTCTCTCCAAGATGAGATATTTGCATGGGAGAGTGTGGTGGTATCATTCTTCCACCCTAGACTATCAAACCAATTAGTGTCATTGACAGTTGCCCTCTTCTTGCCCTTGTTTAGATATTTTATCGCATGTTTGCTTTTCTATTGTAAAATTCAAGATGAGAGAGGAAGAGAGCAAGGATTTCTAAAATGGAACCCAAAGATTTAGAATGAAAAATGAGTAGCCTATGAGCTCTATTTATAGATTGGCCATAGCACTATGATGATATTTTATCTGCACTGAGGCATGGTACTCTTTATTTCTAGAACACATGACCCACGCAATGAAACTAAACATGTGGCATTGAGGCGTTGATAAACATACTAGAATGGTCACCGCACATATCAAAAAGACTTTTTATGGCATTCTATGATATTTAATTTTATAATTGACACCATGCAAAAAGTGAGGTTCAACTTTAATTGAGCAACAACTCTCAAACACATAGCATTGCAGTGCTAGAAAATAGTTGTTCTTTTCAATTAAAGTGTCTGTCCATCTACCAGCTATCCTGAATCAACTTATAACTGGTGTTGTGGTGCCAATTATAGCGCCAAGGTGCCTATCAACTAGTCAAATTATTCAAATTATTCCAATCTAATGCCTTCTTAAGCGCTGCAACACTAGCCTTATAGCCAAAACCAAACCCTCAAGTTTTGAGATATGAGTTCCAGCTTTATAATGCTATGCTAATTACTCACTGCTAAGACATCATTTTACTAGAGTTGAGGTGCTATATTTCTAGCATTGATGATTAGAACCAAAAATTAATGATTACCACATAAATATCCTATTAATCTATTTGTTCACTATGTGAACATTCTAATGAAATTTTAATGGATGTAATCCCAATTAATCTATTCATTCAATATGTTAACATCCTAATGGTATTCTAATGGATGTAAGCTTAGCTAATCTATTTGTTTGCCTTACGAATAGCTTGATGGAAATCTAAAGAGATGTAAGTCTAATATAATGGCTTCCTAATCAATGTAAGTCCAATCCATGCCTGCAATGGAAGCACAACCCAAATCCTAGCTAGCATTCCAAAGGAATGTAAGTCCAATCCACAAGTTTGCCATGTGAACAATCTAAATAAATCTAGCATTCCAAAGGGATGTAAGTCTAATCTATCTATTCACCATGTGAACACCATGCTAGCATTCCAACTAGATGTAAGTCCAATCTATAAGTTCTTCATGTGAACAATCTAAATAAAGTTGGTATTCTAAAGGGATGTAAGTCCAATCTTTTTTGCCATGTGAACTCTACTTACATTCCAAGGAATGCAAGTCCAACTTATATGTTCACCATGTGAATCCCCTACACTAAAACTCTGATCTACTCGGATATTTGAGATGAGGCAACCAATGGCTACTAATCAAACTCCTTAGACATTACGACGAGCCCTCTGATGTTGGTAAAATAAAATAATATAGTCCCAAGATGACATAATCATGGGATCTTGATCGAGTATATTCTCTTATTTTTCTTAGATAGTCATCTATACTACATTGCACATGCCACTATACATTGATTCATATAAAAAAATTTGTTTGTTTCTAATCTTAATCGAGAGTTCTCTCTTATTATGGTAAGAGGGTAATAACTATAAATTCTTGCATTCATAGGAAGTAGAACCTAAATCTAAATAAACCCTAATATAATACTAGAGGAAATCAAGTTGAATATATATCAATTTGCTCATGAAAAATATACTCCTACCCATCTCGATAAAGATGGTAGAGAGTTTCAAAAGGATGTTTTCTGGGTGATCTGAACTTGACAAGTTAAAGAGCAATCTCTTAGAATAGCTCCACTTTTGAGATAATCAATGAATGCTTGACAGCATATAACATTCAATGAAAGAGATGCACTTCAAATCATATTCATTTGTGTGATGGGTTTTAATTAAAATAATATTATAGATGGAATACATCAATTTTGAATTATTACTTTAATGTAGTCTTCATTTAGATTCAATTATTCTTGTCTAGCTTTTCCAATACATTTTTTAACTACTTTAAGTGCATAAAACTCTAATTAATGTGTCATCTAGGATTTTCTCAATGAGTGGAATAACCTTATAACAATATACATGTAATTCAGAATTTAAAAATATTGTTAACACTAGTTCATGGTTGATGATTAGTTGAGTGTCTCTATGGATTTAGATCTTCTCACTACCCATATCATTGGCTAACTCCAAACTAATAATAAAGCCTTCATTTTCTTACTTTATTATTGGTTTTAAGCTCTATAAGAGCATACACAAATCTTATAATTACCTTTTTAAGAGATAAAAACATTTAAACCATTATCAATTCTCACATAAGGCAATTTATTATCATCTAAGAAAAGGGATAATGCTCCATCGAAGTATAATCTCCAATCTTTTTCTTTAAGTGCATAATTTTTTTCCCAATAATTTATCATTTGGTAAGGAGTCAGTAGGGATGGGATCAGTAACTATAAAGTTTGCTAGTATTTAGTCTTTCACTATTGTATATGGAACATAAGTAAAATCAAACTATGATAAGATCATTACCCTATAAGCTAATCACATATATGGTGTAGGTTTGGTTATTGAGCATTAAAAATAATTAACTTGAAAAATTAAAGTAATTTTTGTGATAACATGTAATGTCTCAAATTTTGTATAGTGAAGGTGAATGCAAGACAATGCTTTTCAATGAGTGGATACTTCATTTCCCTAAAAATAAAGCATTGACTGAGAAAATAAAGGGCACTTTCCTTGCCCTCTTCATTATTTTGATTTAACAATGCACATACTAATTCTTTTAAAACTATAATATACCAAATTAAGGGTCTTCCTAATATTTAAGAGGTCAACACTAGAGGACGTAGTAGATATCCTTTGATATATTCAAAAGCTTCTTGGGTTGATCTATCCAAATTTAAATATGCATCTTTCTTAGTTAATTTAATAAATTATTAATATTTACTAACATGATTGGATATGAATCTTCTAAAAAATTCTAATTAAGTTTACTAGTATCTTAATTAGGTGACTCTTTAGTGGTTCAATTTCTAGGAATGCTTTTTTATCTTCATAGGGTTTATCTACATGTCATGATGTCACATAACAAATCCTAAAATTTTATCGAATAGGACCTCAAAAGCACATTTCAATGGATTCATTTTTTAACCCATACTTTTGAACTCTTTAAAGAATATTTAGGTCATTTACATGGTATTCAATCCTTTTACTTTTTGCTACTATGTCATCAATATAATGTTCAACTTCATGATGTAATAATTTAGTAAATATTTGAGTCATAGCATGTTGATAAGTGGAACCATCATTTTTTAATCCAAAATGCATGAGTTTGAAAAGTTGTATAGATTTCTTTTTATGGAACAATTATTGTTTGGTTGTAGTTTAACAAACCATCCATAAATAAAAAAAGTAGTGTTAGCATTTGTGGTAGCTACATCAATCATAATTTTGGATTGGTAGGACTTTAACCTTAGGAAACACTTCATTTAAATCTTTAAAATCAATGTATACTTAGATTTGACCATTTCTTTTATGAATCAGCAGTCCTAGAAATCCAAAGGACATGTTATTCATCTTCAATAATCCAACTTTAACTAATTTTTAAGATCCATTAATAATCAATGGAATAATATTTCAAGATATAAACATGAGATTTCAAAATAATTCCTAACAAAATAATCTTATAATATTTTAAGATTGAGGGAATAGTGATACAAATTTGGTAGATAAAGATTTACCAATCAATGGACGTTTTTGTTTGTACCAAAATTAACTTTAATCAAGCTCAATGGTTATGCAAGGAGTACAATCTCCTAATTTATGTGGTATATTTTCTTCATCGAGTTCTCATACTTTATTATCAGAATATGTATGAAAATTAGTTTTACAATGGTGAAGAGGTGTGGAAAGTAACCTTCAAACATGAAAACCTAACTCTCATCTTTGATTATTTTGAAAAATTTTCAAAATTTGTAGCATTTCCTAGCATGCCACTTTGGTCAAGTTTGAGGTAGACTTTTCTTCTTCAATACTTTTAAAACTAAATAAGAAAAGAATGTTTCTTATTTCATTGGGATCATCAAATCAAGATACAATGGATAATTCAGACATTTTGGTAGGCACTACATAGAATATAATAGTTGTTTCCTTTTATCCATTCAAAGGGCATATACAATTAATCTTCAAAGTTGATACTCTTTGTGTTGGTAAATGAAAATTCTAACAATAGTTCATTAGAATAGGTGTTCTCTAATATTTGACTTAAAGGTTAATATATTCTAGAGCATGAGAATAATACTTTAATGTTGATCAGGTTTTATAATCTATAATATAGAAATTGCTTTAGAGCATGTAGATGAGCATCATAAAAGTTTTAATGAATTTCATGGATTTAAATGCATATTTTGGGCCTAAATATGTTAGAATGTGTTATTCTTACTTTTTATTTTGTAATTAGAAATTTCTAAAAAAAGTGAATGTGAAGAAAATGGAAAATTTCAACATCAATGCTTAGGAGCTGCGAAGGAAGTCCCACAGTTATGAGGAACAAAAGAGACTGCAGACACAAAAAAAATAGTTCCTATGCACTGAAAAAATGACATCATGGCACTAGTACAAGAGCATTTGTACCCCAAGACAAAAAGGATAGATCTAAGTACTATAATGGTAATGTTATTGCACTTGAAGGAGACCCAAAAAGCCTCCAAATTGACCATAGTTAGTGAGCATAGTGTTTAAGCATCGGGAACTCAGCACCGCAAGTGCTAGTATCCTTCAAAAATTAAACTAGAGAGAGAGAATCTAGCTCCTAGGTGCTAGATGGCTAGCACTACACCACTTGGGACATAGAAAATCTAGTTTGTGGGGTTTTAGATAATGAGTAAAGCACCTTGGCAGAAGAAAATATCATAGCACTAAAATGTCAAAAAATTTATTTTAAGAAGAGAATAGAGTGCTCAGTGCTAAAGAATTAGTGTTATAATGCTCTACATAGCACCTAGGTGCCACAATCATAATGCCACTGTAAGATAACCTAATAGTAAATTCTATGTGGTTTTAATCAGAGGTTCAGGCAAGAGTTGCGAGGTAGGTTGTGAGAAACTTTTAAGACATACTAGAGGTTATAAATAAGAGACTATTTGTAATGTAATGTAAAAATGTTTCGGTAGTGTGTGTACCTCTTGGGAGTGTGAGTGAGTGAGTGTGTTACACTTAGAGTGTAAGACTCCAAGTGTAGCATTTGTGCAAACCTTATTCATGAACAAGTTCATGTGTTTGTATGATGTAGTATAGAAGATTAAAGGGAAACATTATAAAGGGAATCTATTACTGGATGCTAAAGAATTAGAATAAGGGAAAACTTAAAAGAACTACTGGTTTACTACTTCTCTTATTTTGATATTTCATAGAATGATCTCATACATTTATGGATGCTAATCTTTTTCATCATCTTGTAACATGAACAAGTAAATCTCTAAAGTTCTAGATTTATGAAGAATTTTGTGTTGAATGTTATGTATTAACTTTGATGTGAGTAATATATAAGAAAGTTGTTTATGTTTATACACCTCATATTCAATCCTATTAATTTTGATGATAATAAACGTATGCTGGATGTTCTAATGTATGTTTTATGTGTTTTAAAATATTAATTGCTAATTACATATCCAATAGATCTCACAATATATTTAATGAAATTGCAAGATTGAAAAAATGAAAGATGGATCAAAATGGATACCGTGAAGCTCAAGATATAATATTTTAGGTTATATACATTTATAACTATCTTAAAAGTTTAGAGTAGTTCATTGGCATGAATTAATTTGCTCACAACTTAACATATTATTTTTACTTACTTTAAATAATGATAATGAGGTTAATTTATTTAAATCTTTATCTAATTAACATTCAATGCTTCATACATAACATTTAAATTTTCAAAATAATAAATGATAATTAATTATAACTATTGAGTGTAACTAGTTTATATAGTTAATATAATTAATTATTTTAATTTAATTTAAAAGTTAGATAATAACTAACATATGTATGATTATATCTAAATTATATCATAATTTTTAAATATCATATTTTAAAATTAACAAAATTACATGAACTTTAGTATTTCAGCCAAAGTCATTTCATAATCAAAGAATTTAGATATGATTTCATCCATAATAGATTCCTTAGCTTGTTTCCTTTAATTTGATAGGTTACATGACCCACATTTGATTACAATTGAACTTATTATAATTTTGCAAACATTTGCTTATTTTAATAATGAATGCATGCTGCATGCTTTGAATATATTAAGAGCCAATTTGATTACTTTTGACTTGTCCATGTAGCCAATTTTTTGTTGTTTTAATTTAATATTTATTTAATATAAATCATATATTTATTAAATACTAAATTATTATATAATAAAATTATGTTGGAATCATATATTTCTTTTACATAATTTAAAATGACATTCTTGCTTATAAATAGCCCTCATTCGCTTCATGAAAGGGTTGCTCATTCAAATTCAAAATCTCTCCAGAAAATCTAAGAGAAAACTTCTAGATTTCCTTCCAAGTGTTCTCCAAATATTACAAGATCAAATTATTTGTGTGAAAGCTTCAACAACTTCAACTAAGCATGCTTTCTCAAATTACTTGAGTTTATTTTTCTTGATCTTAATCTCTTTTAGTTGTTCATACTATTTTCACCATCTATGTGTTCTTTCAAATTTTTACTCTTTGGTGGATTAGTCTTTGAATATCATTTTTTATGTTTTTCACATCAAAATTTCTTCAAACATTTTTTATGAAAATTTTTTGTGATAGTTTGTAGGATTTATTTCATCTTGGTGAAATTTTTATCTTCTTACAAATTTCTTTCAATTTCTTAAAGTATTTCTTCATTAGTCTAATTTAAAAGATCATTTATTCTTAAATCTATTTTAGAAGTATATTTTAAGCATATTAATTTAATTTATTGTGCTGAAAATATTTTCATATTTTCTAGATCTCTCTTTTTAATTAAAAGCTTACTAGTTTTATCATATGGTAATTTTATTTCAGTATTTTGTGATCATTTTCATTAATTTAAAATATCATTTTTTAAATAAAATAAATTATTTCTGAAATTTTAGGGTATATGCTAGATCTATTATATATCAAGTTTCTTTATCAAAATAAAATTTATAGAAAGTAAAATTATTTTATTTGTCACTTATCATTTTGTTTCAACTAATATCTTTTGTTTCACTTATCACTTATCACTTAACATACATAATGCCAATTTCTTAATGATTTTTGTGACCATTAAGTACAATGGAGTTAGTGATGATGCAATTAGACTTAAATTATTTTCTTTCTTACTTAGGGATAAAGCTAAATTTTGTTGAATTCACTACCTTAAACATCAATTATAAACTAGAATGAGTTAGCTCAGAATTTCAGAGCCAAGTATTTTCCAACATCTAAGATTGCTATGCTAAAGAATGATATTACATTGTTTATGTAATTAGATAATAAATCAATATTTAGGCTTGTGATATATATAAATGCCATTTAAAAATGTCCACGTCACTTTTTTCCTGAATGATTGATTATTCAATCATTTAATAATGGGTTAGTAGGATATCTTAGAATAATTATAGATGCAATAGCTTGGGTTAGTTTAATGTCTTAACCTTTTGAGGAAGCTTATGCTTTGATAGAAGAGATGGCTTTAACAACTTTGAGTGGCTATTTAATATATTGAACCCTAATAATGTGGCTACATAAATAATAAAGACATAAATTTAATGTTAACCTAAAAATTAGCAGCCTTAACTATGAAATTAGATAACTTGGGGGTTAATTAAAATTTAAACCCTAACAATCCAAATTCTTTTAGTGAAAGTAGTAAAGCATTAATGTTGGAAGATCAAAATACTCATGGATTTGAAGCATAATTATCTTGCTAATAGACCCATAGATACATTCTTAAACACATTTAATCAGTTGGAGGAATCACTTTAATTTCTCGTGTAATAATAATGCCAACATTAATCAAAATAAAAATTTGGGAAATTGAAATGATAAAAAATATAATAATTCAAATTCAATCTTAAGAGTTATGAATCCACCTGGATATCCTCTTCAAAACTAGCTTAAAGATAAGGAGCCCACATTAGAAGAATTAGTACTATAAATGGAGACTTGACTACAAAGCCAAGTAGCCTCAATTAGAAAAATATAAATTCAATTAATGTTGTTGGCCAACAACCTTATGAATTGACCAAGGTAGCTTATCTAGTAAAACTGAAGTAAATCCTAAGGAAAAGGGTAAGAAAAAATTTAAAGTAATAAAAGTAAGAAGTGGAAGAGAGATGGGAGAAATAAGAATAGAAAAGAGACTTTGGATGTTAAAAAGAGAATAAAAAAATTTAGATAAATAAATAAATAAGATTGAAAATAAGAAAAAGGAAAATAAGATTGAAGCCTTTATAAAATGAGAGAGAGATCACCACCACCACCCCCTCTAAGACTTTTGAAGCAAATCCTAGGCAATCAATTCTTAATAATTTTAGTTGTCTGGAAACATTCTATCAATATTCAATTTGCTAAAGTCTTTGAAAGAATTCCCACTTATGTGAAATTAATGATATACATATTATATTAAATGAAAATTTAGGAGAGAATGAAATTGTTTCATGAAGAGTTTTGTTCCATTATTCAAAGAAAGTTGCTAGAGATACTTAAGAATTCAAGTTGTTTTACTTTCCCATGCACTGTAAGTGACAAGTTCTTTGGAAAGGTATTATGTGACTTAGTAGATATCATCAATTTAATGCCTTTGTACATCTTTAAATAGTTAGGGTTAAGTGATGTGCACCCATTAGTGTGATATTATAATTAACTGATAGATCTTTGACTTATCCATGGGGTATTATTCAAGATGTATTAATTAAAGGTGATAAGTTTTTATTCCTTATAGATTTTTTAGTCATAGATATGGAAGAAGATAAGGAGATATCTCCCATTTTAGGTAGACCATTCTAAACCATAGGAAGAACCAAGATAAATAGAAAAAAGGGAGTTAACTATGTGAGTTCAAGATCAATAGATTACCTTTTAGGTATTTAATTTAATAAATTTTATTGATTACAATAATAAAGAGTGATAGAGGAAATTAAACAAGTTCGCTAAAAAGATAATTTCCCTATGCTTTTCATAAACCATTTGTTAGATAGACTAGATGTCATTCATTTTATTGCTTTCTAGATAGGTACTTAAGATATCCATAACACCATAGAGTCAGGTGAAGACCACATTCATTTATTCTTATAGCACTTTTGAGTTAGAAGAATACCCTTACTTTATGTTATGCACGTGCTACTTTTCAAGGTTGCACAATTTCTATATTTCTATAGAAGTATTTATGGATGATTTCTCTGATTTAGGTATGTCATTTGAGCATTTCTTAGTAAACTTAAGAATGATTCTAATAAGATCTATGGAGAGAAACCTTGTCATGAATTAGGAAATATGTCATTTTATGCTGAAAGAAGGAATGGAGCTAGGGCATATAATATTTAAGATAGGATAGAAGTGGATAGGGAAAAAGTTTAAATCATTGAAAAACTTTAACCTCCTATGCATGTTAAAGGGATTAGGAGTTCATTAGGACATGCATGATTTTATAAAATATTCATTAAAGAATTTTCAAAAATTTTGCAACCCTTATGTAACTCTTGCTAAATAAATTTTCCCTCTCTTTACTCTTGATTGCCCAAAAATCATTAATTGATTTTTCTTTAATTTTTTTTGGATTGCTTAATATCTTTTCTCATCTCTCTCTCTCTTTGTCATTCTAATTCTTCTTGACCAAAAATTTTGAAATGAAATTTAGGTTTGTTTGATTGAGTTTCTAAAATCAAAATCAAAAAATGTCTTTAGTTAATTTCCCTCTCAACTTTCTTTCTTGCCTTTGCCGAACCCCTCTTTTTGTAAATTCTATATATTGTGATGTTTATCCAAGGTTATTCTCTATCTACTCTATCCACTAGGCTAACTCATTGCAATTTTATTTTGGAGACTATTTTGGGATTCTAAATGCTAAATCTCTCAACCATCTTCCATTCCTCTCTTCTCTAAAACCTTGTTTAAGGTTTGGATTGAAGCAATGTGCAAAGAGCTTTCATCCTTGATTGCATCTTCTTTGGATGAGACTATTGCTTGAAGAATCCTTAAAGGTTTGGTGATTAAGCCCACCTCCTGTCTTCTTAACTTCATCTACATCCAAGAGGAGATCATATTCATAAATTTCAAGCCTTAGAAAGTTGACATCAAGTCAATTGATTTGATTGCTTACTCATTCAAAGACTTGAGTAATAGTATTTATTTCATTTTTATATTTTGAATCATTGGTTTTATTAGTTTGATTTTGATTAAAAGATTGATGTGCTTTATGGTTAAGGTTTTTCTATAATATTTGTTTTATTCAAGTTCAAGTGATTTAAAATATTCTTTTAGGTCTAATTGAATTGAAATATTATCTTTAAGACTTAATATTTATTGTATTTCATAAATTTCATATTCAAAATATTTGACATTCATCTTGAATTAATTAAAAAAAATTTATTTTAACATTGGTAAAGATTTCCCAAAGTCATTTTTAATTTATCTCTCAAGAGACGTTTAAGTCAGAGATCTATTTAGAAACACATAAAGGACTTGAGTAATAAAAGTGCTTTCACTTATTCTTTTGAATATTTAAGTTCATTGGCTTAATTTGAATGAAAACTTTTATGTGCTTTATGGTAAAAATATTATCTTAATCTTTTTCATTCTTCCTCCAAAAGATATGAAAGATTTTTTCTTTGGTTTGATTGAATAGGTTTTATATTTATAAAGCTTTCATAAACTTTGATTTATTGAATTTTAATTTCAATACTATCAACGAACATTTTTGTGCATGAGCTTTAACCTTCATATTTCACTTTTTCACATTGTGTTTTGAATATTTCAAGTTCATTCAATTTTGAAAATATAAATATAAGTTTGAGGCCTTCAATCTTATTTATCTTAATATTATTTTAGTTGGGACTTGAGTGCAAAATCTTTAAATTAATAGTTAGACACTTTGTATCTTTTCTTCTTTGTTCTCTTATACCTTGTTGTCTTGTGCTTGCTCATGTAGAAAAGTATGATATTGGGTTGTACTTGTTCATGTAGAAAGTACATGTTGCGTTATGCTTGCCCGGTGTAGGAAAGTATGTGTTGGGATTGTACTTGCCTAATGTAAGAAAGTACAACATATTGGTGGTTGTACTTGCATCATGTATAAAAGTATGGGATATTGGTTATAATCTCATTATATTTAGGGAATTCCTAGCTAGTGACTAAGCGTAGATGTAGTCCAATTGTTGAGTTTGGCTAAGACATGAAAATCCTTGTGCTTCTTGTCTGCTTACAATTCTACATTTAATTTGATTTATTATTTTTCTCTATTTTAGTATCATATTTTATAAATAAATTTTATTAAAATTTAAAAATTAAGTTTTAGTTTGATAATCTTTTAAAATACCCAATTCACCCCAACCTCTTAGGTGCCATAGCCTCTTAATAATTGGTATCAGTAGACTTTAGTGGCTAAACATTCCTGAGTTGATCACTATGGCACTACAAATGGTTCCTTGCTCTTTTGATGATATGATTTATTATATCCCTATTTTTAATAAAACCAATTTTGATATATGGAAAGTTAGATTCTTATGATTTTTATGAAGTGTTGATTCCATAATGTGGTATGTTTGTTTAAATGGTAGTTTATCTTCTACTTTAGAATGTGATTTGATTTTTTAAATGGAAAGATAATTTTATATTCTTATAAAATATCTTTTTCTGATGAGCTTTCTTATTTATTATCTTTTAAATCTGGAAAATATATGCTTGATGCTCTCACTTTGTTATATAGTTGTGATTATGTGATAGGTGAGTTAGAGTCCTTATAGAAAAAGGATATTATTATTAAGAATTCCATAAAAATAAATTCAAAGCCTTAAGTGAAATTCCTTTGCGCCTAAAAAGAGTAAGAAGATAAATAAGGAAGGAAAAGAAATTTTTTTTTTAAAAGTGTCTTATAGTGCTTAGAGAAAAGGTAGAAAAGAGCTTTCAACTACATCCCTTAAGGCAGCCACCCAAAGCTTCATTTTTCAAACTAATGTTGAGCATGACCATGAGTTAAACAATCTATCTTATGAAGAGTTATCTAGGTTCTTTGATGATTTAGTTGATATTTATAATAAATTAAAAATATATTTTTTTACTAAAAGAAAGTATAGAAGTTTTAAAGTAAATCCTAACTCTTTGATGAAAGAAAATGAGTTTCTTTTATTAGATGCTCAAAAATGTCATGATATGATTTGTTTTCTTGAAAATGAAGTATATTCATTTAATGCCAAAGTTAATCATTTGCTAAGTGATTTATCTAGTAACTTTACGTTCTACTATCATGATGAGTTTATTTCCAAAATGTAAATTTTTGAAGATGAAAATAAAGTAATGCAAAATGAGTTATTGTCTAGAAATAAAGTTGAACATGATTTACACATTGAGATTTAATGTTTAAAAGGTGAGAATACTAATATTAGAAGTAAATTAAATGATATATCTGTCTTCTATAAGTTTTATTTGTTCACATGATTTACACTTGAACCATCCATGACTTGCAAGAAACATTCATGTTATTCACATACTTTAAATAATTGTAGATCTCACATGCATGTTAGTTCATTCTCTAAAATTAAACCTAGAAGTTATAATTAATTTATGCATGCTTTGATTAAACTTACTTGTACTTATTGTTGTAGGCAAATCATGTTTCATTTGTTTGTTCATTTAGAGACCCATGCATATAAATGCTTTATCTTCATATATTTGGATTCAAAGAGAAGTAATTTTCATTGCCCATCATCTACATATTCAAATATTTGTAATGCAACTAATGTTAGAGGATCCAAGCTTGCTTAAATACCAAAATTCTAGGAAATGAGTTTGTATTGAGGGTTTGTCTTCATGAAGGATCGATGAAGACAAGTGATACAGGTATACAAAAGTAATCTTAAAATTCCTAAAGGTATATATTCAAACTAATATATAAAATTAATGGTATGAGGTAACACATTATATATTTTAAATTTATCCCATCCTTATATGTTTTAAGGTCCTTAGATTAGTTATGTTTCATTCATGCTTAATTAATCTATATAAGCTTCATGTTCTATTTTTTTAAAAAATGAATGAATAGTTTCAAAACATAATTTTAAAATATTTTTGTAAATTCTATGAATTTCACATACTATTTAGTTTATTGTGGTTTCAACATTTTCATAGACTTATGAGTTTTATAATATTTTGCCAATGAATATTTTTTTTAATTTATCATGATTTGAATTCATATTTTAAATTCAATAAAAGTCATGATAAATAAATTTAGTTGGTCACACTATGTACATTTTTTAATCTTTAAACTAGATCAGTTTCTAGCATTAACCCATCAAGTTACAATCTGACAAAGCCTCTTACCCCGCCTCGCCTCTCACCCCTTTAATAAATTGAAATTTTTAATAGTGTATTGATTTTAATCCATAGCTTAATATGGTTAATTTGAAACTCATCATTTTTAGGTAATTCATGATTATTAATTTGACTAAGCTTATGTTAAAAATTGAATATGATTCATAAATTAGTTTGTGTGCATTAATTTGGAATAAAAATATAATTAGGTTGTATAAAAATATTAATTCTCTTGTAGTATCTATCTTTAGTGTAAATATAATTTTATGATTTTTATCTCTTATTCTTTAGTTAATATTTGATACAATTACAATTGATTTGATGATCAAATAATTTTTGTTGGTTTCTTAGTTGTCATTACTTTTAAATATTGATCATTTTGAATGGCTAAGAGATGGAATATCAAATTCTTAAAATATTGCTAAAGTTTTATTATAGAGATATGTTTGTATCTTTCAAATGCTTAATTGTATATTTTCATCACATATGTCTTGCCTTCAATTACATGTTTATTCAAAGTTAGTTTTATATAAAAAAATCATTATACATTGGCTTACATTAAATAAAGGGAGAACATAAAAATTTTAAATCTTTAATTATTTTAATTTTATTATCTCATGCTTAATTTACTTTTGTACTCAATTAAGGGAGAGAATTTTATTGATATAACCAACTTGTATTTATTGTGAACCTTTTGATGATGTCAAAATGGGGCGAAATGTTGATGTTCATGAACATGTTGGTTAGAGTTTTAATTTCTCTCATATGTATTTAATGAGAGAGAAATATCTTTTTATTATTATAATTATGCTTCACACCAACATTGATTTGTCATCATCAAATAGAGGGAGATTGTTAAGTATACACCTAGTGTACCTTATCATTTTATTTTTCGATAACGAACCTTGTATAATAAGAATTAATTATTTCTTTGCATAATAAATTATCCACATTAATCATTATGAATGTTATTCTAAATTTAGAGTTATTTTGATGATAAATACATACTCTTTAAGCTACTAATTTTTAATTTCATGTGTTTCAAGAAATTCACCATACTCAAGTTGCTTAGTAAGATCGAAAAAATCATATTAGTTGGACTAGAGTAGTTTGAGAATTTTCTAAGATTTACAACAATAAGGTAAATATGATATTAATACAATAAACTTAATGGCTTAATTACTTCAATATATTTTATTTTAACTTCTCCATATTTTTCTACAATTTAAAATTGCATTATTCTTTAATTATTCCTTGAATTATCCTTTTTGGATAATCTAAATCACTTTCATGAGTTTAGTCATCATCTATTGTGCTTTCAAGTAAGTTGAATTTATTTTAAACTTCATTTAATTTTTCAATACGTAATTACATTTATTATCCACTTATGTTTTATATTAGTATAAAACTATTCTAGAATTATCCTAATAATTCTTTTTCTCTCTCATATTCTTTTATTTTCTCTCACATATCATCATTATGATCTTGATTGACTTTTTGGCTGATCTTTTGTAGTTTTTGGAATGATAAATCATGTGAGATTTATTCGAATTATTATCATAATATTTTCCTCATTTATTGAAGTTTTTGAAATTCTTTTGTTTGAATTTTAAATTTAAATGATTTTAAAATTTAAATTAATTATCATTTCCATATGCATGTAAATTTTAATTCACTTTTTATTGCATGCCCCTATGCTTAATTTCATCATCTTCTTCACTTTTATTGATCTATATTTCTAATAGCATGTATAAGCTGGAGCTTGTCAGTAAACAAAGCCTCGATGGTGCAAGTGAATTTTTTTTATTATATGTTTAAGTCAACATATATAGTTAAAGGTCATTCTTACTTATGGAGAGATAACCTTCATTACATATAATATTTCTTAGATATATCCCTAGTTAGGTGTGATGTTAATTAACCATATAGGGTCTTATTACACTATAATGTGGTAGCCAAACCTAGAAAGGATTATAAGTCCAAAGTTGGCTATCTCATTTCCTTTTATTCTATAGGGACCTCTTTATATATCTAGATATTACAAATCTAGCATCTTTCTAGCCATTCAATAAATATTGTTTATCTAATAATTCCCAAGTTTTCCATTCTAAGTTCAAGGTTTAGAGTAACTCTGAAAGAGTTAATTCATCATTATTGGTGGAGCATCTCGTAGCTAGCTAGGGTTGAATAGCTTTGTAAGATAAATGACCTTGACATTGATGACCTAATCTTGACCAAGAAATTTTCTACTTTTTATCTTACTCATTATAGAGTCTTTTGTAATATAATGATTATTATAACACAAATATTCTCTATTTTGAGTTATCATTCACATATTTATCATGATTCATTTTTTTCTTTATGGATTAACATTGATTGTATGGAATATGTTGGAGAAATAATCATTTAAACACAAGTCTTTCTTGTTAAGCATATACAAATCAAGTCAAAATAAAAATATATTCTAGTTACTACAAGTGTATCATGGAGATGTCATCAAAAGTAATTAACTAAAGGGAACTTATTCCTTTAAGGAAATTAAGTTGCATATCTTTTCAATCTTTTTTATTAACATGATTATATTTCTTCAAATAAATATTTATTATAAGATCAAATGAGAGGTGGCAATCTTACCTAGATGACTCTTATCATCTTTTAACAAAATAAATAAAGTTATATGAAGATTATATCATCATATTAACATTTTTACACATGCCAAAATAGGCTGACATGGCTTTTGGAACTCGACATCCCTCTATATTTGAAAACATATTTGAGTCTATTTTCTAGTTATACCCTTTTAGCCTTTTTAGTTTTAATTTGATAGTCATAGCTTTAGTGACTTATTTGTGAGTAACAAGATATTACAACACTTAATGACAAGTAGTAAAGTCATCATAATATGCTACTCACTATGTTATTTCTTAATAACATAGTTGCCTATATAACTTGTTTACTCATTTGACATATGGGTCTTGTGAAGATTTTCAAAAGTTTTTGGGCATGTGAAGTATAAAGTAGTAATATTTGATCCCCTTCATCTTATGTGATACTCAGATTTAAGTTGGGTCACTCATCTAAACATGCCAAAAGGATGGACTCATGCACGACTTAATGTGGAGCTTATAGTGTATAGAGGAGTCAACTTGTTATAACTATTATTATCAATGTGGATACACATTCACAAGACTTGGGGGTCCTTGAGGATGTATGTGTCAAAACTTGCTGACTAGGAGGGTCTTATACACTATTTAATGCAAAGAATATCTCAAATGAGGGGAGTCAGCTCTCTAAGGCTTAGTTATTCTTCCCTTCATATAACACATAGGATTTTACAAAAGTATTTTTTCTTTTTTTGTTATGTGAAGTATTATTTCAAATAATTATTATCATCATTCATGTTTTGTTTGTAACAATAAAGTTACATTTGATGCTATAATTGGTAAGACTATATTTGAGGGCTCGGATGACCCTTAGCTTGAAAGTTTGGCTCTATTATAGGAACTATTATAGGTGGCCTCTACTTGCCTTAAGTGAGTAGTCTCATCTCCCTTGAGAACTCTAAGGTAGAATGTTGTCAGCACTAAAGTAATCACTTCACACCTCTAGTCTAACACTATAATTATTTTAATGATGGGGTGAGAGAGATGGACCTTGCAAAACCCTTATGATGAGTGGTATGATGCCTCAAAGAGTTATTTTAATGATGGGTATGAATGAGATGAATTTATCTAAACCCATAGTGTTTCTTGAGTGTCCAGCAAAACATTTATATTTAGTTGTTTACTATATCTTTTGAAAAAATTGAATGTTGCCAAAGTTCTGAAAAATAATTAATTCTTTAATATTAATAAAGAAAAAAAGGTATAAGGACTGGGACATACAATAAAGGTAGGGTTTTATCAATTTAAAGCTTTTAAGTCTTGGGTACAACGTTCTCTTAATGTGTGTACTTGGTAGGTGCCAGTCTAGCTTGTTTCTTAATAAGATACAAACCATCCTAGGTTGAGTTGAGTTTATTGAGTGCATTCTAGCATGTTATTGCATCTAATTTCTTTAGTATCAAGTTGCCTAGCTGGAAACTTTTCTTCTTAACATTATTATTATAGTACTTTATCATTCTCCTATTATTTTCAATGAACTTTGAGCAACTCAAGTGATATTTCCATCTCTTTTTCATTTTATTTCATCCACTCACTAGGATGTTAGTAGAAATCTATGGTAGCCATGACTCACTAGCTATGTAGATCATACTCAACTTATAGTAGGGCTTCGAGTTTATGAGATTGTATGAATATTTTTATCTTGTTGTAAAGATATTATAGCATTGACAACCTAGAGTAGCCCTCGACTCACTGGGCTTTAGCCCCTACAATCATTTTTTCTTTAGTAAATTGATTATTTTCTTATTAGTAGTTTTGACTTAGCAATTTATCTATGGGTTATGTAAATGGAATAACTTAAGGTGAATCTCTTTGGACCCATAAAATTAATTTAGGGTCTTGTCAATAAATAGGGGCCCATCATTAGTAATGATGTCCAGTGGCAATCTGTACATATAGTGATGTCAATCCACATAAATTTTTTTATTACCTGAGTAGTGATTTTTGTGAGTGCCTTAGCCTCAATCAAGTTATTGGTAATCGACCATGACCAGAATGATTTTTTGTTAAGCAAAACCTATTAGCAATGGTTTAATGAGATCCATTCCCCAACATGGTTAATTACCATGGGATAGTGATACACTTTAATTTTTATGTGGATTGTAATTGCACAACTATGAATTTTTGGTACTACCGACCCCTCTTGGTAAAGTCTTTAGCATCTTTTGAATGTCGACCAATAATATCCTTATCGTAGAAGTAGTGAACTAGTATTGTTCTTTAGACAAACTTCTGCACTCACCTAAATGTACATTCTTTAATATCTTATCGTGCTCTTCTTCCATAATGCACCCCAAATTTAGCAAAGTTAATGACCTCTTGAATAATTCTTCTATTACTTTAATGTTTTGTTTTACTTGGATCTTAAAGTTCATTTAATCTTCAATGCTTGCTTTGAGCTTCCCAATAATTAAATACTTTATAAAGAGACCTACCCAACTTGGTAAGTGGTTCTCCTTAATCCATAGAGACTTTCCTTTCTCAATGATTGGTATAATGAGTTCAATAAGTGGCTAATCTCTTAAATCATTTGCCGTGAAATTTAGATTGAGAAGCTAGTCTTCCTCCAAAATTATTTATGAGATTTTGGAGTACTTAAGTTTACAAATCTTTATCTTAACTTTGTATAAGTATTTATGTAGTACATCATCTCAAAATTGATGTCGCAATTGAATTGGTTCTCTATTAATTGTGAGTTTGAGTACACCACCAAGTGATTGCATTCATGTCCTTGGAAAAATCTTGAAGTAGTGAGTATATAGAGCTTCATAATTGACTTAGTTATTAGCCACCTTTAACAGTTATATCTAAATTGGTTATGTTGATTTCCAATTGTGGCCTTCTAGGTAATACCATCCACCATTCTTTCTTCTCTATAAGCCATATCCACATAAATGGACCATGATTACTCGAGGCTAGATAATTCAAGTTGTAAATCATTAAAAATACACTAAGAAATAGTCAATGGCTTGTGCCTTGATTGTTGTATGGGATGAATAGAAAATTTCAAACTCACTCAATTTGATTTATCACTTTAAAATTCTACTAGAATAGTCTAGCTTATCGAGTGCAATTTTGAGTTGGTGATCAATAACAGCTTGTATAAAATGGGCTTGCAAGTAAGGTCAGAGCCTTTACACTAAGACGATGAGAACAACTGTGAGTTTATCCATTGTAGGATATCACAACTCTACACTTTTCAAGGACTTGGTAAAGTAGTATATTATCCATTATTTAATCTTTTCTTCTTAGAATAACACGAAACATATGGTATCTTCTCTAACTACTAAGTATAATAATAACATTTCTCAATTTTTATGATTTGCAGTGGGGGAGGGAGGTAAGTTGTATTTCTAGTTCAAAGAAAAATGCTTTGCATTCTGCCGTCTATTCCAACCTCTTGGTGAACTTAAGAATATTGAAGAAAAGATAGCAACATTCTCCTACCTTAGAAATGAGGTGTTTTAATCCAACAACCTACCTAGTGAGTCACTACACTTGGTCATCCTAGGGGTTAACAAATCTAGAATGATCTTAAAATTATTCTATTTAATCTTTGTTCCTCCTAGGGTATAAGTTAATAATTTTTTTAATCTTATGCTCAATGTATCCTTCAAGGGATTGAGATGAAATTTGTGTTTCTTTAGTGTAGAAAAATTCTAGGATATTTGACCTATGGTTAAGTCAAAGGCAACAACATACTCTTTATCCATTGTGATTCCGAACTAGATGACTACATTAATTAACAAAATTAGTCAAACACTCTAAATATTAAACTTTAAGAGGTTCCTAACTTGATTATGAATCAAATAATCACTATAATCCTTAGATTCTTGCCTATATAACCAAGAGACTATGAAAGCCAAACCTCATCCAACTTAGACCAACTATAGGCTCGCATTAAACTAAAATTTCATGGACCTCTCATTGAACACTCAAAGTTATCCAATAAGTGTGTCAATATGATAATAATATTTCAACAAGGACAATGGGTCCTTCAATATGGACAATTATACCTATGTTAACCCAGTTGATACAAATTGAACCAATTAGGCCAATATAATCAAATTAGCCTCAACCTTGAAGTTAAGTAGGTGCATTACATATAAACTTTTATAAATGTATTAAAACATAGTCCAAGCATCATTTAATCCAATTTTTCTTTGGCCCAAGCACAATTTACGAAAATAAGTATTTGCATTCATTAAGGCTTATGCCCATTTTTTGGTGGTTTATTGAACCAACCTATTCAAGATATCTTACCAAATTCGTAAAAGATTGTAGCTATGGATGTCATGGAAAATTATTTAGTTCAACCTAACTTGGTTTAACCACTTCACATGGGCAATTTGATTAAATGGTCCAATATACCAAATTTTAATATCAACACTCATGTTTATGATGGAATTAGACCTACCAGATGATTAAGTGAGTTCAAATGTTTAAAATTTATTTTAAAAATGATTGTTAGAAATAATTTCCTAGTTAAACACAAGTTTACTTAAATACTTTACATATGGAAAATTTACTAAATAGGTAAACTTATTTCATTTTACTTGAAATAATTTATATCTTCAACCCAATCAACTTTAATTTTATCCAAAAACTATTTTTCAATTTCTATCGATAACAACCTAGGTAGTGCATTAATTTATCCTAAGTGACTAAAGAAATTAACTTGGATAAAAATTTAATTAATTGGAAGTTAATGAAATTAAGGTAGTTATAAGAATGGGTGCTTGCCATTTCATTGCACCTAATCATACTTCATAACTGCCTATCTTTACTTTAGAGGCTTCAACTAGTTGTTTAAGGGAATAACCATGGTATAACCATGGTTAATCTATGAAATCCATTTTCCATGTGGCCATTTAAAAGATGAACCATTCCAACTATAGAAAAAGGCTTGAAACAACTTCCTAAAGCTAAGAGGAAAAATACCAACCACTCCCCACCATCCCAATACATTGAATTAGCTCAGCCACAAAGCTCACTGATGGAGTGAAGGGGTTTTGGTCAACACATCAGTCCAAGTTGTTTTAGACCAATTTCAAAGATGATTTTACTTATTTAAACTCCATAATGGTGTATGGATCAAGAAATCTATAATTTCAAAGTCTAACCTTTCCTCTTAGCTTAGCCTTCTCATTGATTGAGGTCAAGACGACCCAAGTGGTGTCCATGGGTGTCTATCCCTCAATCTTTTAATACTTTTGTAATTTAAGTTACTTAGTTTCATTGAGAAAAGAGAGCAATATGAATTTGGGAAAATAATCAAGTCAGTTGACCGATGATTTACCCAATTTTCTTATTTAGTTTAACTAGAGAAGAATCTTAAAGTTTTATGTTTGCTCTAATCTAATTACTTACAAAAGATTATATGAAACATGTGAATTACGCATTTTGATTGGTGAGGAAGTTAATAAAAGTATTAGTTTGTGAAACATCATTAATTTTTAATTTTTTTTAAAAAAAATATTTTTAGTTATTTTAAAAATATTTTTTTTTATTATTTTAATTAATTGATACCTTCATGATCTAGAAAATTTTAAGAAAATTTAATCTTATATTTTTAAATAAATATATATATATATATATATATTTCATTATTTTAGTTAATTAATACCTTCATGATCTAAAATATTTTGAAAATTCATCATAAAAATTCATAAAATTTCAAGTCCATTTGAGTTTTGATGCATGACTTTTTATTTTCCTGTGTGACAATATTACTATTTAAAAATCACAATAATAATAATAATAATAATAATAACAACAACAAAAATAAATAAATAAAAAAAATAATAATAATAATAATAATAATAAATAATAATAATAATAATAATAATAATAATAATAATAATAATAATAATAATAATAAATTTTATAAAATAGCTAGAAGACATTGCTAACATGCTCTTATTATTTTTTTCAAATTTATGAGATGATTGAGAAATTATTTAGTCTACTTGGTTTATTAAAAATTATGACTTTCACTATTTATTGAATTTTTAAAATTAGTTATTTACTTCCAAAAAATATAGATAAATTATGGGAAATTTTAAATGATCAAAATACCTATCTACATTTTCTAAAAATTGATTTATATTATTTACAATATATTTATAAATTTAAGTAAAACATCTTATTTTTGACAAAGTTTCCTTTTTGCCCCCTAATAGGCTTATATTCATGTGTAATATGATGTTTTCAATCTAATCCCATTTATTAGATTTAATTTGATTTTTTTTAAACTTTTAGTAATAGGAAAACCTATTGTACAATCATTAAATTATTAAAATATATTAAATACTTTTAAAATTTGAAATTTATTCAAACATGTCATTATACACAATAAATGCTTTATAAAAATGTGTTTTTAAAATAAAATATTTAATATTTTAATGACCTTAATTTTTTATTCTTAAAGGAAAATATAAATTAATAATATTATTATTCAATTTTCACATAAAATTTCTCACCACTTTGGACCTTTTGTTATCATCTCTTTTAATTAGGATGGAATCTATCTAGTGAAATTATAATGCACAAGTGTGCTTACCCTCATTGATTGCATTCATGCATTAGGCTTGGAACATGTAATTCATTAGGCCATCACAATAATCTTGAATATGAATTAATTGATTTCAACTTCAGTTTTGCATGTGGAGTTAATTATTTAAATGAACTCTATCTACATTGATATTTGAGTGTAAAAGTTGGTTGACTAAGCATGCAACCAGTTTGGTGTTAGCACACATTCTAGAATCACACTAGACAACATCATTAGGGTTTTGATTATTTTTCTCAACACTTTTGATAGTTTACAAAATAAACAACATGCATATTGACTCTTATACTTGAATGCATCCCATAACCTTGCATTGCACTCTTAATCAAGATCCTAATGCTTAATAAATTCCTTTGACTAAGTAAACTTAGTCATTGTGATCTATTTCTATACTAGTACCCCTTTTTTCTCCTTTGTCATGCTTACTTGACAAAAAGTCTCATAGGTTAATCATACAAATAGTCATTTAGTTCATTAAAGCGGTGTAGGTGAACCTCTCATGTAAGCATAAATGATCTCATCAAGTAATAAAGTGAAAGCAAAGTATCATTTCCATGAGGATGGAACGTCAATTTCTAAAGTCTTGTTGATTATGTATTATTTAGATGGTGAAAATTGGGTGTCTAAACAAAAGCTCAAACTAATTTCAAATTGTACTAATGAAATTAATATTTATGGAAGAAATATGAATATGATTAAGCATAAGGGTTCAATGTCAGTAATGTTAGTTTGTGTAATTTAGATTTCAACAAAGATAGAGTTACTTCTACCAAAGTCTAATCATGGTGGCCCTATCTTTCTCTTAGAATATTATGATCCTTGTCTTTCTTGCATAACCAACCTATTAGGGGCTTCAAACGAATCACACAACTCACCTCCATGGTATTATGTCATAATTAACCCAATGTTAGTTATAACATAAAAAACCCATAAAAGCTTTTTGGATCTTTAAAAAGGACTATATAACCTCATCTTGTTTTTCTCTAACGTGCAACCCATCACCATGATATTTTGAACATTACAAATCCACTTTCCACCTCTTAGTTCTAGGTGGATTTCAAAATATATTGAACAAGATGGCTAGTCAGTTTAATAGACTAGAAAGCATAGTGGAAATATATAGTAATTAATAAAACAAAAGTCTAACTTTTTAGAAAATCAAAACATACACAAATCAAACACAACTGCATCCAACCATTATAGAAGCACATTTAGTTTATGATGAAATAAATAAATATAAATATTTTATTCAGGAGCATGGTTATAATAATAAAAAAAGAGATAAGGATTGAAAAAACTTAGAAGTGGATTAAAGAGATACCTCCCTTTTCATCATGACACTTGACTTGAGAAATCTTCTTAACAATCTCTCCAATAAGTTGGACAAGCCTTCACCAAAAGCCACCACTTGACTCCTTAAGGATGGATTAAAATAAAAACAAAAAAAATAGATGTTGGAAGATTCCCTTTTTCATCGAAATGACTTGTTTAAATACATGTGCATGAAATCTCTTTAGAAGGACAAGTTGTAATTCTATAATTACAACAAATCATAATATCCCCAAGTGTTAAAGTCGGGCACATAGTCACCACGCATGCTATATTGGTCATATTGGAACCTCAAGAGCTTTGTGCCTAAGCTCCAAGAATTAGAGCTTAAGTTCTAAGATCATAGATTAGTGTAAAATTTAGATTATGGATCTGGTGCATAGGAGTTAGGATTGGGCTCCTAGGTACTAGGCTTCCTATCTAGTTCTTCTTCTAAAAATGAGATCTAGCCCCTAGGCACCTAATACAACATTGATCATTGTCCTAGTAGGTCTTACAAATCCATTTTCAGTCAATTATGATTCAAGCACTTCCATAGAAAATTTATGAATCACTCTCAAACATCATATAAGGCCTCTTCTTTCATCTATATAATGATTGACATCTTGATCCTCATCCTAGAAGTCTTTGTAGGTAGGAAATACTTGGAGAGAAACTTCTAGGTTAGGTCATTCCAGCTAGTGTTGGAATCACTAGGCAAAGAGTTGAGCCAACTCTTAGCTTCATCCCTTAATCAGAAAGGAAAGGCCTCAATCTGACTACATTATTGAATACTCTAAGGTATTTTAATGTGTTATAAATCTTCAAAAAGTTGGTCATATGAACATTAGAATCTTCAATAACTATGCCACCATTAAAAAGTCTATATCATTTGTAGAGTTTACTAGCATGTATTGCTGAGTTTGGATGTAGGCTTGTTTTTGCGTTCAATTGAACCATGCAAAATTTGTCCCCCTTTCCTTCTTAATTTTTTAAATTTACTTTCCTACACTTGTTATAGGTTCAGTGCTTTTCTCTTTAATAAAAAATATCTTTGCAACTAATTTTTCTACTAAAAATAAAATTATGTTCTGACTTGAGAAATTTTTTGAAATACCTAATTCTCCCCTACCAAGTGCCCTTACATACCATAGCCACTTAATAAGGTTATCTTGAGGAGTTAGGTCTCTCTCAAAACTATCATACATTGATGTTGGTTTGCAAGTCATATGTACTAGTAAGAGAATTCATTTTGATATTTATCCATTCTATGAATATAAAAAGGGCTAGAGGTTCCTTAACTATCATGGTTATGCTAATCAAGTAGAATGGGGTAAGGTTTTGCATCCATAAATGAAGGATGGGATTCTAAAGTGGTGAGAATTGGACTAAGATATTTTCTTATCTTAGTAAATGTAGATTTTCACCATTATAGTTTCATTAATTATTAGTCAAATCCTAAGTGATGCACTAAAACTTAATAGAATAGCATAAAAAAAATTTCATGTATAATACTCAAAAGATCAACGGGGAGTTTATCATCTCAACATTGAATAAAAAATTAGCACATACTTTCATAAATGACCCACAATAACCATTTGAAACAAATTTCTTAGATAAAAATATTTAAAATAAGAAGTATGTTCTAATTCAAGTAATTTCATTATATAAGATGAATTTTGTATAAAAGTTACATCTTTTACTAATAAAAGTGGTCATACTATAGGTTTGAAATTCTAAAATATTGTAATGTAAATGAAGCACATTACCAAGTGATGAGTTGGTAGCCACATAGTGAAAGATGATGATTATCGGGATAAATAAATAATAAGTAATTATAATAAAGCACCATAAATTGTTGCATTAGTTGATAGTAGATTATGATGGACCATAATGATGATTAATAATAAATGATAATAATCACCAATGATGATTAATAAATGATGGCAAATAATGAGATAATGGGCATAGGTATTAGTTTATTGTATATAATAGAGAATGAATAACGATGATGCTGCTTTTAAGTGATGAATTGTTATATGTTAGATGGAGCACTAAAATAATCATTAATTATTTTTAGAAAAAATTATTGTGGTGTTTTATTTTGGATGCCGAGTGGACACCATGTAGATCTTAAGAGGTACTTATAGGAATGATCGAGTACAATATTATGTTATGATGTACTATCTCGAAAGATAAAAATATCACCCTATAATGGACCTAATCACCTAATAAGGACTCCTAAGGTAGGATGGGTCGTCTTATATACTAGAAATCTTTTTCCTATTTTACATGGAAAAGTAAAGCAAGGTTTATTTTATGTCGGGTTCTTTAGTTCCCTATGGAAGCAAGCTTCCATAGTTAATTATATCCTAGAAAACTAGATTTTTAAGAATACTCTTGATTAAAGCAGTCAATCATATCTCCAAAGACTTCAAGGCTAGATTATCAATGAATTAGGTGTTTAAGAAAATCAAGTGGGAATATTAAATTGAGAAAGACTTATTTTGGAATCTAAAGGAAGATAAGTAGGGAGCACTCCTGATACTAGGAAGCCTAGTGAGCACTTTATCTTTTGGTAGGCTTTATATGTTTGAAAGAGATAGTTAGTTTAATTTGAGTTAAAATTTTATTAGAATATTATGGCTTATAGTCCATCAACACACGATTATGGAAATGCCTAAGTGGTGAGGATTTCTACTTGTAGCCCGAAGGAAAAAACCAACCTCAGATCCTAAATCTAAGAAGCTTTAGCATAAGCTAGAATCATGACTTAAATCTAAGTGGAAGGGGGACATAAGAGTTTACCTCCACAAGAGAGGATAAACTTGTCCGACTCTTTTGGACTTACAAATATAAGTGGCCAGCTTACACCTCTTATATTTCAAAATCATGTAGGTCAATCTTATAAATTTTAAGATAGTTAGGATGTTATTTATTGGAAATAGACAAGAGTCCTAAACTCACTTCCTAAGAGACTAGATCATGACTGGCATGAGTATATGACTAAATGAAAAATTTTACAAATTTATATACCAATTTGACACAATATTTTCAATAAAAACTTAGGAAAATTATGCTTAAGTGCATGATGAAATTGAATTATAGGCAAAATTTGAGAGAGAGAGAGAGAGAGAGAGAGAGAGAGAGAGAGAGAGAGAGAGAGAGAGAGAGGGAGATCTCCATCATGAGGGGTGCTCTCCTAGGTCAAGCATTTACTAAAGTGCAAGAATAGAGACCCTCCTTATTCAAGAGAGAAATAAGATGATATGCATGATGTTAGGCATTTAATAGTCAGTGAAGAGATTGCTAAATCTTTTAAGTATCTTGATTATATCTAAGGCTTTAGAATGAAGTTGTGAGTTATTTTAAAATTTAGTTATAAGTTGTTAATTGGGATAAAAAAATTAATTTTATCCTAAGAGCCTACGACATCCAGGCCACAGATTCAAACATCAAGTTTAAGAAACTATGAAGAAGATGCAATTTCTATTACAAAATATAAACATAATAATTAAACATGTGTAGATTCCATAAAAGAGTAAAAGGCCTATGCGACTAGGTACCACCATACACCATAAAAAGAGAAAATTTGGGTACCCGAGTTCCACCCTTATACAACCCATATTACAAAAGAATATTACAATTTAAAATTAAATTAGATGCTATGGGGGTCTTCATTCCTTGCTTTTCTTTCTTCTTTCCTTCATTATTCCTTCTTTCTTCTTGATTTGATTATGGCCTAAGGCTTCACAGGGCCTCCCAAGACTATGCCTTCTAGGCATTGCTCATCCCAAATCCCATAGCACTAATCCTAATTCCTATTGCAAAATTATATATTTTATGAAAAGTAAAATCTAACTACACCTGCAAGATAGATGTTACCTAAACATACATACAAAGCTAAGTAGTTATATCATATAATTTAGGACTTAGCACCCTGCACATGGGTAACCAAGCCCACCTGTTCTAATCATGGATTATGCTTAGGGGCATAAACAACCTACAAGTAGAAGCATCTATATTTATTTTAGTGGCACCATTAGTATCCCCTATAGAAATTACATTAGGCTAACAATGGCCTAACATCCAGCCTACGAACAATGAACAACAATCCTAACATCCAATCTAAAATATTACAAAAAAATAAAACAACGTTATCATCACATACACCATCTTAACCTAAAGCTAGAACTGATGACTTAGTATTCTAATATGTATGCTTAGGCTCAGTGTGGTATGTCTTTGCTAGGCTTTAGAATTTTAATTGGCTAAGGTTTGGAATTGTTTAACTTAAACATAAGGGATTATTTAATTTCTAGTTATTTAAGAGATTGGTGGATTTTAATTTGTATTTCCTTTTGTTTCATTTGGTATTGACTTAGCTACTAAGTATTGTAAAGAGAAAAAATAGGCTTAACCTTTTTCAACCCCACCTTAACTTGTGTGTAAAAGCATATTATTATGACTCAGTTTCTTTTAGTAAATGATTTATTAAGTATTTTATTAATCCTATGTTTGGGTTAATCTTAAAGAATCCTATTCATCATGAAAGACATCCTAAGATTAATGTAATTGAATTGCCATTACATGGCTAATGTTGCATCATTCCTATTCATCATTAACAGCATGCATATGATTTAAGACTTAATGTACCTATACATATAGTATATTTTTAGCACACTTAATTGGCAATGAATGCATATATTTTGGTATAAAAGAGGGATCCCCATTCTTTAGTTAAATACACACACATGTATTAAAGATGTAAGCAAGTACATGCCGTTGTTTAAACCAGAGAAGTGAGATAATCTAAAACCTCCTTGGGGCTACTCAAAGTCTCATATTCCCGAGATGTCTAGACTATATACTTGCTATCTTAAATACATGAGTGTACACATAAATTATGATAATGAAAACCATGAAAAGATTGTATTTTTGTTGAATTATTTACACATGCAAAATAAAGTTATATCTAAATTCTAGTACAAGTACACATAAGAATGAGACAAAATAAGTATGTGCCTTTGTTAACTAGAAAAGTGAGGTAATCTAAGACCTCTGTGGGGCTACTTAAAGCTCTCATTCTGGGATGTCCAAACTATATACTTATTGATATTCAAACATATGTAAACCCATACATAAATCATAAAGATAAAATAATACTTTAGAATATTTAGATTATAAGCACATGAAAATCATATGTAGTATTCATAGCTAGCATTAATCCAAATCTTTATTATCAGTTTATAAATTTGAAAATAATTTTGAAATTTATTAGTGATAATATCCACACATATAATAAGATTAATTCAACACATACAACTTTCACATAACTAAATTCAATTGATTTTTTTTATTTGAAAGCATGAATGCATGATATCAGATGAAATACAACATTTGTGATGATTGAAAAGGAATAATTGAAAAATTATACATAATTCATTCAACTACATTAATTCCTAAGGATAATCACATTAAATAAAACTATTTAAGGTTAACCTTATCTTCTTATGGAGTTTGATTTTTGGTTTTGAGTTATTAATCTTAAAGAGGAGAAGCATTTTCTATTGTTGTCCCATCCCATGTGAGTGAGTTAATGTGTTTAAGGAGAAATAATTAAGTAGATTTTATGAATTAATTAAGTTAGAATCATTATGCAATTCATTTAATTACCCTTTCTTATGCTTCTTTGACTTAATTAACCATTTAATTATGAGCTTCCAATGATATGCAAATGAGAAATTAAAATTACAATGCACTTAGGGACCTAATGCAATGAAGCTCATAATTAAGTGTTAATCAAATTAAAGAATCTAATTAAGTACTTATATGATTTACCAAACCCATGGGTTAATCAAAATTTTTTAAAGGATCTTTATGTTATTAAACACATAAAGAGAAACCCACAAATTCAATTTAAGTTATCTAAAGTAATTATCATTTTAATTTAAATTAATTTGTCCATTAATTATTTAATTATTTCTTATTAAGTCATAATTTAATTAACCCTCCCATGGAAAGAGACTTAAGCAACTTATAAAGGAAGAGGCCTTGATCATTCACTCCTACATTCCCACTATTAACCATGATTAATAATTATTAATAATCAAAATTTTACTATTTAATAATTTTAATAATCATTAAATGAAATAGGAAAGTAATTAAGATTAACATTTCAAATTCTCTTGCTTACCTAGCCAATAAATCTCCAGAAAAATATGGGAGGCAGAGGACGTCGAATAGAATTAACATATTTAATTTGATATTTATTATCCAAGTAATTAAGGCTTAATTAAGCTAATTTAGACCTTAATTAAGCTATATTCACTATTCAAACTATAAGGAAATTAGTTTTATTAAAATCTCCTCTATTTACCCTTTCCAAAATTGGATTACTCATATTTTTAAGATTTTTCTATAATTAGTTATGAATTTTTTAAGTTTTAAGTGATTAATTGCATTTTTATCCTTAATTAATCTGTAATCCCATTGGTTCCACATGAGAGCTGACATGGTGCTTTCCACTTGGCATCACGGGATTAGCCACTTAAATCATCCGACGTAACATGCTAGTCAACTACGGATGCACTTTCATCCCCATCATCCAACCTCAAATTAGATGGTGTGGATTAATCTCGAGGTTTTTTAGGGATAAAATTATATTAATCATAATCATCTGTTCCAATCATGAGAAATGAACAACGGATGATCCTTCATCCTGCGAGCGATGAAGACGGGAACTGTCTGCCTTCCTCCACTCAATCTAAGCTCTTCGAAGCTTGTGAGATGTCAGGATCGACTCCAAAACCTTCAAGGATAGATCTAAGAAGATCTTATAGTGGAAATCACACAAAATGATAAATTTCTTCACAAAATACCAACTCTTGATGGATTTTCTATAGTTTACTAAAATTTATCTCCCAAGCTCAAGACCAGTGGTCTAATGACTGTGGTAGCTTCATCTTGAAGAGATGAAGCCCTATTAAGAAGCTCATGGCTTGCCTCCCTGCCTGTGGCTCTGTGGATCAAACATCGTCAGAATAGTCATCAAAGTTGGTCTATAAGTGGTCTTCAGTGCTCGAATCAATTTTTGATCAATTCATTTTGCCTCACTGGAGCTTGGGAAGGTGTGAGTGAAGTTAATTTGGATTTGGTAGAGTTTAGGTGAAGTTGGATGGAGTGGAGGCTTAGTTTCGCTCAGGTTTGATCTTGCCAGTAATGGGAAGCTCAAGGAACTTCAGGAAGACTCTAAGGAAGCTCATCTTGACTCACTAAAGCTCTGTGTGGTTGGAATGAGATGGGGAGGAGTATACTCTCCTCCTCAATTGATCCAATGGCTTGGTTCCATTCAGCTTTGTGCATCGTGGCATAGAAACCGACCGAGGAAAACAAAGCATGGCAGGATGTTTGAGGCGGCCCCTGAGTGGTCAAGGCGGGAGTAGGGTGGCAAGGAATGAGGTGGAGTGTACCACCTCCTCCAATAGTTCCAATAGGGTGGCTTGCTCACCTTCACTTGGCTCATGGTTGAACCAATCAGCTTTGGGTCAAGTGAGCCAGTGGTCCTCATGTCTAATTTGAGCTATAGGGTGGCTGCCAAATGTAAGAGAGTGGGTTTCACCATCCAAATGAAGATTTTATCCCATTTTAGGGGTTTACCCAATGGGTTTTGGCCTAATTCAGGTCCAAAGTGGGTTGGGTTTGATTTGGCTGACCCATGGTGACTCAAAAATGGTTCAAGCCAAGTTTGGTTGGTTTGGGCTTGGTTTGAACGGGTTTGGCTCAATTTGACTCATGTAGGTCAAATTCAATTAAGTTGACTCATGGGTCAAATTGGGTCAAACTAAGGGTTCAAATGTATTCAAATGATGATTTGGGATGTTTAAGTTCAATTAGTTTGATTTGATTTGAAGTTGATTTGAATTTGGCTCATATGAGTTCATATGGGTCAAATGGGCTAAGTTGGCCAATTTGGTCAAATTGGCCAAATTAGCTTGAGTTAGGGGTTGGTTTAGGTTCAGTTGATGATTCAGAGATTATTGTAGGTGCTGATTTCAATTAATTTGGATTTAAGAATGATTTAGCTTGATTTGACCCTTTAGATCAATTTAGGCTAAATGGGTCAATTGGATTGGCTTGGTCAAATTGGGTTTAATCAAGGGCTTGATCATGTTCAATAATCAATTCATGATTGTTTGGAAATATTTGTTTTAATCAATTTGGATTAGATTGAGGTTTGGCCCAATTTGGCCTTTTAGGTCAAATTGGGTCAACTTGGGTCAAAGGTCCAATTGGACTTATTTGGCTCAATGGGTGGTTAAATCATATTCAAGGATTAATTTATTATTGAGTGAAGGTATTGGTTTTGATCAATTGGGTTTAGAATGAAGTTTGGTTCAATTTGGTTCATATAGCCTAAAATGGGTCAACATAGATCAAGTGATCAAATTAGCTTGGTTTGACCCAATTGATTGTAATTGGACAATCAAGGGTGATCAACAATCATTGTAGGAGTTATTGAATGGGATGGTTCAATCCAATTTGGGTTGGATTGGAGTTTGGATCAAATGAGTCCTTTAGGTCACTTTGGGTCAAGTGAACCAAATTGGTCAATTTGGGTTGGATTGGGTTGAATTAGGTTGAATTGAGTTTGATAATTGATTTAGGATTGAGTGATGGCTTTGATTGCAATTGATTTGGATTTAATTATTTTTGGCTCATATGGACCCTTTAGGTCAAATGAGCTAAGTTAAGTTGATTTGGGTTGATTTGGTTTGATTGGCTTGATTGGCTTGATTTGATTGTAGGTTTTGGAAGAGTTTGAAATAGAGATTCAAATGGTTGGAGTGCTTTTGTGAAAAATCAATTGAGTTTAGTTTAATTAAAGGGGCTTTAGGTTGAGTCCATAGGATTGGATTATGGGATTAAGATGGGTTTAAGTTCAAATCATTTTGGCTTGGAGCTTGGATATGAAATGAAATCCAATTAAGTTTGATTGCATTGGTTTGAAGTTGGATTTGCATGAGTGGATGGGCATAGGCCATTGGTTAGGCCATAGGATAAGTAAGTTCCCTTGGTCCTAAGGTATAACCTAAACATATGGTACACATTCTTAAGGCTCTAGGCTTAGGTTTAGTATTCACCTAATTACTAAAAGTGTCCTATGACTAAGGAGATTCTAGTGTCTAAAAGACTCCTAAGTCTAAGGAAGGATGACTCAATCCTCACCCCAATAGTGAGGTCAACATCTATTTTAGAGTTATTTTAGTTATATTTGTGTAATTGTGTATGTTTTATAGGGACTCAATCATTTGATTTTCTTTTTTTTCAGTAAGTTGAAATTAAGTAATTTTAGACTTTTTATTCATATCTTAATGGAAGCCATTTTTAGTTTAATAATGTAAAATTTTAAGGGCATTTTACACTTTAAATGGGATAAGTCAATCATACATAGAATTTAAGTAGGAAATTGGGAGATTCATCATAAACATTATTTTGTATAAACTCCGTCCCTTGAGAATGAAGAACATTATTATTTGTGCAAGAGTGCAATAGTGTGTATAGGAGTATTATTTAGGTGTGACAATAATAAAGGTCTAGAAATCCAATTGAAAATACGATTTTGACTTCCATGATTTAAATCATTAATTCAAGTTGAGTTGTGGTGATGGGAAGTTTTCTTAATATGGGAACATATATAACTATAACTCATTTCTTTCTTTATATATATAATCTAAACTCGATGAAAATTTTAATTTTTGATAGCTGAAAATTTTAATTTTAATAGCTCTATAAATGCTTTTTTTGTTTTAAAATTAAATAATAACAACATAAAAATATGATAAGATTGGTAAGCAACAAATTTTTTTAAGAAAAGTAACTTTTATCTCACCCATGTTTTTCACCAAATTTAGATCAATGGAAATTTTAGCATATCAAATAAAAACAGTTTAGTATCATGAAAGAAATTTGCCATCTTTTTATAGTTTGTTTACTAGTAAATGATAATTTAAGATATTATAAATACAATTTAATTTAATTTTTCAAGAAATTCTGAAGTTATTAAAATTGCTAAAAATACTTAGCAAATTCTCTTTTTATTTTTTTTACTTGTGCATATAAAATTATCCGATGATTGATTTATATATCAATCATAGCACAATTATTATGTATTTATATATCTAATACTTAAAATTTAATAATTTCAATTATAGCATTTTTTAATACATGAAAATGAGAATTTCACTTTAAGAAGTAATTATAGTACTATTTTGATATAATATTAAATTTTTTTGTACTTTTTATATAAATATTAAAATTTTGATAATAGTGTGTAAAACTATAAGAGTTGTTTGTTATGTATGTGAATGCTCCAATATTTTTTTAATAAAAAAATATGAATATTTTTGTGAGAAAAAATATAAATATCTTTTAGAGTTTAAAATTATTTAGTTGAAAGTTAATATTTTCAACCATTAAATTAAAATGTCTTTTATAGAAAAATATAAATATGACTAACATGCTTGAGTTGACAATATTTCTAAAGCTGCTTCCACAGCATAATAATTAGGTATGGACTTTGCAGTCTGAATGACGATGATGGTCCACTTAGTATTGACGGCAACTTTGCCGACGATAAGTGTAAGGTTTCTGTGCCATAAGACGAGCAAGTGAGTCTGACTAAAATTATTTTGAAACGCTTTATATTTCATTTACTTTTTAAAATGAAAGATTAGGGTAAGCTCAGCTAATTTTATTCAATATAAACATACCAAATGATTACATGTATTTCAAAAGAAAAGCAGAAGAGCTAAAAACTTCTAACACTACAAGATTATATAATTCTATACAGAGAAGAGTAAAAAACTTCCATGAAAAGTTAACCAAGTATAAAATTTGAGATCAGAATAAAACCAAATAAACATAATGCATATTTATATGGCACAGATCCGTTTAAAGGCAGCAAAATATTAAAATCGAGTTACTCTCAAAAGACAACAGTGTATCAGACCAACTTCCAAGTTGAACCTCATATAGGAATGCAAAAAGGGTATTTCAGCCAAATATACAGCGCACCAAGCAATAGAAATGAAGTTAAATTCTCAGTTATGCAATAAGTAATCATAAGCACACCAAAATCTTGCAACGAAACAACCAATGTCTCAAATTATAACTGATTGATTCCATAGATAAAGGCCAGATAAATAAATTTATAGTGAAAGTGCAACGACAGCACAACCAATATAGAGCATCTAAAGGCTTGTTTGGGATCAATTTTAGTTTGTGTATCTTATTTTTATTTTTATGTTATTTCTAAAAAGATGTTTGTGGATTGTTTTTTATTTTTTATTTTTAAAAATAAATAATATTAGTTTATAAACACTCATAATAATTTTAAAATTTTTTGAGTATTTAAAAAATAACTATCATCATCAAATATATTTTCTTTTGAATAAAAATATAAATTAAAAAAAATAAAAGTGATCTCAAATGGCCCTAGGCCTTCAAAGATGCATGCCATTACTCCATCCATCAAGAATGAATATAATTAGTTAGTTTGAATGATAATAGGTGGTACAACCTAAAATCATATCATAATACCACTAGAAAAAAATTGTGACAGATAGAGAAAATGACATTATACATCCATATATATCTAAGTTTAATTTCAAACATCTCTCCTGCAAATTTCTATATCCTGCTTTTGTATCTAATAATAAAATGAATTTTCATAATCTGAATATCAAGAGTTCATCCATCATTGAATATTTGATAATTTCCTTCCATCCATAAAAAATAAGATATAATTTATGTAGTCAATAATAGCAATTTCTTTTGGAATTTACAAAGTTTATTTTGAAAATGTTTCAAAATCATGAAAAAGTTGCAACTCATGAATAAATTTCCAATCAAGAATGCAGACCTTAAGCAGATGAAGAGATTGAGGGACCATCGAAAAATAGATGAGAGAGATTTATTATCCTAACTGCATAACACACACAAAAGATTAACATAGATACCCTTCAAAGATAGTACATTTATATTACATCCTTCTAATTTAATCAATTTTCTCTTACAAACTTTAGGCAGATTATCCTAAACCCTAAACCCTAAGCATTAAAAGAAAAGTAAGGTTTCTCCATCCAATAACCACAACTGGAAAAAACTAATGATGGGCATGCTACACACTTGTTAAATATGAAATAAGTTGAATAAAAAGTGATCAGCAAAGACCAAACATCATTGTGTATAAAATCTTTAACTTTAGCTAATGAACAGTATTATGCAAAAGAAGAATAGAAATTTCATAGTATACAAACAATGACTTGTTATATAACCATGGATCATGAAAAAATATAGATTGGTACTTTCATAAATATTAAAGGAAACCCACTTACAAATTTTATGAGCAACATCACTTCTCATAAAATAGGACCATGGTTATGAAAAAGGAAAGAAGCAAGAATTGAGTTATAATTAAAAAGTTTTCATATTAACTTAACTTTATATACAATATGTAAAATATAACCCCTATCAAAAGAAAGAGTAGTTTTAAACTAAGATATCTTATAAATTTCATTCTTTATCCCATTTTAATATAATAAATTGGATATAATACTTGAGATTGTCTTTCTATGGACAGAGATAGAATAAAGTAAATAATAAAGGTAATTTATCATTATTCACTTTAATAATTGGAAGCTACAAGAAAATGAAAGAATTTTCATATTAACAACATGCCATTTTTAGCTTCTCAATAATTTTAAGACAATCAAAGGCCTTAAGCTTAAAGTAAAATTTATACCATGATAATCCTAGGGAATCTCCAAATGCTTAAAGTCCATAATCTAACATATTTGTCTAAAATTTGTTGAGTTAATAGCTTCAGAGAAGTAAATGGTAGATAAACTATTATTGATAAAGAGACCAATGACCATCTTCAATTTTTCAAATACCATGGTAAACGCCACAAATGAATTTGTTTAGCTTTACCAAAGGTCAATAAATTACTAGCATGGATTAAATGAGATAGAATGAATTTTGTCTCCTTAATTCCATAAAAATTCATTATAATTGATTAAAGTTTTATAAGCCAAGAGAAACCATACATAATAAATGTAAAGAGGAAAGAAGATAATGAGGACTCTTGGTGAAGACTAGAAGATGAAAAAGCATATCCATTAAAGTCTTTATCAATAAACATAAAAAATAACAATAAAAGTGCAAGCATTGATCTTCATTACAAAAGACACAAAACAATTTCATCTTCTTTTGAAGCAATAATCTATGCCTTTCTACAAGAAGCTTGGATATAACTTTATAAAAGGTGTTACAAAATAAAATAGATCTAAAGTTATATAATCTAGATGCTTGAGAACCTTGGATATTAAAAAAAAGTCTATGCATCCATCCTTAAGGAAGGAAATGACTTCGATGTGTCAAGTATCTTTGAAAATTTTAAAGGTGAAACCATTAAGCTAGGCACCATGTCATTGACAATGTTAAAAACAAATATACAGTTTAATATCATCATTAGAGAAAGGAGTTGTAATCAAATTGCAATCTTCAGATGATACAATTTTAAACTAGTTGGTCATAATTGTGTGACTTAATAGACTCCGAAGAGTTATCTTCATTAAGTTAATTAGAGAAGTGAGAAGTAGCCTCTTTATTGATATCATCTAGGAATTCTTAATATTATTAAACCTTTTATACAAAGATTTTAGGTCATCCTCACCATGTGAAAGCCGATAACATTTAGCTTGTTAATTTTTTTCTATTTTTTTATAATTAGTTGCATCAAAAAGAAAATTTTGATTAAGTATAGTACTATGAAGAAGAGTTGAATTGAATGGTTGACCTTCCATCTTCTGAAATATAAAAGATTGTAACTCTTTGAACATAGTTATGGTTCTTGAGATAAAAATAAATGAATACAAGTTAGCCTCTTTAAACTTCATTTTAAGATTAATCTAGTAAAAACAACAAATATATGATTACCAAAATATGAAAAAATTAAACCTTCTCAATAATATAATGAAACCAATGACAATTGCTCCAATAATATTTTTAAAAATAACTTCTAAAGTGTAGATTGCTTACCACAAGAAATCTATATAAAAGAGTGATTGATGATAGAGGGTAAGAACTTTATAAAATGATATTTAAAAATATTGCATCCAAGTATTATTATTTAAAGCATGACCAAGTAAACATATAATAGGTAGATCCAACTAATTATTAAACCCAGTAAATGTGAGGATAGTAATAAAACATGTAAAAATACTTGAATCATAAATAAATACATTAAAATAAGCCAATTTATATGGAGGAGGAGAGTTATCACCAAACTTTCACTCATATATCTGATAAAATTAAAGTCCTCCACAATAAGCCTACGTTCATAGAACATGATAAAAAATTATTTATGAGGGACTGTCAAAGAAATTTTTTTTAGAAGCCCCCTTTTTTGAATAAAAATGTAACTAGAAATTGAATAATTGAAGAAACTAGAAAAATGTATCGAAGATGCATATCAATCATACAAAAGATTTCATCATAAAATCCATTAATTTCAGATTCTACAATTTAGTAAAATTTATTCATTATCATCTTTGCTAATCATTTAAGAGATTTTTTTCTTGATGAATCAATTATTTTTTTCAAGAAAGAGAGAATCACATTTAATCAATCTCATTAATCAAATGAGTTACAAAATGATCATTTCTAGTGACTATGAGATTAACATAGTAAATTTAACCATTAAAAAAATAACATAAGTAATGGTAAGAATCATATAAAAATCAAACCCAAAAAATAAACAAAATCTAGAGATCAAGAAAATCAAATGTAAAGAAAAATTCAAAGATAGAATTAACTTATAACATGGTGATATTAAAGGTTTCATCCAATGGAAAAAAATTAAACAATATGGTGCATGAGAAGGATACATATGGTAAAATGATTAACTAGTTGGACCATTAGTCTTTAATTCAGTTATCATTATACATTAAAAAAATATTAAGATAAAAAAGGTCCACTATTATTATCAATTGACTAATACTACTCTTACAACAAACTAGCAAGTGTATTTTTAGAAAATGATGATAGAGCTCAGTATCCATCTCAATGAGATGTAATATCTATTCAATATTATTAGGTAATGCTTTTGTAGCAAACAAATCATGCCAAATAAAAAAAGACATGGTACCTAGGTATAATTGAAAGTGTAGAAACACAAAAATGAATTATCCAAAATCAACAAAACCCAATGTAGTAAATAGGTGATGATAAGAAAAAAATGAAAGAGCATCTAAATTATAAGGTATAGGTCAAGTTGCTATCAAACAATAACCACAAAATCAATAAAAAAAAATTAAAAGATAATGTCTACTATGATAGAAGCCCAACAATTATCAAAATAAATATAAATCAAATAATCATCAAAATAGAAAGAGATTTCCTATAATCACATAATATAAAACACTTAAATTTAAATAGAAAGATTATATTTGAATTTATATTTCTTGGCTTTTTTTCATATAGAAAAATTCTATTTTTTTCAAACTATTTATTAGTTATGGAACCTACTCTCAAAATGTCCTATAATTCCTATCCAAAAAGTATAAGTGGCAACAATTTGGATAACATGATGAAAGAATCTTTTGTAACTTTCTAACTAAAATTATTTGCATGATTCAATATTTATAGAAATCAGATAAAATATTAAAAATTGTCATCTATAATGCATTTTTAGCACATTTAACTAGAGATAATCAATGAAAAATTGGTAATATGTCACATGAACAAATCATAGAGAATAAGCTAATTTATAGGATAAGGGAAGTTAAGCTTCTTTATAAGAGAAGGTAGGTTTCTTCAAACCATTATAAAAATTTATAAAATTAAGTATAAAAATGTGTGACACTTACTAAATAATGGTGCCTTAATTACTACATATGGTTGTGGAAAAGTTGTAAGAGCCATTAGTGATGAATTAGTTCACTTTAACAAAAGAATTAAAAAAAGATCTATATAAAATGATTTCTCCTTAATGCCCAATGTAAGATTCACCATGGAATCAATGAAGTGTAGATGATGTGCACAAACACAAGTTCCCATTACAAGAGCTGTTGTATGGAGGAAGAAGGCTTTAGTAGGAGTAAAGAGTAAAGAGTGCCTTGGAAAGAAATTAAAACATGAAATTTGATGACTATTTAAAGACTTTAGTTGTGTTTTATTCTATGTTATGTTCATGTTATCATGTTTGAGTTATAGGGCATGTATGTAAAGTAATCATGTTTTATATGTTTAATTGTGTAGCATTATGAAATTTGAAGCGGGAATTGGATATGTTTGTAATTATACCAAATAAAATTGGCCAACATTAATTAAGTAAACATGAGGTGTTGTTGGTATATGGTGGGAGTGGTTAGGATTTATTGAATATTTAAAGTATTGTAGTTGTATAAAAAAAATTATTAATATTTGATAAGAATTTTATGTTTTTATCAAATGAAAATTAAATGAGTTCCTCCATTGGTGAAGATTTGGTGGACAACCAAGCAAGATAGAAGTTTTGGTGTCTTTTCTGCATATGCTACTTCGGTGATTAGAGCTATAGTTACCCTTGTATTTTTTGTGTGAAATTTTATTTTTCTTAATTATTAATGAGATTTTGAATAATGTAAAAAAGTGTTTCAACACTTTAATTTAAACATGTGTTATGTGCAATATGAAGTGGTCAGCCAACTCTTGGGTTAATGTGACTAGTGGCTAATGTACTTAATGTTTGATGATTATAAACTACATAAAATTTATTATAATTCTCTAGAATTGTTATCAAAACATATTTATTTATGTTGTAATTTTTGTATGTTTGGTTATATAATTTTCATAAGTTTTATCTACCAAAATTGTAAAATTAGAGAGTTTGTGTGGAAATTATTTATATAAATGATCCTAGATTTTTTTTTTTTTGAAAACAAGATATCTAGGCCCATTCAAAATTCATGAAAATTTTAAATCATAACTATTCTTTTTTACTATACAATGTTTTTTTATTTTAATTGATTTTGACATTTGGAGTGGAATTTCTAATTGGCAGAAGCTGAGGTTTTAAAATTAGCATTACTTTCTATCATCTACTAGGTTTGCTTTTAAATTCTTCCATACCTTATATCCAGTTGAATCTAAACTCCACCTCATATTAACTTACTCTTCTAGTAATCTTAGGAAATCCCCCACATCCACCAATTTTATCACTTTAGTAATCTTACCCAACCTCCACTTCATTGTATTAGAGTAAGGTTATTTTGTAGATAGCATTACAGGAAGACACCATGGGAGTGGAAAGCATAAAGAGGCATTTGTAAAGTGTGGAATTGACTTCCAAAAGGAGGTTGTAGTTATACTTTGCTCTTGGTTTACTATTATTAATAAAATTTTATTTTCCATTGCAAATTCTAGAGATATATTACATATTTGTTGCAATTTTATTAACAGTTGTAAGATTGCCAACTACTTGCTTCCACCTTACATTAACCTAGCATATATTTATTAAACTTACTCTACCCAAATTGAATTGAGAGCATAAAAATAAGTGATGGAGTGATCCACTAACTCAAATATGTTTTCCCTACATTCTTATTAATATATGAAACCTTAACTTAAATAAATTATTTGGTTTTCTTATTAATTCTAGTTTAGTTATTTTGTACTAGTTTCTAAGATGGCTTTAATTAATAATTTTATGCATCATTTTCATGTGTTTCCTTAAAAATTCCATAAACATCATATCATATTTAAAAATCACAAAAAAGTTTTAAGAGTCATATTACATTTCTTTTTGTGTTAACATGCCTCCTAAATCTACTAACTTAGATCAATTGGATTACTTGAATAGGAAAGTATAAGAATTGTCCTTAGAAATAGAGAAAACATTTATAAGGCTTTAAGACATAGTGATGAACCTAGCAACTTATGTTCAAAACATGAATATTAGGCTACAAATCCCAACACATGGTCTAAAACTTTTCTAGAAGCTAATCATTAGGAAAAAAAAATTATAAAACATCATAGGGAGCACATTTATCCTAAAAAACAATCTTTTAAGAATCCCCATAAGGTTGATCACCATTGGAATCAAGAAACTATTAATGAACCCATCAGGAAGGTCAATGTAGATGCTTCTACATATGATGGAATCAATAATCTTAATAGGTTCTTAAATTGTCTTACACATATAGATGGGTTCTTTGATTCGTACCAAGTGGATGACTTTCAAAGAATCACCTTTGTTAAGATGAAACTGATAGGTTGTGCAAAAGTATACTAGCTATTATTTTGAAGAAAGAAGAGAGGCTAGTAAAGACACATCTTACCTAGGTAGAGATTAAGGAAATGCTTAGGGCTAAGTACTATCCAAAATGCTATGATAAAAAAAAACTACATAAATAACTAATGACCCTTAGAGAAGGAAGTATAATAGTGGTATAATATATATATTTAAACTTTAGTAGGTAGGACCAATTACACATACCAAGAGTGATAATAAGCCAATAAATTTATTATTGGTTTAAGAGTGTGATTAGATATGAGGTTTAGTTTTATGAACCTTAGACCCTTGAGGATAATTTTCATTATGCTTTGCTTTTAAAGAAATATAAGAAGTACCTTCCTCATCTAAAGGTAAAGGTTTCAATTTAGTTTTTAAACATTATTTCATTCCATCTAAAAGTTCACTACTAATATTGGGCCTTCATCTTCTAATTCCCACAAAGTAAGGGTTCCTATGAATCATATTTAAAACTAACAATATTCTTTATTTTAACTGTCATAAGAAGGGTCACATGCAGCTTCAATGTAAAGCTAAAATTATATTTTCACATGAGAATTAGAAAAATATAGAAGAAGTAGTTATTGAGAATTAAGTTGAAGAAACTCGTGATGTCACACCTCTATCAAAAGAAGAATTACATCATATAGAAGATCCCTTAAGTTTTATGAGAAGTATGACTACATTTAAGGAAAAGAAAGACTGGAGGAGAAGCAATATTTTTCAATGTATGATTTATGCATGATGAAGAGATTTAAGATGGTAATTGATGGATGTAGCATAATGAATATCATTTCTAGCCTTGGTATTACTAAAGTAAACCTAAAGACTGAACCTTCCATAGAGCCTTTTCATGTGAGTCACATGAAATATACATCTTTGCATATTACATTCAAATATCTTGTACCAATCACAACAGAAAGTTATGTTGATTATATTTGGTATGATGTCCTCCCTATGAAAATCATACATGACATGTTATGAAGGCCTTAGTTTTAGGATTTTAATGGCATTCAAAGTGATCGAGAGAACATTTATGTGTACAAATACATTAAAAAGATCATAAAATTATTCCTTGTAAAATCCATTAAAAATAGGATGATATTGCACCACATGTGATTTTCCTCACACCTTCCCATTAGCTGAGTTCTAATTTGCAACCAAAGCCTTGTTATAAGAAGAATGCTAAACTTCAATTAATCATATTTTCATCCTCTACTTCTATGGAAAATTACTTCTCATATAGTCTTGGTAAGTCATATACCTTCACCTTTACATATGGGCATTGCAATAGTAAAGGTGGGATTCAATACTATTCTTAAAGAATTTTCTAATCCTTCATTTTGCTATTTTCATCAATTAAAAGAAATTAAAGCCGAACCATTTGAACATCATATTTTTGATATTATATCTCTTTTCTTATCCAAGCTTAAAGATTCATATTAAGATTACCTAACTAGTTGTTTAGCATCAATGAAGGATATACAGTAGGCTATTGGGCCATTATGGGTTCACAACTCTCAAATCCACCCCATTATGGATTGAACCCTACTAAACATGTAAAGTTGAAAAGACAAGTTGATGAACAATTAAAAATGGATTTATATAAGAAAGTATAAGTTTTTATGTATTTCAAACATTGTTAGCCCCCTTAGAAAGATGGAACCTGAAAAATTGCACATTGATAGTAGAGCTATCAACATGATTTCTATTAAGTATAGATTTCCAATCACTAAATTGGATGACATGTTAGATCTTATTGGAAACACAACTAATTTCTCTAAAATATATCTCAATTGTGGGTATCCTCATATCAGTATCAAAGTAAGGAAGGAATGAAAAATTGCATTCAAAAGCCCTAGTGGATTGTATGAATGGATAGTCATACCTTTCAAATTATCTAATGCACCTAACATATTCATGAGATTTATGTACACAATCCTTAATAAATTCATTAAAATGTTTCTTTTGGTTTATTTTAATGACAATGTAATCTTTATCCTTAGTGATAAAAAGCACTTAGATTACTTAAGGTTAATCTTGATCAAGCTTAAAGAATATAAGCTTATATCAATCTAAAGAAATGATTCTTTTATGAATCTAAAGTAACATTTTTTGGATTCAATACTGCTATTGATGGCTTGAAGGAAGACACAACCAAAATCAAAGCCATTTTAAATTAGAGAGTTCCTAGGACATTCGCTGATGTTTATAGTATTCATGGCTTAATCACCTTCTAGAAAGATTCATTTAAAATTCTAGCATGAATGTAGCTCCTATTATTAACATTCAAAAAATATATAAGTTTATTTGAGCTACATATGCACAAAAATTTATGAATCAAATCAAAGTCCATATGACCTCATCACATATTCTTAAATTTTGAGACTTTAACAAGACATTGGATACGATATGTGAGGCCTTTAGTGTTGGTATACGTGTTCTTAGTCAAGAAAACCATCCTAAAGCATTTTATAGTTAGAAGTTGAATGATGTTAATTAAGAATATTATACTTATGATATAAATATAACTCTATACTATTATTCAAAGTTTGAGACATTAGAGACATTACCTATTGTATAGGGAATCATTCTTAATATTGACCATTAAATTTCATAAATGCCCCAATAAAATTAAATTCTAAACATGCAAAATGGGTAAAGTACCATATATACATTACTTTTACTTTAAGCATAAGCCTAGACTAGGAAGCAAACCCATTGATTGATCGGTACTATGAGTTTTTTTTGTCTAATTAATGTTATTTTTTAGCTTTTTTTATATTTTTCTTGTATTATAGGCTAGATCTTCTCTTTAAAAAGAAAATTGAAGAAAAATAAATCTTTTGGGGAAAATGACTGAGTTTTGCACTATGAAGCATTGTGGCATCAATACAGAACAAATTGGCTAGAATGATAGATAAACCAATGCCACTGTGCTAAAAGACTAGCACTATAGCTCTATAATTGCTAAAAAATTAGACTTGAAGATAGTGAGCATAGTGCTTTGGCACCATTATAAGAATCACAATTGCACTAAAATATGACACAAGAAGCCACAAAGTGTAAGATGATAGTAAGACAAGCACCTTGGTTTTGAGGTCTAGCACCATGATACTAGATCCCATTCATTTGAAGCAGAAGGATAGAGACTATAGTGCTACAACACTACCATCTAGTGCCATAGTGCTACGACTTGATAGATTTAGTTTTAAAGCAATTTCAGTAATCTGTTCAGAGTGTTATAAAATCTTTTTTGAAACTAATTTTGAATTGACGTGTTCATTAACTAAAGGGAAAAGTGTGGCAGTATAAAAAACAATAATGTTGTATTTTAGGAAGATTTTTATAGCTCTTTTTTGGTTAGTGGTGTCTTGAGTCATTTGGAGTGTGTGGCTTCAAGAGTGTGAAGGAGAACTTAAGAGATTAAGGAGAAGAAGACAATAAATTTAGAATAGCAATTTCTTGGTTCAATCTTTTTTTATATATATATTTCGTAGTGTATCTTAAATATGTTCATGTAGTAGTTGTGTATTATATTTTAAAATATTATATTTCAAACATTAAACTAATTGTTTGAACTTTAGATTTATTATTAATTTATGCTTTTCTTTAAAATCATTATGTTGATGTTGGGGTAATTTTATGATTTCATTGCTTTGTTAATTTTCTTTTCTTTGCTCTTAATTTAGTTATGAACTGATCACTCATAATCTTTAAATTTATCGTGATCTATAGATATTGAAAGAATCATAGAAGAACAATTAGAGAAAAGCAAATAAATATATTATTTGAAGATTTACAGTCTTAAAAGGGTATAATTATAAATTCAATCACTTCATTCTAAATAGTATAATAATATAAGTAATTAATGATAATGATTAAGCCGTTTTGTTATCAACTGAGACTAGAAGATATAATTACTCATGTTTAATAGCAGCATTGAAAGAACAATATCAACCTATGATTTTTAACAATTGGTTAAAAGATCCATAGATTAAAAGTACATTTTCCATATTGAATTTAAAATAAAATTTTAAAGTAATTTTTAAATTATTTTTGTAGTTAATTTTCTTAATTTTGTGTAATTAGATAAAACATAGGTTAACCTAAGGTTAGCAATTAACTTAATAATTTTTTTAGTGAGATCATCAAGAGAATGATATTTTTTTCTTTACCATATTACTTTAATAGCACATGCACTTGCACATAGTATTTTAGCTAGTTAAGTTTTCGGTGTCATTATTTGAGATTACGTGAAATTTTAATTAAGTTATATTAATCTCCTAACTCTTTTTAATTTAATGAATTATTTTTGTTAATTTTATTCAAGTAAAATAAGTTGTTAATGTTATTGTTATTAGTGAAATTAACTATTTTAACCTTGTTATTGTGTTTTTTAATTAAAAGTTGATTTAATAGAATTTGTTTGCAATCTCATGATATGTTTTATAATTTTAAATTTTTTTAGTTATTTTGTATGTATACTGAGGTTAACATAGTTTTTGTACCACTTAATTTTGAGATAGAGGAAATTTGTAGATGAATTAAGAAATAAAGAGAAATCAAATTCAAAATCATAAAATAACTAATAAACCAAGAGAAGTAAAACATCCTAGACTACTTAAAAATATGCTACAGGTTTAATAGATGGAATGCATTAAAGTATTAGTAGACCATCTATTAAAGATAATAACTTTGAACTAAGAATGATTCAAAATTATCAATTTAGGAGTTCATTAGTAAAGGTCTTAACATGCACATAACAAAGCTTCTTAGAAATTTGTACAATGTTTAAGTATAATGAGGTTACTAATGATGTCATTAGACTCAAATTATTTCTATTTTCTTTAACAGATAAAGCTAAAATATGGTTAAAGTCATTACCCCATGGATCTATCACTATTTAGAATGATTTAATTCAGACGTTTTTAGTCAAGTACTTTTCACCCTTTAAGATTGTTATGCTAAATGTCTAATTATGTAGCCAATAGACATAATAAATCAATCTTTAAATGTCTAATTATGATGCAACTATGGTATATAAATGTCTAATTATGTAGCCAATAGACATAATTATCCCTTTCTCGAAAACTTATAACCTAAGTTAGAGGAACAACTTAATCTTTCATGTAATAATAATTCAAATTTTAATCAAAAAAATACAATAATAGAAACTTAGAACTATATAGAAGTCTTTACATGAAGATTTAGTGTAGTTAATGAGGACTCAATTTTAAAATTATGTTTCCTTTATTATAAATTTAAAAATTCAATTTGGTTAATTGGCTAGCAATTTATTTAGTAGACCTCAAGGTAGATTGCCTAGTTTCACTATGGTTAATCAAAAGGAAAAGGGTACAGAGCAATACAGTGTAATAGAATTGAAAAGTAAAAAAGTGCTACAAGAATTTTAAGGTTAGATGAGGAGAAATTAAAAGATAGAATTGATTATTTAAAAGATATAACTGAGGAAAAGAAAGAAGACAAAGTTGAAATTAGTGAGAAGAAAAAAAGTTGAGAGTGAGGTCTTTAAAAGGATGAGAACGAGACTTCCACAAATGTTTTTTCAAATACTCAAAAGTAAGACCTTGCAAAGCACTTTTCAAAATTTTTGGTTGTGATTAAGAAATTATAAATAATAATTTCTTTTGTTGAAGCACTAGAATAATGTCAATTTATGCAAAATTTATGAAGAATATTCTATGTAAAAAGAGAAAGTTAGGAGAGAATGAGATTGTAGCAATGTAGTGACATAATTCAAAGAAAAGTGCCACAAAAATTTAAAGATCCTAGTAGTTTTACAATACCTTATACAATAGCGCATAATTGTTTTTTTTTTTTTAAGAAAAGCATTATGATCATGGAGTATTAATGTAATATCATAGAGTATTTTTAACAAGTTAAGATTAGAAGAAGTCCAACCCACTAGACCCTTCAGATCTTTAACTTATCTAAATGGCATAATAGAAGATGTGTTAGTAAAGTTAATTTATTTATATTTCTTGTTGATTTTATTCTTTTACAGATAGAGGCAGATGGAGATTCTTGTTATCTTAGAAAGACCTATCTTAGCGACATGGACTATGATAGATGTGCAAAAAGGGGAATTGACTATGAGAGTACAATATCACAAAGTTGTCTTTATTATTTTTAGTTCTATGGAAATTTTCACTAATAAAATGAAGATTGCTATAGGATTGGGCTTAGTGATGAGTGTGTAGTGGAGGACATGTAGATCAGATCCATTAAGGATTTAATAGAATAAGGCTTAGTTAAGGATGGAAATGATAATTAATAAATTTCATTCCTTAGAATTACACCTATAGGGTTTAAGGAGAAGTTTGAGCCCTTAGAACAAAGATTGGGCACACTTAATAAGAAAAGGTTGGGGGTGAATTTGTGTGCTTTTGAAATCATCTATGAATATAACTGAAATCAAATATTCAACAATTATTGTGAGAGAGAGAGAGAGAGAGAGAGAGAGAGAGACTTAATAAGATAAAACTAATTATTCAATTAGATTAAAAAGAGCAGCACAAAAATAAAAATAAGAAAAAAGAGATACAAGATTTACAGTGGTTTAGTTAAATTGACCTAGATCTCTCCAAAATACACTATCTCTCTTTTTGTATAACATGCCAAGGCGAAGAAGCCTCTCTTCTTAATGTGTAATGGGGAAACCCTACACATCCTTCCATTTTCTTCTAAGGAAAGAAGAATACCACTCCCTCTTAAAAAATACAAATAAAACTTTTTTAAACACAAAACATACATAAGCTCTCAAAAGAATAAACTTATAAGTTAAAGCAAAAGACATAAAGTTGAAGTCAATGAGAAATAAACAACCAAAAATAAAGTGCAACCTTATCAAATAAAGTACTTGAAATTAAAAGAAGAAAGAGAACCCTCCACTTTTCTCCTAAGCAAACCACTTTTTCCTAAGCCTCCCTTGATTTTCCTTACATTCAAGATATTCAAGTTAGATCCTCTAAAGGGGGTATTTATAGGGAGGAAGCTTAATAATAATATAAACATTAATTTTGGAAAAAACTGGTTCATTTATACTATACAATTTAACATCATATTATATGATAACTTTATTTTCTTAGGGTTAGGAGTTCTGGACAATATGATCATCAAATCAGCTATCACTATTCATACCATATGATAAAAGAACATATTATATGAATGTTACAAAATAAAAAGTTAGTTGTCAATATGTTCAACATGTATGAACCAATCATATTATATGAACAATTTAAAGAAAAAATTCATAAAAATTGAATCCCTTAATTTAAAGAAAAAATTCATAAAAATTGATTAAAATCAAGTCATTACTTAAGTAAATTATACTGTACAATTATGCATCATATTGTATTTTCACCCAAATTAGACATAACTAACTAACTCAATTCTACAACTGAGATAATAACAACAATGGATCGTACAACATGATTATCATCTTTTATGATCAACACAATTTTGTAAAATTTTAGAATTAACCAATTTAATTTTATTGGCCAAAAAATAAAAAAAAATGAATAATCATATAGTACGATTAAAATTATCAAGTACAATCAGTACAATTTTGCCAAATTATCTCATTAACTGAGTTAATTATGATGTCTAAAATAATTTAATAAAGGGACCATCGTACAATATAATTTTCTCAAAAAAATTTAATTTTGAAAATTTATTTTTATATACTCTTAAGTATGTGTGTGCTTAGTTGTTATTTGTTACTCACATGCCAAATTCATGAAGACAAAATAAATTTTAAATATCAGGACCAATGGCACAAAAAATTTGAGCTTGACTTAGATCATCCAACATCACTCATTCTTCAATTGTAGTCTTCATGGGATTTTACTTTAAATGGTCTTTTGAAAATAAACTATTATTCATGATCTATCAACCAATTTTCATTAAGTTGTTTACTTATAGATTGGAATATATGATAGCCTACACACACAATTGATCAGTTAAAATAATTTGTTCAATTAGCAATGATTGAGATCATCAAAATGTAGAGTTTAATCTGAAGGCACATGGGGTTAACACTTCGATGTATCAATTAGTACACCTAGCCTTAAGTCATCTAACTTAGAAGGCACCATAGTTGGGTTTAAACCTTTTATCTAGTCATTTAAAGTGCACTTACCTAAATAATTACTTTAATTTACCCATAATCATTTTGGTATATTTGGATGACAATTAAAAAGAGAAGTTGATAAGCATGCTTAAAGAGTATAAAAGAGCATTTGGTTCGACTATTACTAATATTAGGGGAGTTAATCTACATTTTTGTATGCATTAGATCTTGATGGAAAAGAATTGTAAGTTGTAACTTGAGAATTAAAGGAGATTGAAACCCATTACGAAGGAAGTAGAGAAGAAGAAATTTTTAAAGTGGTTAGATGCAGGTATTATATATCCTAATTTTGATAGTTCATGGGTTAGTGGTATTCATTGTGCACCTAAGAATGTTGATATGTTATTATAGGTTAGTGGATTTGTACTGATTATAAAAAATTGAATAATACTACTATTAATGATCATTATCCTTTACCTTTTATAGATCAAATGCTGGACAGGTTAGTACAACATCAATTTCATTATTTTTAAGATGGGTGTTTACAATATAATTAGATAGCTATAGCACTTGAGGATCAAGAGAATACTACTTTTACTTGCCTTTATGGAACATTTACATTTAGAACAATACACATTAGCTTGTGTAATGCTCCTACTACACTTTAACATTGTATGATGCCTATCCTTTTTAGATTTAATTAAGAATTATATCAAGGTTATTTTGGATGGTTGTTCTTTACCAGGACATGAAGTAGGAGAAGAGTTTAAGTTTAAGGGTGAAATTAAAGATAGAGTTATTCTATAGAATACAAACAGAATGAACTATTTACTAAGTGAGAACTTAACTTATAGGTTATGGAGATTTTCAATTGGAACACCATGTAGATCTCAGGGTTTCTTATTAGGTAATCAAATACAGTGTTAAATGATAAATATATTTCCTCAAAAGACAAACATATTACTCTATAATGGCTTCAATCACTTAATAAAGACTCTTAAGGTTGAACTAAATCTTAAAGTAGAACATAATTTTTTATAGTGTAGTGTTCGTAGTTCCCTATAAGGATAAGTCCTTATAGTTAATTACATTTTAGAAGAAAGGAAATTCTTCTAAGAAGACTCTCGATTAAAGAATTTACTTTCATTTCTATGGATTTCAAAGCTTATCTTAAAAGAATAATTAATTTAGAAATTTAACAAAGAAAGCTCCAAAGAGGAAGTGTTCATTCTAGAAGTCAAAAGAAATTAAGTAGAAAATGCTTTTGGATATTGGGAAGCCTAATAAGTATTTTATCTATCCAATTGTTGGGCTTTGTACTTTTGAAAATAAAATTATTGAGATTTTGAGTTGACATTTTATTTGAAATCTAAGACTTAGATGTTGATAGCATAAAATTGCAAAAATGTAAAATAGTTGAAGACTTATTCTAATATGATGCTTCAAAATCTACTTCTAAAGGTATTTTTGGCATAAGTCAAAAGCTTGATTTGGTCTAAACATATGAATTTGAGAATTATCAGTTCTTTCTCTCACTTAAGAAAATAAGTCTATCCTAACTCTTCTAGACTTACTTCTTGCCTAAAGGGGTTGTTAATTAACACCATCTAAGTGATTTAAATTTATAATTTCAGTCTTATGTTATGCAAGATGGCTGAGCTATTAGTTTTAAGAAAAATAATTAAGAGCCTAGACTCACTCCTAACCCTAAGATAATGGCTGGTATGTTATGCACCTAATTGATGTAATAAATTTTTATTTAAATATAGTTTTGACTCATAATTTCAATTAAGGTTTTTGGTATGCAAATCATGCCTAAGATGAGATGCAGTTAGAAATAGGTTATAGGGTAAATAAATTCCCTACTATCCCAAAAAGGGTGGTCATCCTTACAGGTTAGATGCCCCTTTATGTGCAATCGGTGAAGCACCCAATTCATAAAGTATGAGGGAATATGCTAACATGAATCATTAAATCTAGTTATTTATGTTACTTTTAGTTGTTTATACTTAGGGATTTAATTAAATGAGGTTATGAATTATTTATTTATGTTTGAATTATTTTAATTTAATTGGGTATAAAAATTAGTTCTCATAAGAGTTTAATGTATCCAAGCTTCATCAAAATATTTATGGAAAGCATATTATTTCTATTGTGCACCCCAAAATAAATTAAACCGAAGAAATTAAATAAAATACAATGGTATGGCTAGGTATAGTTGTACACATTGAAAAAAAAAAGGAAAAAAAAGGGCAGCTGAGTTCTACCCTTATACTGCTCAGCCTATAACTAAAGTCTTGATCTGTGGTGGGTCTTCAATCAAGATCATTATCTTCTTCAAAGACATTCTCATGCTTCATAGGGGATCACCAAATGGGTACAATCAGCTCTTACTAATCTTGAACTACATAGATCTTATCTTAATTCTATGATCAAATTATATTTAAAAAATCTAAAATAAATCCTAAACCTTATAAAATAGAAGTTACGAAAAACACACAACATAACAGCAGTTATAATACAACATATAGGCATAGCACTAATGGTTACCAAGTGCACTTATCATATGGGACATTGATTAGGGATGTAAGTAGCACCTACAAGCAAACAACATTTATTATATTTATTACAATAATCTCTTTGAGAATAGTTCCCTACAGAAAATAATGTTAGCCTAAAGAAGAGTCCTAGCATCTAAACTAGCAAGCAAATCATTCCAAGCCATCCAGTCTAAAATAGTACACCATAAAATGTAAAAAAACATCACATCATAGCACAAATCATCAGTCTAACCTAAGTCTAGGGTCGTTGACATAATAATTTAGTGTTTGAAAAGAGAGGCTTATGTGATATGACCTCACTATGCCTTTTCAGGTTCATGTTTTAATTTAAATTTGGATTTTATTCAATTTTATAATCAAATTATTTCAATTTAAATGATTTAATTAATTTTAAATATTATTTTAAATTTAAGTTTATTTTTGTATTAAAGTTTAACTTTGGTTCTAAAGAATAAAGAAAACAATAAATTTTTCTTGAGGCATAAACCATTTTATTCAATATCCTAATGCTTGCATGATGGAATCTCCATCCTAAAATAAAATTCCACTCTATGGGTCAAACTAAGAACCTATATATCTTAATTACCCCATTTGAATTTGTTTAGATGATTTAATCTAGTTAAGTTTAATTTTATTGATGTTTATTTCATTTAGTTAAGAGTTTAAAAGTCAAGCTGGTTGGTATTCAGTTTTTTCATTGGATTTATTGAGTTTTAGTTTGGTTTAATTCAATTTTAATAATTTAATTAATGTTTCCTTCCTTTAGGTTTCATTTTATAGATTTTATTAAATTTTATGTGGTTAATATATGTTAAATAATTTTTATTGCTATTCGAAATTCATGATCTTATATCTTTATTTAGATTTGATTTGAATTGGTTAACGCGGCTTAATTCAGTAAATTTGTGATTTGATTAAATTTTAAAGTAATATTTTGTTTAAAATCTAATTAAGAGTTTGACCATTTATTAAATTTTTAAAGATTTGGTTTATATGTTGATTATTTTTGTTCAGTGATCAATGTTCTGTTAAGTTTGATTTGAGATTTATGAAGCTAAATGATTAATATTAATTATTATTTGGGTTTCATGGTTTTATGTTTTGTTATGTTCAATTGATTTAATTGATTAATTATTATGCTTAATGTTGATTTAAAGGGTATTTTTGTAATTTGTTATTTAATTAAGTTTCTTATGATTAATATTTTGTTTAATTCTTGCTTGAACACAAATCCTACTCTAAGAAATTTATAAAGAGGAAACTCCTAGGGTTCCAATACCTTAGCTAGGACATTATAAGTTCTTAAGGTATTTGAATTTTTTTTTAATTTAATGACTTACTTATGTTTCAATTACTCAATCAATATTAAGTAAGTTTGGAATGATTTCAATTTTAATATATTTTTACTTTAGTGTTAAATTCAAAAATTAATTAGCTAAAATTTTCAATTGTTTATTTGATTTACTATAGATTTGCCAATTTTAATCTTAGGATTTAATTAATCTTCATTATTATTTCTTTAAACTCAAGTATGTGATTCTTATGATTCCTTAACTTGAGAGAGTTGAGAAATTTTTTCTTAAGTCCTCTAATAGTTTGAATTGATTTTGTGAATTTAATAATTTCGATAAATTTTTATGTTTATTATTTAATTGAAATGGCTTTAATACTTAGAAGTGCATAACTTCTGATCTAGAAGTTATTTTTATTTGAAATTTTTATGACATTTGGGGTTCCTCACCAATTTCATTTTTCTAAAATTTCATCTTCATTAGAAATGTATTTTAAGACAAATTAGGGTTTTAGTATTTTTCAATAAAACTTAAATTATGCCTAAAATATTGGGAACTAATTAAGACTTTTGATTTCACTGATTTCTCTCTAAAAGATTAATCCAAATAGGTTTATTTATAATTTTAGATTTTTATTCATTTTATTATGATTTTTCACATTTCAACATAATTAATTGAATTAATTAAGTTATTCAATCCCTAGTTATATGATTTTTGGAGGTTAATGAGTTTTAATGATGTTTAATAATTTATGAATTTTATTGATATTCTTGAAGTGTTTTAAATTATTTTCATAATTTTACATAATTTTCTCGGATTAAGAATAATTTATTTCATTAAATTACTATTTGGAGATTGAAAAATTCCTCAATTCATTTCAATCATTAATAAATTCTCAAATTTTTATTTAAGGTGTATTTTAACCTTAATTTCGATTCCCCATTGTTTCAATTTAATTATATTAATATTTTGGGTTTAATAAGGGTTTTTTTTAATTTAATTCAAATAACTGCATAATTAGCTAATAAAATTATGAATTTTGATTTTAATGGATTCCTCTCACTAAGATGAATTCATAAAGCAGTTATTGGTATAATTTTGGTTGAGTATTTTAGTTTTTATAAATTTTTAAAGTTTTAGAGCATTTTTAAATTTAGAAAATCTTATTTGTGCATTTAACCAAGTCAGCACTGATGTGATGTTGACTAGATCCCATGTCAAAAGGAAGTGAGGACGGGCTTTGGATAAGTACTATCTAATAAATGATTAGATTGCCCAAGATTTATCCATGAATTTCTTAAGGTATTAAATCATGCAATCCATCTAGATCACACCATCCATTTCAAATAAAAAGAACGGATGACAGTGATTATATCCTTAACCTCCTATTGGAGAACCGAGAATTGTCCACCTTTGGAAGCTCATTTTTTGTGGTTTAAGTAGAATTTTTATGTGATTTTGATTGTAAAATGATTAGAGATTGATTTATAATCAAACCACTGGGCTTGATCTCAATGGAGATCAAGTTGCCTTCATAAAAGACAAAATTATGGTGCGGGATGGTGCCCTTGAGTCCATTCCCCAGCAAACCCATTATTGGTGGATTTTCATATTTGAAAATGTTCCCCAAGTCAAGACAAAGCTTTGGTAAAAATAGCTAATTGATTGGAGTGATTGATTATTAACTTGGTGGGGCCCACATGGGTTGACTTAAATGATTGTATTCACTCTAAGCTTAGATAGATAACTCAATTTCACTAAATTTGGATTGATTGACTATTAACTTGGTGGGGCCCACATGGGTCAACTTTAAGTCAAATAGCATGGTTGGCCAAGTTTATTTTGGGTGCATTTATATTTTTGCATTGATTTTATGCTTTTGTTTGATATGATTTCAATTTGTTTTGATTTTATTTGATTTTTCTTGGACTTAAGTGATTTTTGGGCTTAAATGGGATAATTGAGTCAACAATTCTAACTACCTCAATCTATGATCAATTGAATTTAGATTTTAATTCAAATGTCTTGATTTATATTTCTATTAAATTTTATTAGATTTATGTTTGATGTGAGTTCACGTAACCTAATTGGGTTAGGTTATGCTCTAGAAGGATTCACTATTATGACCTAAGATTTCACTTGAGAATGTTGAGCTTGATTTAAATTTTCAAATGTAGTTTTGGTTTTAAATTTAATACTAGATTTGATTTGTTATTTGATTTTTATTTATTCAACTAGTCACCATGTGTAGTATCCTAAGTGACTATTTAGGAAGCTCCTAATCTAAGATTGTGGTCTTAATTTCTAAGATTGGAATGATGTCAACCTCATCCAAAAATGAGGTCAACATAGGCTATTTTATATAATAAAAGAAAAGTTTTTTGCATGATGTAAAATTCTATTTTTGGATAAGCCATTTCATATAAATAATTTAGACCAAATTTTGTGGAGTCATTTTCCAAATGATGAGAAAAATAAAATTATGAAGTTACGTCATGATTCTGAGTAGGGAGGGCATTTGAAAGAAAAAAGGATAGTGACCAAAGTGCTTTAAAGTGGATTTTTTGCTTCACCCTATTTACAAATGATAATAAGAACAATAAAATGTAACAAAATGCCTCAAATTACATACCTTTATTCCATCTTTTAAAAATCAAGTTATTTTGGTTGTTGTTGATTATGTTTCCAAGTAGATATAAGCTATATCAAACTTTAGGAATAACTCTAAGGTTGTTTTAAATTTTTTAATAAAAATATTTCGCTAAATTTGTCACACTTAATGGTATCTACAATTTATTATCACCACACTAGTGGCCAAATTCAAGCATAAAATAAAAGAATAAGATAATTTTAAAAAAATTATAGGTCCAATTAAAAAGATTGGTCAAATAAATAAAAAGATTGGATAATGCACTATGGGCATATAAGACAATAATCAAGATACCAATTGGAAAGGTTTTTCATGAACTTTTGAAATTAGATTATAAAGTATAGTGGAAATCAAAAGTTTGATTTTGATATGAAGAATGTGATGGATACAAGACTTAGAATTAAGTGAATTAGATGAGACTATAATAGTATGAGGTGATTAAAATGTGAAGACACCATGTAAATCATGGGGGTTCATATTTAGATGATTGAACATGACCTCAGGAAATAATATACTATCTTGAACGGTAGAATTATCACTTTACGATGGACTCAAATCACTCCAAAGGCTAATGGGTCTACATGCACCAAAGTATTTCCTTACTTGACATGGATGAAACAAAGATAACATTTATTTTAATATGAGTTACAATTTCACTACAAAGCATGAAGTTGCCAGCTAATGTACCTATTGATTTCAATGTTTGAGTCAAGGTTGTTCAATATGAAAGTCAAATGAGATAAATCAAACATAATAGTTCTTTTAAAATTCGAAATGGGAAGTATGAAGTGTTTTGATATTAGGATTCCTAGTAAGTACACTAACCTGGTCTACCATTGAGATTTATATTTTTGAAATTGATATTTATCTTTAATTTTCAATTAAATATTTTATTAGAAAGATGGGACATATACTTCTCTATCACAAGACTATGGAGATGCCTAAGAGGTAAGAACTTATTCACGTGGTAGGGAGAAATTAGTTGCCTCAAATCGTGAAAGGTGATTCTGACACAAACTAGAAGATAGACCTAATCTACTAAGAGAAAATTTGGAATTTATTAGTTCTCTTCCACTAAATAACATGAACTTACCTTGATTCTTTTGGGCATACAATCTGTCTATATGGACTACCATCTAATACCTTCTACACTTTAAGACCTTGTGGCCAGTCCTATGAAATTCAAGGTAGCTAGACTATTGATTAACTAGAAATGGAATCAAAGAACTTGAACTCACTCTCTAAATCTAAGATCATAAAATTTATGAAATGCTTTAAATTAATGCAATGATTTATTGATACTTTTTATTTAGCCACTTGATTTATTTGATGCGCTTGCATATGCAACTATGCCTGCAATGAGATGCAATTAAAAATGGTTATGAACTAAATCCTACCTCTCTAGATAGATTCCCCTTATGTGCAATGGGAGAAGAACTCATACTAGGAAATATAAACAAGATACTTCATGGTTTTCCAACCTAGGATTTCTAGTATGTTTTTTTTATTTATTATCTAAGGCTTTAGATGTGATTGGTTATGAATCATTTAATTTAGGTTATGAGTCTAATAAACTTTATTAGGTAGAAAAATTATCTTTTTGAGAGCCAAAACAAAATTCAGGCTTGCATAATAATCAAAACAAGCATCACCATCGGAAGAAAATTAGAAAACCATGTCATTTCTAGTGTTTAATTTAAAATAAAAACAACACTATATAATTAAATTAATATAAAAGGCTAGTGAGGCTAGGTTTCACTATAATATCAAACTCTATATTTATATAGCTTAGCTTAGAACTAATAAAGATAGCCTATGGTGGACATTATGTCTTCATTTTATTATGGAGATACTTCATACTCACAAGACCTTTTAAGTCTTTATTTTCTAACCATTGCTCATCTTAAACTTATGAACCTAGTTCTAATATAAATTATATTTTAAGTTCTAAAAGTAAAATCCTAGCTAAGGCTAAAAAATATAGGTTAACAAAAATAATCATACATACAAATAATTATCATTCTAGACCTTAATGTTTAAATTCTAATTCAAGAAAAAAGTTCAATTTATTATCATTGAGTAGTATTGATTTAAGTGCATAATGATTTAAAAATGAACTTTAAATTATGATTTTATTTAAATTCATGTTCTATTTAATGCTCAAAAGAGTGTAATGAGTAGTGTGCCCTGCTCAAAAAATAACCCACTCCTTACAACATAACCCCAATAGGTGAACACTCTAACAAAGGATGAGGGATCACCCTATGACTCTAAGCAAGATGAGTTTCATGGATATTCTTAAATAATTTAATTAATGATGCTTCATTTTAAATGTCATTAAATTTATGAGTTTTAGTTTTAATTTAGGTTCAAATGCCATTATAATTTAATGGGATGTATCCCAGAGTTAGTTAGACACCTTAAGAAATAATTCTTAAATAGATTATTTTTTTGAATTATTAACAATTAAATATTATTAATTAATTAATAAGAAAATTTTAAAATTAACACCAAAATAATTCCAAAAGATTATGAAACTAATTTCTAGAGTTAGGAAATTTCAATGAAGCATCCCTTAAGAGTTTGAAATAAATTTGAACTCATTTTTAATTTTTTTTTATAAATTTCATATTATTTTAAGCCCTAAAATATTTAAATTTAAATATATTTTATAAAATCAAAAGTTTTGTAGGAGTGTTGGAATGAGGTCCTATCATTCCCATGAAAAGTTCAAGTCACGTAAATTTTGTATGATTTTTCTTTATTTATTTGATTTATTTAAGTATTTAAATTACAAAGACATTTTAATATATAAAACTAGTTTTATTTTTTCTTGATCTTCGCCATTGATGCAAGTTTATAGATGAAATTTGGTTATTTGTTAAACTTTATCTTACTTATTATAAATTTTCTAAGTAAGATGTCAACTAATATAAACTATTATATTAAAATAAATGGTATTCATTAGAAATTAGTTTTTACTATCCTAATCAATCCTAAACTTTATTAACTCATTTCCTAAGGTCAAGGAGAACCTCACCAATATTCAATGAAGTTTTAATATATTTGTTAAATTATTTATTATTTAATAATTTAATTTAATTATTTCTTAAAGAAAATACAAATAATTTCATAAATACCCAAAGATACCTAATGTGGCTTGGAATAATCAAAGGGACACCTTTGATAATTTATAAGACATTTTCATAATTTTTATAATTTTATAAAATTTAATTACTAACTAAATGGTTATCTAAATTATAATTTTAAAATGCATATTATATTCATTCAAAAATTATAAAAAATTATTAAGAGTTTTAACTAGTTTTAGAACTATCAATAAAATTTTCAAGCCATTTGGGCTTAAGTTAATTAATTTATAAAATTTCTAAGTTGAAGAAAAATTAATTAATCAATTAATATGTATAATTAAGCCCAATTAAAGTGATTAATGAACCTAATTAAGATTAGAGGTACTTGATATTTTTATTATTCCCCTATCTATTTATTATGTGTTTTAAACCATTGAAGTACAATTTTTAAAATTTCTATAATTTTAAATTAATTACTTAAGTGACCTTTGAACATTACCACTAATAATTTAATATCTCATTAAAAATAAATCCAAAAATTATGACAAAAAATAATAGAGGTGAATAATAACATGTAAACTATATCTTATAGTTTTAAAATATTTAGATTTATATATAATAATTAATTTTATAAACTAATATTTTTATGTTGTGCTAACTACTTTTAAAATACCCAACACAGATTGGGGATTTTGACTTCATTGAATCCTTCTCTTTTAGTATGCATAAAAAGGGATTGTTAGTAATTTTTTGAATTTTTTCTTGCTTTATTATAAGTTTTTATAATACAATATGATAAAATTAATTAATTAAGAAATACAAAATTTATAACATGAGATTTGCACACCCAAATCATATGAAATATTTATTGGAGGCAGAGAACATCTATAGGATTATTCCTTAAGAAGTTAAAATTACTTAGACATGTATTTTAGGATTAATTTTAAAAAGTAAAATTTATTTAATCTTAAACAATCCATGAGAATTTCGATCTTTTGGGTACTTCAAAGTTCTCCTTGAAAGATCTCTTCAAAGAAAGATTGTATGTACTTTTAGGTTATTGGATGATTTATTATAAATTTTGAAAGTTTTACCTAATTCATTAATTGAACACCATAAATTTGGAGACTTTATGATTAAGTACAATCATGGAGTTTAATCATTTTTCTCAAGTACCTCTATGTTAATGGAATAACTTTAGCCTTTAAAATGAATTTTTAAAAATTTATTTTATTTTTAAAATTAATCATTAAGTGATTTTTAACTAAAGGGTCCAATACTGAATAACTACTAATACATTCATCCAAATGCCACAAAAATTTCATGAAAGGTAGAAAGTATCAACAGGGACTCACAAAAGTTTAAGCCCAATTACATGGACATTTTGGCATTAATTTCAAAAGCGTGTTAATCAAAATCTAATTACTCATAAAATTTTAAATAAAATTTGAAGCTTTTATTTTTTTAGATTCTACTCTTTTTTCATTCAAAGAGTACTTATTTGTATTTTTAAATTTTATTTAAATTATTTATGATATTTAAATTTTAATTGATTTATTCATTTTTATTATATTTAATGAAGGTCCCAAAACACCTTTCCATGTGGCATTTCTCAAGTGTTCAAACAGGGTCGAATACATGTGGCCACCAATATGCAAAAGATATTGGGCATGGGTTTGAAAATGTGGTTTAGATGAACAAGTTCAAATATGGATCTAGACCCAATAACACAACAACAAGTAAGATGTTTCCTTCCTTCATTAATATTTTTTTGATTCTAGCAAAAAGTTGGCCAACTCTTGAAAACTCTTTAATAAATAGGATCAAGAAGAAATGTGCAAGGTTTGAGTGATCCTAATGGTGTTCACTATCATTTCACAATATATGGGAACATATGGTTGGCCTAAGTTTAGGAACATTCCACAAGCTTCACTTAAATATGAAGATTGACTCCCCTATGAAATATTGTGCTATCCATTGACCAAGTATGCACTTCGATGGGAACAAAAGAGGTTGACTCGTTGTTGATCAAACTAAAGCTTAGTAGATTTAGAGAAAGAGAATGAGTTTTGTTTGTTCTCTTGGAGATCTCAAGAATGATTTTATCAAGAGAGAGTTCTGAGAATTCTAAGTGATCTCTCCCTTTGAATTTCACTTTAGCCCTAGTGTGGGTGATGTGAGTCATAGTTGAGGGAGGAAGAAGAAATGCGCAAGAACTCTCACTCACCAAAGTTGAAGGGTCATGAGAGATCACCAAATCTTCTAGAAAGGTTGGCCACTAAGCTCCAACAACAAGTTCTTCACTCTAAGTTTACACACAAAATAACAACAACCCTTATTTATTAACGCAAAAAAAATTTATATAAGTTCCAACACTTTAAAGGATGCGTCCCTTCGGAGTAAGCACTGAAAAATCATCACCAAAATTAAACCCATCATCTCACTACACCTAGGATCTAGAAATCAGTGACTTGGTGCTATTTTGTTTTTGTTTAAGGACATTAAATGATGTGGAAATGGGCTTGCTACACTAGATATCACCTAGCCATTGTCCTCTCTACCCCAAAACATAAATTACCTTAAATTCAATGCCAAGGTGCCAGAATAGCACTTTAGGCACCAGACTGACACCTAAACGTATTGACATATGAAATTATATAATTTTAATCATAACATATATATAATACTTGCACATAATAAAACACATCATCAACACATAATACAACACATGAAACACAATTATAAAATATCAAAATACATAAAATACTATAGAAAGTCTCATAAGCCTTAGGTTTTGAATTGGGATCTTGTAATATATCCTTTTCTTTCATTTCTCCTTTGATGTCTTAAATCAATTCCCCTATACTGCAAAGAGCTCATCTTCGAAGAGTTAGAATTACAGAGGTCCTCAAAAAGCTCTAAGGTAAGGCTTTGAAGCTAGTCTAAGGTCACACAAGTATCCTCACTACGGTGTCTATCTTTTCATTTGATTAGGAACCTCTAAATAGTGTAACCCTCTAATAGTGCTTCAGCTATACTAACATCTTCTAGTTGAAAAAATATAAGTTAGATAAGCACCTACAAATGATTTCTATCTCCTCCTACAAAAGCATCATCATGCAGATTTGGAAGTTGGGTAACATCTTAAAAAGATATTTGATTTTTTTATGTTAAAAATATGACTAATAAGCATGTGAGGGAAATTTAAGAATGTAAGCATTAGTATCAAGTTCTTAATGATTTTAAATGGCCCACATGCTCTCACTTAGTAACTTTTTATATTTGGTGAAAGGAAATCTCTTAGGGTGAATGCATACCAATACATAATCACCTAACTCATATTTTTTTAAAATTTAATTTTAAATATTTTATTCAATATAGTTAGCATTTTATATTTCTAATTATTTTTTATGTCTTCATAAAGGCTATAAAATCACTCAAATGTATATGTTGAACTAGAAAATGCATGAGTAGTCATGGAAGTTAAATTAATAAGCAATGTAAGGTTGTATTGATAAACTATCTCAAAAAAGGATTTGTTGCATAACCTAGAAATGATACTACTTTAAGCAAATTTGGATGTAGTAAAGTTAATCTTAGTTTTATAATTTCATCTCGAGTAAACATATCAATAAGTTCTTTAAGGTCTTATTGACTACCTATATTTGTCGATCAATATATGGATTAAATGTCGAGGAGAATTTCAGCCGTAATCCCATTAATTTTTATAGAGCCTCCCAAAAATAGAATATAAATTTAACATCTCCATCAAAACTACGATGGATAGAATCTCATGTAGCCTAATAATCTCTCTTAAGAATAACCTTACTATGTGATATGCATCATTTAATTTTAAACAAGATAACAAATGCAGTATTTTTGAAAATCTATTCACCAAAACAAATATACTATCATGGCCTCAAGGTGTTCTAGGTAATCCTAACATGAAATCCATGAATTGGTTTTCCATGGTCACAAGGCATAGGAAATGATGTGCAATGACCTACTTGTTATTTTGAAGCCTTAGCGTGATAACACGTATAACACTATGCTATGACACGTTTAATCCCTTTGTACAGATGGCCAATAAAACCTTTGCTTAATTAGTCCTTGGGTCTTCGATTTACAAAAAAGTTATGTTATACTCCTTAATGTAGTTCAGAGATAAGGAATTCTCTTATGGATATTCTAGGGACACATAACCTCTTGCCTTAATAAAGATATTGATCAATGATGACAAAAGGGTCATTGAAAGTCAAGGAGAACTTTACAATCAATAATGTCTAAAGATCCCTGGTATGTTTTCTATTCCAAGTTTGTATTTAATTACAAAAACAAATTCTTTGAGGTATTCAATCCATTTAGCATGATTATAGTTCAATTCTTTTGGGAAAAGATGAATTTTTTAGCATGATGATCTATTTTTAGAAAAAACTCTTTATGAAGATGATAATATTCTCAGTGCTTAATAGTTTGAATGATTGCATAAAATTCTTGATAGTAAGTAGAATACTTTTGTTTAGCTCTATTCAACATCTCATTGAACAAAGTAATATGGTGATTTTGTTGATTTAATACTCCCCGGATTCCAATACTTGATGCATCACAATTTACTTCAAATACTTTATTAAAGTTAGAATGTTTTAATATAAATAAATAAACCATAAAGATTTTGGTTTATCTCATGATCGCATCTGTAGTCCATGTAAACTTATTTTTCCTTAAAATATTAGTGATAGAGGATACAATAGTGTTGAAGTTCTTAATGAACTTTCTATAAAAATGGCCAATCCATTGAAAATATTAACATCCATAAAAGATTTTTGGTGTAGGTCATTCTATAATGGATTTAATATTTGTGAGATCTGCCTTTAGTCCCTTAGCAGACATGATGAAACTTAAGAAGATAACTTCAGTTTAACTGAAGAAACACTTCTTATGGTTAACATATAATTTTTTTGCTCTTAATTTCTCTAACATCATCCTTAAGGGATGTAAATGGGACTTCTCATCAGAGATATAGATAAGAATATCATCAAAATAAATCATAAGAAAATGACCAATAAATAATTTTAGCACAATTTTCATCACTTGCATAAATGTACTAAGTGCAATTGAAAAGCCAAATGGCATAATTAATTATTCATAAAGACCAATGATATTTTTAAATGCTATCTTCTATTCATCTCTTGGTTTACTTTTTATCTAGTGATATCCACTTTTCAAATCAATCTTGGAGAATAAAGATGAACCAAAAATAAGGTCTACCATATCATCAAGCCTAGGTATAGGGAATCTATATTTTATTATGATCTTATTCACTACTATACTATCAATATACATTCTCAAAGTTCCATTTTCTTAAGGGTTAGAATGTCTAGTACTATACAAGAACTAAGACTTTCTTAGATTAAACCTTTCTTCAAGAGTTCAACAACTTATCATTTTAATTCTGCATACTCAATTAGATTCATCCCATAATATGGTAAATTAAGTATCTGTGAACAAGGAATCAATTATATAGCATGATGTATAACCCTTAATGGTGATAATTCATTAGTTAAGTCATGAGAGATCAAATTAATAAATTCAGATAACTAATGGGACTACAATAGGTATATGGTGTTCCTTACTATCAAAGAAAACATAACAAAGGAGTAGGATAAATAGAGAAGAGGGATTAGTGAATTCTTCAGCTAAACATCTAAACCCTATTGGTTTGATGTGAATTTCATGATATTTGAGCATATCAAGTTGTAGATTAGACGTGTCCTTTTCATTGTTAGGTTGGTATATCATAATCAAATAAAGTTTTCCATTTTTTTTATTGATTTTGGGTTGTAATTTAGAATTGGGCTTATGTGGAGGTGTGCAAGGAATTCTATATGGGAGTGTAATTTTTCTCTTTTTATTGGGTTTTACTAGAAATAATTTAATGGCCTATTCATTGTGCCTGAATACATATGTGTATTCACAACTATAATGAATCCTATTTAAATCATAAAGTTATGGTCTTCTGAATAGAATATGTGTGATTTCCATTAAAAGGACATCATACAAGATTTGGTCACTATAGCTGACCATCTTAATCAAAGAAAGACATCTACTAGTGATAGGAGTAGATGTACGGTTCACCCAGCTAAAATGAAATGGTTCTGGTGAGGTTCAGTTATGAAATTCACTCTAATAATATCATGGGTTGATATAAAATTTACAACACTACCTCTATCTATTACTAATTTGTATCATTTTTCTTTACATAAGATGTACATTAAGAAAATATTTTCACTCCTTCAATCTTCTTCTTCTCTAGAAGTAGTCATATTGCTCATAATTGATATTGAATTATCTATATTGAGATCCACTTTTTTGTCGATAAGGATGTATTATCATGTATCACTTCTATATCCTCCTCGTCTTCTAGTTCTTCCAAATTATCTAAGAATAGGATTTTGGCCTTACACTAATTCTACATATAACCCTTCTTATGGCATTAGAAATAGAATATCTCTCTGCATTTTAGAAGTAATTTTAGTGGAGGTTGTATGGGATTTGTCCTTAGAAGTGAAAGTTTTAGGTCTAGTAGTAGACTTTTGAGGTTGAGATGTAATGGGTACTTAGCTCACATTTGAGCCTTTATCTTAGATGTGGAAGTTGTTTTCTTATGCTTTTGAAGGAGTAAAGCTTTGTGAAAAGTAACTTTTAAAGTTTAGGGATCATAAATCTCTACCTCCTTTCTAATATCTCCTCTTAGGCTAATGACAAACTGATTGGCTAATTGCTACTCTTGATCAGTGCAATGTGTCCTGGCTACTACATCCTCAAAGGTATTCATATACTCCACTACTTGTATGCTTCCTTCTTAAGGGTCATTAACTATTCACGGTGCTTTCATCATGAACTTTAGGATAATATTTAGCCCTTAATATCTCCTTCATTTCTATCCATGTCATGGGATTTTTATCAAAAATTTCGTCCTTAGCCAAAAAAATTATTCCAATAAATTTTCTCATGGCTCACTAAATTCATTTTATCAAATGTGGTCCATTGATATTCATCTGTATGGTGCCAGTCAGTGAACTCGTCTATTTGGGTTAGCCAATCCAAAAACTTATTGGAGTCATGAACACTATTATACATTGGGGATTCTATCCTAATTTGTTTTATTAGTTCATGTAGGTTTTCATGGATCCTAGATGTCTATAGATCCTCTATAAGTTTAGCTTTCTTGAAAAATAATCTTCTCTCAGAATGTTAAGGTTTTTCTCTCAAACGTATTCATATACTCCACTACTTGTATGCTTCCTTCTTAAGGGTCATTAACTATTCACGGTGCTTTTCATCATGAACTTTAGGATAATATTTAGCCCTTAATATCTCCTTCATTTCTATCCATGTCATGGGATTTTTATCAAAAATTTCTTCCTTAGCCAAAAAATTATTCCAATAAATTTTCTCATGGCTCACTAAATTCATTTAATCAAATATGGTCCATTAATATTCATCTATATGGTGCCAGTCAATGAACTCGTCTATTTGGGTTAGCCAATCCAAAAACTTATTGGAGTCATGAACACTATTATACATTAGGGATTCTATCCTAATTTATTTTATTAGTTCATGTAGGTTTTCATGGATCCTAGATGTCTATAGATCCTCCATAAGTTTAGCTTTCTTGAAAAATAATCTTCTCTCAGAATGTTAAGGTTTTTCTCTCCTATAGTTTGTGGGTCATCTTATCATAGAATAGTCAGTGTGGATTGAATCCAATTACTCAAGGTCTGAACTTCGGCAGCTAAGTTCACGATAAGGTCCACTACCCTAGTGACCCTTTTCTTACTCTACATAGTGATACCATCTACCCTCCCAATTAATTCTTTTAATTAATTTAGAGTAATAGACTTGGGTGGTACGATTTAAGTAAAGGAAATATAAATATGTCATTCTCAAATGAAGTTCTGAAATATGCTTTGTGTAAATGAATCTTCGAACCCAATGAGATGCATAAGTTTTAAAATGATTTAGCTTTCAATAAACACAAATTAACTTTGTATACTACCAAATATTAAGCAAACACACAAAAGAGACAATCACAAAAGTCTTAAAGATATGACTTTAATTTTTGTTTACAAAGCTTGCATGCTAGGTTTGGCTATTTAAGTGAAATCTCCCTTACTCAAGTGGTCACTCAAGTATTATATGTTCTTGGCAAGTTTTAAGTAGGTAGAGGATAGGCTTTCTAGATGAAGACAACAAATTATTAGTAAAATAAATGCTCAAATAATTACATACCACATGATTTTATCTAGTGAATACGTTAAAATATATAAAGAAAATGACACAAAATCTATAACACAGAATTAACATTGCTTAGATTCGATATGGGCCATTTACAAGCACTCTCTCCATGCCTTCAAGCCTTGGACTCTAATATCAATCAGGGTGTGAGTGATAGCAAAGGGAGGAAAGAGTGTATAGGAACTTCCACTTTCCAAATGGAATGGGACATAGGAGATCACCAAAACTCTTGGGAAGGTCAGCCGCCAAGCATAAACCATAAGTTCTTCATTCTAAATTTTAATAAAAAAATAATAATAATCCCTTTTTTATTAATCCAAACATGTTTATATAACTTACAACACTCCAAATAGTGTGTCCCATTGGAATAAGAACTAAAAAATAATCACTAGAACTTAACCCATCATCTCGAGGTGCGTAGGTGCTAGAAACCAGCACTGTGGTGCTATCTTTTTTGTCAAAAGTCATTAAATACTATGGCAACAGCACTGCAATGCCAGATGGTTAGTGTCTAGGTGTTGTCCTCTGTACCCCAAACATAAACTACTTTAAAATGCAGCACCGAGTTGCTAAAAAACTGCACCAAGCTGACACCTATACATATTAGCATATGAAATTACATAATTTCAACCACAACACATAAAAATACTTACACAAGATAAAACACATCATCTAACACATAATACAATATGTGGAACACATTTATAAAATACTACAACACCTAAAACACAACATAATGTCTCATAATCTTTAGCTTTTGGATTGGGACCTTATAATGGGTCTTCTTCTTTCCCTTCTCCCTTAATGTGCTATATCATGCACCCCACCCCCAACCACCCTATGTAATGATTGTGATTCCCCATAATCCATTACAATCAAACAAATGTGATGGGTTAGGGCTACCCTTTGATGGCCAAAGTGATTGAGAAGGCAGAGGAGACAAAATGGTGATGGCAGCATTTTATGGTTGCATAGTACACTGGTCTTATTATAATACAATTATCACCCTCATGACTTTATTATTATTATTTTTCATTTCAGAAAGAATTTCTAGAAAAATTTTCTAGTTAATTAAGCCTTTTTTTATTTTGTCATTCTGTGCACTTCATCTTGATGATTTGGTTATAAGAAGATCCATTCAAAAATAAGCATTTGGCTACATCACTCATCTGAGAATGATCTTCATGTATTGTTTTTTTTTAATTTTATCAATTAATTTTGATTTAGTTCACTTATTTTAGGATCAACTTATTCCCATTTTCTTTTTCAAAGAAAGCTCAATGATTTTATTAAAAAAAAAGTTGGAGCTTAATTAGAACTCAATTAGACTTATTTTGGATTTGGGTTTGGTTCTTCTGATAAGAATTGCAGAGGCATAAGTTCTCATTAAAAAGAATTAGATCTTCCATGGGTATGATTTGTAGGAAACAGGATCATGAATACCATGACCAAAAGTTTGAATTAGTTTTTTCTAAATTGGTTAATTAATATTATCAAAGTGATAATTCTAATTTACTAATTTAACTTTAGTTTGTTAAGAAGGCATTTGGATTATGGATATTTGTGTTCAATTTGGCTATTATGGCTTTGTGGACCCATTAGCCTGAGTCATGTTAATCTTAGGACTTGGAGATCCTATCTTAAGGTATAAGTTATGTGTAATTTGGCTTGATTTTGGACTTAGCTTTAGTTGACTTGATTTTGGCTTTTAATTCAACTTAAGTTGGCTCATTAGGCTTACTTTAAATTGCTTAAGCTCAACACTTTAGGTGAGCTTGATGACCTTAATGGGTCATAATGGGTTTAGGGTCCCCAACCTATGTCTAGTAAGTTAGCTATTGTTTGGATTAAATTTGAAATTTAATTGATTTGATTTGATCATAGCCTAAAATGGTCTAGATAAGCTAAATGGGATAAATTAGGTTAAGTGGCCCAATTAGTCCAATTACACACCAATTTAGTTAAATCGTGGTTCAATTAAATTAAGTTTGATGCTAAAATTTAATTGGTTAGATTTGGTTTTGGTTTGGGAGTATTTAGGTTTTTTAGGTCATTATAGGCTATATGGGGCCCACTAACTAATATGGGTAACTTTAGGGCTAAGCCCAATTCAATTTTGTTTTTAGTTTGGTGTGCTTATGGTCTTTAAGAGTTTCTTAAGACTCTAAGTGAGAGAATCCTATTATTAAGATATGATCATAAAAACTAAGGAGAGGGGTGTGTGTTAACTGCACTAAAAGTGAGGTCGACATGGGAGCTTACAAAAATGCTAGTTTTTACGAAGATCAACTGAAAATATGGGTTGATAGGAAGATCCTAAAAAAATAAATTGAGCTTTCATAATAAAAATTATTATTTATTGCAAGGTAAAAATTGTTTCCTAGAAAATTAAAATCTAAATGGTTAGGGTCATTTATTGTTATTAAAGCATATCCATATGGTGTTGTAGATATCTTGAATTTTAAAACTCATAACACTTTTAAAGTGATTAATCAAAGACTCAAGCATTACTTTAGGGGTGACAGAAATCAGCTTATGACTCAATTTATTTTGTTAGTGTTAAGGATGAATGTGATATACCTATGTCAGGCTAAGGGCTATAAACTAAGCTCTCTGCTTAGGAGGAAATCAAAGTTTTATTTATTTACTTTTTTCAATTATATTTTCTTACATTTTGTGTGATGTTTGGAAAATTACTTGGTTTTAATGAGTGTAAATGTAGTTCCTAGATGCTGATGGATCTATTCTACTACATTATTTTATGGTACAATAGTAGTGGTGTTTACATTAAATTTCTAAAGTTCAACATGTTAGGTGAGCTTGATGACCTTAATGGGTCATAATGGGTTTAGGGTCCCTAGCTTAAGTCTAGTAGGTTACCTCTAGTTTGGATTAAATTTGAAATTTAATTGATTTGGTTTGATCATAGCCTAAAATGGTCTAGATAAGCTAAATGGGCTAAATTAGGTTAAGTGGCCCAATTAGTCCAATTATAGACCAATTAAGCTAAATCTTGGTTCGATTAGATTGTTTAATGCTAGAATTTAATTAGTTAGATTTAGTTTTTCTTTGGGGGTATTTAGGTTTATTTAGGTCATTATAGATTATATGGGGCCCACTAACTAATATGGGTAACTTTAGGGCTATCCATTTCAATTTTGCTTTGGGTTTGGTGTCCTCTTGTTCATTAAGAGTTTCTTAAAGACTCTAAGTGAGAGAATCCTATAATTAAGATATGATCATAAAAACTAATTAGATGGGTGTGTATTAACTGCACTAAAAGTGAGGTCAACATGGGAGATTATGGAAATGATAGTATTTACAATGTTCAATTGAAAATATGGGTTGATAGGAAGATCCTATAAAAACAAACTGAGCTTTGACAATAATGATTATTATTTATTGCGAAGTAAAACTTGTTTCCTAGAAAATTAAAATCTAGATGGTCAGGGTCATTTCTTATTATTAAAGCATGTACATATGGTGTTGTAGATATCTTGAATTTTAAAACTCAGAATACATTTAAAGTGAATGATCAAAGACTCAAGCATTACTTTAGGGGTGAGACAAATCGGCTTAGACTCAATTTGTTTTGTTAGTGTTAAGTATGAATGGCATACACATATGTGACACTAAGGACTATAAATTAAGCTCTCTGCTTAGATGGAAATCAAAGGTTTATTTTTTTTCAATTATATTTACTTACATTTTGTGTGATGATTGGAAAATTACTACGTTTTAATGTGTAAAAGTAGTTCCTAGGTTCTGATGGACCAGTTATACTACATTATCTTTTGGTACTATAGTAGTGGTGTTTAAATTTGTTAAATTCTAGTTTTAATAAATTTTATAAAAATTTACCATATGTCTTTGACTGTTGTCATAGCTCTATAGCATTAGTTTGACTAGTGTTGTAATGCTAGTGAAATATTTGGTCAATTCTAAGTAATCAACTACCATAATTATGAGAATAAGGGTGGAATTAGATAGTGATCTTATGTTCCATTGTACTCCATGAATTTGATCAATAGTTGACCATCTTTTTCATACAATAATTATGGATATCAGATTATATCTAGTGTTATATTTATTACTTATTGACCCAAATTTTGATTGGTTTGATTATTTGATCAAGAGCTTAGACAATGTTAACAACACTATAGCATTTACATTCATATTGCAAGATAGTGAGTCTAACACTATGCACTATAATGTTAGTGTCATAGAGCTATTGAAATCTATGATTAAACCTAGCCTAAATTTCATTATTCTTTTTTCAATCACACAAGACCTAGTTCTTGGGAGTTTAAAAAAAAGATAGAGCATCTAGTTTGATTCACAACTTTATTCTTACCATGATAAGTTGATTATGAAGTTGATGAAGATTTAAGGTTCTTATTATTCTAGGAATTTGTAACTGTTGAAGCAATAGAGAGGTACACTATTACTCTTATCCTCAAAAAATTGATCCCTAAGAGTGGATTCCATAATCATGATGGTAGAATAGAATTGATCAATATACAAAGTGTTTGGGAGAAATATTCCTTTGAAACTCATACATGTATTATTCTTTTTGTATGGGAATTTTTGGTGATGGTAAGGAATGTCATGATTTTATGATTTTTATGAGAAGGAAATGGGTTAGTTTTGATAGTACTACTATAAACATTATATATATGTTTAAAAAGATAGCAAATGATGTACACACTACTACTTATAATGGACATCATGATATTGTTAATATTATTAGGTACCTCACTAAAAAAGAATCTCACAAATAATGGTAGAAGAGTGATGAAAAACTGATAATTGTTTTACTAATATTATAATGGATTCAAATGCTTAGTATTATTTCATTTATGCTAGCTAAATGCCAAGTGGGAATGTTAGTGTGGTGACTATGGATAGAGTTTTGCTTAACATTACTATCCAAATGGTTTGCCCATAAATGTTGCAAAAATAATTTACAATTATATTCTTAATCTAATAAAAGGTAGTACTATAGTGGGATATGGGCCTTATTTATCAACTTTACATTCAGGTTGGAGCCTTAGAGATCCTTATAAAGAGGAATTAATTTCTCAATCAATTATAACAATTGAAACTTTTTAACTAATGGATCTAAATATGAGCTTAATGAAAGTTCAAACACAATGCACACCACTCTTTAGACAACTATCTTCTAAGACCATGAGTGAGTAGTTGCTTGATCTAAATGATCAAGTTTTCAAGTTATAGCTTAAAGAAAATGAGCACAAGATGTGGTATAAAGAGATGGGAAGAATGTTTGACCAATATATGGAGAAAAAGTAGTAGTAGTTTACATATATGGTAGAGTACAAGTCAACCTTAATGCATATGTTTCACAACTACTAGCTAAATTTTGGGCCTAATCTAGTAAAATTTTCTACAATGCAACATTTTTAGATTTATGTTGATCCAAGTCAAGAAAAAAGATGGGTTAAGAATGATGAAGAAGAAGAGGAGGAGGATAAGAAAGAGGAGGAGGAGGAAAATGACGACTACGAGGATGAGGACGAGGAGGTGGAAGATTGAGGAGTTGGGGGAGTGGATGTGGTGTTTTAATATGGAGTTGTAGGGACACCATGTAGATCTTAGGAGGTACTTATTGAAGTGATCAGGTGTGACATTAAAGTATGATGTACCATTTCAAAAGATAAAAATATCATATCACTCTACAATGAATCCAATCACCTAATAAGGACTCCTAAGGTGGATAGGTCTACATATATTCCAGAGATCTTTTCCCTACTTTACATGGATAAGTAAAGTATGATTTATTTTATGTCAAGTTCTTTAGTTCTCTATCAAATAAAGCTTCCATAATTAATTACATCTTAGAAAATGAGAAATTCTGACGAACACTCTTGATTAAAGTAGTCAATAAGTATCTCCAAAGATTTTTAAAAAAGGGCTATCAAAGGATTAAGTATTTTCTATAAATCAAAAAGAAATTTAAAATAGAAATACTTATTTATGGATTCCAAAGGAGAATAAGTAGGAATCACTCATGATACTAAGAAGCCTAATGAGTTCTTCAATCTACCCTAAAATGAGGCTTTATATTTTTTTAAAGAGAGAGTTTACTTTTGTTTAAGTTGAAATCTCATTAGAATGCTAGGGCTTATAATCTGACAACACAAGATTATAGAAACACCTAAGAGAAGAGGGCATATACTCATAGCCCAAAGGAAATAAGTAGCCTCAGAACCTAAATCTCAAATGCTTTAGCACCTACTAGAAGCATGACTTAAGTCTATTTGGGAAAATGGGATATAATGATTTGCCTCCATAAAATAGAATAGAGACATTCTATCTCTTCTAGACTAACAACCACCGAGAGTGGCTGCTAGCTCACACCTCCTATGCTTTAAAACTATGTAGGCTGGTCTTATGTAGATACAAGAGAGTTAGTCTGTTATTTAATTAGGAAGGAAGCTAGAATCCTAAACTTACTCTATGAGAGACTTGATAATGTTTTTTGTGCAAATATGACTTAGAGTAATGATGAAGATTTATAAGTTTTTAAGATCATTTGACACATTTATTTTTGGACCAGGGCTTGGGAAAATTATGCCTATATGTGTAATGAAATTTAGTCATGGGCTAAATTAATTAGAGGAGGTGTTTTCTACTATAAGGGATCATCCTTAAATGTCAAGCATATCCCCTATCATGCAAGAATGGAGACCCTCCCTATTCAAGAGTAGCACAATATGATATGCATGGTCTGATAACATACAACATTTTGCTAAGAGATTTATAAATCTTTTATTTATCTTGATTATAGACCTGGACTTTAAGATGAGTTTATGAGTTGTATTAAAATTTAGTTATGAACTTTTAGTGAGGATAGAAAATTTAATTTTATCCTAATGAGCCTACCGCATCTAGGCCACACATCAAATCATCACATTTTAAGAAATCTATGAAAAGCATGCCATTTCTAATGCACAAACTAAACATAATAATCAAATATATGAATTTGATAAAAGAATAAGAGGTTGATATGACTGGGTACCACTGTACACCCCAAAAAATAGAAAAGTTGGGTAGTCGTGCTCTACTCTTATACAACCTGGTATTATAATTGAACATTACAATTAAAATAAGTGTTATAGGGGTATTCAATCTCTTGTTCTTCTTTCCTTTCTTTGGATCTATTTTTGCTGCAAGCTTCACAAGGCCTCTCATATTGCCTTATAACCACTACTCATCCTAAACCCCATAGCACTAATCCTAATCCTACTAAAAAAATTACCTATTTATAAAAAATGAAACCTAACTACACCTGCAAAATAGACATTAGCTAAAAGAACATAAAAGCCAAGTAATTATAATTCACATATTTAGACTTAGCACCCCACACTTGGTTTGCCAAGCCCACCTGTCCTAATTGAATTATGCTTAGGGGTACAAGCAGCACCTGCAAGCAAGAACATTTATAGTTACTTATTATTACAATGGCCCCTTTAGTACAATCCTCAATAGAAAAAATTGTTAGCTATTAGCAACCTAATAACTAATCTAAAATATTACATCATAAAATAAACACAACACCATAACATGCATCAGCCAAACTTGACACTAAAATTGGTGACTGCATTCTAATGTGTATGCTAAGGTTTTATGTGGTGTTGATTGTCTAAGGTTTAGAATTATTTTAATTAAGAATTAGGGGAGGTTCCACTTCAAATTTTTAAATGAGTTGATTAATTTTAATTTACACTTTCCTATTTCATTTCATGCTTACTTAACATCTAATTATTATGAAGAGAAGAAATAGGTTTGACCCCCTTCATAACCCTAAGTTATTTTATAATGGTGTATTATTATGACTTTGGTTTCCTTAGTGAACCATTCATAAACATTTTGCTAAACTTAAGTTAAGGTTAGTCTTAAGGAGTCTATGGTGTTTTATTTTGGAGCATTGGGTGGATACCACAGAGATCTTATGGAGTACTTATTGAAGTGATCGAGTATGACATTAAGATATGATGTACTATCTCAAAGATAAAAACATTACCCTACCATGGACCTAATCATCTAATATGGACTCCTAAGATATGATGGGTCTTCGTATGTACCAGAGATTCTTCCTTGACTTTACATATAAAAGTAAAGTAGGGTTTATTTTATGTCGGGTTCTTTAGTTCCCTATGGAGGCAAGCTTCCATAGTTAATTACATCCTCAAAAATGGAGATTTCCTAAGAATACTCTCAATTAAAGTAGTTAATCAATTATCTCCCAAGATTTTGAAGTTGGGCTATCAATGAATTAGTTATTTTTTAAAAAAAATCAAATGGGAATATTCAATTTTGAAAGACTTATTTTTGGAATCCAAATGAAGATAAGTAGGGAGCACTCATGATACTAGGAAGCCTAGAGAGCACTCTAATCTATCATTTAGTGAGGCTTTATATATTTGAAAGTGATAGTTTGTCTTGATTTGAATTAAAACTTTTATTAGAATAATTGGGCTTTCAATCCAACAACACAAGATTGTAAAAATGCTTAAGAGGTGATGATTTATACTCGTAGCTCGAAGGAAACAAGTAACCTCGAACCCTAAATCTAGGGAGTTTTAGCATAAGCAAGAAGCACGACATAAATCTAAGCAAAAGAGGGATGTAAAGGTTTCCCTCCATAAGAGAGGATAAAGCGTCTGACTCTTCTAGACTTACAACAGTCTGGAGTGGCCACCAGCTAACACCTTCTATGCTTTAAATCCAGGTAGGTCGATCTTATATAATTTCAAGATGTTTAAGCTATTATTTAATTTTGAAATTGACTAGAGTCCTAAACTCACTCTCTAAGAGACTAGAGCATAACTGGCATGAGCATATGACTTAATCTAAAATGAAAAACTTAATAATTTTTATGTTATTTTGACACTATTTTGGACAAAAGGCTTTAGGAGACTAAAGCCTAAATGCATGATGAGATTTGGTTATTGGCCAAATTGCATGAGAAAGAGGGTGAATCTCCACCATAAAGGGGTTGCCCTCATAGGTTTAGTAGTCCCTAAAGTGCAAGAATGGAGGCCTTCATTTTGCAAGAGTGATATAATATGATGCATGATGTTAGACATACAACATTCAACTAAGGAGTTGTTAAATCTTTTAATTATCTTGACTACATCCTGAGCTTTAAAGTGAGATTGTGAGTTGTTTTAAAATTTAGTTATAAGTTATTAATTTGGGTAGAAAAATTTACTTTTTCCTAAGAGCTTACTGCATCCAAGCGACACATTCAAACATCAATCATGAAGAAACTATAAAAATCATAATGTTCTATTGTCCAAGCTAAACATAACAATAATTTATAGACTACCATGAAAGAATAAAAGGCCAGCGCAGCTGGGTACCATCGTATACCTCAGAAAAGAGAAAAAATTGGGTAGCCAGGCTCTACCCTTATACAACCTGGATTACAAAAAAAATAATTACAATTGAAATTAAGTTAGATGTTATTGGGGTCTTCATTTCTTCTTTCTTATTTCTTCTTTCCTTCTTTCTTCTTTTGATTTGGCTTGCTCCAAGGCATCACAAGGCATCCTAAGACTAAGCCTTCTAGTCACTACTCATCCCAAACCCCATAGCACTAATCTAATTCTTATTGTAAAATTATATTTTTGGAAAAAGTAAATCTAACTACACCTACAAAATAGATATTAACTAAACATACATACATTCTCAGCAGTTATATTTCATAATTTTTACTTGGCACCCTGCACATGGATAATCAAGCCCACCTATCCTAATATGAATTATGCTTAGCAGCATAAGTAACCTGCAAGCAAAACACTTATATCTAGTTTTAGCAGCCCCTTAAGCAAAATTCCCTGCATAATACAATATTAGGCCATCAAAGGCCTAACATTCAGTCTACAATCCACATTCCTAACATCCAGTCTAAAATATTATATCACAAAATAAAATACAACATCATTACACACACCATCCTAACCTAAAGCTAGAAGTGGTGACTTAACATTCTAATGTGTGTGCTTAAGCTTAATGTGGTATGTCTTAGCTAGGCCTTGGAATTATGATTATCTAGATTTTCGAATTATTTAAGTTATACTTTTAAAGTGGTTTCATTTCAAGTTATTTAGAAGATTGGTGGATTTTAATTTGTATTTTTTTTTCTTTTGTTTCATTTGGTATTTACTTAGCAACTAAATGTTGTAAAGAGAAGAAAGAGGCTTAACCTCCTTCATCCCTTATCTTAAGTAATTTTCTAAAGAATATTTTTATGATTTGATTTTCTTTAGTTAATGATTTATTAAATGTTTTATTAATCCTAGGATTGGGTTAATCTTAAAGTATCCTATTCAACATGAAGGGTGTCTTAAGACTAATGAAATTGAATTGCCATCATATAGAATATGTTGAACCATTCCTTTTCCTCAACTTTAACATGCATATGATTTAACACTTAGCATACCTACACATGCAATATATTATAGCATACTTAAATGATTATGGATGCATACATTTTTGATAGGAAAGGGGATTTTCATTTCTTTAATCAAACACACACACACACATGTATAAAAGATATAAGCAAGTACGTGTCATTGTTTAAACTAGGGAACTGAGATAATCAAATCACCTCCTTGGGACTACTTAAAGCCTCGTATTCCCGGGATGTCCAGACTATATACTTATTATCTTAAATACATATGAATGTATACACAACTGTAAGAATAAATATCATACAAAATATTATAATTTTAGTTGAATTATTTATACATGTAAAGTAAATCTCTATCCAAATTCTAGTACAAACATAAATAGTAAAGAATTAAATAGGTATGTGCCTTTGTTAACCAGGGAAGTGAGATAATCAAATGACCTACTTGGGGATACTTAAAACATCATATTCTCGGGATTTTCATACTATATATTTATTATCATTCAAATATATGTAAATCCATACATGAATATATGAAAGAAAGCCATACTTTATCATGCTTAAGCTATAAACACATGCAAATCTTATACATATATTCATAGCTAATATCATTCCAAATTTTATTATCAAATTATAATTTTAAAAATAATTTAAAATTTATTAGTGATAATCAGCAAACATATAATAATATTAAGCCAACACATGCAACTTTACAAAAGCAAACTCGATTGATCATTTGACTTTTGAAAATATGAATGCAAAATATCACATGGCATACAACGTTTAGGGTGATTGAATATGAATAATTAAACTTAGATACATAATTCATTCAGCTACGCTAATTCCTGAGGACAATAATGACAACAACATGCCTTTATCCCACTAAGTGGGGTCGGCTACATGAATCCTTTGTCTCCATTGTAACCTATTATGTGTCAAATTCTCATTTAAATCAAGTATACTAAGGTCATTTATTATACATCTTAACCATGTTTTTTTAGGTCTAGCTCTACTTTTCTTAACATAAGGCAAATCTAATGCATCTACTCTCCTAACTGGGTCATTTGATGACTGACATTTTATGTGGCCAAACAATCTAAGGCGACTCTCTCTAATCTTATTTGCCACTTGAGCTACTCCAACATTTTCCCAAACATGCTCATTTCACACTTTATCTCTAACAGTAAAGCCACTCATCCACCTGAGCATCCTCATCTCAGCAAAACTTAACGTAGTCTCATGCTTCTCTTTTATTGGCCAAAATTATGCACCATAAATCATTGTAGGTCTTACCACCATCTTATAAAATTTTCCATTAAGTTTAAGTAGTATTTTTCTATCATACAATAGGCCAGATGCATTCCTCCACTTCGACCATCCAACTTGACTTCTACTAATAACATGTCTATGTATTTCACCATCATTTTGAAGAATATAGCCTAAATATCTGAATCGTTCACTCATTTTAATGACTTGTTCACCTAATGTCGCAACACCACCACTATAACTTCTACAACTAAAATTACACTCCATATATTCAGTTTTAGATCTACTTAAATGAAAATCGTTAAACTCTAAGGTTGACCTCCATAATTCAAGTTTCTCTTGGACTCCCTCTCTAGTCTTATCAACAAGAAGAATGTCATCAGAAAAAAGCATACACCAAGGTGCATCTTCCTATAAATGCCTTGTAAGAACATCCATAACTAAAGAAAAAAAAGATAAGGGCTTAAAGCTAATCCTTGATGTAATCCAACTGAAATAGGAAAATATTTTATCAATCCTCCTTGTGCTTGGACACAAGTAACAACTCTAGTATACATATCCTTAATGGCTTGAATATAACCAATATTAACTCCTTTTTTTTCTAGAACTCTCCAAAGAACATCTCTTGAAACTTTATCATAAGCTTTCTCTAAATCAATGAATATCATATGTAGATCCTCCTTGCTTTCTTTATACTTCTCCATCAAATTTTTTAACAAATGTATAGCATCCATAATAGATCTACCTGGCACGAAATTGAACTTATTGTGAAAAACTTTTGTATCACATCATAACCTATGCTCAATTACTCTCTCCAATAATTTTAATGTATGACACATTAACTTTATTTCTCTATAATTTGCACACTTGTGCATTACCTTTATTCTTAAATATAGGAACCAACAAATTCTTTCTCCACTCATTTGGCATCTTTTTAGTCTTTAAAATAACATTGAAAAGATTTGTAAGCCAAGAAATTCCTTGATCTTCTAAACATTTCCACACTTCTATTGGAATATCATCAAGTCCTACTATTTTTCCACATTTCATTTTTTTTAAAGCTTCTCTAACTTCAGATTTACTAATACGATGATAAAAATAAAAGTCTCTTTTCTATTTTTGTTTATGGTATTAAGGTTGTTAAAATCAGTCACATTTTCAGATCCTTCATTGAAAATTTTATCAAAATACATCATCCACCTATTTTCAATATCTTTTTCTAAGAAAAGCACTTTAGGATTTTCATCCTTAATACACCTCACTTGAGCTAGATCTTTACTTCTCCTATCCCTTTGGTTAGCTAACTTATACATACATCTTTCACCTTCTCTGGTATCTAAGCTATTGTATAAATTGCTAAATGCTAAATTTTTTGCATCATACATTACTTTCTTAGAATCTCTACATGCCACTTTATATTTTTTCCCAATTCTTTGAGTTTTTACATCTAAACTATGTTTTATAATAACACTTCTTATTTTTTATCTTTTCTTGCACATTCTGACTCCAACACCAACTATTTTTATTAAAAGATGCTTTTCCTTTTGATTGTCCAAGCACATCTTTAGCAACTTGCTTAATTTCACTTGCTATTTTTCCCACATAACATTAGCTTCCTTATGAACATCCCAAATTCTAAGCTCTTGTAGCTTGCTCTTAAAAATATTTTTATTAGTGTTTGTTAAATGACCCCATCTAATCCTAGGATAATAATTTGATTTATTTTTCATCTTCCAATCTTTCATCTTAAAATCTAATACTAATAATCGATTTTGGGTATTTAAACTTTCACTTAGAATGACCTTACAATCTTTACAATCTAAACGATCTATTTTTCTAATCAGAAAATAATCAATCTATGTTTTACTAGTCCATCCTTATAAGTAATAAATTGGCATCTCTTTTCTTAAATAAAGTATTAGCAACTACAAAATCATAGGCTAAAGTAAAATCTAATATACTCCTACCTCCTTTATTAGTCACTCCAAATCCTTAACCACCATGAATACTTTTAAAATCTTCTACCCCTCTACTAACATATCCATTTAAATCACCTCCAATAAATATTATTTCTTCAAGAGGTATCTTTTGTATTAATCCCTCTAATTCATTTCAAAAATTTTCTTTTGAGCCTACATCCAAACCTACTTGAGAAGCATAAACACTTATAACATTGATACTCTTAGTATTAGCAATAATCTTTAAAGCTATAATTCTATCTCCACATCTATTAATATTTATAGCATTATCCTTCAAACTTTTATCTATAATCACACCTATGCCATTTTTAATTCGACTTCTACATAAATACCAAAGTTTAAAACTTAAACTATCAATCTCCATAGCTTTCTCCCCCAATCCATTTAGTTTCTTGAACATATAAAATATTTATCTTCCTTTGAACCATAATATCTACTAATTCCATTAGTTTACCATTAAGAGTACCTATATTCCAAGTTCCTAACCTAATTCTAATTTCATGGACTAACTTCTTTGCCTACATCCATCAATAATGTGGGAACCCTTGCTTATTTAACACTATACCCGGGCGTCGATGCAGCGGCCCATATGTAGTTTTCACTATATTTAGGCCATACATCATGTCGCTTCCAAGGGATGACCTAGCATTAACACAATGTTTAAAAGGATTCATGTCATAATTATTTCAACAAATTTTACGCTGGCTGTCGACTGCCTAACGCAACCCTCCACTTTTTACATCCAGACTTGGGACCAACAATGGTAGTGTTAATTCCTAAGGATAATCACATTAAATAAAATCATTTCAAGAAAATCAAAGCTTCTCATTAATTTTATATTTGTATTTTAATTGAAATTAAAGAAGAGGAAACACTTGCTATTTTTATCCCATCCCATGTTGATGATTTAATGTGATTAAGGATAAGTAATTAGATTAAATTTATGAACTAATTAAGTTAGAATCATTAAGCAATGCATTTAATTACCTATACTTCTTTAATTTAATTAACCACTTATTCATGAGCCTCAAATGATATGCAAATCAGAAATTAAAGTTGCAATGCTCCTAACGGACCAAATGTAATAGGCTTATGCTTAATCATTAATTATATTACTGAATCTAATTAAGTACTTTATAATTATTCCACACCCATGGGTTCATCATAAGTTCCTTAAGGGTCTTTATATTATTGAACACATAAAGAAGAACCCTTGAATTGGAATTAGATTATATGAAGTGATTATCATTTCAATTTGATAAATTTTTACTATTAATGGCTTAATTAATTCTTTAATTAAATCATAAGTTAATTAAACACTCCATGGGGAGATAATTAGGCAAATGACTAAGGAAGGGGTCTTAATCATTTACCCTAATCAATCTCACTGTTAACAGTAACTAATCATTATCAATCAATGAGATTTAAATATTTAATAATTTTAATTAAGGTTAATTTGATTAAGGAGGGTAATTAAGCCTAAGGTTTCAAATCCCGCTAATTACCTACTAAATAAATCCCAAGAAAAATATGGGAGGTAGAGGACATCCTACTAAATAAACATGCCAAATTTGGGATAAATTTCCCAATTAATTAGGGCTTAATTAAGCTAATTAAAGAAATATTCAAACCCTAATTAAGCTTTATTTATAATTCAAAACCTAATCAAATTATTTTTATTAAATTCTCCTCTATTTATCCTTTCAAAAATGGGTTCATTCATATTTTTCTTATTTTTTTATAATTAGTTATGAAATTTTGAAGTTCTAGCTAATTTAATCACATTTTAAGCCTTAATTAACCACTAATCCTATCAGTGCCACGCGAGAGCTGATGTGGCACTGTGGGATTGGGCACTTAAACCGTCCAATGTGGCATGCTAAGTCGAATGGCGATATTATCCCCACCGCCCAAGATGACAGTTGGGGATTAATCTTGCATTTCCTAAAGATTAAATCAAATAAATCTAATTGGATTAATCATGGCCATCAATTCTAATCATACAAAATGGATGGCGGATGATCCTTCTTCCCCCGAGCAATAAAAGATGGACACCGCCTGCCCTCCCCTGCTCGATAAAAGCTCACCGGAGCCTGTGAGGCATCGGGATCGACTCCAAAGCTTAAGGGAAGAAATCTAAGGGGATCCTATAGTTGGAATCGCACGAAATCAAGATTTCCTTCATAAAGGCCAAACAAATTAATGGATTGCTATGGTTTGTCAAAATTTGGGTTTGGTAGGGCGAAGTTAAGTTGGATTTGGTGGAGTTTGGGTAAGGTCGGATGGAGTGAAGGCTCTGTCCTATTCATGTTTGGTGTTTTCTGTGATGGGAAGCTCAAGGGAACTCAGGGAAGTACTCAGGATGCTTGTCTCCTCACTCTCTAGCTCTTAAAATGCTCTCACACAAGTTGGAATGAGATGGGGAGGAGTATACTCTCCTCCCCAATAAATCAAATGGCTCAAGTTTGCTCTACATTTAGCAGATGTTCTGCTGGCACAGGCACCTGGGGACAATAGAGGAGTGCTACAGTGGCTCGGCTTGAGTGGGTGAGTGAAGGGAGGTGGGTTGCCATGGCTGAGGTGGAGTGTCCTTGCTTCCCATGGTGAACTAATGAGAGGAGATGGGTTAGCTCACCCCCTTTTACCCATGGCTGACCCATCCAGCTTTGGGTCATTTTAGTTAGTGGGTTAGAGATCAAAACTAACCTAAGAGAAGCAGCTAAATGCAAATGGGTAGGTAAGACCACCCAAAAGTGGGTTTTATCCCATTTAAAGAGCTTTACCAAAAGGGTATTAGGTCAATTTGGGTTTGAAGTGGGTGGAGTTTGATTTAGGCTGACCCATGGTGGGCCAAGGATGGGTCATGCAAAGTTTGAATGGGTTTGAGATTGGTTTGAGTGGGTTTGCTCAATTTGACCCATGTAGGTCAAATTGGGCTAGGTTGGGTTAGGTTGACCAATTGGTCAAATTAGGTCAAACCATCGATTGGAACAAGTTCCGACTATTTGGGATGTTTTGATTTAATTGGTTTGATTTGATTTGGATTAGATTTCAATTTGACTCATATGGGTTCATATGGGTCAAATGGGCTAAGTTGACCAATTTGATCAAATTGACCAAATTAGCTTGGGTTAGGTATTGGTTTAGGTTCAATTGATGATAGGTGTTGATTTTAATCAATTTGGATTTAAATTTGATTTAGACCAATTTGACCCTTTAGGTCACTTTCGGCTAAATTGGTCAACTAGGTTGACTTGAACAAATTGGGTTCAACCAAGGTTTTAGTCATGTTCAATAATCAATTTATGATGGATTTGACTCATTGGTTTTAATCAGTTTGGATTGGAATTTGGTTTGGCCCAATTTGGTCTTTTAGTTCATATTAGGTCAACTCAGGCCAAAGGGCCGATCGAACTTGGTTTGGCTCAATTGATGGTCAACTCATGTTCAATACTCAATTTATGATTTATTAGAAGTAATAATTTCAATCAATTGGCTTTGGAATGAAGTTTGGTTCATGTAGGCTAATTGGGTCAACTTGGTTCAAGTGATCAAATGACTTAGTTTGACCCAATTGATTGCAATTGATCTATTAAGGATGATTAACAATCAATGTAGGAGGTTTTGGAAGAGTTGGTTCAATCCAATTGGGTCGAATTCAAGTTTGGCTCAAATGGGTCCTTTAGGTCAGTTTGGGTCAAGTGAACCTAATGGGTCAATTGAGTTGGTTTTGGATTCAATTAGGTTGAGTTGAGTTTGATGATTGATTTAGGACTGATTGATGGCTTTGATTGCAATTGAATTAGGTTTAATTGGATTTTGGCTCATTTGGACATTTTGGGTTCAAATGGTCTATCTTGGGTTAAATGAATGGATTTGATCAAATGTCTTGATTGTAGGGTTTTAGGAGAATTTCAAATGAAGAATTGGAGGGTTGGAGTGTTTTTGTAAAAATCAATCAAGTTTGGTTTAATTGAAGGAGGTTTGGTTTGAATCCATAGGATTGGGTTATGGGATTAGGTTGAAGTCATTTTGGCTTGGAGCTTGGATATAAAATGGAATTCAATTGGGTTTTGGTTGGAATGGTTTGAGGTTTAGTTTTGCATGATTGGATATGCATAGGTCATATGTTAGGCCATTGGATAGGTAGGTTCCCTTAGTCCTAAGGTATAGCTTAAGCCTAAGGAAAACCTCCCTAACTCTCTAAGCTCTAGTTTAGTGTCCACTTAGCCACTACAAGTGTCATATGACTAAGAAGATCCTGCTGTCTAGAAAACTCCTAAATCTAAGATATAAAGGATGAATCCTCACTAAAAGTGAGCTCAACAGACTCCTATTCAAACATGAAAGGCATCTTAGAATTAATAAAATTGAGTGACTTTTACATGAATGACATTCCCTTCTTTCCATCATCAATAGCATACACACTTCTATATATTTTTTTTATTGATTAAGATATTTAATTCAATATACATATTTTTACGTGCAATATATATATATTGCACATTTGATGATCATTAATGCATGAATTTGGTAGAAAAGAAAAACTTCATTTTATAGTTAAGCATATGCAGACATGTATTAGAGATTTAAAAAAGTATGTGCTATTATTAAACCATGTAAGTGAGATTATCTAAGACCTCCTTGAGGCTACATAAAGCCTTATATTCTCAGGATGTCTAGACTATATATTTGCCAACTTAAATACATATAAACATATACACAAGCATAGAAATGAAAGTCAGGGAAGTAAGATTATATAAAAGTAAATCTTTTGTTCAAGTAAAGCAAAGTTTTATCCCAAATTATAGCACATGTATACAAATGAATGAATTTAAGCAAGTACGTTCCGATGTTAAACCAGGGAAATGAGATTATCTAAGACCTCCTTGGGGCTACTTAAAGTCCCATGTTCTCGGGATTTCCAAACTATATACTTGTCAACTCAAACATACTTAAACACGCACATGAACCATGAAGACAAAACAATCCTTTATCATCTTTAAATTATAACTAAATGTAAACTTTATTAAAATATTTATAACCAACATTAACTTAAATTTCACATTCTTTTATGTCATCAGCTTATAGTATTAAAAATAATTAGAGATTTATTAGTGATAATAGCCACTCCATATAATAATATTTTTCCAACACATGCAATTTAAATGCAACCATATTCTTTAGTTCCCTATTCTTTTTGAAAACATGAAAATATAAAACAAATGGCATGCACATTTATAATGATTGAAAAAAATTAATTAAATATTTCCACATAACATACTCAATTACATTAAGTCCGAAGGACAATCAAGCCAAATAAATATTCCTTAAGACTAACCAAAGTTCTTACATGATTTAATTTTGATATTTGAGTTGTTAAAACCTAAAGAGAGAGATAATATTTAGTAGTTACCCCATCACATCTTAGTAATTTGATATATTTAAAGCAAGAAACTAGGTAGATTTTATAAGCTGATTAGGTTCAATCCATTAAGCACATCAATTTAATTACCCTTTCCTAAACTTTTTAATTTAATTAACTACTTGATCATGAGCCTTCAATGATATGCTTTTAGGAAAGTAAGATTTTCAATGCACTTGAAGGAATCTAATGCAATTAGGCTCATGCTTAAGAGTTAATTGGATTAAAGAAGGAAAGAATCTAAGTTAAATATTCTTATGGTTTTCTCATACCAATTGGTTAATCATATTTTCTTTAATGACATTATGTTATTAAACCTATAAAGAAAAATTAATGGATTATATTTGAATTATCTAAACCAATCATTAATTTTTTTTATTTTTATTTTATCATTAACTTTCCTAATTATTCCCTAATTATTACATATGTTAATTAACCCTCTAAAGAAAATACATTTGGAAAAATAATTAGAAAAGGTTGCCTAATTATTTCTCCTCATTATTCCCACTATCCACAATGATTAATAATAATTAACTATTTACTTTTTACTATTCATCAATTTTAATAATTATTTAATTGATTAATGAGGGTAATTAGCATTGAAATTCTAAATTCATTAAATTACATGGTAAATAATTCCAAGAAAATTATGTGAGGTAGAGGACATCCCATGAAATCATCCCACCAATTTTGGAATTAATTAGCCAAGTAATTTAGCCTTAATTAAGGTAATTGACCTAAGCTTCAAACTTTAATTAAGCATTGTTCACTCGGTATAAATTAGGGATTTCATTTTTTTTTTCAATTCTTCTATGTCTAACTTATCCAAAATATGTTTATTTGCATTTTTCTTATTTTTATACAATTAGTTATGATTTTTTGAATTTTTAGCCATTTAATTACATTTTAAACCCTAATTAACTCTTTAAACAGCCACCCGTGACACCGATGCGATAATGCAAAGTAGCAGTATGTTTTTTTCTAGACTATTTAATCTTAGATCGGATGGCCGAGATTAATCCCATGATTTTAAAATGATTAAATCAAAATTTTTGATGTGATTAATCACGGTCATCCATTCTAATCATGTGGAACAATCGACCGTTAATTTGTCATGCCACGAGTGCCAGAAGATGGACACTGTCAACCTTTTATCGCTCGATCTAAGCTCACTCGAGCTCATTTGATAGAAAATTTGACTCCAAAATGATCAAGGAATGAATCTATAAAGATCCTACGATAGAGGTAGCACAAAAACAAGATTCACTTCAAAAAAGACCAACACCTAAAGGCTAAAGCTATGATTGTTAGATTTTACCTCGCTCAACCTATAGACCAGCAGTCAGTCGATTGAGGTAGCTTTGTCTTGAAGAGACAAATCCCTGTTGAGAAGATTATAAGCTATCTCCATGCCGATGACTCTGTGGACCAAACGCCACAGCAAAGTTAGTCAGAGTTGGTCTTAGGATGTCTTCCAATAGTCGAATCACTAGGGAAATGATTCCTTTTAGGTTCACCAGAGTGAGGTGAAGGTGTGGGAAGAGTTAATTTGAGTTTGATGGAGGTTTAGAAAGTTTGGAAGGATGGAGATCTCAGGTTTGATCAGGATTTAGTCTAGCAAGTGGTGGAGTGCATGAGGAGCTCAAGGGAAGGTATGGGACTATGCGTAATGCTCTAGAAAAATGTTATGCTCAGTTTGAATCAATGGGCAGAAGTATACTTCCCTATCGACAAACTAAGGGTTGGTATTAGTTCATCCTTTTGTAGTCATCTAGTCAGGTTGGTGGCCGAAGATGGCAGGGGACTATTGAGGTGGGCTGAGGGAGAGAGGTTGAGGGAGTGTAGTGGGCTGGCATGAGGTGTACACTCTTCCTTAGGTGGACCAAAGGATAGTCATGGGTGAACTCACCCTATCTTGATTAAAGACTAAGCCCAATAGCTTTGGGTTAGGTTGGGTCAGTGGTCCTCTTGTCTAAGAATAGCCAAAGCTGGCTGTCATGGGGTAAGGCGTGGAGAACCCATCTAAATGGAGATTTTGTCCCATTTGGGTGGCTTGGTTCAATGGGTTTGACCCAAAATGGGTTTACCATAGGTTGGACCCACTTGGATAGGTCCATGGTAACCTAAGGATGAGTCATGCCACGTTTGGTTGGGTTTGGGCTTGGTTTGGTTGGGTTTGGCTCAATTTGAGCCATATGGGTCAAATGGTTCGAGTTGTGCTAAGTTGACCATTTTGACCAAATTGGGTCAAAGTGATGACTTGGGTGAGTCAATTGGTCATTCGGTGTGAATTAGTGCAATTTGGTTTGATTCAATTTGAGTTAGATTTGGATTTGTCCCACATGGTTCAATTAGGGTCAAATGGATCATGTTGACTAATTTGATCAAATTGGCCAAATTGGCTTGAGCATGGGCTAGGTATATGTTCAAATGATCATTAGTGATTGATTGGAATATTTGATTTGAATTAATTTGAATTGTGGAGTGAATTGGTTCGATTTGATCCTTTAGGTCAAGTTTGGCTAAGTTGGCTAATTGGGTTAGGTTGACTGATCTCAGGTTTGGAAGGTTGGATAATGTTTAATATTGAACTAGTGTTTGGTTGTAACCATATGGTTTCAACCAATTTGGTATAAGATGTGATTTGGTTCAATTTGACCTTTTAGGCCAAATTGGGTCAACTTTGGTCAAAGGATCCAATTGGCTTGATTAGCTTCAATTGATTGTAGTGGAGTGTTCAATAATGACCTACAAACATCAATAGAGGGATTGGATGACTTGATTTGATTCAATGGGAGTTTGGTTCAATTACCCCTTTTAGGTAACTTTGGGTCAAGTGACTTGGTCAAGCCATCTTGGACCAATTGGGGCTATGGATGGTTGGGATGTGCTCAATGATAAATTTGAAGTTGATTGGTAGCTTTAATTGCAATTTATTTGGGCTTAATTAGGTTTTGGCTCATTTAAACCCTTTAAGTCAAATGGGTTAGCTTGGGTTGGTCAACTTCTTTTGGTTCAACTGACTTGATTGCATGCATTGGAGTGGGTTGAAATGTTCTAATGAATAATTGAAGTGATTGAGAAAATCAAATTGGAGTTAATTTACTAGAATGGGTTTGAATTGAGTCATATAATCATGGTGGAGTTAACTCGGGTTAAGGTCCAAGTTAGTTTGGCTTGGAGCTTGGATTAGAAAACCAAATTCAATTAAGATTAATTGAATAGGTTTGGGGTTGGTTTAGCTCCATCTACACTAGATTATGTTTGGATGATTGAATAGGTATGAGTTTTTTTTTTCTTTTTTGGTTTAGGCCATAGGATAGGTGAAACTTCTTTGTCCTAAGGTGGATTCTAAGCTTAAGGTTATGCCCTCTAAGTCTCTAAGCTTAATTTTAGTGTCCTCTTAACACTATAAGTGTCCTAGCACTAAGGAAATTAAAGTGTCTAGAAGGTTCCTATCTAAGATAAGAACCATTAGTCCTTATTCCAAAAGTGAGGTCAATAATGGATAAAGTATTATGTTTTATCTTAGTGTTTTTTTTTTCAAGGTAGTGATGTTCTATGTTTAGTGTGAAAGTATTACAATAGGAAGTGTCCCTACATTGTGGAGTAAATTTGTAATTTTCATTTATTGAAAGTTGGAACTTTTTATTATTATTTGATTTTAACGATTGTATATAAATTTCTAAAACTTGAAGATACATTTGGTTAACCTAAATTTTATAATGAGCACCAATTTAATATATTTTAATATGATAAATACATCTTGCACTAACAATATTAAATAATGAATTATAATTTAAACTACTAATAATAAAACTTTCATATAAGAACTAATAATTTCTAATGGATTAATGATCTTCATACTACACACTACACTTAGATTATTCTTTATGTATTTAGTTGATTATGTTATAAATTTGATATCCCTATTATTTTTATAACATAGTTATGACTAGTATTAATTAGAGCATGACACATATAGTGCAAATTAATAATTCAATTAGACTACCATTATAGCATAATGATAATGGAAAATAAAATAAAAATAAATAAAGATATTGGAGAAATCAAGTGATTTTTTAAAAATAAATATAAAAATAATTAAAAAATGAATGATAAAATAAAAATTTAAGAAAACACTTTAGGCTAATTATCATACAATAATAGTACTTGATATTCTCTAATAATCTATGTAAATCAATGAATTCATTAACATAAAGTAAATGTGTTGAACCCAAAAAAGATAAATTATGTTGTGATTTCTTAAATAATAGGTGATAACTATTTATAATAATTAGTTGGATAAAATTTATAGGAATCAACTACGTCACTATTGAGTGCAAAATAGATTTAATTCAAAAGAAGTATTGGTTTATGAAAGAATCTAAGGTATTATAGTTTAGTTATTTGTCATGTTTAATAATAAAAGGTGCAAGACAATTTTTTAGTTGAATTTAAAATTTAATAATTTTAAATTTAATAATTTTAAATTTAAAAGTTTTATTATAAAATAAGTTTAAGGTTTCGTTATAATGCATAGAATTACTTCAACATAAGTAATCATTTGGGTTTGGAGGTGTTTGATTGGCAAGAAAAATTGATTCAATTAATATGAGTTTTCATATCTAATTAATGTTATTTTATGATTTATTTTTTATGTTTTCTCATATTTTAGATGGGAACTTCTCATTACAATTAAAAATAAAGAAAATCAAAATTTTGAAGGGCATCGCCTTAGTGTTGTGCTTCGTAATGCCATAGTGGCAGCACTAGGCAAACTAGTTGCAAAGATAAAGAAGCCAACACCACATCATTGAAATACTAGCATTTCAGTGTTGCAATGGTAAAAAAAGTAGACTTTGAGATAATGAGTCCAACATCTTGGTGCAGCAAAAGAAGCTAGAAAGTGCCAAAAGATAGTAAGTTAAGTACCTTTACACTGAGGATTAAAGCCACAGTGCTAGATCTTTTTCAATCTAACTAGATAGATAGAGACAATGACATTGATGCATTACCATCTAACCCCACCTAATGGATTCAATTTTCAAGTAGTTCCAGTCACTAATTTGCACAGTAACAAGGGAAACTTTGGAACTAAGTTTTGAAGGGATCTCGACGAGAAAAATTGGATATTTTTGATAGAAACTTTCATGGAAAAATAACTGTTTGAATTACTGATAGATTTTTAGTGAAAAATTTATTTGACAAAAGTTCTGACTAGAGAGAATGTCGTGGCCAAAGCCACTTAAAGTTGATAATTTTTTTGGCAGAAAATCTAGTGAAAATGGTTAATAAGGGGGAAATAAATTCACCCCACCCCCTACTGGTGACTTTTACACCAATTTCCCTAGCGTCATTCTCTCTCTCTCTCTCTCTCTCTCTCTCTCTCTCTCTCTCTGTGTGACACACACACATAGTCAATGATGGTTTTCGCTTAGGGCACACCAAATCTCACTCAAAACACATGTATTTTTTTGTATAATTTCTTCAAAAAAATTACAGGTAAATGTCGATCTCTTGCTTGTATAGCTATTTATTTGTCATTTCATCTATTCATTCTTAAGAAATATGGATTTAGAGTTCAGAAATTTTTGTTGGGGTTTTAGGTTAGATCTTGTTTAAATTGTTCAAATCTCATTAATCATAAATTAAGATGCTTTGTGGCATTAGATCTATGATTTTATTTATTAAGGTTTGTGTTTTTTTTAATTTTAATTTGGGATTTTAAGTTATGCATTTTGCAATTAATTTACATTGCTAAATTGCTAATTATGTGATTTACAATTTATTGATGAATATATATATATATATATATATATATAGTGTGTGTGTGTGTGTGTGTGTGTGTGTTCAATTCTTGAATGATAGCTAGTCATTACTAATTTTGTATATTCATATCAAACAACTTAGACACTTAGGCACTTACATTATATTCGGCTTTGATTATGAAATCTTTACAATTTATATAATTGATATAGAAATTTACCCCTTGCTCTTAATATATACATAACATGGATATTCGTTATGAGCGATCATGGATGTATAATAGATTGCTTCCAAGTAAAAAAGATTAACTGATTAACTCTTGAAGGATGTTAGGCAGTTTATGCAAATGGTGTCTCAACTTTCAACTTACCTTTTTGATGGAAACTTTGGATTTCCATGTGCAATGCATAAGAATCAGACCTTCTTAATACCTGATGAAGTTATATTAAACTTATATTAGAAGGGCTTCCAATCAAATTATGGAATCTTGACTTCATATGGTGAGTTTTAACCACATATTTACCTCAATGGGTTATACATGCCCTTTATTTGAACATGATTTTTGAAGAAATTATAAAAAAACATCTTTGGCACTACAAGAGCTACGTTTCTAGGAGTAATAAAAGTGGAACCACCTAATAAATAAGCTCAAAAGTTGTATGACTTCTAAAGGAAACATAATGACCATTGTGAGAATGTTGCATAAGCCATCCTGAATTATCTATTGTTGTAAGAAAGCTAAGCATCAAAACTAAATTTAATATGCCATGTAAATATTTTAATCATTTGCAAGGTTGTTGAAAGAGGCAAACACACAACAAAACTTAATTCTATAGGGCCTTTATAGAAAGAAGTTGGTGTCAAATTAGGTCTAAACTTAGAAAAGATTGGTTGATGTTATAATAGTTGTATGTTGTGCAATAAAGATAACACATAGTATGTTGAATGTAAATTTGTGGAGCACCAAAGTTCAAGTCACAGAGTAGAAAACAACATAAATAGTAGGATGTACCCACAAGTGATTGGTCTGTTTGTCGCTTACTCAACGTCTTTAGAGATTATATGCCTACATACATTCAACTAAGCATATGCAATGGCACCATGATAAAGGAAGTACTCCAAATCTCTTGAGTCATCCATCAGATGGAGAAGCATGGAAGCATATCGTTTGTACTTATCCTAATTTTGCAGCTAAGCCATCAAACGTCAGGCCTAGCCTATGCATTGATAGTTTCACACTATATAGTCAATTTACATCACTTTATTTTGGCTTGTGATAGTTACATCATACAATCTACCTCCAGATATATGGATGACCACATCTTATATGTTTCTAACTCTAATCATGCTTAGGCCATATAACCCTAAAGCAAAGATTAATGTCTTCTTATAATTATTGATAAATTAGCTAAAAATCTTATTGGGCATTGGTGTATTTACATATAATATTAGTATAAAGAATAACTTTAGATAAAGGTAGCACTGAGTTAGACTATCAATGACTTTCTTGTGTATGGAATGCTATCATGGTAAAGAACTACTAGGAAGTTGGCATGTCCATACTGCATGGATTTATTGATAACATTTACTCTTAAAAATGGTAATAAAGTTTTTTGGTTTGATTCTCAGCATATCATCCTACCTACTAATCATCCATTCAGAAGAAACAAGAATGAATTCATTAAATTTCAATTTGTTAAGTCTAAGCCACCTCCAAGGTTAAGTGGGGATGACTTATGGAAAATTATCAGTTCAATTTTGACTATAACTAATTCTCTTATATTATCGGACAGTCAACTTTTGAGTTATGGTGTAAATCAGAATTGAACAAAAATGAGTATTTTATAAGATCTATCATACTAAAAAAATATGTCTAATCTTGTAAGGCATAATATTGATGTGATGTACATAGAGAATTTTTTGTTGATAATGTTTTCAATAAGGTAATGGATGTTATGAGTAGAAGTAAAGATAATGTTAAGGCCAAGTTAAAATTAAAGGAGTGTTATCTGAGAGAGTTAGAGTTGAAAGGGACTATAGTTGGTAGAATTCTAAAGCTTAAAGACAAGTATTTTGTCACATTAGAACAATGCAGAATAGTTTATGAGTGGGAACAATCATTGAAGTTACCATATGGGTATGCATCTAGTTTGAGTCGATGTGTTGATTTGAGGATGGGAAAAATATTTGAAATGAAGAGCGATGATTATCACATTTTTCTATAATACTCACTTCCAGTTGCATTCAGTGTTTTACCAAATCAAATACTAAATTTCATGATTGAACTCAGTCTCTTTTTTAAAGAATTGACCTCAGCTCGATTAAATAAGAAAGCTCTTAAGCAACTTGAAGTTAACATTCTAGTCATAATTTTTAAGCTTAAAAGGATATTCCCCTAGCTTTCTTCTACTAAATAGAGCACCTGCCGATACATCTATCATATGAAGTTAGAGTGAGAGGACTAATGTAGTATCATTAGATGTACCCTTTTAAGAGGTATGCATTTCTTATGTTTAATAATATTAATTAGTAATCAATCAAAGTACATTTATTTTCTAAAACTATTATAAAATATTGAATAAACATAAGAGAACTATGAAGAATAAATCATACCTTAAAGATTCAATATATGAAGCATACTTGTCCAATAAGACTATGAATTTCTACTTTATTACTTTGAGTCATAGGCATAGATAGATGATGCTAAGGTGTTAGATATTCATATAATATGCTATTAATTTTTTTATCTTCTAGAAAAGATTTGGGTAGAAGCATATCAAAATATTTCAATGAGAAAGACCTAAGGAAAATGACAGTCAATGTTCTTATCAACTGTGATGAAAACCAACCTTTTCTTGAGTAAGTCTATCAATGCAATGATTTCCTCTTTTTTTTTCTTTGTACTCAAATATAATGTTCACCTAATTATGTTCATTTTAGTATTGAGTTGAGGTTATTCATGAACTCATTAAACTTAGACAATGCAACCACGGTAGAAATGTTGAAGATAACTTCCTTATATGGTTTAGATTACATGTAAGTAATAATCATTATGAATCTAATAATATTTTTTGAATATAATAGTACATTATTAGAATACTCAGTATAATAGGTTCATGACTTGAGGAATGGAGTAGAGAATCAAGACCTTTATCACCTTGCTTGGAGACCTATGTGAATTGCAAATATGTGACCGATTTTTGACATATATGGCTATATATATCACACAAGTTCCTAGTCAGAAGAAAAGAAAATATATATTTTAGGTGTTTGTGTTAGAGGAAACATGCATTCCAATGAGAAAATATATATTTATGATATTTTACAAGAAAATTTGCATTTATAATATCTCTGATCGAAAGAGCGGAATGTCATTCAATTTAATAGTCAATTGTTTTATTCTATGCATAATAGAGGAACATAAAAACATAAATCATATGGGATCATTGAAGTTAAGTTTATAAGAAAATTTGTTAAGTTCAATCCATTTATCCTTATGTATCAAGCCACTCAAGTGTATTACCCAAGATATCTAGGAAGAGCAAGAGAGAAAATGGAATCGACATTGAGAATTAAGATCAAATTCAAAGCAAGTGTGGAAGTTCAAACACTATTGAACTTGCTCATCAAGAGCATAAGATGGTAGGTTTTGGGCTTCTAGTTCATGATGCTGATCAAGTAGTAAGCTTGATTAATACTACCACTAATTATGAGAAATTATTTATATTAAAGATGAGGACATTGAGGATGATGATGAATAAAATACTTTAAATTCAACTTCTAGTGATTTATCTAAATAAAATAGGTAACATATGCGTTAAAGGTAGCATATAGTTTTATTTAATACTTATATATACATTATCATTCTTAACATATGCATTAAAATAAGAGTCTGAAGTTACATTATATATTTTTTACATACTTTAATTGCATATGTTTTGGTAGAATACGCTATACTTACACATTATCACTTTTACATTTTTTTGCATATTATTCTTTTACATACTATAGTTGCAAACAATTTTTAGATATTGCACTTACACCTTATTTTCTTATATATTACACTTGTGGCATATTTCTTAAGATATTGTTCTTGCATACTTTAGTTGCACACTATTGTATACCATCATTTACATACTTAAGTTTATTACATAGTTTTATTTCTGACATATCTAACCATTGTGCTTTTTTTTTCTTATAATAGATGGCATCAAGTGATAGTAATGATATTCCATGATGATTGATTATGAACATCATTGAGAGGAAGAAGAATGGTAACGATCACCACCATAACATTCATTTTGATCTTTCCACCTCGGACTTTTAGACCTTCCAATACATGCACCTCCCACTCTCCCGAGCATGATGATACTAGACAACTTTACCTATTTCAGGCACACATAGGTCATAGGGAGCCTAGATTTCACCATATGCCTTTAGATCAAATCGATCCATCTTCACCCATTAAGCCACCAATGACACACTTTATCCAGAGGGTGACACATAATTTATCTTTCAACTTGTAATTTTAAATTTTTATGGTGCTAATCACGTTAACTATATTTTCAGGTTCAATCATTCCAGAGAAGTTATGCACAATATTAGGGACATAATAAGGAGAAAATTTTATGGTCCTCATATTTCAAGAAAAAAAGTGTCAGCTGAAATGCGTAACATATAGTTTAGAGAATTTGAGGTATTAATTATCATTAAAGTATGTTCTATTATACAAGGATTTTAGATTGTTGTACGAGTACATGTTGACTCCATAAGCCCTATTACTTATGCAATTAATTTTGATGATAGCAAACATATGATTGGATGAAACTAATATTTTATTTTAAGTGTTTTAAGGAGCTAACTAAACTCAATGTGCTCAATCAGAATTGGAAAGTTAAGATCAACTAGATTAGGATAGTTTGAGAATCTGACTATATTTTGTAATTGTAAGATAAATAAGAGCTCAATAATATAAAAATAATGGCTTAAACATCTCCATATCATTTATTTGAAATTTTGATATTTTTTAAAATTTTAATTGCATCATTTTTAAATTATTCTTGGAATTATCCTTTTTGGATAATTTAGATAATTGCATGAGATTAACATTATTCATTGTATTTTAAAGTTAGTTGGATTTATTTCAAACTTCATTAAGTTATTTTCATGCTCAATCTTATAAATTATTAATTTATTTGGCATGTAAAGTAAATTATTTTTGCATTATTAAAATTATTTTTCCTCCCATATTCTGTATTTATCTTGCCTATCAATAATCTCTTCCTAATTTTGTTTTGGAAAAATATTTTTATTGATTTTGGCATGAAAAATATTATAGGATCTATTAAAATTATTCTTATATTATTTTTCCTTATTTATAGAATTTTTAAATTCATATTTCTTTGAAATTTGAATTTAAATATTTTTGAATTTTAAATTACATTTTGCTTTAATATATTTTGAAATGAGATTTATTCACTTACGGCATGATGTGGCTAAGTCATAACGAATTTTTACTCATCTTATATGAATTTAGTTTACTTAATCTAAAGTTGATTTAAATTCAAATAAAATTAGACTTTAAATTAAATGTATTTTTTAAAATTGATTTTCCATTTTAGGAAATTTTATGGTCGACCCCTAATTACTTATTTTTGATTGAATTAATTTATGTAATAATTTCAAAAAGCTTCTTAAATTGATTGTTCTTAATTTGCATATGGTTGATTGCATTTATTGAAGCTTGATCCATATTTGGAATTAAGTTTGTTGAAATCTTCTTGATATTATCTTAGATTTATTTTATTAGTTTTTAATTTTATATCTTGCCTTTCTCATTCAATGTAGTTTAGTTAATTTAATATATCATATTATTTGCATTAGTTTTGATTGAATCTCTCCTTTCAAAGTGTTTTGTCAACCTATGCAAATTAACCAAACAAACTAAATTTATTTTTGAGTTAATTCAAATTTTCTTCATGATTAATTATTTCATTAATGGAATTAATTCATTTATGCTAATTTTATTAATACCTTTCCCTCTTCTTTGCTTTGGGAAACAACTATTTTGCTTAATTCAATTTGAATTCAAACTTTTATCATGTGATTTATTATTAGAATTCAAATAACTTAGCTTAATTAATTTCCCTCCATTGAACTTGCCTTAGTTGAAATTTACTTGATGGTAACTTGTCTTGAGATTGCGTAATTAACCTAAGTGAACCCTTTCTTTCTCTCTTGATTGGCCAACCCTATGCATGTGAAAAATTGTCCAATATCAACTACTTCCTTAGGTGTATTTCCCTCTTATTTTCTTCATGCTTTGGACTATCCACTCATCTATATAATGAAGTTAAGTCATAGGTACTCTTCTTCTTGCTTATCTTTAACTATACCAGCCAATTGCTAATAAAAATCTTGGAGTATTTCTTGAGTTCAAGTGCAAAACTCTTTCCTCTCTCCTTTGGTTTTTTCTTGGTCCAGACCTTGCTAAAGTCTTGGTTAATTCAAGGTGCTAAAGCTCACTTTCTTCCATTGGTTTCACCTTGTCCAAGACATACATTGAAGTTTGCTTTAAGAGATTATGCTTGAGATCATCTCCTTCCATTACTTATTCAACATCATTCAAGTGGAAGTTTATTTCAACTCTTTCAAGCTTCCTTCACGCCTTGAAAAGATCAAAGTCAAATTATTGCTTTCATTGATCATACATTTACAACTTCAGTAAGAATTTCTATTTTATTTCATTCTTTTGAGATAGTAATTTTATTTTCTTCTTCTAGATGAATTAGATTCATGTTCTTTGAACTTAAAGATCTTTTGAAACTTCTTTTCTTCATATTCAAGCAACTTAAAAGGTTTTTCACTTAGTTTTGATTCTTATTCTTTAAGGTTTTGTTTTGATTGTTCTTTGCATTCTACTTTATAGATATGATTTAAAACTTCTTTTAACAATTTTTCTCTCTCATCTTTTGAAAGCTTTCATTAAATCAATTTAAAGCATTTCATTGAATTTAAAGTTGAGTTGTTATTTGCATATTTTCAAATCATTAAACATATAACTTAAAATTTAAGCTCTCTTATCTTTATTTATCTTATCATTGTGTAGTATTAGGTTGTCTGCAAAATCATTTTAGAAATGAGAGCTAGACATACAAATTGAATTTTCTTTTTGTTATTTTTGTTATGAAGTGTTGGAGTTATACTTGCCTATTGTAGGAAAGTACGAAGTTAATTTCTACTTGCCTGGTGTAGGAAAGTATGAGAGATCGGCCGAGCCACATAAAAATCTCTAATACTTTCCAACATCAGGAAAGTACAACCCCAACTTTGTACTTTCCTACACCACATAAGTACAATCCTAAAATAAATTCAAGTGAACAAGCTAAAGAAATTATAATTTGAATATCTAACTTTCAAATTTAAAATTAATTTTACACTCCAACCCACTAAACAATATTAAGAAAAATAAGAAAAGAGAGCTTAAGCTTATAATATATTCTTTATAAATTTTTAAGGTAATGAGATGCACTTGAAAATATTTTTAACATAAGTTTCAAAATTGAAGAATAGCCTTTAAGATTACTTGCTCATAAGTGGATAGTTAAGAACTTAAATATTAAAAGAAATATTTTTAAAAGCCTTATAGTTTCAATTCAATCTAACCAAAAAGAAAACCGAATCAAAAGAGACTAGAGAAAACCATTAACAATAAAGCACATGAATCTTTTCACCCAAATCAAAATAATAAAACCAATGATACAAAAGATTAAAATGTAATGAATATTCTTGCTTAAGTCCTTACGAATGTAAGCAACGTAATCAATGAGTTCGTGTGAGCTTTCGAAGACTTCAAAATTCTGAAGATGATATCCACTTAGATGTAGATGAAGTTGAAAATAGAAGAAATGGTCTTAAGAACTTGATTGGATTGAACTAATATTTTATTTTAAGTGTTCCATGTAATGTAGCTATTTGTTTGAAGAATAAATTTGCTTTATGAGATGAATCATTAATCTTAAAATAAGATAAGAAATGTGCCATTTTGGATAATTGAATGACCATTACAAAAAAAATAAAATAAAATACTATCATGACATCTAAGTGTTATGGGAAGATGTAATAAAAAATCCTTGGAAAAAGGTTTTAAAGGAACATACAAAGCACTATATATTCTGAGTTTATGCTTTGTGGTTTTGGCTCTTTTCACATGTATAACATTAGGCCACTACACTTTCTACGTCTCTTATTAATCATGATAATAAAATCTAAATTTATTATCTTGTCCTAAGTCTAATGATTCATCTCATATATCAACTTTATTCTTCAAATAGATAATTATATTATATGGAATATTTAAAATAAAGTTCCATCCAATCAATGTAAGAAATAATTTTATTTGGATTCATGGCATTTGATTTCATTGCAAAATTTTCAATTAAAATCCAAAGGTGGTTGATTAATACAATGGAGGAAAGTGTTGAGTCACTTGACATAAATGATTAAACACAAAATAAGAAAGTGATTGAGGCCATGTAAGTTTTATCCAAGGGGAAGAAGAAAAGAAGAGGCAAGAAAATATGATGGAAATCAATTTAAGCAACATTGTAGTATAGATTTTTGGTAAACATTTTCAAAACAAAAATCAACCAAAATTAGCTAGTAATCTTTGTTTCCCATGGATTATACTCTGATGATAAAATCTTGGTTGGAAATGATTTTTGCTGGATAGAAAATAAAAAAAAAAAATTTAGTAGATTTTCCATCTGATATTTTTCATGAAAAACTGGAGGAAAATCCATCTAGATATCCCGCCGAAAAGGTGTCCTACAAAAAGTTTTGAGAAGGGATTTCTAGCACAAGTCTGTTGAAAATTCTTGACATAAAATGGCCCTCAAACAAATTCCCTATCATAATTTTTTGCCTACTGGTAACTTGTTAATACTACGTATTGAACGTACCGATAGAAAATCTATAGAAAACCTATATAGAATTGAAAAAAAAAAACTAGAGCTTTGCATATGCTCTAATTTTACACCTATAAAAGAATTACAAAATAACTTCATAATTTCTTTATAGTTGATTTTAACATACCCTCAACACCTATATAAGAAGTCAATACCAATAAATAGCTAATTTCAAACACTTCTTTCATTCTAGTATTTGAAAATATTAAAATTAAGCAGTAATATCAAAACATTTAAATGAAATAGGTTGGAATTATTAACATCTCAATAAATAATCTACAAATAAAAAATGAAGTATAAATAAAACATAGTCATCATAAGTCACCTTGTTATCACTTGTCTCATTATTGTCCTCCTCCTCCACTACTAGCTCCTTCACCTCCTGACTGTCTCTATGCATCTTCTCCATTTTAGCCTCCATTGCATTTATCCGAACTTCCATTTAAGCAGTCATCCTTGCTTCGATGTCTTTGGCCATCATAGCGACACGCTTTTTAACTATCTCATCAATCAACTAACTGGTCATTCTAAAAATACAATGTCCTGCATCATTGGCCAACCCCTACAAGCCTAGGCCATAAATCCATCTCTTCCTTTTTCCTCCAATATCCTCTTTCTAGATGTCATACTCTGACTATTCAAATTATCCACTAGAACTTCCTGCACTAGTGGAGCCTTGACTAGCAACTTCCTTCAGCTTCATGCAGTCATCCTATAAGTAATTATATTGTGATTTAAACATAATAGATTCTTAATTAAATTATAATTTAGAAAATTAAAAGTTAACTTAAGCATGCTCTCAGTGACTGAACATCAACCCATTGCTACTTTAAGTTAATGCTGATGTGTTATACTATATAATTCAACAGTAGTCAGCTCTCATCCAAGAACTTTAGCTTATTAATATTACAATAAGATTATTTAACAATGATTATAAATTTAATTAATGCAAGTAATGAATGACTTACCATCTTTTTCATGTACTTAGTGTCTACTACTGAGCCTCTAATATGTAGAGAGGTGTCCATCTGCCCACCATCAAAAGCTTATTTTGCTTTGCTTGCTCCCTCTTATGAGCATAATTTAGGGAGACCCATACTCTATAGAGCTTAGCCCACACATCCTTTCCAATCCAAAGAGATCCTCACCTAGACTTGTGCAGTCCTGTGAACATATCACGTATGCAGGTTGTGCCTCTGAACTCAAATTATTTTTTTTTATTTTCAAGCTATGTTCTGGCAACCAGTTGGAATCTTTCTATAATATAAACTAAATTAATGATTATTAGTAGTGCTTTAATATAAACTAAGGCATTTAAAATATGTAAATAGTTATTACAATACTTTGAATTCCTTGAATCACATATCCTGAAGCTAAATTGGGACCTTCTTTTAAGAAACATATAGAGCATCATATTTTCTCCTTATTATGTCCTTACTTTTATTTAGAACATCCTTGGATGGATTGAACCAAAAAGTTGTGATTAATATTAGAACCATAATATGCCAAAAGTGAAACTTTAAAAATAATCTTACGTATCACCCTCCAGCTCAATAAAAGTGCATGTCATTGATGGCTTAGTGGGCATATATGTATTGGAATATTCAGGTGATGTATGCGGATACCTAGACTCTGTAAACCCTATGTGTGCCTAATATGGTCAGACCAGTGTAGTGTTAGTAGGCTTTGAAAAATGGTAAGCATGTGTACCGGCTAGTCCAAAAGTCTGAGGTGGCAAAATCAAAATGGAAGTCGAGGTCGTGATTTTGGTGGTAGTCTAAATAGTGGGTCAAGACATAATCTTCTTCTTCTACTTGAAGATGCTCGTAAATGATCATTATTGAGACCACCTGATGCCATTTATAAATAAAATAAAATAAAATGATCAGATTTATTATAAATAATGTTATGTAAAGAACTTAATTGGAAAAATAAAAATATTATAATAATATGGCAAGCACAATTTCTAAAATAAGGGTATGTGTGAATTACAATAAGTAAATGGCTACCATGCAAAAAGAGTATGCAAAAAGGATAGTATGTGAATTATGGTATGTAGGAACAGTATATAAAAAAATTTATTATGCAATTAAAGTATGCAAAAAAAGATAAAATATGCCTTTAGACTACTATTTTTAATGCATATCTAAAAAAGAGAAAGCATCTATTACACAAAAATGTATGCAACCATTAATGCATATGTTAAGTCTTTTATTTAAGGAATCACTAAAATTTGAATTTATAATCTCATGATCAACATCATCCTCATTGCTCTCATCTTTAAACTGAATAATTTCTTCATAATCAACACTAGTAGCAATCAAGCTTACAATGGCCTCTACATCATCATTTAGAAGTTTGAAACCCACCATCTCATCCACTTGATGAGCAAGTTCAATAGTATTTTTAACTTCCACTCTTACTCTGGGTTCGATTTTAATTATCACAACCCATTCCATCTTCTCTTATTCTTCTTGGATATCTTAGGTAATACACTTATGTGGCTTGATGTGAAAGGATAAATGGATTATACTTAGCATATTTCCTAGTCAACTTCACTTCAATAATCTTATATGACTTATGCTTTCTTATTCCTCTATTACACAGATCAAACTAATTACAATTAGAAAGAATGACATTCCTCTAATTTGATCTAAGATCCTATAATTTTTAACTTCTTCTAGACCCCCATAATAATCTATCTCATCATCAAAAAACATGTTTCCTTGAATGTGAACACTGGAATTATATATTTTATTTATTTCTTACCAAGAACTTCTATAATATTTATAATCAGTGACATCATATACCACTTCTTTATAGTTCACATTTGACTCCTAGCTAGGTCATGCAGGTCCTGATTCTTCACTCTATTCCTCTAATCGTAAACCTAGTGCATTAAAAAGTGTAAGAAAATTGTGTTGGGAATATATTAAAGTCTTAGTAATGATTGTTCGCATGTATTTTAAATCATGTCGAGAATTTATCTTTGAGCTTCTTATTGATAATGGTAGTGTCATCTAAGTTTAATGAGTTCATGAATAACCTAAACTCAATAATTAAATTAACATGATTAGGTGAATATTATGTTTATTAAAATTAAAAATGAGATATTATAGCATTGACATGCTTACTCAAGAAATGGTTGAACTTCGGGTGCATTTGGGACAGCTTTTTAGTTACTTTGTTTTTCAAAAAGCAGCCAAAAATTAACCATAATTGTGTTTGGCTATCAGCATTTTGGCTGCATTTCAGAAAGTTTTGTGGAGAAAAGCTGGTTTTGAGAACCAAAGCTATTAGAGTGTGGTGACTATCAGAAAGTTGTTGTTTGAATTTTTAGAAAAAAAAACATATTTGTAACACTCATAACATCTTTTCAAAAAGCTACTTTCTCCATAGTAGCTGTACAACCAACTTTTTAAAAAGCTACAACTGCCCCAAATCCCTTCATCACACTTTATAAGAACATTAACTATCACTACCCTAAGCTTTTTGTCATTTAGATATCTTGATGTTCTCTCACCTAATGCCTTTATGGATGGTTGAAAAATAGATAACACATTCTATGAAGATTCAACACCATTGACATCATCCATATGTGCATGTAGCTTAAAGTAATAAGAGCAAAAAACTATAGTCTCCTGGGCCAAGTAAGCTTCTCATATTGAGCCTTCAAGGTGTGCTTTATTTTTCATAATTTTTTTAGTTTATTCAAGAATCTGTATAAATTTTTGGGAATAATTAGGCTTAAATTAAATATTAACTGATATTACTACTAATAATAAATAGTTCTCTCTCAAAAAGGTACATCTAACGATACTGCACTAGTCCTTCGACTTTAGTTTCGTATGATAGATGTATTGGCAGGTGTTCCATGGAATCAAAAAAAGCAAGGGGGAATATATTTTATGAGCTTATAGATAATCAATGAAATATTAACTTTTAATTATTTTAGAGCTTCCATATTTAATCAAGTTGAGGATAGTTTCTTAAATCAATGGATTTAGTATTTGCTTCGGTAAATCATTGAATGCAACTAGAAGTAAGCATTTCATAAATATATGGAAATCATGGCTCCTTATTCCAAATAGTTTTCTCCTTCTTAAATCAATACATCTGCTCAAATTAGATCTATATCTTGTGGTAACTTCAATTACTATACCCACTCACATGCTATTCTCCATTATTTTAATGTGACATAATATTTGGCTTTAGGATTTTAAACTTTGCTAGTTGTAGTCTTTCTCAATTCTAACTCCCTTCTATAGCAATATTCCTTCAAGTCCAACCTATTTTTCACATTACGTTTAGTTTTACTCATAACATCCATTATTGTGTTCAAAATAGTAACAAAAAAATTTTCTTTATGTGCATGACATTAAGATTATGCTTTATCAGATTAGACTTTAAGTATGGTAGATTTAAGAAAATACTCCTCTTCATCAAATTATGGGTTGTAGCATAACCCAAAAGATGACTGTCAGATAACAAAGGAGAATCAATTCTAGTTGGAATATAACTAACATTATGCCATAAATCATCCCCACTGAATCTTGGTGGTGGATTAGCCTTCTCAACTAGATTTTTTATGAATGCATCCTTTTTCTTCTGAAAACATGATCAGTAGGGAAGAAAATATATTGAGAGTCAAACCAAGAATATTTTTAGCCATTTTTAAGAGTGAATTCCTTTGATAAATCCATGCAGTATGGATAGGCCAATGCCCTAACAATGCTCTACCCTGGCAACATTTTTTACACAAGAAAGTCATTAATAGTCTACATCAGTTCTACTTTCATCTAAAAGTTTTACATTGTAGCAATATCATATGTTAGTACAACATTGTCCCATAAGATTTTTAGCTCATTTATCAAAGGTTGTATGATGACATTAATCTTTGCTTTATGTTATGAGGCCTAAGATGATCAAAGTTAAAAACATATATCGTGTGGTCATGCACATCTTTAGTGGTAGATTGTATGGTGTAATTATCACTGGCCAACATGAATAGGATAACTTGAACTAACTAAATAATATGAAACCAAAATAGCATAGGTCAAGTCTTATATTTTATGGCTCGGCTACAAAATTAGGATAAGTTAGATTGAAATATTTTCAAGCTTTTTCGTCTGATGAATGACTCAAAATTTTTAATGCACTTACTCTATTGTGGTGTCATCAAATGTGCTTAGCTAAATGCATAGAAACGTATAGTATCTATAGAAATGAAGTTGGGGGAAAGTAAAACAGAAGCTTGTGTGGTACATCCTTCTGTTTACATTTATTCTACTGTGGCTTGAACCTAGGTGCTTCGTAAAATTTGCATTCAATATCCTATGCATTGTCTTTATCGTAATATACAATCATTAACATTGCAGTGAATTTTTTTTAACTCTGTTGACCTCGCTTTTGGAGTGAGGTTGACTATTTTTACCCTAGATTTAGGACTCTTTTAAAAATTAAGATTTTCTTAGTGCTAGGACACCTCTAGTGATTAAGGGAACACTAAATCCAAGCTTAGAAACTCATAAGGTACAACCCTAGGGCTAGAGCTTACCATAAGAGAAGTGAAGCCTCACCTACCCTAAGACTCAAGCAAAGTTCATGATCAATCAATTAACTAAATCCAAATCAAATGAATGCAATCCATGTTCTAAGCCAAATGCCAAGTCGATTCAGACTCAACTTAGCTAGATAGGCTAAGTTGAGTCAACACGACCCGACCTACTTGGATTCTTCAAGATCAAACTAACTTAATTGAAACTCAACCTATCCAAACTCCTCTGAACTCCAATTCAATATGATTAAATCTTGATTGCAATCTAACTGAATCAATCCAAGTCAACTTGGGTCTTAACTTAAGTTAGCTCATTGAATCCCTTAACATCAAAATCCAATTCAATTTGAATCAAACTAATCCAACCTAATCCAAATTCTTTGATTATTTCAAGCATCTTGCCAAAAATTATAACCTATCCCATTCCACTCAATCAAGCTAACCAACTCCATTGATCCAAGTTGAACAATTTAACCTAAAGGATTCAAATGGGCCAAAATTTAGTCTAGCTCAAAACAATTACAATCAAAGCCTCCATTCAACTCTAAATCTATCATTTAATATATCCCAACCATCATATAGCCTCAATTGGACCCAATCAACCTAATTGATCCATCCAACCCATTTGACCTAAATGAACCTGAATGAACCAAACTCAAATCCACTTCAAATTGGGTCAAACTAATTGCACCATTGCATTCCAAATGACCAAGTGAACATAACCCAAGTGTCCTATTGACCCAATTTAGTCAATTAGTCAACCTACCCAATCAAATTAAGTCCAAACCCAAGCAAACTTAGTATTACTCATCCTTATGTCCCCATTAACCTACCCAAGTGGACCCAACTCATGGTGAATCTAGTTTGGTTCAATCCAAGTGAACCAAGGGTTCCAAATATGACAAAATCCCCATTTGGAATGCCAACTCACCTCCTTACCCCTTGGCAGCAAACTTTAGCCCTCTTTGAACATAGGCCCACTAACCCAACCTAAGCTAAGGTGATTGGGTTCAGTCCTTAACCAAGGGGAGGACCTCCTTCCCTTGGCTGGCCATTGGTCCACCTTAAAAGAGGTGTACACTCCATGACAGGCCATATAACTCCCTCAATCATTCAAACACCTCCACATCAGCAATCCCTTACCACCACTGGCCACCCATGACGGTCGAATGATTGCCAAAAGCTAAACTAATCCCATGGCTTGTTCACTTGAGGAGGAAAGTATACCCTACTCTCCATTTTAAACTTAAGAGACACACTCCACAAAGCATCCCAAAGTGGGCATCCAAGTTCCCCACATGCCTTGGGTCACTCAGACCAAGCTTCACTTAAACAAGAGCCTCCTCTCTGTCCAAAGTCACCAAACTTAAATTAATTCTTCTAACACCTTCCTCTAGCCATGGTGAGCCAAAATGAATCAATTCTTGATCAATTCAAGCACCAAAAACCATCAAATGACCAACTCTAGTGAGCTTCATAGCAGCGTTTGGTCCACAAAGCAACCGACAGGGAGGAAGCTTGTAGGCTTCTTAATAAGGCTTCATCTCTTTAAGATGAAGCTACCTTAGTCGACAGACCGCTGATATTGAGGTCTAAGGAGGTAAAATCTGACAAGCCATAGAAATCTTTAGGATCGTTGGTCTTTTGTGAAAGAAATTATGATTTAGTATGAATTCCACCATATGATCTTCTTAGATTTCATCCCTGATCATTTTGAAATCATTTTCGCCATTGAAGGAGCTCCAGTGAGCTCGAATCAAGCAGCAAAAGGAGGATGATGTTCATTTTTTGGTCCTCTTGGGATGACGGATCATCGACCGTCTGTTCCATATGATTAGAATGAATAGCCATGTTAATCGTGATACATTTTTCAATATTTTCCTTTATAATCATAGGATTAATCTCGACCGTTCGATCCAAGATCGAACGGCCGATGCGAAATCACGTTCGTTGCCGCTGAGTCAATTGCTGCATTAGACCTTTTAAATAGCCAATCCCATTGTGCCATGGAAAGCTGCAATGACGTTTTGGTGGTGTTGACTATGTAATCATTTAATTATTAAAAATGTGATTAATTTTGAATTTTCACAACTGTTATATACCCTAATTAAAGGATCAAATTGAACTAAATTCCTCCACAATTCATATCAATTCAAATTAACTCTTCCAATCAATTACAAATGATAAATTTAACATAGATCTAACCCATGCTCAAGCCAATTTGGCAATTTTGCCAAATTGCTCAACATGACCCATTTGACTCAAATGAAACCATATGAACCAAATCCATATCTAAATCAAATTGAACTGAACCAATTGCACTAATTCATTCCAAATGACCAATTGAACTTAACTAAACTCCCATTTTTGCCCAATTTGGTCAAAATGGTCAACTTAGCCCAACATAACCCATTTGACCTAAATGAGACAAATTAAGCCAAACCTAGTCCAAACCTAACCATGGAATAATCTTGATAGTCCAAACCTAGTCCAGATGGTTAGGATGAAACTACATCTGCCACCGTTGAGTTAATAGTCACATCAAACATTTTAAATAGCCAATGCCACTATACCACATGGAAAGTGTTACCATGTCAGCATCAACGTGGCATTGATGGTTTAAAATGAGTAATTAGGCCTAAAAATCTAATTTAAGTTGTTAGAACTTCAAAAAATTATAACTAATTGTAGAAAAATCTAAATAATATAAATAACCCATTTTAGAAAGCTTAGACATTCAGGAATTTAATAAAAATAAAATCTCTAATTAATATCTAATGAATAGTGCTTAATTAAGGTTTGAAGCTTAGGCTAATTAATTTCAAATTTGGCATGTAGATTCTATGGGATGTCCTCTACCTTTCATATTTTTCTTGGAATTATTTGTCATGTAATTTGAGAAATTCTAAATTTTGAATCCTAATTACTACTTTTAAGTGATTTAATAATTATTAAAATTAATGAATAGTAAAATTGAGTAATTCAAGATAATTAATCAATGAAAATAGTAAAGATAACATGGGAATTAATTAGGACTCTCTCTCCTGATTAATTACAAATGTATTCCTTTAATAAACTTAATTAATATGTTTCATAATTAAGGATAAATTAAAAAAATTAATAATTAAATTTAGATGAAATCAACTTAAATAATTCAAGTTCCAACCCATTAATCCCTTTGTGTATTTAATAATATAAAGTCATTAAAGAAATTATGATTTCTTCATTGGTGTGGGGAAATCATAAGAGTATTTAGCTTAAATATTTTTCTTCTTTAATTGCATTAGATCTCTTTAGGTGTATTGCTGATTTTATTTCCCCAAAGAATATTATTGAAGACTCATAATTAAGTTGTTAATTAAATTAAAGAAGCTTGGGAAGGGTAATCAAATTGATGTAATTAATGGATTAAATCTAATCAATTCATAAAACATATTTAATTTCTTTTATTCAATATATAAAATAACCAATATGGGATGGAGTGATTCCTAAGTACCATTTCTCCCCTTTAGCTTTTAATAACTTGAACATTAAAATTAGAACTTAAAGAAGCTTTGATTAGGGTTAATGGATGCTTATTTAACTTAATTGTCCTTAGGGTTTGACTAAATTAAGTATGTTATATGGTGATATTTAATTACTTCCTTTAAATTATCATAAAAATGTATGTCATTTACTTAATGTATTTATGTTTTTAAAAAAATAGAAGAATATGATTGCATACAAATTGCATGAGTTGGATAAATGCTATTATATGGTGTGGCTATTATCACTAATAAATCTCAAACTATTTCAAAATTATAAGTTAATTATGAATCAAATTATTTGAAAGTTAAATAAATGCTTATTATAAATACTTAATGAAATTCTCATTTATTTATAATTAAAAAATGGAAATTGATTGTTTTATCCTTATGTTCTTATGGTGTTTATTTTTGAGATGTATATGGGGCACCATGCGAAGTGTACTCATTGAAGTGATTGGGTACAATATTGAGGTATGATATACTATGTAGAAAGATAGAGACGTCATCCTTCAATGGATCTAATCACCTAATAAGGATTCCTAAGGCATGATGGGTCTTTGAATGTACTAGAGATTTTTCCCCTACTTTACATGGATGAATAAAGTAGAGTTTATATTAAACTGGGTTCTAAAGTTCCCTATGGGGGAAAGCCCGCAAAGTTAATTACATCCTAAGGAAGGTGAGTTCCCTAAGAATACTCTCGATTAAAGTAGACAATTATTATCTCCATAGATTTCAAGGGTAAAACTATCAATGAATTGGTTATATTAAAAAATTAAATGGGAAAGTTCACAGGGAGAGACTTTTTTTGGAAGCCGCAAGTAAAAAGTAAGAAATGTTCATGATATAAGGAAACCTAATGAGTATTCCAATCTATCCTATGGTTGGGTTTTATAATTTTGAAAGTGAGGAGAATTTTTTTGTTAGAGTTGAACTTTTATTAGATTACTAAGTCTTATAATCCACCAACACAAGATTAGGGGAATGCCTATGAGGTGAGGATTTATGCTTGTAGCCTGAAGGAAACAGCCACCCCCACATCCTAAATCTAAGGAGCTTTAGCAAAAGCTAAAATACAACCTAAATCTAAGAGAAATTATATGGTTTACTCTCATAGAGAATAAACCACTTGGACTTATAACCGCTAGAGTGTCGCCTAACTTTACGCTTTAAAATCATGTCGGCAAGTAATATGATTTTGCAAGATATTTGTGTCAATATTATTTAGAAAGAAACCAAGGTCCTTAAACCCACTCCCTAAGAGACTACTGCATGAGTGGTATGAGCAATGACTTAGTCTAATGAAAATTTCTTTGAGTTTTTAGTTGATTTTTGACACTTCAATTTGATAAAGGCTTTGGGATTCCTTATGCCTAAATGCATGTTAAAATGAGATTATGAGTTAAATCAGAGAGCAAGAGGTATTTTTCACCATAGAGGAGACCCTCAAAGGTCATGTCTTCCCCTATCGTGCAAGGATGGAAACCCTCTCTTAACAAGAGTGAGGCAATATGAATGCATGATATTGAACATATAACATTCAACTAAGGGGTTGCTAAATCTTTTAATTATCTTAATTTAACACCTAAGCTTTATGTGAGGTTATGAATTATTTAAAACATTAATTATGAGTTATAGTTGGGTAAAAGATTTATTTTTTCCTAAGAGCCTAATCGCATCTAGGCCACACATTAAATCATCATTCATAAAATAAAATAGAAAAAGAGGCATGATATATCTATTGTGTAGTTTAAACATAGCATCAAAGATTTTATAAATCTAATGCAAAAGAATAAAAGATTATATGGTGCCGTGCATACCCAGAGAAGATATAAATTGAAGTGATTTGTCCACTTGGGTAAGTAGAAGCACCCATGATTAAGCCTTCTGGCCGATGCTATCCTAAACTCACATAACACAAATCGTAATTCCTAATACAAAATTACATTAAAAATAAGAAAAGTAAATCAAAATATACATGCAAAATAAGTGTTAGCTAAACACACATACAATTCCAAGCTATTATGTTTATAATTTGGACTTAGCACCCTGTACATGGGTAACCAAGCCCACCTATCCTAACTTGGATTATGCATAGGGGTTTAAGAAACCTGTAAAGAGAGCATTTATATTTATTTTAAGCACCCCTCAAGCATAATCCCATGTAGAAAAAAAATATGATTAGGCTAATATCGCCTAACATCCACAAACATACACATCTATTAAAATATCACAAAATAAAATATACATCACACCATGCACTGCCATAACATAAAGCTAGAAGTCATGGCTTAATCTAATATGTGTGTATTAAGGTTTGTGTTGTATGCCCTAACTGAACATTAAGGTTATAATTTTTTAAATGTGAAGGGTTTAATTTATAAGGGGTTTATTTCACTTTAAGTGGTTTAGTTGATTTAAGAATTTTTACCAAATATTTTCTTCTATTTTATTTGACTTACACTTAGCAACTAAGTGTTATAAATAGAAAAAAAAAAGAGGATCACTCTCTTTCATCCCTACCATAAGTCAATTTTGAAGCATGTTAATTAATAAGTTCTCTTAATGAAGGGCTTATTAAATAATTATTAATTCTAAGTTTAGGTTCACTTTAAATGACCACATTCATAAGATAGGCATCTTAAGATCAATTGGAATGAATTACTATCACATGACACATGTTCATTCATTTCCTTCCATCATATGTGACATGCATGTAACTAAATCTTAAGTATACCTACACATACAATATGCCTTAGCACACTTAAATGATGGATGTATGCATATACATTTGGAATTTAGATATTTCAATTGATTGAATTATTTTATCATATTAATTTAAAGCTCTATCTAAATTCTTATATAAAAATACATAGGAATGAAATTAAATAGGTACGTGTCATTGTTAACCAGGGATGTGAGCTAATTAAATGATCTCCTTGTGGCTAGCTAAAGCTTCATTTTCCCGGGATGTCCAAATTGGATACCCATTACATTCAAAATATGTAAGTTTATAAACATGAACATAAGAAAGAAGACTTTAAACCATATGATCAATCAATTCAATCACTTGAACAAATATGAATGCATGTCTTTCTTAATAGAAAAGGGAATTTTCATTCATTAGCTAAAGGCACATACAAGTGTATAAAAGTTTTAAGCAGATACTTCATTATTATTAAACTAGCAGAGTGAGGTAAAGACCTCCTTGGGGCTACTTAAAGCCTTGCATCCCCGGAATGTCCAAACTAGATATACCTAGTACTCTTAAATACACATGAATGTACAAACAACTATAAGAATTAAAAAATCATGCAAAAGTTGTATTTGATTTAATTGAATGAAGATTTTCATTCATTAGCTAAATGTACACACAAGTGTGTAAAAGCTTTAAGCGATTACTTCATCATTATTAAACCAGGGGAGTAAGGTAAAGACCTCCTTAGGGCTACTTAAAGCCTTGCATCCCCGGAATGTCCATACTAGAAATACCCACTACTCTTAAATACACATGAATGTACAAATAACTACAAGAATAGAAAAATCATGCAAAAGTTGTATTTGATTTAATTGAATTATTTATACACGTGAGAGAAAGTCCCCTCAAAATTCTAACATAGAGGTACATGGGAATGAATCCACACAAATGTTGTGTCCTTTTCAAATGAACTATACACTTGTTAATATTCAAACTTTATGTAAATCCATGAATATTAAAGAAAGAGAACTCCATATCACATGTTCTAAGCTATAGGCACATGCAAGCTTATGAATATTTATAATTATCATCACTCCATAAATTATAATTGACTTATATACTTTTGAAAATAATTTTAATTTAATAGTGATAATAGCCACACATATTTTAAATTTAAATCAACACATGCAAGCTTGACATAAAAGAAATCATTTCATTTAATTGATTTTTGAAAAATATGTATGCATGATTACTAGTGACATACAACATTTAATGTGATTGGAAAGAAATAAAGGGGCATAAGCACATAATTTCATTCAATCCAATTAATTCCTAAGAACAATCATACCAAATAAGCTCACTTAAAATAAACCAAAGCTTCTTAATGTCATTTTTAATTTCATGTTTGATTTGATTTATAAATATGAGAGGAGGTATGTTAATCCTAATCTCATTCTCCATGTTTGAGTTAATTTGATTTAATGAAAAGTAATCAGGCCAATTTTAGGGATTAATTAAGTTAAGCTATGAACTAAATCAATTAATTAAACCCTTACCTATGTTACATTAAGGTAATTAATCAAATGATTATGAGTCAATGTAATATGCAAATGAATTGAAAAGTAAATAGCAATGATTGTATGAAATAAGAGGGGCCTAATGCAATTAGCTTACAATCATTGATTAATTAAGCTTAAGGAACTTACATTAATTACTTTTATGGTTTCCTCGCACATGTGAGCTAGCCATAATTCATTAAATCTCTTTAAGCTATTAAACACCTAAAGACCTACCCATGAATTAATTAGGGAAAATCAAATCTATTTTTTAAATCAAATTAAGCTAATTAAGTAATTAATTAGTTAATTAATTCCTAATTAATCTCTCTTGAAAAGGAAAGAAAATTTGGCAAAAGATTAGGAAAAATTCCCCAATCACATTCCCTAAATCTTCTTACTATTAATCAGTGCCAAATGAGTCCATTTAATTAGTTAATTTTCTGTTCCCATGCTTAACTAATCTTAATTAAGTTAAGAAGGTAATTAGAGATTAATCAATAGATTTTTCCCAAATAATTAACTAATAAATTCTAAGAAAAATGGGGGAGGCAGAGGTCACCCCCCTAAGCAATCTCAAAAAAATTAAAACTAATTGGATGATTAATTAAGGAGTAATTAGGTTAATTAAGTTTTTAATTAAGCCTTAATTAAGCCAAAATCACTATTCAAAATTAATTAAGGATATTTTAATGGGTTCCTATCCGAAATACCTTTAAAATGAGCTCATATTTATATTTTTTTTGAATTTTTCTATAATTTGTTATGATTTATAAAAGTTTCAATCTTAAAAACCATTAAATTAAGCCTTAATCTCGTCGACGCCACGTGGCTTGCTGACGTAGCGTGCTTTCCACGTGGCACCGTGAGATTAGCGATTAAAGTTGTCACATGGTTAATTCAATGGTAGTGACGCCACCATCTAAGATCAGATGGCCACGATTAAACATGCAGCTAAGGGGGGATCAAACAATGGATCTAACATAATTTAATCAAAGCTATTCATTCCAATCACGTGGAACAGATGGCCTGTGATCTCTCTTCCTATGAGTGATGAACTACGGAGCGCATCCACCATGGATCGCTTGATCTGAGCTCAGCCGAACTCAGATTCACTCAAAATCAACCCACACCTTCGAGCGAGGGGTCCACGAAGATCCAATGGCTAGGATGGGCTCACATGCAACTTTTCTTCAGAAAAGATAAACCCATTTTTACCTAAAGCTCAATTTCAATTGATTTACCTCACTGGCGGTTCATGTGCTTGAGGAAGCTTCATCTAGTTGAGACAAAGCCCTATTGAGTAGCAATTGGATTGGCTCCAAGTGGATCACTCAATTGGTCAAAAAATAGTGCTTTGGAGCTTTGACTTTGATCAAAGTCTGACCTCCGGTAGATTTGAAGCTTGGGAAATGGCTTGGGTAGCTTTGATGAGGTATGTGGAAGGTTTATGTAGGAGGAATTGAGCTTTGGTTGAGAGAGGAAGAAGTTTGGATCAGGCTTGAACTCCCCTATTTTGACTACACATGAGAGGAGAAAATTTGAAGTGGGGAGGCCTTGGGGAAGTTCTAGGATGTGCTAGGGAGTTTCATTTTACTTTTGGGAGTTCAGAGGAGACGAATTCAAGTGAAATTCGATTTGAATTTAGGGGGTATATCCCTCAATTTGCTGAGGTGGATGGACAGGATTGTCTCTAATTTTTTGGCCAGCCAACCACCGCTAGGGTGCCAGAGTGGTCACTATCATGTCCATGTGCCTCGGTTTGATTTAGAGGAGTGCTTGGTGGTGGCTCAAGGTTTGATATGGGGTGATCTCCTTTCCTGGATCCAATGGGTGCTCGGTTTACAAGGGATGTGAGTAAGCTCACCTCCCTTTAGTCAATGGCAAGTCCTAGCCCCCTTTAGGGTGGGCTAGGAGGTTAGGTTAGATCCCAAATGGGGTGAATGAGGGTTGCCAAGTGATGGGAGAGTGGACTTTGCCATTTATAATTGGAATCATATGTAAAAAAGGCTTGACCAATGGGCAATGGCTTGGATTTGACTCACTTGGTCTTTAGGCTAACTTTAGGCTGACCCAAGATGGGTTTGGGTTGGGTTTAATCAGCCTCAAATGGGTCATGGGTTAGTTTCATGGGTTTTGGCTCAATTTAGACATATGGGTTCAATTTAGGTCATGTTAGGTTAGGTTGACCAATTGGTCAAATTGGGTCAAACCAAGGCTTGGGTTAGGTTCAAATGATGATTTGAAGTATTTTGTTTCATGTGGTTTCAATTAATTTGGCCAAGATTTAATTTTGGCTCATTTGGATTCAAATGGGTCAAATGGGTTAAGTTGACCAATTTGGCCAAATTGGCCAAATTGGCTTAGGTTGGGTGTTGGTTCAAGTTCAATTGGTTAATTAAGAATGATTGTAAGCTTTGGTTTGAATCAATTTAGATTTAATTTGGATTTTGGCCAATTTGACCCTTTAGGTCAATTTGGTCTAGGTTGGTCAATTGGGCTAGGTTGGGTCCAATTGATCAAATTGGGGTTTTAGTTAAGTTCAACAATGAATTTAGAATAAACTTAAGCCATTGGTTGCAATCAATTTGGGTTAGATCATGATTTGACCCATTTTGGCCTTTTAGGTCAATTTGGGTCAACTTGGGTCAAATGGCCAAGTGGATTTGGATTGGCACAATTAGGGGTCAAGTCATGTTCAATCATTGATCATGGGTTGGTGTGAATCAATGGTTTCAATCAATTTGGTGTATGGTGAGTTTTGGCTAGTTTGGGTTTCATTTGGGCTAAGGTTTGACTTGGTCAAATAACCAAGTTGACTTGGTTTGACCCAATTCAAGGCAATTGATCACTCTAGGGTGGTTGTTGATCATGATATGAGGCTTGGATGGGTTTGGTTCAATCCACTTTGGGTTGGATTAGAACTTGGCTCATAAGGGTTCTTTAGGCCACATTGGGTCAAATCAGCCTAAATGGGTCAAATGGCTTGGTTTTGGTTTGATTAAGGTTTAGTTGGATTTATATATAAGTTTAGGATTGAAATATAAATCCAACTACAATTAATTTGGGCTATGATATGTTTTGGTTCATTTGAAATTTTCAAGCCAAAAGGGCTAAGTAGGGCTTGACTTGGGTTGATTTCAATTTGGCTAGATGATTATAGGTTTCATTTATATTTGGATAGATGATTGAAGGGATGATTGATTCAAGAGAAAATCCATTGATTTTTGCTTGATCTAGGACAGTATTGGCAAGTTTAACGAACTGGCTCAAAGGGCTTAAATTGGGCTTTGACTTGATTTGGACTTGGTTTTGGCTATGTGAATTTATATTTCATTTATATTTGTGAATATAAATAAAGATATAAATGATTCATCAGAAGATCACTTGAGTTTGTAGTGATTTCGAAGCAAATTTGACTAAGCTCAAAGAGGTAGGTCAAAAGGGCTTAATTAGGAAATTGATTTAGTTTGATTTTGTTTTGATCATTAGGATGTGGGATTCATTTATATTTGTGAATATAAATGATGGAATAATTGATTTATAAAGAAATCAATTTATTTTGGGTTAGTTTGAATGGGATTTGGTTAAGCTCATGGTGGTAGGTCCATATGGCTTAAAAAAGGTCTTGGTTGAATTTGGATTTAGTTTAGTTTAGTTTGGCTATTTTAGTTTATATCACATTTATATTTGTGAATATAAATGAAGATGCGAATGATTCATGGAGAGATCAACCAAGTTTGGATTGAATTAGGTGGAGATTTGGCTAGGTTCATGGAGTTCAATCATAAGGCTTTAAGGAAGATTTTGATTTTGGATTTGATTATGGGTTTTAATCATTTGGAATTGAGTTTGGCCTTGGATTTGATAAATGATTAAGGGATTGAATTGGTCTTTGAGAAAATCCATTGAATTTGGATTGATTTGAATTTGGCTAAGGCTAAGTCCATAAGATAAAATCATAGGGCTTAGAAAGGATTTTGATTTTTGATTTGATTATGGATTTTAATTAAATGATTTGGAATTTGAATTTGGATATTTAATTTGAGGTTTGATTTGAGAAGGTAAGCATGGATTGGATTTAGGCCATAGGATGGGCAAGTATCCCTAAATCCCTAAGGCATAACCTACTCCTATGACTAGCCCTTCTAAGTCTTTAGGCTTAGGTTAAGTGTTCACCTAATCACTAGAAGTGTCTTAAGACTAAACGAACTCTTAGTTTCTATAAGAGTCTTAGATCTATGATGAGGAGATTGAAGACTTAGTGAGGTCAATAGTTCTATGTATATGTTTACAAGCATTTGAATTAGCAAGTATATAGTCTAGACATCCCGAAAATATGAGGCTTTAAGTAGCCCCAAAGATGTCTTAGATAATCTCACTTCCCTGGTTTTATAATGGCACATACTTGCTTAATTTCATTTATGTGTATGCATGTGTTAGAATATAAAGTAAAACCCTTTCTTTATGCCATTAAATTTTACATAAATAAAGAATTTTTATACATAACCTTTGCATGATTTTGTTTCCATGTTTATGTATATGCTTGTGTCTATTTAAATTGGCAAGTATATAATTTGGACATCCCAAGAAGATGAAGCTTTAAGTAGCTCCAAGGAGGTCTTAGATAATCTCACTTCCCTAGTTTGACAATGGCACGTACTTGCTTAAATTCCTAATACATACTTGCATATGCTTTGCTATGAGATGAAATATCCCTTTTATATTAAATTCATGCTTAAACATTTATTAAGTATCCAAAAATATGGGTATATTGCATGTATATGTATATACTAAGTTAAATATTAGGGAAATAAAAATAAAAGTGTGTGGATATTATTAATAATGAATGGAAGTAGTGAAGTATTAATCATATGATGGTGGCTTAATTTCATTAATCTTAGAATGCCTTTCACATTTAAATGAAAGTCAATAAGGCTAATCTAAACTTAGGCTAAATAAAATTCAGAAGTGGTTCATTAAGTGAATTAAAGCCATAATAATCTATCTTTAGAAAACAACATAGGCTACAGATGAAAGAGTTAAGCCTCTTTCTTCTCTTTATAATGATTAGATCTTTAGTAAACAGTGAATAAAGATAAAAACACAAAAGTTAAAATCCAATCAAGCTACTAAAATACTTAAAGTGAAATCATCCTTAATTAATAATTTAAATAATCCCAAGACTTTAGACAATCATAATTCTAAAGCATAATCAAGACATACCACATTAAGCCTTAGCACACACATTAGAATACTAAGTCATCAACCTTAGTATTAAGTTAGGCTGGTGTATGTTATGGTGATATATTTTATTTTGTGGTGTAATGTTTTATACTAGATGATAGAATTATTTGTGCGTAGACTGGATGTAAGGTCGTTATTTGCCTAATGATATTTTATATAGGAGATTGTGCTTGAGGGGCTGCTATAATAATAAATGAATATAAATATTCTTGCTTGTAGGTGCTTCATATGCCCTTAAGCATAATTCAATTAGGGCAAGTAAGCTTGGTTACCCAAGTGCAAGGTGCTAAGTCCAAATATGTGAAATATAATTACTTGGCTTGTATGTTTGTTTAGTTAACATCTATTTTGCTGTTGTAGTTAGATTTCATTTTTTTATTTAAAGATATACTTTTTATAATAAGGATTAGGATTAAGCTTATGGGGGTTTAAGATGAGTAGTGGCTAGAAGACAAAAACTTGGGAGGCCCTATGAAGCCTGGAGTAAACTAATCCAAAAAAGGAAAGAAGAATAAAGATTGAAAACCCCCCATAGAATTTATTCCAATTACAACTACCCAATTCTTTCTTCTTTTCTATGGTGTATGGCGGAACTCAACTGCATCGGCCTTTTATTCTTTTACGAAATTCAAATGCTTGATGGTTTTGATTAGTTTATGAAATAGAATTAACATGCTTTCCGTAAGTTTCTTAAAGTTTGATGATTTGATGTGTGGCCTGGATGTGGTAGACTCTTTAGGATAAAATTAAATTTTCTACCCTTGCTAAATAACTCATAACTAAGTTCTCATAAAATTTATAACATCATCTTTAAGCCTAAGCTTTTAATCAAGATAATAAAAGATTTAACAACCTCTTAGTTGAATGATTGTAAGTTATAATAACATGCATATCATATTTTCTCACTCTTAAATAGAGAGGATCTCCACTCTTGCAGCATAGAGGATACTTTTACCCTTTGAGAGTGATCCCTTATAGTGGAGAACACCCCTTCCTACTGATTTAGCCCATAACTTATTTTCATCATGCATGTAGGCATAACTATCCTAAGCCTTGGACCAAAATAAATGTTTCAAAATGATCTCAAAAATTTGTAAATTTTTAATATTAGTTTAAGCCATGTTTACATACCAAACATCACCTAGTCTTTTAGGGTGAGAGTTTAGGATTCTAGCTTCCTTTGTAATTATATAATAGTCTAACTATCTTACATCTACATGAGATCGGCCTACATGATTTTAAAGTGTAGGAGGTACTAGCTGGCGGCCACTCTAGGCGGTTATAAGTCTAGAAGATTCGAGATGTGTTCACTCTCTCTTGTGGAGGTTGATCATTACATCCCATTTCTCCCAAGTAGAATCAGGTTGAGCTCTTAGCTTGTGCTAAAGCACCATAAGTTTAGGTTTTGAGGCAGGTTTTATCTCTTTTATTATGAGTATAACTCCTCACCTCTTAGGCATTCCTATAATCTTGTATTGTTAAGTTATAAGTCTTAGCACTCTAATAAAATTTCAACTTAAACAAAAATATGTTCACCTCTTTCAAAAATATAAAGCCTCATTATAGGGTGGTTTGGAGCATTCACTAAGCTTCCTAGTATCTTGGATGCTCCCTACTCATCTTTCTATGGGATATGTAAATAAGTCTTCCTATTTGAACTCTTCCCAATTGATTTCCAAAAATAACTAATCATTTGATAATCTAGCCTTGAAATCTTTGAAGATATTTATTGACTACTCTAATCGAGAGTGCTCTTAAGAAATTTTCATTTCTGAAGATATAATTAACTATGGAAGCTTGAGTCTATAGGGAACTAAAGAACCTAACATAAAATAAACTCTACTTTACTTATCCATGTAAGGTGGGGAAAAGATCTCTAGTATATATGTAGCCCTATCCACCTTAGGAGTCCTTATTAAGTGATTAGGTCCATTGTAGGGTGATATTTCTATCTTTCAAGATAGTACATCATACCTTAATGTCAAACCTGATCACTTCAATAAGTTTCCTTAAAGATCTCTACGGTGTCCCCATGACTCCAAATTAAAACACCATACTTGTATGCATATGATTGGATATGAAGCGATATTACCTTTATTACAAAATTCAGGCATATCAGTGTTTAAGTGTGTCAAAATGAATATATAAAATGAATGTGTATTTGAACTTGCAAGTATATAATCTAAACATTCTGAGATTATAAGGCTTTAAGTAGCCTCAAGGAGGTTTTATATAATCTCACTTCCCTGGTTTAACAAAGGCACGTACTTGCATTGCTTTCTTACATACTTGTATGCATAAAGTGAGATTCCTTTATAACAAAAATTTATGCATATTTATGTTTAAGTATTCCAAAATATGTATAAGATGTACGTATGTGTATAAAACTAAAGTAAAGTAAAATGAAATGAGATTGTAATATTATTGATAATGAGACTAAAATAATAAAGCATTATACATTTAATGGTGACCTGGCTTCATTAACCTTAAAACACCTTTCATGTTTAAATAAAATTAATTAAGTCAAATCCAAATATAGAATTGATTGAAATTCATGACTCATTAAAAAAATTTAAGATCATAAAATTCATCTCTTAGAATCAACTTAATATATTGATTAAAGAGGTTCAACTCTCTTTCTTCTCTTTACAATGATAAATTATAAGTAAAAGATAAAAGAAAATATGTGATTTAAAACTCAATTAAATTAACGTGTAACCACCTTTAATAAAGAGTTTAAACATTCAAACACTAGAAAGGCTCAATCAATGGCTAAGCAAGACATACCACACTTTGGCTATAGCACACATATTAGAATACTAAGTCACGGATCTTAGTATTAGGCTAAAGCAGTGATTATTATGGTGATATATTTTATTTTGTGATGTAATATCTTAGATTGAATGTTAGGATTTCTTGTGCATAAATTGGATGTTAGGTTGTCACTAACCTAATGATGTTTTCTGTAATGGATTTTGCTTAAGGAACTGCTATAATAATAAAATATAAAAATGTCTTTTACTTCTAGGTGTCGCTTAAGTCCCTATGCATAATCCAATTAGGATCAGTGGGCTTGGTTACTTTAGTGCAGGGTGCTAAGTCCAAATACATGAAATATAATTGTTTAACTTGTGTGTTTGTTAGTTAACATCTATCTTACTTAAGTTAGATTTAAGTTTTCATAAAAATATAATTTTTGTAATAGAATTAGGATTAGAGCTATAGGATTTAGAATGAGTAGATGCTAGAAGGCAAAGACTTGGGAGGCCCTATGATGCCTAAAGTATTCAAATCCAAGAAGTGAAGATGAAGAAGAAGTGAAGACCCGCATAACTACTCCTTTTATTGTAATTTTAATCATAATGCAGGTTGTATAAAGGTAGAGCTCAGCTACCCAATTTCTTTTCATTTTCAGCGACTACGGTGGTACCCGGCCGCATTGGCCTTTTATTCTTTTACAAAATTCAAATGTTTGATTATTGTGTTTACATTGTGCAATAGAAATTTTATGATTTTCATAGGTTTCTTAAAATGTGATGATTTGATTGTGTGGCCTAAATGCAGTGGGCTCTTTAAAATAAAAATTAATTTTTATATCCTCATTAATAATTCATAATTAAAATCTTAATCAATTTCTAACCTCATCTTAAAGCCTAGGCTTTCAATCAAAATAATAAAAGATTTAGTAACCCCTAGCTGGATGTTGTATGTTCTAACATCATACATATGCATATTATCTCACTCTTAAAGATAGGGGGATCTCCACTCTTGCATAATAGGGGATAGGCTTGACCTCTAAGGGCAATCCCTTATAGTGAAGGACATTCCTTCTATTTGATTTAGCCCATAATCTACTTTCATCATACATTTATGCATAAATCCTCCCATTCCTAAGTCCAAAATTATGAGGAAAAAAGAAAATTAAAATATGTAAATTTGATTGTGTTAGTTTAGGTCATAATTTGTACACCAATCATGATCTAGTCTCTTAGGAAGTAAGTTTAAGATTTTATACTCTTTTCTAAATTACAATGGCATAGCCATCTTACATTTATATATGACTAGCCCACATGATTTTAAATCATAAGAGGTGTTAGCTAGGGGGTTGTGAGTCCAGAAGTGTCGGGATTATTCTATAATCCCTAGTGGAAGTGGTCCATCATATCTCACTTACCTTGAATAGTTTTAGGTCAGGCTCTTACCTTGTGCTAGAGCACTCTAGATCTAGGTTTTGAGGCAACTTATTTTTCTCTTATTATGAGTATAAGTCTTCACCTCTTAGGCATTTCCACAATCTTGTGTTGTTAGAATATGAGTCCTAGCTTTCTAATAAATTTTTAACTCAAATGAAAATAAACTCTCTTTTAAAAATATAAAGCCTTATCATAAGGTAGACTGATGCATCCACTAGACTTCCTAGTTTTTTGAATGCTACATACTTATTCTCCTTTATGATCTATGAAGAAGTCTTCTTATTTGAATAATCTCATTTGATTTCAAATAACAACCGATCCTTTGATAGCCTAGCTTCATATTCTTTAAAGATGTTAGTTGACTACTTTAATCAAGAGTATTATTAGATAATTTTTATTTCTTAAGATGTAATTAACTATGGAAGCTTGCTTTCATAGGAAACTAAAGAACCAGGCATAAAATAAACCCTACTTTACATATCTAAATAAAATAGGGGAAAGATCTCTAGTATATATATAGACCCATATGCCTTAGGAGTCCTTATTAAGTGATTGAGTTCATTGTAGGATGATATTTCTATCTTTCGAGATAGTATATCATTCTTTAAGGTCCAACTCGATCATTTCAATAAGTACTCCCTAAGATCTATGTGGTGTCCCTACAACTCCAAATTAAAATATTACAAACTTAGACCTAGCTTTGACACTAACTTCTTTGGTTTATACAAGTCTTTAGAAATTAAGTTTTTTTATGGGTTTGTCCCTCTCAGCAGCCCAATAAATTGGTTAAAAAAATTCACATGGCACATTAAATTTAGTTTTAATATTTAGCACTCTTATGGTCGTAGACATCTTAGTGTGGTTCATGCAACCTTCCCACAATAGTCTTAGTATTGCCTTTAGCAGGTCATAGAACATTTGAGTTTCTTTATTTGGTTGCTCCTCCATAGAAAACCCAACTCTAGCATCATCATTGATCATTTCATCATACTTTTGGGCAGAAATATAGTCACCTTGAGGGCATGCATAACTCATTGAAGCACTAGTGTCATCATTAATATGTGACTCTAACTCACTATGTGAAGTCCAAAACTAATAAATTGGCTAGAAACCCCTATGATATATGTTTAATTTGACTTCATCAGGCATTAAGAAAGCCAGATTCTTATGTCTCACACATAAACATCAAAACTTTCTTTTAGAAATGTAAGATAGAAGTTGAGATGCCATAGACATAAAGTGCTCAACACCACTCAAGAATTCATCAGTTAATCCTTTTCTGCATGGTTGCAATCTATTATATATCCATAATTGCTCACTATGGATATCCACGAGCTGGGTAAATTAAAAAGTGCAAGGATTAAATTAATATTCTATCTTAGTTATATAAATCATAATAACTGCATAATCAAAACCCAATTTAATGTAATGCCCAAACATATAAGTCATTCTCTATGGATTTTTCATGTCTTTTAGGTAGTTAGCAGTAGTAGCCTATAATCACAGATTTTTTTATTGAATAAACCAAACTCACCTTATAAAATTTATATAAATTCATAAAAAATATGTTAATTATATAATTAACAATTTGGAACATTAAATTAATTAGAAATTACATAACCAAAAAATTCTCAAAATAAAATTTATAAAAAGATACAAAATCTAACATGTGCAATAGTAGATCTACACACAAATAGATATTTTAAACTAAGATTAATAAATTTAAAATAAATTTGAATAAGATTTAACCTCAAAATAAATAAATAAAATCCCTCATATCATTAAACTCATTTTTCTTACAAATGAACAGATGAAATCCTTAAAAAAAATAGCTTTATAAGCATGAGATCGAGGTTTACCATTGATTCTATTGAAAAATCAGAGTAAATTGACACATTTCAAATGAAAATTGATGAGCCCTAGCTTATTTCTAGTTGCCGGTCCTGAGAGAGAGAGAGAGAGAGAGAGAGAGAGAGAGAGAGAGAGAGAGAGAGATGGAAAAATGGAGTTGAGTTGGGGGGGTTGTGTTTCTTCGCCATAATATTAATGATTTTTGATGGATTTTCATCAAAAAATTCATCAAAAACTATTTTGATGGATTATTCTACCAAAAATTTGGTGGAGTTTAACTGATTCGACCATGACACCCTTTACATTGGTACATTAATTAGAAATGTTTTCAGCTAAAAATCTGTCGGTATTTTTCAACAAAAAAGTTTGCCAAAAATGCTGCCGGAAATCTACAGTTTTCTTGTATTGTAAGAATTTGATTTTGAATATTTGAGCATGTGGCATAACACTTAAATAAATTTAAATTCAACCTTGATGTGGGTGGCCAAGCAAGATGAGGAAATTTGATTAATGAACTTGCTAATTAATTAAGGGATTAAATAAAGAAAGAATTTGAATTAAATTCAAATAAAATAAATCCAGATAATGTAATTGCAAGGGACAACAAAAGCTTACCATAAGGGCATCAATCATGAATTAATGACCTTAATATGAGGAATTAATTTTATTGAATTTATAAGCCAAGTCATATGATTTAATTAAATAAAATAAATAAACTCCACATGATGGAAATTTGGAGTAATGGAATGAATTTTCATGTATAAATTAAATCCCAATAAGCCAAAATCAATCTAAATTCAATTAAGAGATATTAAATGGGAAAGTATTTAAAATTTAAATTAATTAAAATAAAGATCATGGTGGGGGGAAGGGGGTGTTTTGACCAAGCACTTTCCTTAAATCTTTCCATAAATAAAAAGTTTAATAAAGAAGGTGAATTAAGTCATGACTCATTTAAATTTAAACTTGAATTAACTTCATTTAATTTAAATAAATTTCAAATGACATAGTTTAAGCAAATAGGGCTGACCATGGCTTGCCATAAAAATATAGAATATATTTGGAAATAGCTCAATGGCAAAGTGTAATTTGAAATTTAAATATATTCAAATTTGAATTTTAAATAATTTTAAATTTAAAAATCAATAATGAGGAAAAATAATGTGATATTAAATAAAATAAATCCCACAAAATTTATCAAGCCAAAATCATTGAAAACTTCAGCCATAATAAAATATAAAAAAATATTATTACTATAAGAGAGATAATAAAGGATTAGAGCGAGAAAAAAGGATAATTTTGATAATGAAAAAAAATTTAACTCTTATGCTAAAATAAATGGATAAATAATTAATCTAAGCATGTTAATAACTTAATAAAATGTAAAATTAATTCAACTCACTTTAAAAAAGTAATGGATAAGGCTTAATCTCATGCAAGTACTCAAATTATCCAAAAGGATAATTTCAAGAATAATTGAAAAAGTGATGCAATTAAAATATAGAAAAATATTAAAAAATCTAAATAAATGATATAGAAATATTTAAGCCATTATTTTTATATTATTGACCTCTTATTTGTCTTATTATTACAAGACCTAGGCAGATTCCCAAACTGTCCTAATCTAAGCTAATCTTACTTTTTCAAATATGATTGAGCACACTAAGTCTACTTAGCTTCCTAAAACACTTAAAATAAAATATTAATTCCATCCAATCATATGTTTGTTATCATCAAAATCAATTGCATAAGCAATGAGGCTCATTGAGTTAACAAAGTAGGCTTTGGGAAGATGAAAACTATACACCTTGTAGAATTTAGATTTTACTGCCATGATGAATAAGAGATGTAGAAAGTGTAGTGACCTAATGATATGCATGAAAACAAGCTAAAAGCACAAAGCAGAAACTCAGAATATATTGTGCTTTGTCTGTTCCTTTCAATCTTTGGGATGAAATTTCCAAGGATTTTGTTTAATATCTTCACAGAACACCTAGAAGTCATGATAGTTTATTTTTTTTATAGTGATCAGTTGATTCACCAATATGGCTCATTTATTACCTTGTTCCAAGTATAATGATTCATTTTATAAAGAAAATTTATTCTTCAAATAGATAATTATATTACATGGACTTTCCTTCCACAATGATTTTAAATGGAGATGTTAAATTCTTATCATGCTTTTAGAAAATATTATGGAACATAAGTTTTCTTCAACTTTTCACCCACAAACTAAGATCATCAATAGATCTTTAGAAATTTTTCTTAGAAGTTAAGTGGGTAAAACTTCGGCAATTGGGCTCTTCACTTTCCTACAACTCAATTTGCCTATAATAGTTCAGCTTCTTGGGCAATATCAAAACACCATTTAAGATAGCCTATAATTATAACCCTAAGAAACTAGTTGATCTTTCTAGCATCTCCTCCTATGCATTCTCTGTTTATTCTACATTTACATTAGTAGAACATTTTCAAAGTCTTAATAAAAATGCAAAAAAAGATGATTAAAAATTACTTATGAAAAATATATTAAAATAATAAAACTATTATGGAGGTCAATTTAAGAGATCAAGTGTTAATAAGAATCCATTTTAAGTTGTATCATACCACATTATTTAGAAAATTATAAGCTTTGGTGTGTTAGCCATTTAAAATTATTAGAAAAATTGACATAAATGCATATGTTATTGAAATGCCTAAAGATATGTTCATCAACCCAATTTTTAATGTGAAAAATCTTATATCATATAAAAGAGTTAGCTAACCTCAAAAGGGATAATATGGTTTGTTTGTGTGAACAAAAAATCACTCTTTGTAGGGGCTAAACTAACACTAATTGTTTGAGGCAGAGCACATCATCATACAAAAAGAAGACTATATTGAAGACCACAAATTCTTTTGTGATATGAAGAGACAAGCCACCCATAGATGACACCTGGCTTATTAGAGAGGATTTGGAGGAGTTAGCACCAAAGCATGTGGCTAACTACTTAGACTTCAACTCTTTAGATAAGCATTCTTTATGGTCCATGGGAAATGATGCCCCATAAGTAAAAGGTTACATGACAATAACTAGGGCAGGGAGATGAAGGTTTTTCATAGTCACCCCATCCCTAAGAATAAGAGTTCCTTTGAGAGAAATTAAATCTTAAAATTTGAAGACCATTTTAAGACATTAGTTGTGTTTTATTCTATGTTATGTATATGTTATCATGTTTAAGTTATAGGCCATGTATGTCATGAAAAAAACATTTTAAAATGTCTATTTGTGTAGAATTGTGAAATAATAAGTGTATATTAGACTAATTTGTAATTATGTCTAATTAAATTAATTATGATTAATTATGAAAACATGAGAGGCCAACGTCATATGGTGGGAGTGCTTAGGAATTCATTGGGTCTATACCCACTCTTACCTATTCCCTCCAATTTCAAAATTTAAAGTTTTGTAGTCTCTAAGATTTGTGGCTACTTAATGAAAGTTTTATGCTTCTTTTTAATTAAAATTGAAAGAGTTCTTCCATTGGTGAATGTTGGGTGGCTTGCTAATAAAGATGGAAGGTTCGGTGACTTTCCTACATAGTCTACTTTGGTTAGTAAACCTAAATTATTCTTGTATTTTTTGTGTAATTCATTTTGAGAGTTTTTATTGAGGCTCTCAATTGTTAAAAATATGTTTCCACAAATTTCACTTATTAAAATGTCTATTTGTGCAAGCTTGATGTGGTTGGTCAGCTATAAGTTTAGTATGGCAGTAGTTATAATAATTCATGTTTGGTGCCATTAAACTCAATGCATTTTAATGAAATTTTACATAATTATTCTTGAAAAGTTTTTTTTTAAGTTTTAATTTTTTTGTTGGTTTGGTTTCATAGTTTTAAAAGTTTTAACCATGAAAAATATAGATTCAAAGAGTTTGTTCAGTTGTTTCCTATGTAACCAATCATTGGAGAAACTATTAAAGAAATATTTACACCCCTCTAAAATTCAAAAGACTTTCTAGATGACAACTAGGTTCCTCACTCTATAATTTTTTTTAAGTGATTTGAATATCTATTGTAGAAACTCTAATTGTTAGAAGTTGGGGTTACAAATTAAAGAAACTTTTCGTGAAGTACATGGCTGACCATTAAATACATCCAAACCTTCCACTTGAATCTAAACTCAACCTTATAAATTATTTCCCTCCTGTACATGTTAGTAAAGTGCACCCCCACCCCCATTCACCTAATTTGATTACTTGAATCATCACCTCCACTTTAAGAACACTAAATTTATTCAATCTCTATATGTTTAGATTACAGTGCTTGTTGTTGAATAATATTAAATATTAAGTTTGAAAAAGTTATATCTATGGGATATTCTTATTTATTAAGTAAGCTTAAAGGGGCAAAGAAAGATGAAAATGGGCTATGAAACATGGGAAACTTAGAATTAAGAGAAAAAGATGTTGAACCTATTTATAAATAATAGATATATACTTATCCTAAGGATTAGATTATATGTGATCCTTCAATAAGAGTAATAATTAGTAACACATTAAGATATAAAGAAACATATATTACATTTCAACTTTTGATTAAGCTAACTAAAGGAGAAGAAGCCTAATTAGCTAAATATTAAGTGAAAGTAGGAAAAACTAAATTAATTTGCCCAAAATGAGAGTTGGTAACTAATGAATAGACTGATTGATCTAAGTGTAATAGAAACTAAATGGGTTTTTTAAAAAAATATATTACATGACACTAGATTAGGATTAAGAAATAACACAAGATTCATGGCTAACTAATTTAACTACATAAAGGATATATACTTAAAGGTGACTTTAAGCTAATAGCATGCTTAGAATCTATCATATTATTACTCTTTTTCTCTTTGTTTGCATTTTATAAATATAAAAAATTAAGTTTTTTTATTTCTTTATTTTTATTATTTATATTTTCTTCTTGGGAAGTTTGTGAATTCCTAAAATTACGAACATAATAAAAAAATATTTGTCATCATTAAAAAGTTGAAGATAATTAACTACTAGAGCTATGTTTTATATTTTGATGATCACAAATTTTATTGGTTGATTTAATTTGAACTAATTAACTTGGTCACAATATTTTGTACTAAAAACTATAGCTATATATTTGACACTAAAAATATGATTTTATAAGATGTAAGGTTGGTATGCAGTGTACTTGAAGAACTTGACAAATTATAATGCATTCCCTTATTGCATTCCAAGCATAAAACAAGAGTTCTTAGTTTAATATTTTATATAAAAAATATATATTGCAGTAGAGAGTTATATTACTCAAGTCTTATGTCTTAAATAAAATCTTCTTGATTTTGGATGACAAATGGGTAAAATACCAATCACATGTGATAAAACAAGTGCAATATGCATCACCAAGAACCTTATTTTGCATTATGATATTTTAAATTACATTATTAGAGATCATATGACAATAAAGTGATATTCATAGTCAGTTCATCAACAAAGATAATTAATTAATAGATATATTCACCAAACCACTTAGTCATGAAAGATTTAGCACAATTAGAACTTGATTGGGAGTTATAAACTTATATGTGAAGACTTCTTCATGTCACATGTGATTGTGAAACCTTGTTTATATTATGTTTATGTTCTTTATTCAAGTCAATTTATTATTTATGCATAATGTGAGTTTTTGTGTTGAAATCTTTAATTGTGCTTGATGAGCTCTAAATTTAGTGGAGAAGAATAGAAAATTGAGCTGATATAAACTTTGGAAATTTGTACTATATGTTCCAAGTTGTACAATATGAATAGTATCATCTTATAAAACTCCAACTGTGTAATATAATTTGTCATATTACTTAGTTACCATCATTACCTACATGAACAACCACATGGATTTTCTCATGTAATATAGAGTATACTATATAATCCTTATCATATTGTATAATTCAACTATTAAACTTGGTCAACAAGCTATAACCTTTATAATGACCCAAAATGTAATGTTAATCATATCCTATGATTATTATCATATTGTATGATATGGTTTGGCAAAAGCATCCTTTAGATATAATTGGGATGACCTAAGATAATACAAATTATAATGTGCTATCTACATCATACTATATAATCTACATAATATTATACCTAAAAAAATCTATAAATATCCGGACATTTCTCTCACATATCTTACACTTTCCTTAATTCCTTAAACTTCAAAAGAGTATTTAAGTCTTCTAAAGATTTGTTTTGGCAACTAAGTGATCAAGCATAGCCAGTTCATCAATTGTGGCATAACTCGATTAATAATTTAGGATAGTTCATGATCTAATAGAATAGATATCAAGAATTTTCGATTATGAATTCAAATTTGGTAACATAATATCATAGTTCTTATCTAATTTTATAACTTTTTTAATCATTATAAATTAATTTCTTATGTCCGTAGTCTTGGTCTACCATTCTATGCTTACTCTTGAAATATTCACCAATCTTGTTATTAAAATTGACAAAACTATTTTATAATTTTTTTATATGTAGTTTACATGTTATATTCATTGATTAAAATTTTCTTAAATGTATACACATTTTCAATATTAGTATCGATTCACACATTAAAGCATTTAACCCAATTTATACATAATCCTTAGAAATTCTCTTCCACATCATCATTAGCTTTAAGTGAGTAGACTTGTGTTAAATAACCATGTTATCCAATACTTGCTTTAACATAGTGTCATTTAAAAAGTTATGATCAATTAATATTATCCCACTTATTTCATTTGTGACTTGTTATTCTATGAATCATACAAGATTAAATTCTACCAACACGATCAATAATATATTAAAATGCTTACCCTGATTTGTCATCACAAAACCTTGTAGTGCCAAAACCTAACTATCTAAAACTTTTTATCTAACTACCATCTCACTTCACTAATCATTCCTTCTACATCTTATGCATATGCATCTCACTAAAGAGTATATGGTGATGAAGAAGAAGAAGAATAAGAAGTAATACTTCCTTTTTTTTATTTAACCATAAGCACCTCTTGCCGACACCTACAACTATCCTAAAATTCTCTTGCTAAGAACTTATGTTAGTTAATAACATTGCATAAGGGAATTAAAGATGTCAGTAATTGTGGCATCAACATGAAAAAGATAGATCTTAGTTCAATTACCAATTATATTAGTTATAGAACCACTTAACAAGATCAAGGACATCCTAATGGGTGATCTTGTGAATAATGCATGTTTATGTTTTCATTTAGATTTTTCTACATTATATTCTCATTTTTCATGTTTATAAAGAGTGAGTAGTTGTTTTTTTGACTCATTTTGTATGATATTGTTGTACTTTCTATTTTGCTTGGCAATTTTTTTATTTACTATATTATTTATTCCCTTACAATTGTAAAAATTAAAGAAAAATTAAAAGTTATTTTTATGTCTTTACATTCATTACTTAAATTTTCTTAGGCTTAAATTTAGGGAGAGTCATAAATTCCCTATATTATGTACACAATCAAAAATATATGTCATTATTAAAATGTAAGATATTATTAAACCCATGAGCCTAGATGTTTAATATTTGTAGATCACAAATATTATTAGTTGATTTAAATTTTAGACTAATAAAATTATGTGTTGGATTTCATACCAATAGATTTAAGTATACACTAGGATATCAAATGATATTATAGTTTTCTATGTGTTCATATCTTTATCCAATCTATCTTTACTTCTAGATAGCTTTATTATGACCAAATATTAAAACCTAATTAACTTGAGAATATGAATTTTCTTATCACTCCAGTTAAATTTCAAAATATAATATTTCAACTTCAAGTGGAATGTGATTAAGATCATTGGCTTTAGACCAAATTAAAATAATTGGAGCATGCTTAAATTATTATTTTGGTTATCTCATAACAACTATACATTAATTTTAGTATTTGTTTTATTTTTATTACTTAAAGTCTTTATCTATAAATATATTTCATGCATTTTTAGAAAGATAATAGAGTGTGTGTAAAAAACTAACTTTCTTTATTTTATAACAATGTATAGTATATGACCACACTCTCAGGTGGAGTACACCAAACACATCCTGCACACACAACAAATAAAGACCAATTACATTATATTTTAAAGGCTAATCTTACTAAGTTAGAGGCAAAAAATGATAGGTTAACTAATGAAGAAGTCATAAGCTATATTGATTCTAATGCCTTACAGCATAAATTTGAAAACATATAAAGGCTCAAATAGACACCCACAACCTCCCCTAGATGAGCCTACTCTTATAAAGTCCTTATTGTTGTTAAAATCAAAGCTCAAATCATTGATGGACTCTAGATCCTCATGTCCATTTAGAACGCTAACCAAGTATAAATAAATATTTTAATTGGTACAATTTAATAAAGAAAAGAAATGTTATGTTTGTAAAGATGATGTTAATCTTGAAACACAATATTTATTAAGACGATGTATAAAATAAATAGACATAATAGAAAATTAAAATTCCATTTAAGGAAAAATTATGTATGGATATCATATTATAGACAATTGTTTGATCGATTGTAAAGGCTAACTCAAAGAGATAAATCTACGTCTTAATATTTTATATGATTCAATGAGTACTTAATGTATAATAGAGTAAAGAAAGAAAGCATTGTTGCACTATCATGTTTTAGGATAGATTTTTATGAGGATACTTAAAGTGAGTTATTTCAAAGAGAGTTTGATTTCTTGGAGTTAGGTTATAGAGTCACAAAAGGTTATAAATATTTTTAAAGACTATTAGTACTCTTAGCTTTACATTCATTGTTTGACCAATACCATGAAACACCATTGCTGGTGCTTCTTTATGTCCCAATCCAACATCAAGTTCCACTCCACATGAAAGCCTTATAAATTTAGAAATCAAGAAAATATTCTACAATTTTATGATTTTTGGCCATATCTAATGCAGATATAGATAATTTGGTACTAGAAAAACTCTAATAATTTTAAAATGAACAACTCTTAACATTCAAAAAAAATGCAATAATGCGTTTCATTCTTACCTAGCTTAAGTATAATGTCTTCTTAATTTTATTAATGAATCATGTAAATTATCTATAAAGGAACAAATGATTATTATGTTGCACTATATGAATGACCATAGTTAACCAATGAAGCAACCTTTTTTGCATTGTTCATGATCCATGTACATGAGCTAAATCTCTTAAAATAAAAATATAGCAACACTGCTCAACCTATGATTTAAGTATTTTGTATGTTTAAGGTTATTATGGTGCTAAAAATATGTAGAAAGAATTTAATGGGCTGAAGGAATTATTACAAAAAAAATAAGTTGATTCATTATATTCATTATTTTTAACATCAACATTAATTAACTTTAATATCTATTACTAAAAATTGTAATTAGATTGCCCTATTGTTCAATATAATTTATAATTTAATTAATTTTATTTATGCTTCAAGCATGCATGATGATCAACAAAAAGAAACAAAATAAGATAAGATCTTATAAGTATTAGAAAATAAAGACTTATTACAAAAGAAGTAATAAACTAGGTGACTACTCCTAGATAGGTTAGGGACATATGATGAAGTTCACATTATGAATCACTTATAAGATTTATTATAATGTTCACTTCAATAATTGAATCACTAGAACTTTTATGGAGGATGATATTAGTTATGAACAAAGAGGAGTGGCATTCATTTTATTAGAATCAATCCAAATGTTAAAGTTCTCCTTAAGCCTTCATTTAATTAACCATATTCTTGGAAAATTTTGAAATATTGCAATCATTATAAAAAATGATTGTAAATATTATGTCTCTAGTTAGAATTTCAAAATAGAGATAACAAGATATGTGATAACCAAAAAAAATAGAGACAACAAGATATGTGAGATAATAAATGGAAAGATTTTATTAATAGAGTATCGTCATATTGTGATAACCAAAAATAATCATTCCTTTTTTGAATGATAAATGAGTCACTCATGGATGTCCTCATCATATAATACAAGATAATAAAGTTACATTCCTTTTAAGTCAAAATATTCTATAGAGTTATTAATTTACAACATTACTAGCTAAATAATCATTTCACAAGCAAATACAAAAAACTTTCTTATGCATATGGCCTGTGTGAATCCAAATAATTCATTTAATGCATTCAATAAAAATAAGTCAATAAAAAAAGCACACTTTTATCCAATAATATTACTTGTGATTTTAGATAATCAATTAAAACTTATATTACAAATATGCAAACTTATGTATATTTTTATCCTTAAAAGAATTTACAAACCTAGTATAATAAAATATTGTAAACCTTGTCAAACAAAGGACCAAACGAGAAGACTACTTTATATTCTCATATTTTGCAAGATGTTAAACTTAGCATCAATTTTACCTAATGCTATAATAAGTGTAGAAAGAGCTTTCTATACTAAGATTATTATAAATAAATAAATTGACTAAATAAAAGAATTGAAGTTTAATAAATGAATGATACCTTAGTCTCTTATATAAAAAAAAATTTTGATGGCACTAATAATGATATAATCATTCAATAATTATGGAATATGAATTCTATTCATTATAAATTATATACTTTATAACTATATATTTTATCCTATAATATTAATAAATTCTATCAAAAAATTTTAAAATCACATAAGCCATTCCCAAGCTTAGACAAAAAATGGATAAGAAAATTTTGAAAAAAGCTAGCTTCTACCCTTAGAAAAATGTATTGCTCCACCATTATTCAATGTTTTTAATGGTGTTCACATAATTCCAATGATTTCAGTAAATTCATAAAACTAGGTTTAATAAATCAAGGCAAAAAGTTTTTGGAAACTTTTAGAGCTACTCTTGATTGAAACCATGAAATTTTGACTCCCTTAATCTATTTCAAACACATACATATACACACACACACACACACACACACACATAGATATATGCAATATAAAAAAGATTTCTCTTTAATGTGTTCGAAAATCCCTTATATAAACTAAACATAAAAGCTATCCATGATAGATTAATCTAATCAAAGTCATATATTGACTTTTGTGTAGTAGAAAGAAATGCTTAAAAGTTTTCTGTTAAACACTATTTACTATATAATAAAACATGAGATCATTAATGAATTAATAATTTTTTTAATAATGAATGATTACTTGAATCTTTAAAATTTGACAATTATGAGGATAAATTTTCAAAGATGGCATCAATTTGATTGTTATTAACTTTAGAATTAATTCAAATCTTAATAATATATTTTTCAATTACCTATTTTCTACTATATCATTAGCTATAAATGACTAAGGAAAACAAAGTCATTTCATTTTTAATACATAATAGGGACCAAAAGTGGGCATAAAAATATCAAAATAATATGGTTGATTAAATGGTCTTTAAAGAGTGAAGCATGGCCCATATTAGAGCAATAGAAAACTCATTGTAATTTTCATTTGTCAAGCCCATTTAAAAATTCTCATGAAAATCATTTGAAATATGCCTAGCCTATCTAACTATGTGACCTCAGTTTGAAGCATACATATAAAAAATATATATTGATATAATAAGATTCAATGAGCTATAAATTTAATCAAAATATGACAAGAAATCTAAATAAAAAATGAAGAAATAACTTAAAAATTAATTTTCAAATTACATCCATCCAATATATATATATATATATATATATATATATATATATATATATATATATATATATATATATATATGTAGGTCCAAATTATGCAATATAAAAAAAAGAGGTTTCTTTAATATGTTAAGAAAATCTCTTATATAAACTGACAAACATAAAATCCATCAATGACAAATTAATCTAATCAAAGTCATATATTGGCTTTCATGTACTAGAAAGAAGTGTTTAATGGATTTCTTGTAAAATATTATTTAATAAAGAAAAAAACAAGATATGATTAATGAATTATTAATTTATTGCTAATATTGAGTGCTTGAAGCTTTAAAATTTGATAATTATGAGGATAAATTTTCAAAGATGGCTTCCATCTGATTTCCATTAAATCTATAATAAATTCAAATTTTAATAATATATTTTCCTTTACTTATTTTCTTCTATATCAATAGCTATAAATGACTAACAAAAAAATCATCACATTTTTAATACATAATCAGGGAATCAAAAGTGGGCATAAAAATATCAAAATATCATGGTTGATTAAATGGACTTTATAGAGTGAAGCATGAACCACATTAGATCAAAAGAAAACTCATTATAATTTCCAAATGTTGAGCCCATTTAAAAATTCTCATGAAAATCATTTGATATATGTTTGGCCTATCCAACTATGAGGCTTTAGTTCAAAGCATATTTTAGCCACTAACCTTTTAAATTTTAAACAAGTTGTCAATAGAGCTCTTCTAAAATATATATTTTGATATAATAAAATTCAAGGAGTTATAAATTGAATCAAAATATGCTAAGAAATCTAAATAATAAATGAAGAAATAACTTTAAAATTAATTTTAAAATCACATCCAACATTACATGATTACATGAATATATATATATATATATATATATATATATATATATATATATATATATATATATATATATATATATATATATATATATATATATATATATATATATATATATATATGTGTGTGATTAAATTCACTATCATCATATAGGATATAAGAATAAGATTGATTGCATAGCGTCATGTCTCCAACACACAGCTAGCGGTGCTCGGACCGCGATACGGTGCAGTTTTAAATCCCTCAGATTGTTGTCGGGCCATTGTTCGATCTAACACCTGAAAGCGATTGTCGGCATTAGCTTTGCCTGACACTTGGCAAGCAGTCATGTACAAGGAACCAAACCGGACCCACTTTCCCTTTCGGGTAAATTGTTTTCAAAGATTTGCGGCGATAAAAAAGGCAAATAACATAACAGAATAAATTGGAGACGTAAGACTATTGCAATCACCTCCGGTAGACGGGATCAGAATTACTGACCACAAGTGAGCGATGTGGCCAAATTTACTTCGCTTCTGTCGACATTGTCAGCAGCTTTCACTATTAACTTTTTTTAGTGCGTCACCAGTTTTCGCTTGAAAAGCTGTCACATCAGAGGTACATTTTGGTCAAATATATTGAAATTTTAGAGATTTTTGTCCCTAAAAACTTTAAGAAAATTTTTAAAAAAGAACAATTTTAAAAGTACTAAACAAAAGGCAAAATAAGCTGAAAATATATAATTGTTTAAAGTCATTTGTATATAAATCCTCACTCGAATGTTATTTCTCCTACTTTGCATGCAACATGGGATAGAAATTTTTTTTGATTAATTTAAATGTTTTGTAATTATATTATATAATATATAAATAATTAAAAATTTATACTTTATTTATTTCAAAAATACATTTAATAATTTTGAAATTCATGCATTTCAAATCATTCTTAGAATGACTTAAGTTTCATTCAAGTTATTAAAGTTTTGAGTAGTGAAATTTATTTTATGATACATGCAAAATAAAAATAAACTTTAATAGATTAATGATATATAATATTTTCTTAAAGTAAATTTGTGATTAAAATTTAATAAATATAATTGAAGAACTTCTTTGAGGATTTATTTGGGCAATAAAATAATCCAAGAAATGAAATAATAATCATACTCTCTTATTAATATGATTTATCACTAATTAACAATATAATATTAACTAGATAAAATAATTATAAATAAAATTTATTGTAGGCTCAGTACTTCATGACTCAAAATCAAATAAATCAGTTTAATATAAAATGATTAATTACTCAAATTTATCCAACGGTTCACAGAAAACTTCAAGAAATTCTCCAATTATACCTATTAAATTTTAATCATTAAATTTAATCTAAAAAATTATATGTAATTAATCTATTAAAATTTTTATTTATTTTGCTTGCATCACAAAATAAATTTATTTGCCTACAACTTCAATACCAGCTTAAGACTACAGAAAAAGATTTGGATTGCATAAATTTCTTAATTATAAAATTTATTTTGAAATAATTATAACATAATTTTTAATTAACTATAATATATATATATATATATATATATATATATATATATATATAATATATATATAATATAAATTTTTTATTAAATTTTAAATTTAAACATTAAATACATCGAATTCTACTTCAACGTTAGATTTTTTTTAAATTATAATTAAAAAAAATTAGTTTAATCCGAAAAAAAAATTTCAAGTTCATTTGTAAGTTGTAACACCATATTTGTAGATGCATAAGTTTATAAAAAATTTGACTTTTACTTACACAAATCTTAATCGTTGAAATCATCTTAAATAATTGATATTGAATCTATAATTTTCCTTGAACCACCTAAGTTTGCCAAATTCAATTCCAATAAATCATAATGAATTTAACAACTAAATCTGATAGCAACATTAATGAGCCATTAAGCCAGTTTTAAGGAATCCCATCCATTTGTTAGTTGCTATTTCAGAAAGCTCACCTTAGTTGTCATTTTGTAGGAAAAATAGATTGTCATTATGTATGCATGATAAAATAATGATACAATGTCAAATATTGATATTGCCTAGGCGTCAAGTTCACGTTTTGATCCATTATCATTTTCAAGATGTGGCTATTTATAATTTTCACCCATCAAACGAGATACGTTTAATACATTACATTCATCAACTAGAAATTCAAATAAATACTCTCAAGCAATGATGGGTTTTAGAAAGCTAAAAATAACATAAGTTGGATGAGACTAATCATTAATTGAGTGTAACAACATTCAAAGGCATGAAAAGGCTTCAAAACTATAAGTCATCACCTTCCATCTATCTCCAAAAGAGCAGAATGATTATATATATATATATATATCACTATTAAAATGTGTAACCTTAAGAAGCTATTTTTTAAATCATTATTATTAGGGACTTTTACAACTATTAAAATCAATTTAAGGAGTTTCCATATGCACTACCTAAGTCCACTAATAGTCAATTGAACTGATTGACATCTTCATTCTCATAGCTTTCGTTCAGCTTGCCTATTCTAATTTCCTCTTCCATGCCCTAATGTATCTGCTCGTGCCCTCGTCATTCACCTCCAAATCCACAGCAAAAGTTTATCTACCCGGCTTTGATGTCCAACCTCCATCAGCAGGAATCCATGGCAGATTGTTCTATATATGTTTTGGAAAACATATGTTGCAATTAAAAGTTAGATTTGTATTTATTTCCGCTCAAATCTTTATAGATCTACACTATATTTGAACTTATGAACTAATTTGTGCTCTAAATCTTTAAGTTTTTAGATTTATATTTGTTTCTTTTATATCTAAAATTTTTTGTGCATGAAAATTTTTCTTCAACCTATAAATAGTAGTGGCTTGAGATTAGAGTTTTCTTTCATGTTAAAAGATCAAGATAAAAATATTGTTGTAGATTTATTGTTTTTTAAATGCACATGTATATTGATTTGTATTTATAGCCCTAGTGCTTGCTATTGATTTAAAAATATTGTTGTAGATTTATTGTTTTTTTAAATGCACATGTATATTGATTTGTAGTAATAGCCCTAGAGCTTGCTATTGATTTAAAAATATTGTTGTAGATTTATTGTTTTTTTTAAATGCACATGTATATTGATTTGTAGTTATAGCAAGGGGTGTCAAATCGGTTTGCGTCGGGTCTACCCAAATTCGACCATATTCAACCAGCCGACCAATTTAAAATTGAGTTGAAATTTTTAACGAACTCGACTGACCGAACCGAGTCCCGACTGATTGCTCGGGTTCAAATTTATAACAACCACACACTAGAATATTAACGGGTTCAAAATCCAACCACAACTGAACCCACCCCAACTCAACCCATATAAGCTTAATAATGATAAAAAAATAATTTATTTAACCAAATTGAGAAAAATTTAACATTAAATATTATTACTCAATTTTATGATATCCTATAATATTTTATGAGATAGTTCTAAATTCTAAATTAAAAGTTTAAATCTCTTGAGGCTTTAGTCTTGACATTATAATAATTAATATTACAAATAATTAAAATAAAATAACATTTAATTAATTAAAATTACATTCACAACACTAACCCATACAATAATCAAATTTACATCCACAACTCTTCAATACACTCTAAGCAACAACATTTAAAAAAAAAAACCTAAAACTCAAGTCTCCAACTCCAAACCAAGCTCAAAGAGTCAAAGTGAACTTCAAGACTCTTAAGTCACAAACCGTAAAAAATTCCGCAAAACATCTTATAAAGAATAACAATATATATATATATATATATATATATATATATATATATATATATATATATATATATACATATATATATGAGTGAGAGAGCGAAAAAAAAAAATCGGAAAGATCACAAGAGCATACTAGTGGCAGCCAACATACATCACCGAGCAGCTTCCAATAGGCACTGAGAAAAAAATCTGACAAGGATGTAGAATGATAAAAATTAGCACACTTAAAAGTAATACAAACAAAGTGAAGGATAAAAGCATCATAAACAAAGAAAATTAGATAGAGTATGTGAGAGAAGGCTCAAGCTCAATCACACCAAAATGGGGCAGATGCAAATATGAACATCCAAACTTTAGCTGAAGGGTTATATCACAAGAGCTACTACCGAAAAGAGGGAAATCATCACATCTATCATTGCCTACAAACCTGTGAAAATATAGCAGTTATTTTTTGAAAGTCTTATGAGCTTTAGTACCTGCAAACCTAATCAAAGCCATATATTCTAGAGGGGACAGCAAAGTGCAGAATGGGAAAAAGGATTATCCCATACAAGATAATTATCGTTATCAAGATATTCATTATTCACCATATCATGGGAGTCCTTAGAATACAACAATAAAAAATGGGATAACCAATCGATAAAGAAAACCATCATGAATACAAGATACCTGAAATACAACAGTTGATTTCACCCGCCATAAACAACACAAAATAGACCACAAGTGGCATGTGATAATGTGCAGATAGGATATGCCACAAACAGCAAATACAGCAGCCAGCAGGTGATAAGCTGCACCTCGCCACAAACAACACAAAACAAACCCAAGTGACTAGTTAAGAATAGTGTGCAAAGTATGCAAATCCAGAATAGTGTGCAAATTATGCAAATCCACAAATAAACTGCAGCAACCATATATAAGATAATAAGAATAGTGTGTAAAGTATGCAAATCCAGAATTCTTCAAATTGTCAAGCATAAACATGTTTAGGATCAGCAAAAAAAAACTAAATAACCAACAAGTTCACACTTCACAACCACCGGTCCACCATAGAAAGGCAACAACAACACCTAGCTATGTAAAATTGTGCTTTAATTATTACAGGCATCCATTAAATTGTTGCATAAAATTAAAAAAAAAAAGTACTCAAAGTGACTAGTTAATTGTTGTTTGATATATCACCATCATCTTTGTCACTTTGATTAGAAGTGTACTTCATAACATCTCATGTGATTTCATCAAGTTCGAATCATTTAAATCACAAAAAGACTTCAATTATACACAATAGAGATACATAAGTGATTTAAATGAAAATTTACTAAATTTATTAAAAGAAAGACTTCAAACCCATCATTATATAACCAATCCAATGCATACCAATGCTTCCACAATATCATGTTTTAGTGCACTCCATATTGATCAAGAATCCTCCGCTATTACTAAATGCACTTTCGGATCAGAGAAATTGATATACACAAAACATCACGAGCCATTGCAGCAACTTCAGGAAACCTATATTGGTTTCCCCTCCAATAATGTAATATGTCTAAATCCATTTTTCTATCAATCTTAGGCTCATCTAAGTATAGCTCAAGCTCAGATTTTCTCAGCATACTATCTTCTTCATCAAAAGAATCAAAATCCTTAACAAAATAAAAGTATAATATAAAATATCAACTAAATAAGCAAAAAAAATTGACCAAAATAAAGTAAGTATACCTGCAAAAATTGTGATTTTGAAATTGTTGAAGTGAATGCCCTTGAATTATCAATTTGAGATGTTCTAGTGAATTTTGAAGTTTGTAATGATGAACCTTCCATGCTTGATTTTGAATAATTTCTAAACAATGAAAATAACTTCTCCCTCATATTTGCAACTTGTCTAACCCAATCACCTCCATAAAGTCTTTTATAACACCATTCAACGAAATTAAATTTGTACCTTGGATCAAGAATAATAGCTACTGCAAGAATTACACAAAAATCAGACCAATATTTCTCAAATTTTGAAAGCATATTTAAAGCCATCCTTCTGATGTAGGCATTATCACTTGAACTTTCATGCTTTAATGCTGCATATGTTATTAAAACTGCTAGAAAATAGAGATTTGCTATAAGATATCTTGTGCTAGAAAATACACATGTAATTTCATAAAAAGGTACTAAGAAATTGCATATGCTGATAATTTTTTCCCATTCAATTGTTGATGGACAACTCTTGTAGTTCGAGTCACCCAATTCTAAATGCAGAAAGGCACGCCTATAATAGATAGCACTATCAAGCATAATAAAAGTTGAATTCCACCTAGTAGGAACATCTTGCCTTAGTCCCTTCTTTTCATCAATAAAACTTTATTTAGCACATTCCAAAAAATTTTATTTTCTTGCTTGAGAACCTTTCATATATTTAATATTTTCATGAACCTTTGATATTGAGCTATCAATGTGTTTTAAACCCTCTTGAACAATCAAATTTATGATATGTGCACAACATCATGTGAAAGAATTCCCATTGCAAAAGGTCACCTCTCAAATTTAAATGATTTCTCATGAATTCAATAGATACATTATTAGCTGAAGCATTATCTAAAGTAATGCTGAAAATCTTTTTTTCAATCTCCCAATCAAATAAAAAGTTTGAATTACTTCAAATAATGCAAGACCCTCATGCGGAGGTGCCATAAAACTGAAATTTAAATTTTTTTTTGCAATTTCCAAGTATTATCAATGAAATGTGCTGTTAAATAAATAAATCTATCAGTATTGATGAAGTCCATAAATCTGACGTCAAACAAACTCGACTAGTGATACTTTGTAGCATTGTTCCGATTTGCCCCTTCTCTTTCATGAACATATTTTTGCAATCTTTTTTAATAGTATTTCTTGAAACAAATTGTAAATCTCGATGCAAAATAATGTAAAAGTGCTCAAAACCGACAATTCAATGCATTGAAAGGTAAATCATGCATAATAATGCAAGTGGTAAGCAAGTCAGGAAACTCTTGTTGGTTGAACTTAGCATTGCAAATGGAAATAGATGAAGAAGAATTACTTTGCAAAATAAGTTGGCCTATATCACGTGTATCCCTTTTTTTTTGCAAGTTTGTAATGACGTTTCAAATTGCCGGTGCCAAATTTTCTATCACATATGTAGGTTGCACCACACTTTTTACATTTGCATCTTTGTTTCCCATCATTTTTAAAAGGTAGTAAATCAAAATATCCCCAAACAAATGATAACATTCTTCTCTTCTTTCTAGCAAGTCTATTGCTTGTCTCTTCATCAATTGTTTGAATTTCATTCTCACCAATATCTCCATAAAAAAAAAACTTCATTTTCTTGAACATTAGTAATAGTATTGGAATCCTCCATCTAAATTAAAAAAATTGATGATAAAAAATTTATAAATAATACATTATACATGTATTACACATTTACACCCTAATCAGTAATCAATAAATACTAAATAGCTAAATGATACATAGTAAACAAATTCCTCAATTCCCTATACAACATCTCAACATCTCAAGACAGACAGTCTATAACAATATTTAAATGAGTAGATAAAATAAATGATACACAATAAACAAATTTTCCATTCAATATTCATCTCAACTTTCAACAGCCAAGACAGCCGAATAAACAAGTAAGTAAGTAACCGAGCAAACAGTAATACTTTATCCTTTAATAGAGCAAGCCGAATAAACAACTTCTTAACAATATTTAAATTTCGGATTTTCCATACAAATTGTGGCGGGTGCATAAATCAGCTGTTGTTCAAAACACTAATCCGTGCACCAGCTAGAAACACAACAACTGATTTCTGCAATCCCTAATCCGTGCACCAACCAGAAATACAATATCCTTTTCAACTTCATTGCATATGTTAAACACTAATAGCATGTTCATTCAAATGTGCTATACAAACAAATAATCGAATAAACAATCACCAATCACGCATGACAGAGCAAACTGAAACAACACGACCATCCATACAATAAAAAAAAACGATCACCAAACACAAATGACAGAGAAGGATTGATTTTCATATTACCTCAGATGTGAAATGAGAGAAAGATTCGAAAGAAGAAGGGTGACGAAGAGTCGAGAGAAAGAAGATGCTGAGATGGCAATGTCAGAAGGATTCAAATTTTGGCCACCAATCGGTCGAAGAGGTAGGGCATAGAAGAGCCAGAGAGGAAAGGAAGTCCGACTCGTGAAGCGAGAGAAGAGAAATTAGGGCTTAGCATGCATTGCATCATCTGCTTCCCCTTTTTGCCTATAGGTTTTAAACAATCGTCAAATAATGGATGGTTCAGCTCTTTGCTCGGCAAACCGCGGCATCACGGCGAAGTCACGAACCGGAGTGAGTTATTCGGGTCTATTTCGGGTTTTTTGGGTCAACGACCGACTCAGTACATTTCGTCATTTATATTCGACGACCAAAATCTTTTTACTAACCCAAACTCGGATTTTTCGAGTCAGGTTCGTGTCGAGTTGTCGAGTCGGGTCATTTTTTGACACCCCTAGTTATAGCCCTGGAGCTTGCTATTGATTTAAAAATATTGTTGTAGGTTTAAAATTTTTAAAATTTTCTTCATCATTTAATGATTTTTTTCGTTTTAACTAGCTTATTTTCGTAGCTCTGATTGTGGCTTTGTTAGTTTGGCTTCAACTTATCTTATCCTATATTTTGTGTGAAATTGTGAGTTATGGAGGAGAGGTGATTTTGAACTACTTTTTTACTATTATTACTATAGCATTTAGCCTAACGCTATCTTGTAATTTTGTTGTCATAGCAACTTGATAAGGTGAAGTTAGGTATTTGAGATTTAAAATAAGTGATGAATTCAATCATATATTTGAAAAAATTCCAAAATTGAATTAATCTAGTTGTAAGCTAATCATATCTACAAGCTTAGGGGTTGAAAGCTTTATAAATTGATGTTTTGAGGCACCTAATCGTGAAACTTTGTTTTGAGGCACACAATATGTTCATATAAATTGATGTTTTGAGGCACACAATAATTTGTATTGTTCTTGATCTTTTTATGACCACATAAATGACATGTTTTGGGTGACTTATTGGATGACTATATCATTTTTTTTATAGTAGTGATTTCAAAATGGATAAGAGTTGGATCACCAAACCTAAATAGAGTTGTGAAAAAATCAGAGTAGAAATTACTTTGGAGTTTGTGAGTGGGAGAAAAAATTAATAATGATCATATAGATTATGTATCAATAGATACTTTCACTCTATGCAAGATGTTAAGGAACGCATAATTTCTAAAGACTATTTCATTGGATATGTTGTGTAATTGATATGGAGAAGAATATGATACTACTAATGGTTGTCTAAAAAATGAGGCTAATGATGCAAAATTGGAACAAGACCAGTAACCAAGTATATATGATATTAAGAGTTATTAAGGGACACATTCTGTTCAAACAATATTTCAATATGCTCATTGGGTGAGCGTGAGGAGCACAAAAAAGATCAATCAAATGATTGCGAGAAATATGTAAGATTATTGGTAGATGATGGAGCATAATTATATCTTAGGTTTTTAAAATTATATTTTATCTTACACCTATTTAATTTAAAGTGTTTATATTTTTGGGGTGCAAGATATTTTGATATGCTACCACTGTGAAAATACTTTGCAGCAAAACAAATAAGGAGATTTTGCAATTATACCCACTGCAAAAGACATTAAAAAGTGTATTTCCTGTAGTGTCTGTCTATAAACACACACACACACACACATGAGAGATAAAATTTAATATTACAAAGAATAAGTTCAATTACAAAGAATAAGTTTGTATAAAAAGGGCAATTTTTTAAATTAAGTATCATTAATATATTAATTACGTAATTAAGTATTGATAAAAAAATTTAAGATAGGTAGTGCCTATGAGCTATACGTACGTCGTCATGTTATAGGCCGGTCGCCCCTCGACTAGCTTACTAATACTTTCTATTGATCGACCCCATCTTTTGATTTTGCCTGATTCAGCCCCGGACTCCGACATTTCTCCATCTGAGCATGGTTCTCTCCATCTCGAAACTTCTCGACAGCCGTCGGCATAGCTCCAATCGCCTGCATTGTGCCGTCTTCTCCGGGTATTCGAAATAAACTTCCTTTCTTCCCAACAGCTGCGTTCACGCCATTTGACGACTTCCCTCTCCCATCTAGCAGCCGTTGGAAACCAATATTAACTTCCGGTGAGGATTCTGGCGGCTCCATTTTGTTCGAGGAAGTTTCCTATGGCGGATTCTACCTTTTTTTAGCTTCCGTTCTTCAGTAAACCTCTCCTATTTCTATCAATTTATAAATTAATAGAGTATGTGTGCTAGGGATTAGAGTTGTATGGTTAGACTTTTGTTTGGTATTTGATTTGTTGGTTTGTGTTGGCGTTGCGGTTCGGGTGTTAAGTAGCCAAGGGTAGTATTATTTAGGTTATCGATTGATATAAATTTTTGATTATTCATATAGTTTGTTTTGCAAAAATAAATAGAAAATTTGTTTCGCTGATCCTTTTCTATAGAGGCGAACTAAGTATTGATGAGCAATTCAGTCTAAGTTATGTGGGAGGAATTGTCGTCCGATTAAGGTTCTACATCACGCTACTGAATTGAAGCAACGGATTATGAGAACCTTGCACATTGATCCAGAGTGTCACACAATCACTCTTACAGGTCGTTATCCGTGGGTGGTGGATTTATAACATCTGTAATATCTGACGATGACATTTGCGAAGTTACACTGGATGAAGCTTCCCGTCAGATGTTGGTGTTGTATGTCGAAGTGAAAGATGTTAATGTTGCATCCACATCAACTGATATGGTAATAAGATCAATAGATATACCGCTGACACATACATAATATTTCATCGCACATGCACCTCTGAGGACACAACGCAGCTTTTATGAGTTGATTCCCAGGTAATATATGGTCAACTTTTCTCTGTTTACACTTGTAATAATTAATATGATAGGTTGTCATCCAACTTATGAGTTTTGTGGCAGTGATGATATTGTCTATCGTTCTGAGGAACCATATGTGCCTTTGAGTGTTGCAGGAGAAGATGAGTATCAGACTATGAGCAGTGGTTCAAGTAGTGAGTCTGAACAGGATATTAGTGCCGATGGTCACCGTAGAAGCCACTGCTTGAAAATCTGAGCATAATCTTAAAAAATCACTCACTCCGAAATATTGACAGTGAGAGTCATATTTGTGTGATTCCACGCAGACATCGGAGGCGTAAGATGTTTAGGATAGTCTATTTGTGCGTCATAAACGTTTATTCTTATCTATTTCATTCATTGATTATTTATGCTTATTGGCTCCGATTTAGTTGAATCTACTTGTTCAAATTGGGATGCAAATCCTTAAATCATGTTGTTATATTTCATATGCACTTTCTTTGAACTACTTGAATCCCAATTTTGGGAGGATCTGAATTCTCACATAAGTTGTGCACTAATGTACTGCAATTTGGTTCATTTTTGATTAAGAATATATGAGGAAAATGATGATGACTTGAGAAGGCAACCATAATGTGCACTTGACCAAGGGATTCATGCTAGCAAATCAATAGAATCCTTTATATGTTGGGGTGTGCATTTGGTTGATTTGAATAATTTTTTTTATTGAATCGATTAAACTGAATCAAATAACATAACTATTTTGATTTATTCAGTTTAATCTATTCTTTTTTCTTTAAACCTAACCTAACACCATTTATTTTAGTATTTACAATGAAAAAACAATGTGAGTTTAAAATGAACTAAATCACCAATTAATGTCAGTTTGGCTTTATCTTTTAGTGCAAGCCAACTAGTGCACACCCCTACTTAGATGTGATGTTTTATAGATTTAACTTCATGTGAGCCCTCTTATTGACTTGTGGCAGGATTGAAAAGGCATACTTGTCGTGGTTGTGCAAAGACATAATTAATCTTTATGGAGTTGTGGTTTTTCCATAAATCATGGTTCAAGGCTCGTTGCATATTGTAGCATAACTAGCATTACTTTTTTTCCTACTAAGCCAGCGGTGTTTTATTAAGAATGATGGGCAAATCGACACTTATGAGTTATTTTCTCCTTTTAGCGATGAAGTATAAATTGCAGCGCCGTTCCCAACCTTTTTTGATAGTTTTTATGTTTCAGCCTTGGAGATTAGTTAGAAATCCCCTTGTCTTTCTGCTCTATTTTGTTGATACCAACGGTCATTTGTCAATTAATTGTCATAGAATGCTACCATAACTATATATCTGAATCATGACGATTCAGTGCGGCCCCGACTCAGGTCTACCGACTTCGGCTTAGTGTCTGCCGATTCCCTAAGTGGCGATGGCCTCAATTTTAACAACGCTCGTCGAATGACATGACAGCGATTGCTCACTAGTTGGGCGACTATACCTATATTTAAAATTTTTTATCAATACTTAATTATGTAATTAATATTTTAATGATACTTAATTTAAAAAAAATTGTCGTATAAAAAGATTAATAATGTTCGTCATGAGGTGAAAAAAAAAATTATTAGCTGAAATTTCTCTACAAGTTTGGCGAGGTTTATATTGATGATGAATTATATAGTATATATTCAGCATGCAAGTTATTCTCTTTCATAAGATAGTATATATATAACATTAACTTTAAAAATAAAAGGTGATCCTAAATAATCTCTTAATTAAATAATATTTATTTTATAATCATTATAATTATCTTATTTATTAAATTTTCTAAGATAATTAAAATTTGTAATAAACTTAAATCATTTAAAGTTAATCAAAATGAAACTTTAAATTGTGAGTTTTATCATGAATTTGAATATCTCGATGGTAATTTAATGAATAAATTTTTTTAAATGTTTATTTTATAAATCGTTAACATTTAAAATTTTGAATTGAAAATAGATATTTAATTTATTCAATCTGTACGATTATTGATTTAAATGTGCAATTTCTTATTAGAAGCAATTGTTATTATTAAGAGTAATGAAAACAGCAAATTGTTACTAAGAAGCAACTGTTAAATTATTGCAACTTTTATAAAATGTCCTATATTATCTATTTTTTAGACTAAAATACTTTGCACATCTACTTTTCTTAGCTCAGTCGGCATAGATGAGCGTATTTAGAACTTCATCAATTTCTCATCGAGCATGTCCAGTGAAAAAAATGACCAAATATAAGAGTAAGTTGCAGCTAAATTCTCCAAAATTTTTTCATATTATACACAACACACTACAAAATAAATGGGCTTGGATAGACATCTGTTGTAAAAAAATAATACTATTTTGGGAAAAATGAGCGCAGTGCCCAATTAAATTACCCAAATGAAAATAGAAAAGAGTTACAAAGAGTATAGAAAGAAAAAACAAGGGTCGAAAGATCCCAAAAGCTAAAAACTCGACTCAGGGCGGACAAGCCCCGACTTACAGCAAAACTAAAGCAGTAGGGTCTCTCCGGTTTCCATGGCCAAAGTAACAAAACAATTATAAGAAACTAATACAGTCAGCCTAAGACAAATAAAGTCCGCCAGCTAAGAAACACAACATCAAAAACTCTTGTCAAATTCATATGATAATTAAGGTCTTTCCAACCATTTTGACAGGCAATGTGACTGCAGAGGTAAAGGAAGGGAATCTATTCGATACATGCAGGCGATGGCCATCCAAGGAGAGATCCCATGCGACAATCCACCAGCAACACCCAATGCAAATTCACCTTTTTTATCATTATCCAGTGCATATTGTTAGAAAACACAACTCAGTGTAGCAAAATCATCCCATACCAGAGTTGATGTTGAAACCGATCACGAGGATCATAAAAATCAAAACTCATAGCGATATGAAAGTGTCAAAACTGCAATTCCTCCAATTCTCCAAAATGGTAGTGACACGTGGGGGGCCAAGATGCTTTAAAATTTTAACGATGAAGCTTTGTCGTCATTCTTAATTTAATGTTATAGCATAAAATTGAGAAAGGAGTAACCCGCAGTTGGAAGATTCTTTGCACAATAAAAACTTTATTGATGTGATAATATCAAAAGGCAGAAAGGACACTTAATCATGCATGTCAAAGAGGGTCAAAAGCGTTCGTCGTCCATAGCAGGATCAATTAAACATATATGTGGTTGTGCGTCAGTCTGCTTGCTTCGATTTCGTATTATAAAATTAAGTCATCTAGAAGGTATTGTTGTCCACATATCTCAAGTTATGAAAAGCAGGCTGACGCATAGCATCATTCTATTTAATTAAAAAAAAAGATTTTAACATTTATAAAATATACTCTATGAAATATATATAGATACTATATAATATTTTAATATATTTATTTTATGCATACATCTTTCTGACATTTAGTTTTAAAAATCATTACTTCTACAATAAATTAGTGTAATAATTATATTTTACCCATCATCCTTAGTTCCGTGGCATAAACAAGCACAACTGAGAATTTCATAAATCGTGTTTGATTTCTCATCAGAGTGAGGTGATCTACAGAAAGATAAGTGAGGTAGAAACTGGATAAGTTACATAATTTAGAGATTATGCATAGATAATAAATTAATGGACAAATAAATAAAATAAATAAATAAATATATATATATATATATATATATATATATATATATATATATATATATATATATATATATATATATATATATATATATATATATATATATATATATATTATAAATTAGTATAATTTTTCAAGTGATGCAACCATGGTTATTTTTAAATAGCCATATTGGACATGAAGAACATTCACATTATATACTAAAAGAATTCAGATTGAATAAGATCCAAAAGTAGATCTTGGTTTGATTTTTTTTTTTTTTTTAATCGTGGGAATAAGAGTCTTCTCTTCTCAATTTATTAATTTAATAAAGCCACTACATTATTGATGTCGACAACCTACATGGACAGGTCTCATCTTCTTAAAGGAAAATTATGATAGGCTAGATATAAAGTTTGTCAATTCTAAATTAAGATCTAAATTAGATTATTATCTAAATTCAATGTCCTTTAATCAGTTCAGCCAAAATATCAGCTTTACTATTACAATACCTAAATACTAATTAAAGTGATGCTAAAAATATTCATAAGTAAAAAATAAAAAAAATCATATTCTACAATAATAAGCATAAAGGTATTATACAATAATAAGCCAATTCAAGATATTTTTATTCTAGATCATTATTTATAATTAGTTGTCAAATAGCAGGAATATCAAATGATACCTTCATTTAAAGGTATGAATTAAAAAAAAAAAAAAAAAGTATGAATTAATTCATACTTGAAGTTCAGAAATATTATTTGAGATATTTAACTTGGAAAAAATGTATAATTAATTTCTAATAGTTATTCCTAATTTTTTATTGAAAATTTGTTCATAATGCAAGTTGTAGTAAAATTAATACCCACATTAATGTGATGAGCAACTATTTATCCAAAGCTAAGTCTTCGATGGCTCATTGAAGTGAAATGTCAATTTGGGCTTGACTCTGGCTGCCGGTGTGCTTAAATCTAATCACTTTACTCCTTTGTTGGATAGGCTTTCTTCCTGGCTCACTGGGTGGAAATCCAAATGGCTCTCCTATGGGGGCAGACTTCAGCTTATCAGGTCTTCTATCAATAGCTATCTTTCTTTACTGGATGAGGGCTGTGGTTCTCCCGAAATGTATCATGAAAAGGATAACCTCTATCACAACTAAATTCTTCTATCATGGGGATTTGGTCAAGAAACTTCACCCTATCTCTTGGTCTAAAATCATCTTACCTAGAGATAAAGGGGGCATTGATTTGCAATCAATTAGTTCTCTTAATCTTCTAAGCAAAACCAAATTGCTATGGAAAATTCTGCACAGATCTACCTATATTAGAGTACTTTATTTAAGTAGGTTTGAATCAACAATTAAGATAATACAGGACATTCTATTTATCTTATTCATTAACTTATGTAAGTGAAGCCCCATTAATTTGTCAAATGTTGTAATGTATAGAATCAAAAGTTTCTTTAATATTAGATGTAAATAATGAAGTTTGTAATAGATATCACTTGATATTAAACAAGCATCTCCATAGGCCTTATCATAATAAAATTAAGAATTTTTCTTAACCACTCCACAAAAGGATAGAATCAACTAAATACATAGGACATGTAACATCTCAAAAGGCAAAGCTTTCTCTAAAGGGATCTTAATTAACCTAAAGATTTTGGTGATTCCATATTATTTTATGAGGTCCATGGCACACCTAAAGGGCGTGATTTGGTCTATAATTTTAAACAAATGAGAACATATAGTTTTTAAAAGCATTATTTTTATTAAAATTAAAATCAATAATAAATAAAAGAAACTATTTTTTAAACAAAATATATATTAGTAGTGCTAAATCATCTTATAGCAAGCACACAAATGATTGATGATTTCCTTTGTCTCGCACAACTAGTTAACACATAATATGCTTGACAAATAAAAAAAATATTTAAACAATAATGCAATTTTTATCTAACAAATATATCATAATGATCATGGGATTTTTTTTATCATATATCTCATGGCAAAAATATGTTACATAAACTAAAGATAGTATTGATGAAAATAATGATTAAAGAGATACAAATTGCTTTATCATGGTTTAACAATAATGCCTACATCTATGCTTTTAAGTCCACTCTAGAGTTTCACTCCTCTCTCCTTTTGCACAATAAGGTGAAAAAAGTATTAAAATATTTCAAACTATCCAATTTTTTTTTTTTTTTTTTTTTAAATTACCCTAGGCACTGAAAAATTAGAAATAATAACTTTTAAATCTAAAACAACTTTTCATACTTTGATAATATTCTTTTATTATTTATTTAAAATTTTTAAATTTTTTTACTTCTTAGAATTCTTAAAAGTTTTAATACTTTTTAAATTAATATGCTATTTAGCAATTTACTAATTAATATTAAAATTTTAATATTATATTTTTTTATTCAAATAAAGTTTATAATTAAAGAAATTAATGCCAATGAGTATACATTACAAAAGAACATCTCATAAAAATTTAGAGACATTTAAGTTCATTTGAGTTTTTTAGATTTTGTTTATATAAATAATAATTTAAATTTATAAACTAATAAAAGTATGTTTTTTGTATGATTTGAGGTAATTTTCTTATTTATAATGGTCATTATAGTGTAAAAAATTTGCTTTTTTATTTCAAAATTTTAATTTGAATAGAATATAAATTTTCTAAAATTTGTACAAATAATAATTAGTTAATTATTAATAATTTCTCAATATTTTAATTTCTATTTAAATTAATTTGAGAGATTAAAAGTGACCCAATGAAAATATCATAAAATTTTAGGTACATTTAATATTTATTTGTATTTTTTAGGTATCCTAGCTAAATGACATCAATCAATTTAAAAAAAGTCTGTAACAAAAATAAAATGTTGAATATATTTTGCTTAGAGGACTAGATATGTTATTGCATGATTCAAGTAGACGAATAACTATTATGAAAGGTCAATTAATAATAGATTGTGGAGGTACAATTTATTTTTATATTGATAATTCCCCACTTGAAATTTTTTTTTGGATATTTCCCCACTTTGGGGATTCTTGTTCAGCTTTTATCACAATTTATACATCCCAATCGCACTACTGTTGACTAGTGCAAAATGGTATTTACAAGTGGATGTGCCGCTCAAATTATAATGTAATAAATAGAGTACAATTCCGACAAAGATTTAGAACACAAAATTTAACATTATGTCAAGTACTAATCTTTTGTTAACTTAATTCTTTTCTAACACAATGTAAGTTAAAAAGATTTGAAGTGATAATTTTTTTTTGAAATTTTTTAGATGAGGTACTTTGAATTTATTTTAATTCTAACTAATGTTATGCATTATGACAACATGAGATTTTGATACTTATTATTGTCAATTAAGATCTTCAATGTTGCATCATATATGCCTTGATCAATACAATCATATCCCTACCTTTAATTCATCATATTCATATAATCATATTAAAATTAAGTGATTGTGTTTCCTTTATCTCCCTTAAATGATTGTGAATCTTAAATATAATATGCTTATGTATATATAATAAATCTAACTACTTTTCTTTATTGTTCTAATAGGACTCTTTTGATATTTGTAGATCTCAATGATTTTTAATATTTCAACTTCCTAGATTAAAAGTAAATTAAGGAGTAAGAAAGAGAAACAACAAAAGATTGAAATTCAAATAATTTTTTTATATATTACTCACATCAAAGTCATTACATATAATTCAACATAAAATTCCACATGAATTTATAGAACTAAGCGATTAGCTGTTCATGATATGAGAAGAAGAGAAAGATGCATGAAATCATTCTATAAAATATTAGAAAAAGGAAAGAGCTAAACTAGTGATTTCTCCATAAAAAAGAGGAATGAAATTGTTGAGATTTTTGAAAGTAGATAGGATGTAAGTGAAATTATTTTTCTTCATTGATTTCTTTAAATTTGGTGATACATGATAAAAATTAAGTAAAGTAAGCGGTATGAGTGGCTTGATGCCCTTATCCACAGATATAACACTCCTGCTGATGGCAGTAGAGCTGGTAGATGTGGTAGTTGCAACAATGAGAGAAAGAATGCTGGACTCGAATGGTGGTGATGCTATAGAACTATCTTGGGCACGTAGTGGCTGTTGCTACTGCTAAGCTTCCACCCTCCCTGAGTTGTCCCTCACAACTGGTAGACCTTTCTTAATGTTGGAGGTATGAGCTGAGTCTGGCACCTACATAGAAAGGTTTTTTTATTTTAGAAATAATCTTTTTAAAGGTATGACATAAAGAGATGCCCCAATCTTCTTTTATCTTAAGAGGATTGGATGTTTCCCCAAAGACTACTTTATTGGAACTAGAAGATTATTCCACTAAGTATTCTTTAAGGATCACTATGGATCCTGACTTGTAGCTATACTCAAGCCAATCCTTGAATGTAAAGCAATCCTCTAAGACATAGCCTAGCATACGGTGGCAGGGTCAGTAGTTAGGATCATCACTCTTACCCACTTCCTCCAGCTTTCCAAACTCAGGTAGCTGGAAATTAGGTTTTTTAAGGAGGTTCTTGAAGATTATCCTGACTACCTCCCTCTTGAATGAATATGGCATGTTGAGTTTATCTTTAAGAGTAGGTGAATAATAGTTATCTGATGGTGGATATTGGTATCGTTGTTGTGTAGGCTGGTGAGGTGGCCTTTATGGTGACCAAGGTAGTGGAAGAGGTGGTGGGAGAGAAGGATGTTGATCTTTGGGCCTCTGAAACTGTGTTCTCACTAGCTGCTTCCCCTTATCCACTACTACTAGTATTGGTTTAAGGAGCCTCATTTTCAATCTGAATAATTTTGACAATAACAAACATATGCTTGGATATTCTAATGTATGTTTTATGTGTTTTAGATATATTAATTGCTAATTACATATCTCATACATCTCATAATATGTTTGATAAAATTGCAAGTATGGAAGAATGAAACATAGATCAAAATGGATATCTTGAAATTCAAGATATAATATTTTAGGTTATCTGCATTTATAACTATCTTAGAGGCTCATATGAGTTCATTGGTATGAATAAATTTGTTCACAACTTAACATATTATTTTTATTTATTTTAAATAATGAGAATAAGGTTAATTTATATAAATCTGTGTCCAATTAACATTCAATTATATGCTTCATACATAGCATTTAAATTGTCAAAATAATTAAATTTTCAAAAAAATAAATGATAACTAATTATGACTATTGAGTGTAACTAGTTTATATACTTAATAGAATTAAATATTTTAATTTAAATTTAAAGATTATATGATAAATAACATATGCATGATTATATATGGGAATTTTGTATTTTGTATCATAATATTTAAATGTCATATTTCAAAATTAATAAAAATATATGAAAAATTTTATTTTAGCTAGAGTCATTTTATAATCAAGGAATTTAGATATGATTTTATCTCCAACAAATTCTTTGAAATTTTTTTCTTTAATTTGATAGGTTACATGACTCACATTTGAATCAAATTGAATTTATTATGATTTTTTGAACATTGGTAGATTTTAATAATGAATGCTACATGCTATAATGCTTTGATTATTTTTCTTGCCTATATTTAGCTAATTTTTTTTGTTATTTAATATTTATTTAATAAAAATTATTTTAAGTTTTATTGAATATTATATTTATTATATGAAAAATTTTTATATTTCTTTTTTAATTATAGTTTATGAATCTTCTTATATTTATTTAAGTATTTTGTGATTATGTATTCAAATTAAAATCTTTTTTGGACAAAATAAAATCTTGTTTTTATAGAGTATATCTTATCTTTCTAAGTTTTTTTCAAAATAAAATTTATAAAAAGATCAAATTGGTTTATTTTCACTTATAATTTTATTTCAACTAATATCCATTATTTTAAAATTTTTTTACAAATTTAGTCTTGAGTTTATTTTTTATTGTTTAATAATTTTCACCATCTATTTGTTCTTTCAAATTTTTACTTTTGGTGGATTAGTCTTTGGACACATATGTTTAAGTTTTTCACATAAAAGTGTCTTCAATTATTTTTTTTATGAAAAACTCTTGTGATAGTTTGTAGGATTTATTTCATCTTCTTGAAATTTTTTTCTTCCTATAAATTTATTTTGGTTTCTTGAAATATTTCTTCATAGTCTTATTTGAAGGATCATTTCTTCTTAGATCTATTTTAGAAATATATTTTAAGCATTTTAAATTAATTTATTATGCTAAAAATATTTTTTTATTTGCTATATCTCTCTTTTTAATTAAAAGCTTACTAGTTTACATAGATCTATCATATACTATATTTATTTTAGTATTTTGTGATCAATTGTATTAATTGAAAATATTATTTTGGTTTAAAAAATAAATTATTACTTGAATTTTAGAGTATATGCTAGATCTATTATAAATCAAGTTTCTTTATCAAAATAAAATTTATAAAAAGATAAATTAGTTTATTTGTCACTTATCATTTTATTCCAACTAGTATCTTTTGTTTAAATATTTTTTATATTGCTGAAATTTAGTAAAGCTTCCTGTTTTTATTGTTTAATAATTAAGAAAACATAAATTTAGTAGTGACTTAATCATTCTTATACTATTATATACATACTAGTTATTGTTTCTCTTAAACTTAAAATTATTCTTTGTTGAATTTTAATTTATTATGCAATAGACTATTGTGAATTTATCTTGAAAGTATTTTTATATTAATCTACAAATTATAACATCTTAGTAAGCTCACTTTAAGATATTTATTCTATTATTTATTATCAAAATTAAGTGAGCATTCTATCTTGCCAAAATTGTGAGTTATAAGGTGATCATTTATAAGTTGTGAGATCACTTTTTGAACAGGATAGCTTGGTATATTTGTGAGAGATATATTTTATTAAAATTTAATATTTTATATTTTTTTATCTGGTAAAATTTATATTAGGGTTGTACTCGCCCCTTTGTAGGAGAGTACATATTATTGTAGGAGTTGTACTCACCATATTATAGGAGAGTACAATTTGTAAGATATTTTACATTTAGTGGATCCCTAACTAGGGGTGGCTAGGCATGGACGTAGGCTAGTTTTGGGGTTTGGCCACCTAAATTTTGTGCTCCTATTGTCTCTATTTACTTTACTGTACTTTATTTTTTACTGTATTTAGAATTGTATCTTGTCATTATAAAATCAAAAATTAATTTTCTATTAAAAGTTAAAATTTAAGATTTAACTTTTAAAGTTTTTAATAATGCCCAATTCACACGCCCACTCCTCTTGGGTGCTATAGTGACTCACAACTACTATCCATGGCTTCTTGATCTTAATATATTTTATTTGTTCATACTATTTTCATCATTTATTTGTTCTTTCAAATTTTTTTTGGTGGATTAGTCTTTGGACATCAAAGTTTATTTTTTTCACATCAAAGTGTCTCCAATCAAGTTTTTTTATGAAAAACTCTTGTAATAGTTTGTAGGATTTATTTCATCTTGTTGAAATTTTTATCTTCCTACAAATTTCTTTTGGTTTCTTGAAATATTTCTTCATGAGTATTATTTGAAAGATCATTTATTCTTATATTTATCTTTGAAGTATATTTTAAGCATTTTAAATTAATTTATTACGCTGAAAATATTTTCTTATTTGCTATATCTCTCTTTTTAATTAAAAGCTTACTAATTTACTTAGATGTATCATATACAAAATTTATTTAAGTATTTTTGATTAGTTTCATTAATTGAAAGCATCATTTTGGTCAAAACTAAATAAATTATTGCTAAAATTTTAGAGAACATGCTAGATCTATTATAAATCAAGTTTCTTTATCAAAATAAAATTTATAAAAGGTTAAATTAGTTTATTTGTCACTTATCATTTTATTCCAGCTAGTATCTTTTGTTTAAATATTTTTTATCTTGCTGAAATTTAGTAATGCTTGCTATTTTTATTGTTTAATAATTAAGAGAAAAGAAGATTAGTAGAGACTTAATCATTCTTACACTATTATATACATACTAGTTATAGTTTCTATTAAACTTAAAATTATTCCTTGTTCAAATCTAATTTATTATGCAGTAGACTACTGTGAATTTATTTTAAAATCATTTTTATATTAATCTATAAATTGTAATAACATAAACATCTTAGTAAGATGACTTTAAGATATTTATTTTATTATTTATTATCAAAATTAAGTGAGCATTCTATCTTTTCAAAATTATAAGTTGTAAGGTGATCATTTGTAAGTTGTGAGATCACTTTTTGAATTGGATAGCTTGGTATATTTGTGAGAGATATATTTTACCAAAATTTACTAATTTGTATTATTCTTTTCGTATTGTAAAATTTATATTGGGGTTGTACTCTCCCCTTTATAGGAGAGTACATATTATTGTAGGGGTTGTATTCATCCCATTATAGGAGAGTATGGTTTGTAAGCTATTTTGCATTTAGTGGATTCCTAGCAAAGGGTGGCTAGGCATTGACATAGGTTAGTTTTGGGGTTTGGCCAAATCACATAAAAATTATGTATCTATTGTCTCTCATTACTTTAATGTACTTTATTTTTTTGCTGCATTGAGAATTATATTTTATCATTATAAAATAAAAAATTAATTTTCTACTAAAAGGTAAAATTTAAGATTTAACTTTTAAAATTTTTAATAATGCCCTTTCCCCACCTCGCCCCCATCTTGGGTGCTATAGTGACTCACAACTACTATCCCTGTCTTCTTCTCAAATACTTTTTGAGGCTTAGGCTTAGATGACTGGTTTGAGAAGAGTAACTGTTTGTCTTCCTCTTGAAAGTTAGTGGCCTTACTAGTTAGTTTCTCAAATGTCTTAATAGTAAATCCCTTGAGCATGAAGGCGACCGGGCCATGAATATTCTTGAGAAGAATTTCAATGACATGTTGCTCCTAGAGCTGTGATTCATATTTCATACTTAAGTTTTATTACCTGAGAATATAATCAAGAAGGGACTCATTGGATTTTTGTTTCTCTACAATGAGGTCCCCTACATTCACTCTCTGATAAACTCATGCAAATCTCTTGATAAAAAGTTACTCCAACTTTGCAAAAAACTTCACCGAACCATTGGGTAGTTTAGTGTATCAATCAAAGGGCACTCTAGAAAGATCACTGATAAATTATCAAAAGAGTAGGGCATCACTACCACCAGCGTTGCCACAACTGGCACTAAAGTGTGCGATATGCTGCCTAGGGTTCCCACTGCCAACGAATACCTTGAAGGATGGTGGCATAAAACCCTTAGGGTATTGAACTATATCAAATTCCTTTAGGTAGAATCTACTATTTGAAACTGATGAGCTCGCTTGGGCTTGCGCCAATGCCTCCTTCACTTCCTGTTCTACCATATGCTTGATGCATCTTTCATGCATGGAGGTACTATCAATTATCTTATTATGCAGGTTATCAGTATCCTCATCCATTTGAGTAGTGCTTTTTGGATGATCTAGGATAGGCACCAACTCAAGTCTGTCGGCCTCCATAGGAGTGGTTTGAGGGACAAGTGCTTGATTTTGTAATGCCAATACCACTTCCATCAACTTCTCTACTCTCCCATCAATTCTACCAATATGATCATCCCTATGCTTGATTTATTGGAGAAAGCACTGAGTTGAGTTTGATGCCTCACCTTCCTCAACTGCAATGCCTTGAGCTTCATAGATGAGCTATTCCTTATGCAAGGATCCTCGAGTATCAACCATGTGAACTTCAGTCGTATCATCCAAAAGGTCATCCTCATAGGCATTGAAGTCTATCATACCCTCCTCTTGGATGGAATGGTCATCTCCAACTATATGCCTCACCATAACATGATAGACCTTAAATATCTCCTCTAATGATCGATCATCCACTCTACGTAGAACTACTGAGACATATGTCAAGGGGTGACTTACTACTGGACTATGTCTTAAAGAGATGATGCACTATATATTTTGGACTGGAGGGGTGTTTTCCTTGACCAGTTTGACAATCATAGAGTCAATCTGGTATTTCCTTCTTCATTTTCCTCTAGCTATGGTGGTGGAATGACTATGATGCTTTTGGGCAGCCAGTCATTCTTTTCTACCAAAGGGGCAAGAGGTCAACTGGGAGAGCTCGACCTCACTTCAACTGGTAGAGTGGATGGAGTGTGATCCTTGGGACATAATCGTATCACCAACGGGAATGCCTTTTCTCTAGATGCTAACATATGATATTTGGTAGGAACTTTAGATGGTGGGACATGGACTGGTGATAGTGGTCGATGAATGGAAGGGTGTGGTAGTGGTGACACCTACTGCCTCTCCATCGAAGGTCTCCCCTTGTGGTTGAAACTAGTAAGAACTATCATGTCTGAATGATCGACTCTATTAGCTCACTAATTAGGATGGTTAGTCAATGTTGAGGCCGCTGACTGTCTAGCAAACTTCTTCGTATCTCTCTTGCCTTCTTGGGTAACAACCTTGGCCTCCGTGGCCTTTTCCCTATAGATATGACCCCTTAAACTTCTAAAGATCACTCATCTCAAGTCATGAATGGTGGCAGACTCAGAACATCCATGGACTCTCCCTACTCTCTTGAGCATGAACTTTAGACCAGCATGGGGTTTGCTCCTCTCTCTCTATCTGGTGTCTCATGCTTTCCTGGTTGGGGGGGGGGGGTGATGTTACTATCTTCCTCACATCCTCCTCTCTCTCTGCAGCCGAGAGATGGTGAAACCTACTACCACCAAGAAGGGGAGAAATCTCATGAATGGACCCCTCCTCAACTACATGGGAAGCTTCTTCAACCTCCTTGGCCATGCACTCATACTACCTCTTGATCTTCTTATTTTATTATGACATTGAGTTTTGGTCAAGGGTGCAAGGAAGGAGAATCTCGTTGGTGGGAGAAACAATCTCAGATGTTAGAACTGACTTCCCCTTAAGAACTGAGATTGCAATAGAGGCAATACTAGTCCTAATAGAAGCTGTGGTAGGCACAAGTGGTATTTGTGGTGTGGGAACCTCGAAGGCTTTCCGCTTTAAGGATAGGAACTCAGTATCTGACTGTAGATCAAATTGAAGAAGTTTGCTTCTTGTCAACCACCTCCTCCCTACTCATTAGGACCATCACAAGTAACTTTGAAGAGCTCAAACCTAAGGCCAAACTTGATGATTGGGGACTAGGTGAGTATGGCTTGATCCATGACCAAATCCATTGAAGAAAATGAGAAGATGAGCTTTGCATAATACATGGTGACTGAATGCTTGAAAGAAAAAGAACTGGGGCTTTCCTCCTGCAAAGAAGGACATATGATTAGACTTTGCTTTGGTTGTTATTCTTTTGACTTGACTTTAAATTAGAACCCTCATTTAACAAATTTTATTATGTTAGATGGAGTTCATATATGCATTGGAGAGGTTTATAATTTTGAAGAGGAATGTTTTTTTTTAGCTTGAACTTCATAGAAAGTGGTTCAAATGAATTTAGAAGATGTTGGATGAACCTTACTTCGCCATGCTAGTGGCAAGAGGTTCTTTAAATTTTAGATTAATTTTATTTAATCTATTTTGTGCAACTTCCTTGATCAATTCTTCTTACCTATTGGAGGTCTAATAGGTACTTTAAGACCTATTGAATTGAGGTCCTTAAATCTAAAGGATGTTGGCAACGGTTGCCTAAAGGTGAAATAGACAGGGTTCCCAACAATAATAATGATAGTCTTTGACTTACATAAGAAAATATAAGTTCACTATCGATGTTTGGAGATAATGATTGATTACTAAAGATGTTGAGAGAAGCAATCCCCAGTAGAGTCGCCAGAAAAATCTATTGTGTTTTAATTTAGAATTATAAGAACATCACGCAGATATTATGGGTATTTATTAAAGTGATTGGGTGCGACATTAAGGTATGATGTACTATTTTGAAAGATAAAAACATCACCCTTTAATAGACCTAATCACTTAACAAGGACTCCTAAGGTAGATGGGTCTTCGTATATACTAGAGATTTTTCCCCTACTTTACATGGAGAAGAAAAGCATGGTTTAATTTATGCTAGGCTCTTTAGCTCCTATGGATGTAAGCTTCTGTAGTTAATTACATCTTAGAAAATTAGAATCTTCTAAGAATTATCTCGATTAAAGTAGTCAATAAGTATCTCCAAAGATTTTAAAGCTAGATTATCAAAGGATTAAGTATTTATATAAATCAAATGGGAGAGTTCAAATAGGAAGACTTATTTATGGATTCCAAAGGAGAACAAGTAGAATCACCCATGATACTAGGAAGCCTAGTGAGTGCTTCAGCCTACCTTATAGAGAGGCTTTATATATTTGAGAGAGAGAATTTACTTTTATTTAAGTTAGAATCTTATTAGAATGTTAGGGCTTATAGTCCAACAACACAAGATTATGAAAATGCCTAAGAGGTGAGGACTTATACTTGTAGCTTGAAAGAAATAAGTAGCCTTACAACCTAAATCTAAAATGCTTTATCAAAAGCTAAAAGCATGACCTAAGTCTAATCAGGAAAGATGGAATATAATGGTTCACCTCCACAATGGAGAATGAACACACCCCGACTCTTCTGGACTTACAATCGCCTAGAGTGGCTTCTAGCTAACACCTCTTATGCTTTAAAACTATGTTGGTTAGTTTTATGTAGATGCAAGATAACTAGGCTATTATTTAATTAGGAAAGGAGCTAGAATCCTAAACTCACTCTTTAAAAGACTAGAATATGATTAGCATGAAAATATGACTTTGAATAATGCAAAAATTACAACTATTAAATAATTTTTGACACATTTATTTTGGACCAAAGCTTGGGACAATTATGTCTACATGCATGATGAAGTAGAGTTATGGGCCAAATCAACGAAAAGAGGTGTTATCCACTACAATGGATGCCCTACAAGGTCAAGCATATCCCCTGTCATGTAAGAGTGGAGACCCTCCTTATTCAAGAGTGAAACAATATGACATACATGGTGTGATAACATAGAACATTCAGCTAAGGGGTTTTTAAATCTTTTATTTATAACATATAACATTCAGCTAAGACTGGATTAAAAGCCTAGGCTTTAAAATGAGATTACAAGTTGCATTAGGATTTAATTATGAGTTTTTAGTGAGAGTAGAAAATTGTATTTTATTTTAATGAGCCTACTACATCTAGGTCATACATCAAACCATCACACTTTATGAAACCCATAAAAAGCATGCCATTTATATTGCACAATCTAAACATAATAATTAAACATATGAATTTCATAAAAGAATAAGAGGCCGGTGCAGTTGGGTATCGCTGTACACCTCAGAAAGGAAAAGAAATTGGGTAGCCAAGCTTTACCCTTATATAACCAGATTACAATTCAAAATTATAATTAAAAATAAATGCTATGGGGTCTTCAATCTATTATCCTCCTTTTCTTTTTTTTTTTTTTGGATTAGTTTGCTCTAAGCTTCACAAGGCCTCCCAGGTCTTTGCCTTTTAGCCACTACTCATCCTAAACCCTATAACACTAATTATAATACTATTCTAAAAATTACATATTTATGAAAAATGAAATCTCACTAGACCTGCAAAATAGACATTAGTTAAACAAATTTACAAGCTAAGCAATTATATTTCACATATTGGACTTAGCACCCTACACTTAGGTAGCCAAGCCCACCTATTATAATTGGATTATGCTTTGGGGCATAAGCAGCACCTACAAGCAAGAACATTCATATTTACTTATTATTACAGTGACCACTTTAGCATAATCCCCTCTAGAAAACATAATTAGGCTATTAGCGACCTAACACCCTGTCTACGCATAAACAATCCTAACATCTAGTCTAAAATATTATATCATAAAAGAAAACATAACACCACAACATACACAGACTTAACCTAAAGCTAGAATTGGTAACTTGGCATTCTAATGCGTGTGCTAAAGTTTAGTGTGATGTGTCTTAACTAAGCTTTATAAGTGTGTTATCTAAAGTTCAAAATTATTTAAGCTGAACATTATGAGAGGTTTCGCTTCAAATCTTTGAATGAATTGATTAATTTTAATTTATACTTTCTTGTTTTATTTGATGCCTACTTAATATTTAATTATTATGAAGATAAGAAGAAGGTTTGACCCCCTTCATCCCTATCCTATATTATTTTCTAAGGGTATAATATTTTGACTTTAGTTTCCTTAGTGGACCGTTTATTAAATATTTTTATTAAGCTTAAGTTTAGGTTAGTCTTAAGGAACCTTATTCGAACATAAAAGGTAACTTAGGATTAATAAAACATAATCACTATCACATGGATAACATTCCACCACTGCTTTCCATCATTAATAACAAACATACTTCTTCATATTTATCATTCATGATATTTAATTTATATATTTGTATGTAATATATATATATATATATATATATATATTTATATTTATATTTTTGCACACTTCATGATAATTAATGCATGAATTTGGTAGAAAAGAAAGATTTAATTTCATAGTTAAGTATATGTAGACATATTTTAGAGATTTAAACAAACACGTGCTATTATTAAACTAGAGAAATGAGATTATCTAAGACCTCATTGGGGCTACGTAAAGCCTCGTGTTCCCGGGATGTCCAAACTATATGCTTGCTAACTTAAATATAAACAAACATATACAAAAACATGGAAATGAAAATCATGCAAAGGGTACAAAAAAGTAAATCTTTTATTCATGTAAAAAAAAGTTTAATACCAAATTCTAGCATATGCATACACATGAATGAAATTAAGAAAGTACATGCTATTGTTAAACTAGGGAAGTAAGATTATCTAAGACCTCCTTGGGGCTACTTAAACCCTCATGTTCCTGAGATGTCCAGACTATATACTTGCCAACTCCAAATATATCTAAAAATACACATGAATCATGAAAATAAAATCATCTTTTACCATCTTTAAATTATAACTAAATATAAACTTTATTGAACATTTATAGTCAACATTAGCTTATAGTTTTGAATTTTTTTGAGATTTATTAGTGATAATAGCCACCATATAATATTAATCTAACACGTGCAACTTAAATGCAACCATGTTCTTTTGATTCTTTCTTTTTTTTTTTTTGAAAACATTAACATGTGAAACAAATGGAATGCACATTTATGATGATTGAAGAAAAGTAATTAAACATTGTCACATAGCATATTCAATTACATTAAATCTTAAGGATAATCAAGCCAAATAAATATTCCTTAAGACTAACCAAAATTTTTATGAGATTTGATTTTGATGTTTGAATTATTAAATCTTAAGGAGGAAAGATGTTACTTAATACTTACCCCACCCCATGTTGGTAATTTAACATATTTAAAGAAAGTAATCAAATAGGTTTTATGAATTGATTAGGGTCAAGTTGTTAAGCACATCAATTTAATTACCCTTCCCTAAACTTCTTTAATTCAATTAATCTACTTGATCATGAGCCTTGAATGATATGCTTTTGGAAAATAAAATTTGCAATGCACTTAAAGGAATCAAATGAAATTAGGCACATTTTTAAGAGTTAATTATAATAAAAAAGATAAGAATCTAAGTTAGGCACTCTTATGATTTTTCCATACCAATGGGTTAACCATAATTTCTTTAATAACTTTATATTATTAAACACATAAAGAAAAATTAATGGAATATATTTGAATTATCTAAACTAATCATTAATTTTGTTTGATTTCCATTTTTATCATTAATTTTTCAAATTAATCTCTAATTATTATATATGTTAATTAACCTTCTAAGGGAAATACATAAAGAAAAATAATTAGGAGAGGGGAATTAATTACTTCTCACTATTCTAAATGTTCAAAATGATTTATTATCATTAATTATTTAATTTTCATTATTTATCAATTTTAATAATTATTTAATTAATTAGAAGGGTAATTGGGATTGAAATTTCTAATTCCTTAAATTACATAGCAAATAAATCCAAGAAAATTATGGGAGGTAGAGGACATCCTATGGAATCTTCCCAGCTAATTTAGAATTAATTAGCCAAGTAATTAAGCTTTACTTAAGGTAATTAGCCTAATATTTAAATCTTAGTTAAGCACTAATCATTAGACATAATTCAGAGATATTATATCTCTTAAATTCTCCTCTTTCTAACCTTTCCAAAATCAATTTATTTGTATTTTTTTGATTTCTCTACATTTAGTTATATTTTTTTGAAGTTCTAGCCATTTATTTATATTTTAAAATCCAATTAACCCTTTAAACTGTCAGTGCCACATGGACACTGATGATGTAGTGCTTTCCACGTAGCATCATGGTATTAGTTAATTAAATCGTCCGATGTGGTAGCTGAATCAACAGAGGCATATGCGATTTTGTCTCAGCCATCCGATCCTAGATTAGATGGTTGAGATTAATCCTGTGATTCTAAAGGGATTAAATCAAAATTTTTAATGCAATTAATCATGAGCATGCATTCTAATCATGCGGAATAGAAGACCGGTGATTCATCATCTCATGAGCGCCGGAAGATGGACACCTCCACCTTCTGTCACTTGATTCGAGCTCATCGAAGCTCATTCGATGATGAAATTGACTCCAAAATGATCAAAAGAGTGTATCTAAGGGGATCCTACGATGAAAATAGAATGAAAACATGATTCACTTCAAAAAAGACCAACACTTAAGGGACAAAGCTATGGTTGCCATATTTTTAGCTTATCGTAGCTATAAACGAGTGGTCCACCAATAGAGGTAGCTTCATCTTGAAGGGATGAAGCCCTGTTGAGAAGATCATGAGCTGCCTCCTCATCGATTGCTCTGTAGACCAAATGCTACTGCAAAGCTCGCCGGAGTTGGTCTTTAGATGCCTTCCGGTGGTCAAATCACTAGGGAAATAATGCATTTTGGTTTTTCGGAGTGTGTTTAAGGTGTGGGAAGAGTTAATTTGGATTTGGAGGAAGTTTTGGAAACTTGAACGGATGGAACTCTCAGGTTTGGGAAAGAGCTAGTCTCGTTGGTGGTGGAGTGCATGAAGAGCTTAGGAGAGGGTAGGGGATTGTGCAAAATGCTCTAGGGAAGATGTGCACTTGGTTTGAATATGTTGGGAGGAGTATACCCTCCTTTATAGCTAAACCAAGGGCTAGGATTGGTTCAGCCTTTGATAGCCATCCGACTGAGGTAGGTGGTCAGAGATAGTAGGGGACTGCAAAGGTGGCTGAGGGTGAGAGGCTGAGGGAGTGCAGTGGGCTGGCATGAGGTGTACCCTCACCAATGGATTACCATGGATGAACTCACCCTCTCTTGGCCAAAAGTTGAGCCCAACAGTTTGGGTTAGGTTGGGCAGTGGTCCTCTTATCCTAGAAGAGCCAAAGGTGTTTGCCATGGGGTAAGGACTGGATAACCCATCCAAATGGGGATTTTATCTCATTTTAGTGGATTGGTCCAATGGGTTTGCCCCAAACCAGGTTCACCATGGGTTGAGCCCACTTGGATAGGCCCATGATGACCCAAAGAGGAGTCATGCCAAGTTTGGTTAGGTTTAGCTCAATTTGACCCATATGGGTCAAATAGGTTCAATTAGTTTAAGTTGAGCAATTTGACTAAATTGGCCCAAAGTGATGATTTGGGTGAGTTCCATTGATCACTTGGAGTGAATGAGTGCAATTGGTTTGATTCAATTTGGGCTAGATTTGAATTTGGCTCACATGGTTTCATTTGGGTCAAATGGGTCATGTTGACCAATTTGGCCAAATTGGCCAAATTGGCTTTAGAATGGGTTATGTCTTTGTTCAATTGTTCATTTGTAGCTGATTGGAAGAGTTTCTTTCAATTGATTTGAATTATCAAGTAATTTAGTTAAATTTGACCCTTTAGGTCAAATTGGGCTAAGTAGGCCAATTGGGTTGGGTTGACCAAATTTGGTCCAATTGAAGGTTGGATCATCTTCAATATTCAATTGGTGATTAGTTAGAAGCAATGGTTTTAATCAATTTGGTTCTATTTGACCCTTTAGGCCAAATTTGATCAACATGGCTCAAAGGGTCCTATTGGCTTGATTATGTCCTATTGTAGTGGAGTGTTCAATAATGATCTACAATCATCATTGAATAGATTGGATGGCTTGATTTAATCTAATGGGAGTTAAATTAGAGTTTGGTTCAATTACACCTTTTTGGTCACTTTGGGTAAGTGACTTGGTCAAGTCAATTTGGACCAATTGGGGCTATGGATGGTTGGGGTGTGTTCAATAATAAATTTAAAGTTGATTGATGGCTTTGATTGCAATGGATTTGGGTTTAATTAGGTTTTGGCTCATTTGAAATCTTTAGGTCAAATGGGTTAACTTGGGTTGGTCACCTTTCTTTGGTTCAATTAGCTTGATTGTAAGTATTGGAATGGCTTGAAATGATCTATTGAATAATTAGTGAGATTGTAAAAATAAGTTTGATTTAGCTTGGGTTGAGCTATAGGATTGTTGTGGGGTTAACTTGGGTTAAGGCCAAGTTAATTTGGCTGGACCTTGGATTAGAAAACCAAATTCAAATAAGATTAATTTAATGTATTGGAGTTTGTTTATCTTCATCTACATGAGTTTGAGTTTGGATGAGTGAATAGGCATCAGTCTTGATTTAGGCTATAGGATGGATGAAACTTATTTATCCTAAGGTGGACTATGAGCTTAGGGTCACACCTTCTAAGTCTTTAAGTTCAAGTTTTAGTATCCCCTTAATCACTAGAAGTGCTCTAACACTAAGGAAATCCAAGTGTTTAGTAGGTTCCTAAGTCTAAGATAAGAAAGGTTAATCTTCACTCCAAAAGTGAGGTCAATAGTGGGATTATTTCAAATACTGTGGCCAGAAAATCCAGTGTTTGAGTTATATAGGCATTTGTGTTAGTCAATATTAGAAATAAAATTTCCCAATCATAAGCTCTAAATGTGTAGGGTAGTTGATAATTATTTTGGCAAAAAATTCATATAAATGTTTAGAGTTAAAGGGGTAGGTGAGAAAAATTAAGAATTGAAGGGTTGTGCCAGAAAAAAGGTTAATAATGGGATAGAATAACTTATTTTGTAAAAGGTTATTTGAATCATTGAACCCACATTCCTTATACTTCACATATGTAGCTTATTCATCTATGGACCTAAAATGAATCTCTTGCATGTTTCCTTGTGGTCTCTTGCTAGCCATTTGAAAAGATCTTCCACACAAAATTATCCAGTGAATACAAGAGAAAAACTTTTCAGAAAGAATACATAATGATACCAACTTATCAAGCTTATTATTTGTTAGATCGTATAGTATGAACTAAGTTTGTATAGTACAATTTACATTGCCCCAATAGCCTTATGAATGATTATATTGACTAAATCAATCTGATAGCACAATTGAAAATGTTATAATACAATTAGGTAATATTAATCATCCAAATGTTCATTTCAATGACTAGTTTGAGAAGAACAAAAATGCCATTGCAAACAATTATACAATATATTTATGACTTGTATAGTACAATATATTTTTTGATATATTATCTAGTTGTACATCCCAACCTATTTTATAATCTAAACAGATCTATCATACAATACAATTAACAATCATATGGTACAGATTTTAACATTTTAATTTTAGCACAAAAATGAGATTAAGTGAAAAATTTAAAAATATGGTACCTAAGAAAAAAATATCCATGAATAAAAAACATATAAATAAACAAAGAAAAAAATACTAGAAATAAAAGTATGCATATATGACTAAAATAAAGTGGAAAGCAAAAAAAAAAAAAATGAAAGCATGAATGAATAGAAAATAAACAAATAAAAGTAATAAAATTTAAAAGAAATCTATGTTCAAAAGAATTAAAATGATAAGAAAATTACATGTTAAAATAAAATGAGAGAAGAAAATAAAATGAAAAAGTCCTATAACTCCTTACCTACAAAATTCTTGTTTGACTGAGTGCTAATGCTTATGAGGGTGTTGACACTTTTACATTTTTCTAGTCCATATTTTTTATCAACCTTTAAGTGTACTTAAATTGATATAGCACATATTTAGCTTAACATAGAATCCCAAAAATTAAGTATGCTCACACTTTATGTCATCTTAAAAAGTTTTGCTCATTAATCTTAAAAATGTTTACACTTCAAAGAGTTAATATATCAAACAATATTTCATTAACTACAAGAAGCTCTTTTCAAACTATATAAGGGCTATTTCAAAATATAATTAGGATATAATGAGCTTTCAAAATAAAATGGCAATCAACCCACACATCTCCTTATAATACCATCTAGAAAAATAGTTTTAATATCCAATTGAAGAACCTTTAAAACAACCAAATGCAAGCAATATTGAATATCATTCAAATGAGCAATAGATGCAAAATTTTCTCCAAATCATATTTTTATTTGATTAAGACCTTTAGTCACAAGCCTTGTTTTCTTTTTAACAATTTTCAAGTCATTTAATTTACTTTAAAAAACTCACTTTATTTTAAACACACTTTGAGATAAGGGCCTAAGCACTAATTCCATAACTTTTATTACATTGATTCAATTCTTCTTATGTCATCCCAAATCAAAATTCATTAAATATCACATCATCTACATTAGTGTGTTCAATCATTTATATGAAGGCTATAATTCTAACTTCTTCTCTTAGGCTTTTTTTTAAGTCATAACACCTATAAATGGGTTTCTTAGGATCAAATCACGGGGAAGCATAATTGCACTCTCTAAGTAGATTCTCCTTGGCATCCTCATTTTGAACCTAGATTCTCAATTTTAAGCAGTAAATCTACATGTTTTCTAGATGGGAAAATAATTACTAAAACTTTTACTGATAAGGTTTTCTTATTAAAAGTTCTATAAGCATGGAATTAATTAAATGAAATGAGAAATAATATGGATAATTTTTGAATAATTTTATTCTCATGCAAAAAAATGGATAATTAATGAGACTAAGCATGGAATTAACTAAATGAAGTGTGAAATAAATCTAACTTAAAAGCATAATGGATAATGCTTAAACTCATGTAAGTATTAAGATTATCCAAATAAGATAACTCAAGGAATAGTTAGAAATGATGCAAATTTAAAATATAGAAAAATATGAATAACTTTAAATTAAGTATTTTAAAATAATTAAGCAATTATTTTTATATTGTTGAGTTCTTATTTGCCTTATTATTGTAAGTCTTAGAAAATTTCCAACTAGTCCCAATCCAAGAGCTTTGACTTTCCCAATTTGATTGAAGAACCTAAGTTTAAAGAATTTCCTAGTTCACTTGAATTAAATCAATTAACATTACCTAAACAAATATTTGTTATCAACAAAATCAATCTCATATGTAATTGGACTCGTGGACTTAACAACATAAAGTAGAATCACTATTCTTTCCCATTTGGATTCAGTTCTTTGGCCTCAAAATCCATTTCTTCTATAAGCAATGATTATTTTCTATTATTGTTCTTAATGGGAGGCCTTTGAGGATGGACTTGCCAGTTGCCACTCTCTGATGACCTTTCATTTCTTGAGTCCTTGTTGAATTTGATGTCACCTCTCAATTCAATGAGGAATTATGGTTTGGTACCAAAAGAAATAGCTATTGGCATAAAGTGGTTCTAGAAAGCTTGCAAAAGTATTGCATCCATTATAGAAGATTTAACCACAATATAGATAAATGCTTAGCCCAACAACCAAAAAAGTAAACATGAAAAACTAGTACATCATAACAAACTAAAAATTCACCAATGCTACAAATGATAATTAATATATTGCAGCTCAATGAAGTCCCACCACTTCAGCAAACTGACATAAAGGATAGAAACCCAACTTACATATTCAACAAACTAACAATGCATATTTGTACCCAATCCAAAATATCTAATACTTCTATTGCAGAATCTACACTAAATGAGATCCACTAGCTAACTCTTAGCAAATAATACAACAAGAGACTATCATCAACATAAAGCCAAATGCTACTATCATGGCATCACAAGACACAATGGTTTCAACTAAAATCATCAAACAATAAGAAAAGAAAAGGCAAATAATGGAAGAGGACATTCCACACTTACTGCATCACTTAGAGTGACTGCCACCATCAATAATCATTATTTAAGACTACTTAAACAATTAAATATGTAGAACCATCACACCAACTACAACAACAATTCTGGCTATTGTTGAAGAAACTAATCTCATTGACATTCTAATTGATCACCCTTAATTTCTTTACTAATTAATCATCCTTAATTTCTTGATGTAAAGATCTATCATGATAACATTGCATATCTTGCCTCTATTGTTTATGTATCCTGTTCACACCAAAGTAGAAAAGTGCTGTGAGACATCATCATTCAAATTGGTTCCTCAGTCATTCAACTATGGATGGTTAGAGAACAATTTAACATGACTAGTAGCTATAAGGAAAAAGCGGAGTCACTCGCAATCATAACCAGTTGAGTTTGCACAATTTATACTTAAAGAGGGGCTTTTTAATGTAGGTTACATGGGGAGTGATTTCAGTTTGAGAAGAGGAAAAGTGCATGAGATGCATGATAGAGTTTTTCTCAATACAACTTGGAGAATTTAGAGGCAAAACCCCACAATCCACCATTTTTTAAGACTTACATTTGATCTGTACCCTTACAAATCAACATTGAACACACAAAGACCCAAACAATCATTTTTTAGATTCTATGATATATGGAGTCAACATATAGACATTATGCCATTCATACAAAGTATATGGAGTGTGGATACTATAGACAATAGTTGAGTCAAACTTTAGAAGCTACCTAAGAAAGTAGCAAAAAATAAAAAATAAAAATAAAAACTAGAATAAAGTTTGTTTGAAGAGCTATAAACACATATATCAAAATCTGAGAAAGAAGTTTGTTGGGTTAAAACAACAATTTGCTACTATGTATGATGATCAAACTAGCCATAATTTAAAGAAAGCTATGGCTATGCTAAAGGAAAAATTGAGAATGGTGGATCTTTATTGAGACCAAAAAACTACTATAATGCCCTTGCTGGAGGAAGACCAAAACACCTAATTTTTTCATGCATTTGTTAAGATAAAAGAGAACAAATTACCATAGTCAAGATGAACACCATATGCATTAATAGATTTCGAGCCACAAGAAAATAGAAGACTCTACAATAACTTATCTCAGTAATCTACTTGCACCTAATAATATTACAACTTATCTTTTGGTAAATTATGATGTATTTATCAACAATCATGTATTTCCCATTGACTTTAACAATGTCTTGATGAAGATGAGATCAAGAGGGCTTTCTTCTCTATTTTCATAGATAAGGAAGTGAGTATTGATGGATTTATTATAAGTTTCTATCAAGCTACTTGGGACATTATTGATAAGGATGTGTCTTTTTCCATCAAAGATTTCTTTAGTGCTAACAATAATCCAAACTATTTTTTTCTCCTCAACTACAATTCTAATCCCAAAATAAATCTTCTACATCAAAAGGAACATGTTTCAACTTATAAGCCTCTCTATTATAATTAGCAAAGTCATTAGTAAAATTGTTAAAAATATGATACATATAAAAATATCACCCTATAATCGACTCAATCATCTAATAAAGATGCCTAAGGCTAATGGATCTATATATACCAAAGATTTTTTCCTTCCTTACATGGATGATGTAAGATACATTTTATTGTAAGCTATGCTATTAGTTTTCTACTAGGGCAACCCCCTATAGGTAATTACAGCTTAGAAGACTTGAATCTCTTAAGAAAACTCACGATTAAAGTAGTCGGCTAGCATCTCTATGGATTTCAAAGTTAGCGATCAAAGAATTTATGATTTCAAAAATAAATTGGGAGAGCTCAAATAGGAAGAGTCCTTAATTGATCACAAAGAAAGATTATTAGGAGACACTCATGATATTAGGAAGCCTAGTGAGTACCCCTATCTACTTTATAGTTAGGCTTTAAATTTTTGAAATTGAGATTTATACTAAGTTTGGAGTTAAAAAATTTAATTAGAATACTAGGTCTTATGTCCCAATAACACAAGATTGTGAAAATACTTAATATGTGTGCATTTATGCCCATAGTAAAAGAAAATTAGAATATCTCAGATTTTAAATCTAAAGTATTTTAGCATAAGTTGAGTGCTCTCCCTAATTTAGTGAGAGGAAAATTGAGATATGTTGATTCACTACCACTAGAATGTGAACTTTTCCTAACTTTATAACCCACCAAGATGGGCTGCAGGCTAACACCTATGGCTAAGTCTCATGTAAAATGTAAGATGGCTAGAATATTATTTATTATGAATGGAAACCTAAGACCATAAACTCACTCCTTAAGATTCTAAGATCATGAATGGTATGAATAATGTATTAGACTAGTATAATAAAATTTCTTTCTTTTAAAAAATTTAGACTCCAAAATTTGACTCAGTCTTGGGTGGATAAGTATGCCTATATGCATGATAAAATTAAGTAATGAGTCAATCCATGATGGAGGTGTTCTTCACTTAAGGATATTATTGTCAAAAGTCCTACACTCCCACTTATCGTGTAATGACTGGAGATATCCCATATATTCAAAGAAGGAAAGACAAGATGCTTTTGGTTATAGATTCATGATAGACCTAACTATTCTTAAATCTTTTAGTTGATTAAATCCTAAGAATTAAGATGAGGTATGAATTGTATTAATTTTAATTTTAGATGATTTTAAATAAGAGTATAAAATTTTAAATCCTGAAGAGCCTACCAAAATTCAAGCCATACATCAAAATATTACACTTGAAGAAACCTATGAGAATCATTGATTTTCTATTGTAAAATCAAAATGCACACCAAAATAATCAAATGAAATTAAAATAATAGAAATGCTGGAGTGGCTGGGTTCTACTATACATCTCAAAAAAAAAAAAAAAAAAAAAAAAGAGTAGCTGAGCTTTGCCCTTATACTGCCTAATGGGGGTCTTCATCTCTTTACCTCCAAGTGGTGGGTAATCCAAGCTTCGCAGAGCTTGCAAGTCTATGCTTTCTAGCTGTTGTTTATCCTAAATCCCATAGCTCTAATCCTAATTCTAGGACAAAAATTACATTTAAAATATTAAAATATAACTCCTAATTAAACCTATAAAATAGAGGTTATACATAACACATACACACCAATCATTTATATTTCATGCAATAGGTCTTACCATAATTGAGTACTAAACCCAACTATCTTAATGGGCTAAATAAAAGGGAAAGTATCATCTATAAGAAAAGTCATTCAGCTCAATTTTTTCTTATTATGGACCCTTATGTTAAGCACAATCCCCTATAGAAAATGACATTAGTCTAATAAATATCATCTTACCATCTAGACTATGCACAAATAATTCTAACATCTAGTCTAAAAATTACATCATAAAATAAAAAAATAATTAATCATAATAAAACACTGACTTAACCTAAGTTTAATATTTATGACTTAATATTCTAATATGTGTATAAAGGCTATGGTGGTGAGACTAGACTAGTGCTAATGTAGTTGTGCTTTACACATAGTACTAGGAGATTGATTTTATAAATCATCTCACATAGCAACTGACTTAGTGCCAATAGAGGTGACTTCATCCCAACTTATTTGATCAAGAATTTGGAGATTAATCCCATAGCATAAAATAGATTAATTTAATTTATCTACTTATGAATAATCCTCACTGTCCATCCTATTTATGCAAGATGGACTATTAATGATTCATCTTTAAGCTCTTGTAAGTTTTTTTACCTCTCATTGATTGGAACAGAGACAACCAATGCTAGATTTAGACTCAAATTGACTCCATTGGTATCAGGAAAAAATGTGAGGGTCTTTATAATGAGATCTATGTGAAATGCAAATTTCTTGTATGAAAGATGAACACTTAGATGGCCATTTTATAGTTTGAAAAGAATTCCTCAATGGAGCTTAATAATGGTGATGAAATCAACCCAAGTAGATTCACCCTAAAGTGATAAAGCCCTACTATTGAAGTCTTGTGTTGCCTCTTCAATGATTTCTCCCAATATTAAGCTTCGCCACTACTCACTAGAGTTAGATCAAAGTCCAACATTTGGTGCTTGAATCGAATGGCTCTAGATTTATTTGAGTTTGCCTAAGTATAAGGTCAGTGTGCGACAAGTTAATTGAAGATTAACAAAGGTTTGTTAGAGGTGAATGTGAAGAGTGGTTAGGTTTGAGTAGGGTTGGTCTCACTAGTAATATGCTTGGGACTTGCTCTAGGAATGTTGTGAGGGTGTGTATTATGTTTTGGGCCTTAGGAGGGGGAATACTTTCCTTGCCATTTGAAGCACCCAAAGGCAGTGTTTGAGTCATTTCCAATTGATAAAGAAATAAGGTGGGCCAAGAAAGAGTTGGGAATGATGAGGTAGACAACCTCTAATGGCCAGAGGAGCTTGGTGGATAATGGTAATGTGGATAGCCCATAGGAGCTAAACTAAGGGTCGACCATGGTGAGGTGACTTCAATTTGGTCAAAGGCTAAGCCTAGTAGCTTTGGATTAGATTAAGCCAGCATGGTTGAGCACAAAGGGTGCTACCTTGGCTAAAGTGGTAGGTAGACTTTGATATATTTGAATTTTGTTTTATATGGGTGATTTGGTTCACTAGGTTTAGGCTAAACCATGTTCACCAAGGCTTGACTCCACTTGTGTAGGTCCCAAAGAGCTTAAGCATGAGCCATTCCATGTTTAGTTGGGTTTGGGCTTAGTTTGATTTGGTTTGGCTCATGGTCACATATAGGTCTATTTATACCTAATTGGATTAGGTTGACCAATTGAATAAATTAGGCAAAAGAACTATTAGGTTAGGTTTACATGTTGATCCCATAGACATTAGTGCCTTGGTTTGACTCAATTTTGAAATTTAACATATAAGTTCAAGTAGGTTTAACGAGTCAAGTGGACCAACTTGGTCAATTTGGCCAAGTTGGGTTCAATTCAGGGTTGTGTCATGTTTGATAATCAATTTGGAATTGATCATGGGCTTTGGTTTGATTATATTAAGGTTTGCTTTAATTTGATCCTTTAGGTCAAGTTTGGCTAAGTTTGGTCATTTGGATTTAATTGATCAAATTGGGTTCAATTCACCATTGAATTCAATTCAATGATCTATTTAGGATTTATTGTAAGTGTTGATTTGTTTGGATTTAAATTGAATTAAGTTTTGGTCCAAAATGATTTCTTTAGGCTAACTTATGCTTGGTGAGTCAATTTGCTTGGGTCAAATGAGCTTTCATTGGCCTTTAATCAAGTTCAAATGACATTGAGAATGGTTTGGGATAATTGGTTTCAAATGGATTAGATCAATTTTGAAGGTATCCCCATATAGGTTCTAATGGGTCAACTAGAGTCCATTGGGTTAATTAGACATCAAATGAGCTCAATTTGGGTTTGATTAGTATTTGGAATGACATGTGCTCAATTAGTTGCAATCAATTTGACTTTGGTTCACTTTGGGTCACTATAAGAAAATTTTGGATTTATGGTGGAAACTTTCATCAGAAATCTTAGTTGTAAATGACTTTTGGTGGAGAAACTTTGGTTAGAAATGATTTTATGCGGGCCATAAATCTGACATGAATCAATTTTTATGGTTTTTTTGGTGGATTCTTCTCCTGAGATTTTTTCATGAAGAACTGGCAAAAAGGTTGTCAGGAAATCCCATCAGAAAGTGAGTTGCCAAAAAAATTCCAACAGGAAATTTTTGGCGGCTAATTCTATTGTAATTCTACTAAAAATTTTCATGTTGAAATTTTTTTCTCTATAACTTGTAGATGCCACATTTCAAACTTACTAACAAAAAATCTATGAAAAACTTGTACATAATTGAATAAAAAAAGCCAAAGCTCCACATATGCTTCGATGTTTACTCTTGCAAAAGATTTATAAAATATCTTCATAGTTGCTTTATAGCTAATTCTAACATACCCACAATGTCTATATAAGAAGTCAAGACCAATAAAAAGTTAATTTAAATATTTATTTTATTTGAGTACATTGAAAACATTGAAATTAAATAACAATTTCAAAACATTCAAGTGTAATAGTTTGAAATCATTAACATCTCAACAAATTATGTGCAAATAAAAATAAAATACAAATAAGACTTACTCATCATCAATCTTCTCATCATCGTCAGCATCATAATCTTCCTCCTCCTCCACCTTTGGCTCTTTCTCATTTAGGCTATCTTTGTGCATATTCTCCATTTTAGCCTCCATCATAACCATTCAAGCTTTCATCTAAGCATTCATCCTCACTTCCATATCCTTGGCCTTCACATTGACACGCCTTTAAACTATCTTGTTGATGACTGACAACTTATTCCAGAGAACAAATGGCTTGCATCAATGGCTAACCCTACGAGCTTAGGCTGTAAAACCATTACGGGGAAAATTATGACATCCCATATATTTTAAAAAAATTTTATTTAGATAATTGAATACATTATTAAGGAATAAATACATTATCTCAAAAGTTAAATATATTATCTTATAATAGATTTAATTACATAATATGGACTCCTAAAGCTAATTGATCTTTGATATTCTAGAGATTTTACCTTGAACAATATGAAAAAGTAGGATAAGGTTTATTTTCTATTAGGTTCATAGTTCCTTATAAAGGCAAGCCCTTATGGTTAATTACATCTAAGGAAAAAGACTATTTTAAGAATGCTCTCGATTAAAGAAATAGACTTTTATTTCTATGAATTTCAAAACTTTTCTTAGAAGAATTTTTAATTTTAAATTTCAATAGGGAATGCTTCAAAGGGGAAGTTTTTTTTAGAGGCTAATCAGGATTAAGCAATAAATACTTATAGATACTAGGATATGCACTAAGCATTTCAATTATCCTACCATTAGGTTTTATATTTCTGAGATCAAATTTGAGAAGATTCTTAATTGACATTTTATTAAAAATCTAGGATATAGTTTCTAGCTGCACAAGACTATAAAAATACCTAGTGGTTGAAGACTTATTCCACTAGGATGCTTCAGACCCTATGTCTATAAATGCTTTTAACATAAGTCAAAGGCTCGACCTAATGTAAAGACTTATTGGTTCTTTTTGTACTAGAGAAAAATGAACCTATCCCTGACTCTTCTAGGCTTATAAACCACTTAGAAGGGTTGCTAGCTAACACAACCTAAGCTATTTTGAAAATCATGAGTCTTATATATGCAAGATAGTTGGGCTATTTCATTTAAGAAAAAAGCTTAGTGCCTAACCTGCTCCTTATACCTAAGATAATGTTTGGCATGTTAAGTACATAACTAATGTAACAAATTTCATATTTTATGTATTTTTGACTCATAATTCATTTAAAGTTCTTGGGTATGCAATTCATGCCTACAATATGATGCAGTTAGAAGTTGTCATGGGCCAAATCAAAAAAGAGCATGTACACTTCCCTAAGAAGGGTAGTTATCCTCAAAGGTCATATGCCCCCATCTGTGAAATTGGTGAAGGACCCAATTCAAGAAGATTAGATAAAATGCTCTCATGATTCGCAAAAGCAAATTATTTCTCGTTGCTTTTATGTTATTCTTTAGGCTTTTAAATGAGGCTATGAGTTTTTATTTTATGTTTAAGTTATTTAGTTTAAGTGGGATAAAAAAAATTAGTTTTCTTAGGAGCCTAACATTCTAGGAATTTCATCAAAAAACACATCACAAAAAGGAACCTAGAAAAAACATGTAGTTTCTATTGGGCACCCCAAAAAATCAGCCCATTTAAATTAATAAAATAGGGCAATGCGGTTAGGTATCATTGTATACCCTAGAAGAAAGAGGAAATGGACAACCGAGCTCTGCTCTTATATAATCATGCCTATAACTAAAAATTTTGATCAGTGGGGGTCTTCTTCCTAGACCATCACCTTCTTCAAGGACTTCCATGATCTTCAAAGAGGACCACCAACAAGTAAAGTCAGCTCTTGCTAATTCTAAACCCCATAGATCCTAACCTAATTTTAGGCTCAAATTATATTTTAGAATTTAAAAATAAAGTCTTAATCCTTGCAAAATAAAGGTTAGAAAATACATATAGCACACTAGCAATTTATATTTTAAACATACAGGCATAGCATTAGTTGCTTGCCAAGCCCACCTGTCTTACTTGGTTATTCTTAGGGACATAAGAAACACCTATGAGCAAACAACATTTATATTATATTTATTACAACGATCCCTTTAAGCATTACCCCTTATAGAAAATAATATTAGCATACAAAAAATAACTTAACATCCAGACTAGTGGGCAAACATCCTTGCCATCTAGTCTAAAATATTACACTACAAAACAAAAAAAAGCATCACATTACTTAATATTGCAAAACATCACAAATCATCAGCCTAACATAAGTCTAGAGTCAGTGACCTAATATTCTAGTGTGTGAAAAGAGGGGCTTATATAGTATGTGTGTACTAGGATTTTATTTTAGTTTAAGTTTTAATTCAATTTTAAAGTTCATTCAATTTAGAGTTGAGTGGTTTCAACTTAAGTGATTTAATTGATTTTAAATTTTATTTTAATTTTAAGTCTATTTTTATGTTAAAGTTGAATTTATGGATTAAAGAATGAAGAATAAAATAAATTTTACTTTGAACAGAATCCATTCTATTCAACATCTTGATCCTAGTTGAATGAAATCTCCACTCTAAAGTGAAAATTTATTTTATAGGGCAAACTAGGAACCTAATTATCTTAATTAACACATTTGAATTTATTTGAATGATTTAATTGAATTGGATTAAGTTTGTTTAATGTTTGTTTGAAATGGTCTTTATGTGTTTTGATTGTTGATATTAATTTTAGATTTCTTAGGTTATAGTTTGATTAATTGAATTTTAATAATTAAATCAATATCCTTTGAATTAATATTTAATTCCATTCTTTTTGGGTTTCACTTTGAAGATTTAATTTTATATGATATGTATTGATTAAATCATTTCAAAGTTGTTTAGATGTATTGATTTTATCATTTCATTTAAACTTGGTTTGGATTGACTAATATTTAATTAATTTATGATTTTATTGAAGTTAATTTGATCTTTTATTTTAATTTTAATTTAGAGTTTGATCACTTGGTTTGTTGTAATTCATTTTTTATTTTCCAATTTAAGTTTTAAGGTTCAACAAATTCTACGTTTTTAATTAATTTTACCTCTGAAGTATATGATTCGTAGGATTCTTTAATTTTAGAAGGTTAAGAAGCTTCTTTTAGATGTTATGATATTAATGAAAGTGGTTTTAGTTGATCTCATTAAATTTTCTAACTTCTATATTTTTAAAATTTACTATTTGATTAAAATTGACCTAAATATTGGAAATTCTACAACTTATGATCCAGAAATCATTTAGCTTTAAGAGTTTTATGACAAGTTGAGTTCCTTGCCATTTTAAATTTCCAAAAGTTTCATCTTAATCAAAAGTGTATTTTAGGAGTAATTAATAATTTAATTAGTTCAATAAAACCTAAATTAAGCCTTAATTCAAGGGAACTAATTAAGGGTTTTAATTTTCCTTAATTCCTCTCTGAAAAATAAATCCATGGAGAATTTATTTAGAATTTTAAATGTTTGGTTGATTTATTATGATTTTTTAATGTTCTAGAGAGGTTAATGTTTTTAGTGGGTTTATTAATCTATATTATGATATTTGGGATTAATTTCATGCCTTCTTTTTAATTTTCTCAACTTATTATTAATTTAATTTATTAAATTAAGGTTTTGGGATTGAAAATTTTGAATCCTCTAATTTGATCATCAATAAATTCCCAAATTTAATTTAATGTATATTTTGGTTTCAATTTCAATTCCTAAAAGTTTCAATTTAATTAGATTGATATTTTGAATTTAATTTAAGTTTTATTTTTTTAATTAAACCTAAATTAATCCAAAAATTCTGAATAAAAATTGGGGATTTTGGGTTTAATGGATTCCTCTCAAGGAAATGAATATAGAGCCTTTATTTGTAATTTTTTGTTGAGTATTTTAGTTTTTATAATTTTTTGAAGTTCTATGCAATTTTTAGTAGTTTTTTTTTTAAATGGTCAGCGCCACATGGCTTGATTGGGAATCACTTTACACATGGCCTAGAGGAATTAGGCCTGCTGGATCCATGCAGATCTAGCTCAAAAAGCAGTGGGGCAGGTGAGATTGATTGGAATCATCCGATCATGGATAGGGTGACTCAAATTTTATCCTAATTTTCCTTAAAGGATTAAATCCATCGATCCAACTAGATTTCAACCATCCATTTCCAATAAAAAGAACAGACGATTTTAAGATTATATCCCTGTCCTACTGCTAAAGAATGTGGGACATCCGCTCTTATGGCTAGATCTACACTATATAAGTGGCAGAGGTAAATGATTTTGATCACAAATAGATTAATAGATGATTTGCAATCAATCCAAATTTCTTGATCTCCCTTGGGATCATTTTGCCTTTACAAATCGACCAAACTGTAAAGAAGAGGGGTGGCGTTGAGTCTATACCTAATCGGTATCGCTCATCAGTAGATTTTCTGATTCATAAAATGTTCCCTACATTGAGGCAAAGCTTTAAGTGGAATTTCATGCCTTGCCTCCCAGTCGATCTCCATGGAGACCAATCTCCAATCATTCTCCATTAGTCTTGGTAGTTTTCTGTATAGCTAGTTGTGTGGTCATTGATTGTAGACTCAGTTGTGTTTGTTTTCACCTCTTGAATTCATTTTGGTCTATTTGGATCAAGTGTATCTAATTAACCCATTTGAGACCTTATGAGATTTATATTCAAGTTTAAACATGTTTATTTGATGATTCTAAGTCTTTGGAATGACTTCATTGGGTCATGTTTTAGTAAGTTGACATTTCACTTGGTGGGGCCCACATAGGTCAACCTTAGGTCAAATGATTGATCATCTTGAGCCTCATTTATTTTTAGGTTCAATGATTTTATGCTTCTTGTTTAATTTAATTTAATTTAGTTTAGATTTTATTTGAAATTTTTTAGACTTAGGTGATTTTAAGCTTAAATGAGTTAATTGGGTTGGCTATCCCAATTATCTTGATCTAAGCTCAATTAAATTTAGATTTTCAATTAGAATGTGTTTGATTTAATCATTTATTTAGATTTTAGTTTGGTCTAGAATCACCTAATTATATTGGGTTAGGTCAAATCCTAAAAAGATTCACTAGGTCATGAAGTATAGTGTCCTAAGTGTCTAATTAGAAGACTCATAATATATGATTATGTGTTTTAATTACTAAAATTAGAGATAATATTGATCTCATATAAAAATGAGGTCTGCAAATGGACCCTTAATATGTGTGGTGGACTAATTAGAGTACACCACACATATTGGCATTGACCGATCTAATTAATAGATCTTATAAAGACTACCAACAACAATGCTTGCAAATTGTTTAAATTTTGTTTTGAAATTTGAGCTTTAGACTAACTTTTATTTTTATTTAAAATTTTGTTTTGAATTTGATTATTAAAGATAGGCATAAACATGCCTTAGATTATTTTGATTTAGAGTGTTTCATTCATAGAGAAATCTAGATTCACTAGCCTTTAAGAAGAATGGAGATGTTATTAGGAAAAGACTCACCAAGAAATCCAGTCCTAAGATAGTCATTATAGCCAAAGAAGATGCTTCTGAGAGACTTATTCTTACCATGACTATAATAGAGTTTGATTTCCATCAATTTTCAATGGCTAACCTAAGAAGCAAGCATAGGGACTCATATCTTTCTAGGTGAGATTATCCAATGGATAGTCTAGATGACTAACCAATGTAAAGAGAGGTTCCACAAGTAGACCCTAAAGTTTTTTTCCTAGAAAGAATTCCATCATGGATACTCACTCAAGTCTAGGGATGGTAGCTGGAGAGGATACCACTATAAATAGTTATTCCTATCCAAACTACATAGATTTTAATTAGAACAAGTTGCCACTATGGGACTTACTCATATTTTGTTAGATTATCTTTGTTGGAAGGGGTCTTCAATGATTTAATTCCAACATAAATAGCTAGGCTGAGGAAAAGGGCTTTCAATGGCTTAGTTCCTAATCCTTTAGATTTTTACTAATTTGCAGGGGTCGCATGGACTTGATTCTTAACCTAAATAGCCTATTAGAATGGGGCCTAGGAGTGGCTTATTTTCATCCCTAAATTTCTTTTTATTTAGCACTAGAAATTGGTCAAATGGGCTAAAATCCTCATATAGTAAGATTCAATTAATAATAAGGAGCCTTCAATAGATTAATTCCAAATTCATAGCTAAGGTGAGGAAAGGGGTCTTGGTGACTAAATCCTAAACCTTAAAGTTTTTACTATTATAAAAGTGGTCTTGATGACTTATTTCTAACCTAGATAGTCTATTTAATAGGAAAGGGGTCTTGGTGACTTAATCCTATCCTAATTTTCTCATGGGGAAGCTTGCTAAAGGACTTACTCAAATCTAATTAACCATTAAGATGGGGCCTTCAATGGCTTAATTTCTTCTTGAATAACGAAAATAAAGAAAAGAGGCCTTGATGAGTTAATCATAAACCTCAAATTTTGATTATTAAAAATGGGGTCTTAGTGACTTATTTCTAACATAAATAGTCTATTTGAAAGGAAAGGGGTCTTGGTGACTTAATCCTATCCTGTGAATAGTTGGAATGGTGCCACAAAGGGCTTTCTCCAAACCTATGAGAATGGTGCACAAAGGCTTACTCCAAATCCAAGAAAGACATGAGAAGGGTGCCATAGAGGGATTTCTCCATACTTAAGATATATATAGAAAAGGTGCCATGAAGGGCTTGCTCCTAACCTATACATGACAAGAATGAGAAAAAGGGGTCTTTAGTGACTTATTTCTAAATACTCAAGTCTATTGAATATAAGCAGGAGTCACTTAATCTTAATCCTAACCTGCTTAGTCTAGTTGGGGAGAGGTGTTGGAATGATTTTCTTTCATCATTTAGTTTCACTAATGCTTCTTACACATGAAGAGGTTTAGTAAAGAAGATTTCAAGTAATTTTGAAGAAATATTTGGACCTAGTGTATAATATGCTAATGTCATATAAAATTTCATTTTTTCTAATCATCTCAAAGTTATATACGTTTATGTCAGATGTCTAATCCACTTTAGGCAAGACATCATATTGTATCAACCTGAGAGATTTAGTTTTGAGCTTGCAAGTGTCATTTATATCTTGAGAAGCAAAAACCATTGTCAAACAATGCTTCTCAATTGATGGATATTTAATTTCTATTGGTATTCATATGAATATATAGCTTACATGACATTTTTTTGGTTTTCTTTATTGATTTAAGTCAATCAAGCTACAATTGATGTGTATTCCAGTTTTTTATTGGCATGAATCTACAACTCATAAAGCCTTCTCTTCATTTTCTTTACGTGGATTCAATATAGATTAAGAGATTCCTTTAAATCTATAATTTAATATATATATATATTCCATCTGATTATGTAGCATACAAGGTGTTCTCTTCATTTTCTTTATTAATTTGGATTCAATAAAAATTAAGAGATTCCTTTAAAGCTATAATTGATATCATTTTCAAGAGTGAATGAGAATCAAGATAAGAAAGCTCTTCTATTCTCTCAAAGGTATTTTGATATATTAATTTTCTTATATTTTTAGTACCCCTAATCAATAAAGAAATTAAGAGGGTTGAATTGTTTAAGAAATCAGGACTCTCCTGATAATTTTATTGAAATAATTTCTCCTAAGTTGAATTACCATTCTTTAAAAGTTTCTTCGAATGATATTTCATATGTAGATTTAACAATTTTATTTAATTATTTTATTATAGATGCTTGTGATTCATCTAAATTCCAATACAAATTTTAAGAAGTTCCCAAAAATTACATTAAAGGTATATTTTAAGAATCCTCTTGTTGTAATACAATCATTTTCACATCATAATAAATTCTCTATTTTTTTCTCTTCTTTTTAAACTCTTTTTTTATTCTTTCATCATCTTTTTTTAAATAAGATTTTCAATATAACACTTCTCTTGATTAAGTGAGGTTATCAAAAACTTTGATCATGACCCTTTGGAAAATTGTCCTAATATTTTTAGACTGAACAATACTACTGTGTAGTAGAATATCCTTCTAGGAATTTTGAATGTCATGTTCTTTTTATCTTCAAAAACTATCTTGGTTTGATTCTATTTAGATAAATTATCCCTGGATGGGGATAATCTTATGTATAAAAGCTTTATCGATTCTAAAGTCAGGTAAGGGTAACAAGAACACATCTTCAAGATAAAGCATTGTTCGAGTCTCGATATTGGACACATGCATATTTGAACTTTTTCTCTTCTTTTTAGTACTTATATAATTTTGTTCGCTATAATGATGTTAGCCAACTGAGATGAATATTTTCTTCCCATGCAAGGCCATCATTGGCGAGCTTTTAATTTAGCAACATCTTATTTTTTTGAAACCTGACCGCATTCATCAAAGGACTTAGTGAAATGACATCAAGCTTAATCTTGAGCTTATGAATATCTCATTTTAATTCCAGATAAAGAAGTCCTTAAGCTCTAAGAATAACTTGAATATCTGACTTGCAAAAGCTTGAGCTTAGTTGTAGATCAATTTATATTTTAAAACTTATTTCTCTTAACTTGTCAATTATGGATATAAGTTCCTCTTCAAATTCTAAGAATGCATCCTAAATTTGAAGGTTATTTAGGTCTTTTGATATTTTTAAAACAATACTCGCTTTATATGTTAGAGTGCCTTTGAAGAGAAACTCAGAATTATGACTATTAAAAAAATCTCATCTTGCAATGACTCTACAATATTAAACCTTAAGCCAACTTTTGGTTTTAATTACTTTAATGCTTCATAGCTTTTCTTATTTATGGCTTATATGGCCATCTGCAAGGGATTAAATTATACTCAATTGAATTTTTGATTTACAAAGGATACTTGAAAAGGAAAATCGATTACCTATTTGACATTTTTATCTTTGAGGTTTACACCTTCTATTAAATTTAAACATGAAGGTGTAAAATTGATTTATTTTATTTTTCATTTTTTAGTTATGGGCATCTTTGACTTCTAAACTTACAGTTGTTTTTTGATATAGTGGAGTTAGAGTTAAAATGCTAACATACTTATCATTTTTAGATTTGAAATACTAGACTTAACCTTTTAGCTTCTGGACCCAGTCCTTCCATCCTTTATGTTTTCTCTCTCTCTCTCTCTCTCTTTTCTTTCTTCTTCTTTTACTCTTTTTTTTGTTAAAATTGTAATAACATTTTTTACTCTTTGTAAGACATTACACTTTATATTTTTCTTAAATACAACATTTGCTAAGACACTAAATACATTTGACACTTTGTCTAAATACAACATTTGGTACTACATAGTTAATTCTTTGACTAATCACATCACATAGTAAGACACTATCTGATTCTTTGATTAAATACAAGATTTGGTAAGGTGCTAAGAAAATTTCAAACTTTAATTTTCTTCTTCTCTCTATTTTTTTTTTATTTTTAGTTCCTTAATTTTCAAGTTAAAATTTTACATTTTAGACTAATAAAATAAAATGACATTCCTGTAGACTCTAATCTGGTGAATACATAAAGGATGTAAATATGCTTTCATAATGATAATTTTTTTATTTTTTTGGGCTGGATAAGACTTTCTAAGTGAATTTAAGATGTTCCTTAATTCCTAAGATTTTACTTCAATGTTTGAATTATCATCCTCAATCAATATTGTGATTGACATTAAATTTTTCAAGATGAGTTTCCAAATTAAATTTTTCTTGTGTAAAACTCCTTTTCTTTTATTGATTAAATCCACACACCACCATTACATCCTTGACTCTAGGGTTAGATCAGTATTGCGCACGTGTGTATTTAGTTCCATGTATGTTTGCAATTAATGTTTATCGATGCACCCGGATCAATATGCATTCTAGTAATTTTTTAGCATTTTCCTCATTGATTGTTATATGAGATGTTGATTATATTCAATAGTCCCTAGTACTTGATCTTCATGACATAAGATAACGCTAGAACTTTCTTATAGTGGAATGCCACGAAAAGTTGCTAATATTTTAAAAAAATGCAAATTATGAAATTACTTAATGCCTTAATTAAAGATTTTCTTATTCTCATTCATTTCATTTTCATTTTTGCATTCCTCCTTTTTCATAGAGCATTATGATGCTCAATTTTACAAGCAACTTCTCTATGATGGAAAAAAACACTATAATCAAAATTTTGAAGTAAATAGAATTTTTTTAATTTCTTTTATTTATGAATTAAAAAGTTAATTTCTTTATGATAACTTAGTGTTTTAGTTTTTAATGATGACTTTTTGGTCATTTCATTTTAGTGTTACTTAAGGTGGTTAGACTCTATCATTTTAAATTTAATTTCAATAATTCCCTCTAATACGAAGAGAGGGAAGGTAAGCCCAACTCTATCCTCAATGGATCTTTGTGTTCTTCTATCGACTTATAGAGTTAAAATCTATAATTTATATTTTATATTTTCACTCTGAAAGATAGAAGTATCACTATTAGGACCCAATCTGTGTAATATATTGAGGTCATGAGATTTGATAACTATTTTAGAAGGATCGAAGTCTTCATTGATTGTCTATAAAATTTATTCTTAAAATGAATTAAGGCAACCTATGAAATATCAATCATCTAATGGGAGAGGATTCCAATTAAGGAAATTAATTTAAATTTATAAGATTAAACTTTGTTTATTTCAGTTTTATCAAAAGAATTAGAATCTTCCTTTGTTGCCATCTATTTTCTTCTTATTGATTAGGAGCTGAAAGTGAAATTTAGTTATATCATTTTTATTCATGATTTATGTTCATCTCCCCTTCTGACTCTATCCTAAACTCCTAATGATTCAAGATTTTTGGAGTGTCTGAAATGGGGGTTATCATCAGGTCACTCTCTAGAATTAGCTAATCAACCTAAACAACAGATTTCTATGTTTTTAGTGGATGTACAAAGATTATTCTAACTTTTTAATGATTAACATTAAAGCTAAATTGCATTTATGTGTATAAAAATTGCCTTCTATAGAGGTAGAAGGCACTTATGTGATTTCTTTGACCGACCTTTGCCTAAGGTCAACAAGGCATTCTTTTGGGATCATATTTATCCATCTTTTATAATTTTATTTTAAGTTAATTGTTTTGGAATGCAACTAAAACTTCAATCATGGTGGTAATGGGCAATAGTCAAGCCTATACCCACCTCATTTAGTTTTATGAGTTTTCTTTTTATTCATTTAAAGTTTATTTAGCAAACTTTGAAAGAACTCCTTCATTTTGAGATACATTCTCAGGCTCTTACTTCCTTTGATTGTATTAAAACAAAAGGGTATCAAATTAAGAACCATATCCTGTCTCTCTTTAGCTTTTGTAGAAAGCCAAGGTAAAATCAAGGCTAAAGAGAACCTTGTGATTTTCTTTTAACATTTAAATTTTCTTTCTTAGATAATCTTAAAATTTTTTGAAGATGATATTTCTTTTTCACTACGGAATGATATCAAATCCATTTTAACTAGAATTACATCTAATAGAAATGAGCTTAGTTTAATTTATCCTATTGAAAGTTTTAAGGAGGTGGTTCTACGACCCAGTCGTTTAACTATGATAAATAAATAGTTATAAAACTTAAGTTAAGGTTGTTGGATGAGTCTACCAAGGATGAAATGGAGAGGCATCCAATGGAAAGAAAGAAAGTCCTGACGCATGAGTGGCACCAATACACTGTCAATGTATAGATATAAAAGTCTATCTTCAAAGATGGGGAAAGGAACTACTCCCTAGTGGAGTCACCATAAAATATACCTTGAAGGATAAATTTATAAAACCTCATAGATTTTAAGAATGTTATATTTTTGTAATTGAATGCGTCATTACAGAATAAATATATTATCTGAAAAGATTACATGTTATCATATAATAGATTCAATTATTTAATAAAGACTTCTAAGGCTAATCAATTATTTTATACTAGTTCATAGTTCCCTATAAGGGAAAGCCCATATAGTTAATTACATCCTAGAAAAAGGGAATACTTCCTAAGAACAATCTTGATACAAAAACTAAACTTTTATATTTATGAATTTCAAAGCTTGTGTTAAAAGGATGTTTAATTTGAAATTTCAATAGGGAACACTTCAAAGGGGAAGAATTTTTTCAGAGCCTAATCAGAATCAAGTAGGAAATATTTATAGATATTGGGATACCCAGTAAGCATTTCAGTTATCTTACCATTCGGTTTTATAGTTTTGAAATCAAATTTAAGAAGATTCTAAACTAATATTTTATTAGAAATCTAGGACTTAGACTCTAACATCACAAGACTATAAAAATACCTAATGGTTGAAGACTTATTTCAATAGAATGCTTGAAACCCTAAGTCTATAAATGCTTCTGACATAAGTTAGAGTCTCGACCTAATGAATTTTTTTTAGAATTATCTTTTTGCTAGAAAAATGAATATATTCTAGACTCTTTTGGACTTATATCCAACTAGGAAGGGTTGCCATCAAACACAACCTAAGTTAGTTATAAATCATGAGTCCCGTCTTACGTATGCAAGATGGTTAGATTATTGCCTTTATGAATGAATCTATGAGTCTAACTCAGTCCCAATCCTTAAGATAATGTTTAGCATATTATGTACCTAACTAATTTAGTAAATGTCATCTTTTATGTATTTTGACTCATAATTCATTTAAAGGTCATAGGTATACAATTTATGCCTATAATGAGATGCAACAAGAAGTAGTCATGGGCCAAATCAAAAGAGAAGGCAAACTTCCCAAGAAAGGTTTTCATCCTCAAAGGTTAGATGTCCCCTTATATGCAATAGGTGAAGCGCCCTATTCAAGAAAAATAGACATTATATGCTCATGGTTCACAAAAGCTAATTATTTATAGTTGCTTTTAAGTTATTCCTAAAGCTTTTATTTAAATGAAGTTATGAGTTTTTATTTTATGTTTAAGTTATTTAGCTTAAGCAAGGTGGAAATTTTAGTTTTTCTAGGAGCTTAACTTTCCAAGCATTTCATCATAAAACACATCACAAAAAGAAACCTAAAAAAATCATGAAAATTTTATTATGCACTCAAAAATAAATCAAGCCAATTCAAATTAATAAACCATGAAATTTTTATTATGCAACTACAAGCAAACATCATTTATTTAATATTTATTACAACAATCCCTTTAAGCACAACCCCCCATACAAAAAATAGTGTTAGCTTAAATGGAACATCCTAATATACAGATTAGAGGGCAAACAATCCTAGCTAACCAGTTTAAATAATACACCATAAAATAAGAAAACACATCGCATTATTTCATATCATAAAACATCAAAGATCATCAACCTAAAGTATGTGAAGGGTCAGTGACCAAATATTCTAGTGTGTGAAAATAGGGGCTTATGAGGTATGTTAGTACTAGGCTTTTATTTTATTTTAAGTTATAATTGAAGTTTAAAGTTCATTCAATTTACTATTTGGTGGTTTCAATTTAAGTGATTAATTGAATTTAAATTTTATTTTAATTTTAAATCTATTTTTGTGTTAAAGTTAAATTTAGATTTTAAAGAATGAAGAATAAAATAAATTCTATCTTGGACAGAATCCATTCTATTAAAAATCCTGATCCTAGTAGAATGAAATCTCCACACTGAAGTGAAAATCTATTCTATGGGTCAAACTAAGAACCTAAGTATCTTAATTAACCCATTTGAATTTATTTGTATCACTTAATTAAATTTAATTTGGCTTGAATAATGTTTGTTTAAAATGGTTAAGATTTCAAAGTTTAAGTTTGTTTAACTTTATAGGTTTTGACTTTTGATATTAAATTTAGATTTATATGGTTTTAGTTTGATTTAATTGAATTTTAATAATTCAATTAATTTCGAATGAATTAATATTTAATTCCTTTCTTTTTGGGTTTCACTTTGAAGATTTAATTTTATATGATTTATATTGATTAGATCATTTCAATGTTGTTTAGATTTATTGATATTATCATTGCATTTAAAATTGGTTTGGATTGGATAATATTTAATTAATTTATGATTTCATTGAAGTTTGATTAGTTGGTTTGTTAGATTTAGTTATTTGATTGTATGTTGAGTATTTTAATTTTATGATCACTTGATTTAATTTGATCTTTGCTTAGTTGCTTTAATTGAGTTTATTTCTTTGACTTAGTTTGACTAGTACGTTTGACTAACATTCATTAATTCATTTGTTATTTTCCAATTTAAGCTTTAGGGTTCAACCAATTTTATGCTTTAAATTAATGTTTATCTTTTAAGTATATACTTAGGATTTTTTAATTTCTGAAGGTTAAAAAATTTCTCTTAGATGTAATGATCAGTTAATGAAAGTGGCTTAAGTTGATTTCATAAAATTTTCTAATTTTTTTGTTGATTTATTTTTTGATTTAAATTAACTTAGAAATTAGAAATTCTACAACTTCTAATCTAGAGATCATTTGGCTTTAAAATTTCATGGAAAGTGGGTTCCTTATCAATTTAATTTTTCTAAAGTTTCATCTTAATGAGATGTGTATTTTATGACTATTTATAGTTTTAATTATTTTAGTAAAACTTAAATTAAGCTATAATTAGAAATATTTAATTATTAGTTTTAATTTTCTTTAATTCCTCTCTAGGAGATGAATCCATAGAGAATCATTTAGAATTTCTAATGTTTTCGTTGATTTATTAGGATTTTTTTAATGTTCACATTAATTATTTGATTTATTTAATTCATTTAATTACTTAATTATTTTATTTTAAGATTTATTAAGTTCTAGGGAGGTTTAATATTTTTATTGTGTTCATTAATCTATATTATGATATTTGGGATTGATTTCTTGCCTTTTTAAATTTGTTTTTGAATTATTATTAATTTAATGTATTAAACTAATGTTTTGGGATTGAAAATTTTGAGTCCTTTAATTGGATAATCAATAAATTGCTTAATTTTAATCTAAAGGGTATTTTACCCTCAATTACAATTCTCCAAAGTTTCAATTTAATTAGATTGATATTTTAGATTTAATTTAAGTTTAATTATTTTTAATTAAACATAAATTAATTTAAAAATATGTAATTAAAATTGGGGATTTTGGGAATAAGGGATTCCTCTCAATGGGATGAATGCATAGAGCCCATATTTACATGTTTTTTGGATGATTATTTTAATTTTTGAGAATTTTTGAAGTTCTGTACATTTTTAGTACTTTTTTAATTCTAGAAAATTTGATATTCCCTTTAAAATTGTCAGCTCTGGCATTGACTAGGCACCACTTTACACATGGCATGGTGCCATTAGGCTAGCTGGATGCACTAGATCCAGCTCAGAAAGAGATGGGCCACATGGGATTGATTGGAGCCATCCAATCATCAATAGGTTGGTTCAAGTTTACCCCTGACTTTTTTTAAGGAATTAAATCTAACAATCTAACTAGAACATAGCCATCTGATCCAGATAAAAGGAATGAACAATAAAGATTATATCCCTATCTTTGTGTTGGAGAACCATGGGCCATCAGCTCTTAAGGCTTCATCGTTGGTGATCTAAGTGGCGAAGGTGAATAATTTTGATTACAAATCTATCAAGAGATAATTTACAATCAATCTGAATGGCTTGATCTCTCTTGAGATCATTTTGCCTCCACTAAAGATGAAATCATGAAGAAGACGGCATGGCTTTCAATCTATACCTCACCAACGTCGATCATCTACTGATTTTTTGATTCAAAAATGTTCCCCACATCGAGGAGAAACTCTGGGAGGAATTCATGTTTGGCATCCCCGTTGATCACTGTGGAGACCAAGCTCCACCCGCCTTCTATTGGCCTTAGTCATTTTCTATCTAGCGGCATGATCACCGGGTGTATGTTCAGTTGTGTTCATTTTAACTGCTAGAATGTGTTTGGATTTTTAAGTAAAGAGGACAATCACTTCTCCCATGATTTCATGCTTAACTAAGAGTTTAGTTATCAGCTTCACTAAATCCTGGCTTCCAAGTGGTGAGAGGTTCAAAGAATGGCTCGACTCACCTTCTTCTTCTCTCTTGATTGTTTTTGTTTGCTTGGAATTGAGAAAGAATCATCTCTCCATCTTTATATCATTGGTTGAGAATCATGTCCCTTTACCACCGGCCATGGATGATTTCTAGCTTGTCAGTGGTGAAGGACATGGGTAATGCCTCGGTTGAGCTCCTCCTCAACTCAAGAACTTGTGGGGATGGTTGGAATGTGGAGATGGACTCTCCTACCTCCTTTTTTTTTCTTTTTTAGCTATGAGCTTCTCCATGGAAGAGAGGCCAAAGATGGCCTCTCATGCAAGATTGAAATCCTTGGGATTTTGCATAGAAGGAGGTGGTTAACTGATTAGGATGAGCCCAAATCAGTTAAGGTGAAGATGTGGGTGAGGTGTGGAGGAGAGGATGTAGGATTTGACTTCTTTTTATGGGTTCCTCTCCCATGGCTCCACCTCACTTCTTATGATTTCATCTCACATGGCTTTCCTCAATTGGATAATTGCCTACCCAGGTCAAACCATCTAAGGTAAACTAAAGGTTGGGTTAAGTCCATTTGGATTGAATTTGGTTTAAGTGTTTGAATTCATGTCATTTGGGTTTAGCTTTAGCTAAATTAATTTGGGTTAAGTTGATTGCTTAATTGGGTTTAGACATGAATACCAACCATTAATGATTGTACATTAAATGATTTATGGATCAATTGATCCATCTCACATGAGGTTTGATGTAATTTAGGCTAGTTTGATCCATTTGACCTAAATAGGTCAAATTGGATTTCCTAGCATATTAAGACATTTTAGAGTTTTGGTTTAAACTTAATTGTATTCAATTGGTCATTTATGATGAATTGGGATAATTAGTTTCTTTTTAAGTTTATGTTTGATTTTAATTTTAACCCAAATTGGCCTATTTTGACCCATTTTGACCTAAATGAGTAAAGTTGAGTTCAATTAGGTTAAATGACCAAATTGGTCAAATTAAATCCAATAATTAATTGAATTATGTTTATTTACAATTTTCAAATGATTTTGAACATTCAATTTGAATTGATTTTAATTTGATATGGGTTTAAATTCAATAAGGTTCATCTAGGTTTATTTGGAACAAGTGGATCTAATTAACCCATTTGAGACCTTATGGGATTTAGATTCATGTTTAAACTTATTTTTTTGATGATTTTAAGTTTTTGGAATGACTTCATTAGGTCACATTTTAGTAAGTTGACATTTGACTTGGTGGGGCCCACATAAAGTTAACCTTAGGTGAAATGATTGACCATCTTGAACCTCATTTATTTTTAGGTTCATTGATTTTATGCTTCATGTTTAATATTCTATTTGAATTTCTTTAGACATAGGTGATTTTGAGCTTAAATGGATTAATTGGGCTGACCATCTCAATTATTTTATTTTAAACTCAATTGAATTTAGATTTAAATTAAAATGTGTTTGATTTAATCATTTGTTTGGATTTGAGTTCAGTTTCAATTCACCTAATCCTATTATGTTAGGTTAAATCATAGAAGGATTCACTAGGTCGCCAAGTATAATGTTTAAAGTGTCTAATCAAGAGGCTTCTAATCTAGGATTAGGTGTCCTAATTACTAAAATTGGAGATGATGTTACCCTCATCTAAAAAAAAGGTCAACATTCATCCTTTGTTTTTAACTATAACAGCTTTTTTCTGGATGTCATACTCTGACTACTCTGACTATCCACTAGAACTTCCTACAGCATTAGCACCTTGACTTGCAACTTTGTTCAACTTCATGTAGTCATCCTATAAGAAATTATATTACAATTTGAACAATATCTTTAGTTTTACCCCTAACATCCATCACTATGTTGAAAATATTATCAAAAATTTGTTCTCTATTTGCATGACATCAAAATTATGTTTTATCAGATTAGACTTCCAGTATGGTAGATCCTAGAAAAATTCCTCATCATCAAGTTATGGGTTACACCATGGCCTAGAAGATGACTTTCAGATAACATAGGAGTATTAGTTATAGTTGGAATAAAGCTAATGATATGCCATAAATCATTCCCACCAATCTTGGAGCTAGGTTAGCCTTCACAACTTGATTTTTTATGAATGCATAATTATTTCTTCTGAAAGGATAATCAGTAGGAGGAACATATGTTAACAATCAAACTAAAAAATGTTCTATCCATTTTGAAGAGTGAATACTTTTGATAAATCTATGCAGTATGGACAAGCTAACTTTCTAGTAGTGCTCAACCCTAAAACATTATATATACAAGAAAGTTATTAATAGTCCACATCAATGCTGGTTTCATCTAAAAGTTTTTCTTTGTAGCAATATCATATGTCAATACACCATTGTCCCATAAGGTTTGTAGCTCATCTATCAAAGGTTGCAAGAAGACATCAATCTTTTGCTTTGGAGCTATGTAGACCAACTATGATCATAATTAGAAACATATAAGTTGTGGTCATGCACATCATTGATGGTAGATTGTATGGGGTAACTATCACTAGAAAACATGAATAATGTGACATGGACTGACTAAACGGTGTAAAACCATCAACGCGTAGCTCAAATTTGATGTTTCATGGCTTAACAGCAAAATCAAGATAAATATGATTGAAATGCTTCCATGTTTCTTCATCTAATCGATGAATCAAGATATTTGATACACTTGCTCTATTTTGGTGCCATCACATGTGCTTGGTTGAATGCATGGAAGTATATAGTCTCTACAGATGTGGAGTTAGTGGCAAACAAATAGAATATATACTTGTGTGGTACATCCTTCATTTTGCATTATTTTTATTTTGTAGCTTGAGCTTAATTGCTCTACAAAATTTACATTCAATATCTTGTGCGCTGTTCTTATATTATAGCATGCAATCATAGACACATCAATAAAAACTTTTTAGGCTAAGACCTAGCTTTAACACCAACTTCTTTATTCTATATACATCTTCAAGAACTAGGTTTTCTTTAGGATTTGTCTCTTTCAACGTGCATGCATTGGTTAAAGTATTCACATGGCTCATTAAATTTAGTTTTAATACTTACCATTCTTATTGGTACATATAGCTTAGTTTAGTGTGTGCAATCTTCCCATAATAATCGTTGTCTTATCTTCAGCAGGTTGTTGAACTTTTGAGCTTCTTTATTAGGTTGTTCATCCTCTACTAAAAACTCAGATCTAGTAAAATTATAGACAATTTCTTGATAATTTTAGACATAATGATATTCACATGAAGGGCATGTATAACTCTTTGAAAAACCAGTGTCAGTATCAATATGTAACTTGAACTCACCATGTGAAGTCTAGAACCAATAATTTGGCTAGAAACTCTATGATATAACTCTAATATGACTTTATCAAGCTTTAAGAAGGTCTAATTCATGTGTCTTGCACATGGACATCAAAGCTTTCTTTCAAAAATATAAGAAAGTTGAGATGCCACGTGCATAAAGTACTCAAGTCCACTCAAAAATTCATTAGTTAATCCTTTTCTGCCTAGATGTAATCTATTGTATATCCATGATTTATCACTACTTATATCCATAAACTAGGTAAACTAAAAAGTTAAAGGAGTAATTAATATTCTATTTTAGTTATATAAGTTGTATTAACTACATAATTAAAACCAAATTTAATGTAATGCCCAAAGTGTCTTAGTCGTGTGCTACAGAATTTTTCATGTCTTTTAAGTAGTAAGCCATAGTAGCCTATAATCACCAAAATCATTTTTCTATAGAAATAAACTAAACATTTATTGTGAAATTTATGTAAATTCATCAAAAATTTATTAATTATATAATTAGCAATTTAATACATTACATTATTTAGAAAATACATAAGAAAAAAATACAAAAAAATTACAAAAAATCTATAACTTAACATGTAAAATTGTAAATCTACATACAAAAAAATATTTAAACTAAGATTAATGAATTTCAAGTAAATTTGTACAAGTTCAAACATAAAAATAACAAAACATCACAAAACATCAAATCCATTTTTCTCCCAAACGAATAGATGAAATATAAAAAAAAAGCTATATAAGTAAGAGATTGTGGTTTACCTTTGATTCTACATAAAAATTGGACCAAATAGATGAAATTTCTGTGAAAATTAGTGAGCCCCATCTCATTTTCCATCATCATTCGAGAGAGAGAGAGAGAGAGAGAGAGAGAGAGGGGTGGGGGTCACGATCCGTTGACCTAATAATAATAGTTTTTGGTACATTTTCCATCAAAAAATCTATAAAAATCATTTTGGTAGATTTTTCTATCAAAAATCAATCTTCTTTAAGTGATTTGACCATGACATCCTCCACAGTCATTACTTCCATCATAAATATTTTTGGCTAAAAAATTCATTGATAAATTAGTCGGTAATTTCTATTGGAAAAGTCCACCAAAAATATCGCTAGAAATCTACAGTTTTCCTATAGTGGGCCATGGTGGCCTAAATGGGTTACATGGGCCCACCTATGTCAAATGGGCTAATTAGCCCATTTGGAGCTGAAGTTATGTTTGGTGTTAAGTTTAATTTGTAATTGATTTCAGTGTAATATTTAGGTTTAGCTTAACCAAGTTAGGTGGGGTCCACTAGTCTAGTGGCTTAACCCTAAGATGGGTGGTCCCATGAGCCTTTGGGTTGATTTTAGGTCTCCACCTGATCACTAGATGTATCTTGGTGTCTAAGTCAAGGAAACTTCAGTGCTTAGATTGGATCCTATGTCTATGGAATGATATGTGTCAGCCTCAATAAAAGAGAGCTCAACAATGGGTTAATATTTTCACACAAAATTTCCCAAACATTCCATAACAACCTCATTTGGATAAAGACCGACTCATATAGCTTAATACAAATATTCCTTAAGAAGAAAGCAACTTCATGGAAGCTGATTTATATTTTTAGATGTATTTGGAGTATCAGTTCACAACTCAACTTGAAACTCACCCACATATACCGAGAATGTATAAGTAGGTGATTTCTTAGCTAAGTAAGAAGAAATCAATCAAGTGATCACCCACATCTCTTTTTATGCTAACAACATTATAAAATATCTTACCTTTTGAAAAAATTTTGGCTTGTCTTTTTTTAGAGGTAAGTTTTTATAACCCTATCACTTTATCAATTAATTCTTAGTCTTTTATGTAAAGAAAAGATTGTTTAATATCAAAAGTAGTACTTTATAAGTTGTGTTGTCAACATGGGTAACCTTTCCTCTACTTTTAAGTTTCAATGTGTTTGTTTTTGTCTCCCATCATGTGTCTTGAGCACCTACTGTTTACGTGCCATATGCCTCCACCAAGCCCTAAGTCAAAGTTTTGTTGACAAAATAGGTTTAGATTAGTTTTTGGAGAACCCAGTCTTACTTATGTTCCATACAGTTAAAAAGCATTTTTAAAATCCATGCATATGTTGGATTTGAATTTTGTATGTATATATTAGCTATGTGTCCAAACATACCATAAGAAAAATAATGAATACTTGGAAAGCTATGCATTATCTTATTACTTTAAATACTTTTTTTTAGTCGGTGTGTTCTTTTTATAATTTTTAACTCCTTTTTTTTCAAGTTTTCATTATCAAATTCAAGAAAGCCAATTTTTTTAAAATAAGTTATTTTCCTTTTTGTCATTTTGAATTTACAACTCTTCGTAACAATTTTTCTATTTTTTATGTTCATACAAAAATGTGCTATGATTATTTTCCAAGGAAAATTTTTTTCTTAGAGTTAAATATTTTTTTTTCAAAGATTTCAATGCAACATGTAGTTCATCACATAAATTCAAGAGTTTATTAGAAGTAAGATAACTTACCTATTCATCATCAGAGTCATAAGCAATAAGTCTAAATCTGAGTTAATCTAGAAAGCATGCTGAGTTTTACTTTAGCCTATCATTGCATCACTTTTTCTTTATACTTGTCCTTCTGATTCGTATTATTGAGTGAAGCATTTGAAGTGACCTAGTTTTTTTTTGCATTCATAGCAAAGAAGATCAATAACCTTCAAGAAGTTTTTGATTTTACCTTTATCCTTTCTTTGGTCAAATCTCTACTTTTTATCTTTTAGAAAGTTTATGAACTTCCATGAGATGAGTGCAATGTAATCATCATTAGTGATACTTTCCCTCACACTATAATTAGGTGTTATTGATTTTGAACAATAATTTTTTTCTTTTTTCTAACATTTTCATCTATGATTCTTTGAAGGATTTTTATTCATAAGAAATAAGAGAATCGAGCAGATGGTAAATAAAATAAATAAATAAATCCTTATAATTAGAAATATTTGTAACCTTGGTATCCAAAAATTTAGGCAAACAATATAGAACTTTGTTAACTTTTTTGTATTACAAAATTTTCTTCCTAAAGCACGCAATGAAGTAATGATTTTGTAAATGTGCATACATATCATAAATAGACTCATGAGGTAACATACCAAAAGTGTATAATCATATAAATGCTTATTAATGTGAGATTATTTAACTTCATCAATTCATTCATAAGTAACACCTAACTTTTCTCCAATTTCTTCACACATTTTGGAAGTAGAAACACGCATGTAATCCTTATATTTTAAAACAAAAAAGAATAATTTAAGCAGTTAGAATTTAATTGGGCTAAATTTCTATCATCTACTGACTTAAATGAAGAAGAAGTTTCAACATGCTTGTCATTGACAACATCATGTGGAAGTGAATACCCTATCTCAATTATATCCCACATTCAAAAATTAGTTGATTGAATAAAAGTACACATGTGAATTTTTTAAAATCAAAAGGAATACCATAAAAAAAGGATTTCAAGTAAGAGACGACCCTTCCACGGTGTTTTGATTCTCTAAATGTGCCATTAGACCGTAAAACAAGTAGCCTACTTCAATACCACTTATAAGAATGCAAACCTAAGAGAGGAATGAGAGAATTGGTGTGCTTTAAAATATTTAAAGGTAAGAAAATTCAATGAAAAATATTTTAACTTTAGCAAAAAAGAAACTTAATCAAACAAAACTTACAATCCAACATGAAGATAATAGCACTAGAAAATTAAAAGAAAGAAAGAAAGAGGGCAAAATGATTTATGGTGGTTCAACATAAAGAACCTAAGTCCACTCTCCAGATCTCCAAAAGCCAACCATCTCTCCTTTTGTGAACCAAGCCAAAATGGACAATCGTTTAGTACAATAGACATTCTATAGTATGATTTAAAAAATTATTTATAAAGATGATTTTTTTATATTCTCTTAAATATGTGCATGCCTGATTATTTCTCATCATTCATATGTCAATTTCATGAAGACAAAGTAAAATACAAATACCAGAAATAATGACACAACTTTGGGCTCGACTTGGGTGTTTCAGCATCAATTGTGTTATGACATCAACTGTTTCTTATTTGTAGTCTTGATGGGCTCTTCTTGGTTTTGCTTTCAAAATTAACCACTATTCATTCTCTCTTAATCAAACTTCATTGAGCTACTTGTTTGTGGTACTTGAATTGAAAGTGTATCACATGCTGCACACAATTAATTAGTGAAAATAACTATTCAATCAAAAAGTGCACGATCATAAAAACTTACAATCTTATGTGAAGGCTTATGGGGTTAACACTAAATGCTAGTTAGTTAACCCTAAGATAAAATTTAGAACTTGATAGACTGTGGTGAAAAATAAATTTAATTCAATTTTCTAAGTGTATACTTCCATCTTCAATCTATATGGATAGAATGAAGATAAAAATATATTCTTTGCATTTGGACACCACGTAGTCCATAGATATTCTTATTAGGGTGATCGGGTATGAAATTGAGAAGAGGTGTACTATCTCGAAAGATAGAAGTTAGCACCCTACAATGGGCCTAATCACCTGAATAAGGACTCCTAAGGACAATGGGTCTGTATATGTACTAGAGATTCTTTCCCTATTTACATGAAAAAGTAAAGTGGGGTTTATTTTAAACTATGTTCATTATTTTCCCTATGGAGGCAAGCCTCCATAATTAATTACATCCCAAGAAATGAGTTTCCTTTGGAATACTCTCAATTAAGGTAAATGATTGTTGTCTCCAAAGATTTCAAAAGGTAGGACTATCAATCGATTGGTTTATTTTTAGAAAGTCAAGCATGATCGATCAAGAAGAGGGAGTTCTTATTGAAGCCAATTGGAAACAAGTAGGGGATGCTTAAGATACTAGGAGGCCTACTAAGCTATCCCAAACTACCTTATGATTGGGCTTTACATTTTTGAAATTGAATTAGTTTGTTTGAGTTGAATTTTTTATTAGAATGCCAGGGCTTACAATTCTATAATGCAAGGTTATGGAAATGACTAAGAGGTGAGGATTTATACTTATAGCCCATAAGGGGAGAAGCAACCTCAGAACCTAAATCTATAAAGCTTTGGTGAGGGCCAAAAGCACGAAATAAATCTAAGGCAAAAATGGGTATTTGGTTTACCTCCACAAGAGAGGATAAACCACCCAACTATTGAACTTACAACTACCTGGTGTTGGCCACCAACTAACTCCTCCTATGATTTTAAATTCATGTAGGCAAATCATATCCTTTATGCAAGATAGCTAGGTTGTTATTTATTTTAGAAAGAGACTAAGTCCTTAAACTCACTCCCTAAGAGACTAGATCATGTAAGGGCATAAAAAATGACCTATATCTAATACAAATCATATTATAATTTTATTTTTATTTTTGGACAATCATTTGACTTAGGCTTATAGGACTCACACGCCTAATGCATGAGAAATAAGATTATGGGCCAAAATCAGGGAGAATGGGAGGTGTATTTCCACCATGGCTCTCAAAGGTCAAGCCAAGTTCTCTAGCAAAGGTGGAAGCTATCCAATCAAGAGTGAAATAATATGCTTTTATGCATGATGTTAGAAAATAAAGTACACATCCAGCTAAGCGGTTGCTAATTATTTTATCTTGATTTTCAGCCTAAGCTTTAGGTGAGGTTATGAGTTCTTTAATTTTAATTTTTGAGTTATTTAATTTGGTAGAAGATTTATTTTTCTCTAGAGCCTAATCATCATCTAGGCCATACATCAAGCAAGGAAGAAACTAGGAAAAAGATGCCATCTTAATGCAGATGCTAAACAAAACATCAAATATTTTATAAACCTAATGCAAAGAATAAAATGTCATTTGTGGCTGGGCTCCACCGTTCAAACTCAAAAACAAATTGGGTAGCCGAGCTCTACCCTTATACAACCCGGATCACAAAATGAATTAGTTATAATTAAGCAAGAAAATTCATGTTATGGGGGTCTTCATTCTTCATTTCTTCATTCTTCTTTTCTTCTTTCTTCTTCTTTTCATCTTTCTTCTTTGGTTCCTTCTTTTGGATGGTTGAAAAATGGATGCTCGAGAGGATTCACATGGTATATAAAATGAGATCTTTTGACCAATGCTCATCCTAATCCCCCATAACAATCATTCTAAAAATACTAATTACAAAAGAACATGAAAAGCAAAAGTAAATCTAACTAACCCCTGAAAAGTAGAGATTAGCTAAACAAGCCATATAATTCCCAAGCATGTATATTAGATTTAGCACCCCTCACATGGATAACCATGTCCACCTGGCCTATTGGATTATGCTTAGGGGTATATACACCTGCATAGCAAAAGTATTTATATTTTTATTACAACGCCCCTTGAGCACAATCCCTTGCACAAAATAATGATTAGACTAAATCATCCAACCATTCATTTTGTGCACATACACCCTAACATCCAGACTAGAAATAATACATCACAAAATAAAAGCAAACATCAAACCATGCACCACCCTAACCTAAAGCTAGAAATGGTGACTTAGTCTAATGTGTGTGCTTTAAAAGGTTTGTGTGGTATGCTTAGCTATGGCTTTAAGGCTTAAGTTTTCTAAGCGTGAAGATGTTCAACTTAGATGGGTGATTTTATTTTAGTGCTTAGTTGATTTGGGTTGAATTTATTTTGTATTTTTATTTTGTTTAAGTGAACATTACAATTAATTATTAAGTTGGAAAGAGAGAGAAAAGAGAAGAGAACTTCTCTTTCCTTCCTTACCTTAAGTAATTTCTAAAGGTGGATTTGTATCTGATTTTTTTAGTGAATGTATTATTATGTATTTTAATTAATCCTAAGTTTAGATTTTTCCTAAACAAACCTATTCAAAAAGAAAGGCATTTTAAGATTAAGTAGAGTGAACTAATATCACAAAACACACATCATTTCATTTTCTTTCCCAACATGTATAACATGCATGTGAATGAATCCTAAGCATATCATACATGCAAATGGAAATTTTTAGCACACTTTATGATGAATGATAAGAAATGTTACTTAAGAAAATTGAAATGCTTTATGATTCATGATTTTCATTAAGTAGAAAAGGGGTTATTCTTTTATCCTTTATTCATATGCACATGTGTATGTACGAAATGCATAAGTGAGTACGATGCCATTGTTAGCACCAGGGGTGTAAGGTACAAGACCCACTTAGGGCTACTTAAAGCCTCACAATCCTGGGGTTTTCCAGTCTAATATACTATCCTTAAATACATATGCATGTACAAAAGAGATAAATGGAAAAAGAAAGATGCAAAGTTTATGTTTATTTAATTTTGGTTTGTTTATGCAACTTATGTGTAAACTGTATAGATTTTTAAGCAAGTGTTATATTCTTTTAAAAGAACTATACACTTTGCAAATCTTATTCAAATCCAAGTTAAGACAAAAGAAAGGAGGCAAACATAAGACACATTTTTATATTCACTTGCAAGCTTATTAATAAAGTATAAGTAGCATAACTTTCAGTTTTGATATTTGATTTATAAGTTTTCAAAATAATTTTAGGTTTAATAGTGATAATAGCCATCCATTTTTTACTTTAGCCAAAACATGCAATTTGACATAAAGAGAATATTTCATTTTTAATTTGACTTCTAAAAGAAATTAATGCATGTTTTTCATGTGACATACATATTTAGCATGCTAGGAAAGAAATAAATTGTTGAAAATAATGTAAATTCATTCACCCTAATTAATTCTTAAAGACAATCCTATGAAATAAGAAAGTTCAAAGTAAATCAAAGTTTATTTAATGTGATTTTTGTTTTGAGTTTTCTTTATGTTTGGTTTAGGAAATGTGAAAGAATGTTTCCTGGTCCTAACCCATTTCCCCCATATGTGAGTTAACTTACTTTGTTCTTAGGATCGTTAGGTGATTTTTATATTTTGTTTAGATTAAGGTGTTAATTAAGTGTGTTAATTACCCTTTACCTACACCACCTTAACATACTTAACCAAATAATTATAAGCCAACGATATGACATAAAACCACACAAGGAATTTAAATTAGTAATGCACCAGGGAAAGAAAAGTACCTAATGCAATTGGCTCACAATTAATGATTAATTAAGCTAAAGGGTTTATGCTAAGTACTTTCATAACTCTTCCCACACATGTGAGTTGGATTTTAATTTCCTTAATGAACTTAGGTTATTGAACACCTAAGCACCTACCCAAGATGAATTAGTTAAGTTCTCGAAGGTTTTAGAATTTTATCAAATTAAGTAGGTAGGTAATTAATGGATTAATCTTTATTTAAGTTTAGATTAAGGAAGAAAGAAAGGGTTTAAGGAATAGCTTAAGGAAAATATCCTAAAATTATTCCCTAAACTTCCTATTCACTTAAACAAACTTTAATTAACTCAATCAAGGGATTAAACCACTGATTAAACACTTAGTTAGGCTTAATTACATTAAGAGAGTAATTAGGAATGAATCTAGCAATTACCCTAATTAAACCATTAATAAATCCCAAGAAAATTAGGGGAGGCATAAGTCATCTCACTAAATGCACATGAGAAGTTTGAGATTAATTAATGGAATAATCACAGGGTAATTAGCCTAATTACATTCCTAATAAAACCTAAATTCAAAAAATAACATTGTTCAAAATCTATCAAAATTAATTTTATAATATTCTACATTCAATTATCTTTCATATGCAATTTATTTCATATTTTGTTGATTTTTCTACACTTAGATATAAATATTTGAAGTTTTCTTGATTAATTAGGTAATTTAATCCCATAATTATATAGATAATCTTATTGGAGCCACGTGGAGGTTGACGTGGTGCTCGCTTTCCATGTGGCACGATGGGAGAGCCTATTTAAGTAGTCACATCATAGTACTGCATCAACAGTGGAGCTACCCACTTTCTCCCGACCCATCCGATCAAGGATCAGATGGTAGGGATTAAACCCATGGTATTAAAGGATTAATCCATGGATCTTATGTGTTTTAATCATGGTTGTCCATCCAAAATATGTGGATGGGCGGCCTGTGATTCATCCCTAAGTTTTCCTGCGGGAAAGGGGAGTCATCCGCCTTCCATGGCAAGATCTGAGCTTGATTGAGATCGGATTAAACTCAAAACTTACCCACACCATCACAATGCAAGGGTGGTAACATCCAATGGCTAGTTTCTCATAAGATGAGACTTCAGTTCACAAAGAACTAGGAGGATATGAAATATGCTCGGTTTAATGGCATATCTCACCGGAGGCTATCACCGGCGCTCGATTCCCTTGAAGCAACTTTTTAGTGGAGACGAAGCCTTGTTGAGGTTTGAGGTGTTGAAATTGGAGGGATCTTCCTTTGGACCAACTTCACCTTCACTTGAGCTCAGTCTAAGTTAAGAGTAGTCCTCCCTTACCTTTGGAGCTTGTGTGAAGGCTTGGGTGAGTTTGATCGAGCTCCCTGATGAAGCTTGCATGGTGAATTGGCTTGATATTGAGTATGGAGTGAGATTGAATTTTTCTTGAGCTCCCCTATTTTTAGTCTATGAAAATCGAGAAATGGGAAATTCAAGAACTCTTTAGGAAGCTTAGGGAGACTTGAAAATGACTCCTCTAGCTTCCCTAAGCTCAATCAAATTGGGGCTTTATTAAATGAAATGGAATTACGGGGAGTATATCTTTCCCTATAGCAATCAGACGGCCGAGCCTCCCTTTGCCATTTTTGATCAATTGACCAGATTAGATCAGTTTGTTAGGATGTTAGGAGTTGTACATGGGTCGGTTTGTAGTGTAGAGTGGAGTAGTGGAGCTCCCATGTGCCTTAACTGAGTGGAGGAGGGATTCCATGTGCTTAATTCCAAGTGAGGTGGTCGATTTTAGCCTTAGGCTAGGTTGGTAACCCAAACCCATTGGGTTAGGTGCACCATAGTAACTAGTGTCCACTTGGTCTACTAAGAGGGTGTCAAGTGGTCATAAAAAGGATTTGATCAGATTCTAAGTGAATTTGGCAAAAATTTACCCTATGGCCTAGGGGTAAAATGGTTATTTGGTTCGGGTTTCATTTTGAATATGTTTGGTATGACTGAAAAATGGGTTGGGCCAAGTTTCAATGGATTTGGAGTTGATATGATATGATTTGCCTCATGTTGACCCATTTAGGTCAAAATGGGTCAACTTGGGTCAAGTTGACTAATTGGTCAAATTGGGTCAAACCAAGAGCTGGGTCAAGTTCATATGACCAGTTGAAATGTTTTGGTGGCTTTGGTTTGATTCAATTTGGTCAAGTTTTATTGAACTCACATATGGACTTATGATTGAAATATAAATCCATTTGCAAGTGGTTTGAAGTCAAATGGGTTTTGATTCATTTGACAATTTCAAGTTCAAAAGGGTGAACATCAGTTTGACTTGGGTTTAATTTTTGGATTTAGTTTTGGTTTGGTGATTGAATTTTATGTTTATATTTGGATTCATTATTGAAGGATTGATTGAATCATGAAGAAAAATCAAGAGTTTGGCTTGAATTGAATTTGATTTGGCTAAGTTCAAGAATTTGACTTGAAAGGCATAGGTTGAATTTTGGTTGAATTTGAAGTTGAGTTATGAAGTTATTTTTAGTTATTTAAATTTATATTTATTTTATAATTATGAATATAAATTAGAATACAAATGGGTTATGAGAAAATTTCTTGAATTTGAATTGACTTGAACTTGATTTAGGCTAAGTCTATAAGAGGGGATGAAAGGACTTAAGAAAGATTTTTGCTATTTCGATTTGATTCTTTGGGTTTGGTTTGATTGATTTGAATTTATATTTCATATATATATATATATATGTGTGTGTGTGTGTGTGTGTGAATATAAATAAGAATATAAATGGGTTGTGAGAAAATTCCTTGAATTTGAATTGATTTAGATTTGATTTAGGCTAAGTCCATGAGAGGGAATCAAAAGACTTAGGAAATATTTTGAACTTGGAATTTCAATCATAAGATTCAATCATTTATTTCAATCATGGATTTCAATCTTTTGGAATTGATTTAGGCTAATTCCATGAGAAGGAAGATATGAATTTAGTTCAAGCTATACGGTAGGCAAATTTTCCTAACACCTCTAAGGCATGACCTATTCCTATGGCTAACTCTTCTAAGTCTCTAGGGCTAGGTTGAGTGTTCACCTAATCATTAGATGTGTCTTAAGACTAAGGATCTCTTAAATTATAAGAAGAGTCCTATGTCTAAGATGGAGGCGTTGAGAGCTCATCCTAAAAATGAGGTTAGCATGCACCAACTTTCCCAATTGAATACTCCTACTCCAAAACTCTAAGTAACTTTAAATAAAATTCTAGTTGTATGAAAAATATGTCAATGTTCAATCTATAAAGCTTTATGCTCATTTTTAGCCTTAGTGGGAAGGCGTATTTGGATCACTTGAGGCTATTCCTAATCAACTTAAAGAGGCTAACTCTAAACTAATCTTAAGAAATTTTTAATTTATTAAGCCAAGCTTATCTTCATTAGATTTATAATGATTGCAAATAGCTTAAAGACAAACCTTACAACAATCAAAGATATAATAGATTAGCCTACCCTTTATAATTTTTCTAATGTTCAGAGTTTCCATGAGTTAACTACTTTTAATAAATGGTTCATTAAAAATTTTAGCAAGATTATAACTCATAATAAAAATATTTTAAGAAAAGATAAATTGGTTTGGACTACATCTATACAAAAAAACCATGAAATAAATAAAAGTCCGTATGACCTTATCTCCAATTATTAAACTTTTAGATTTTAACAAAATATTTGAGACCACTTATGATGCCAATTGGAGTTGGTATAAGAGGTACACATTGTCAAGAAACTTTTGTAAAATCCTTCTATAGTGGGGAACTTAATGAAGCAAGATAAATGTACTATACATATGATATAAAGTCTTATGCCATTATTTTGACCATCAAACAATAGAGGCATGACCTACTACAAAGACCGTTCACCTATTACAAAGACCATTCATCTTTAATATTGATCATCATACTCTTAAACTCATCAACTCAAAGCAAATTATACTATATGCATGCTATACCATCAACACTTTACATTTGCTATTAAATATAGACCTATAGATGTCCTTTATAGAGTTACTTTGGTAATCACATCTTTAGAATTTCAAAAATTTTAATTTAAGAGACTAAAGGATGATTATCTAATCTTTCTAGACTTTCATTTGATGTACTTACAACATGTTAAATTTTTTTTTTATTTTCACAATCTGATGATGACTATGCGGTAATTGATGGGCATCTATATAAAGTAAAAAAGATGGGGCATATTTAGGATTTTTATGAAAAATTTCTTATTATGGAACTACATTCATGGTGAGTAGCATGAAAATTTGGAAAGCTAGAAACAATACATCTACTATAAAAAAGATTTTTATAGCCTTCCTTGAAGAGAGATGTTGAGAGGATAGTCACTCAATGCTATAGCTATAAGGAAGCCAAAAGTACTGCACAAAAATAAAGAAAATATTTTTCTTTGCATGTTCCATTTAGAGATTGGATATATATCCCTATTAATTTTGTACTTGGGCTATGTAGAACAACAAGAGGACATAAGAATTTAGTTATTGTAGTGGACTGCTTTTATAAGTTAACTTGTTTCCTATCCTCTTCAAAATTTAATTATGCATCTCACATAGCAAGGTTACTTTTCAAGGAGATTGTTAGACTTTTTTGACCCCTTTCATAATTATCTTCAATTGAGATGTAAAGTTCATATCATACTTTTTTAAAATATTATGGAAGTTAATGAGAACAACATTAAAATTTTCTTTTATCCATTAACCCAGAACTGATGGACAAAGTAAGATTGTGAATAGAACATTAGAAAATATTTTGAGTTTGATAGATGGGAGTTTAGGAAATTATGATCATCGCCATCTAATGGTTGCATTTTCCTATGATAGCACTATTTCTAGGGTAATAATAAGACATCATTTGAAATAGGCTATGATTACTATTTAATGAGGCTAATTGATCATCCTAGTATCCCTTCACATGAATTTTCAGAATCAACATTTACATTTGGAAAAGACTTTCAAAGCCTTCATGAAATATTAAATAATACATATAAATAATAAATGCAAAATCTATTAAAAATAAGAACAACAACAAAACTTTTAAAGAATTTAATGTGAGAGATCATGTATTAATAAGAGTTTCCTTGAGATATGTCCATCCACCCAATTTAAGAACTAGACGCTACGTATAGGCCATTTAAGATTCTTAGGAAACTTGGATCAATTGCACATTCATGATTTTCTAAATGACATGTTTTTTAGCCCCATTTTTAATATAGAAGATCTAATATCATTTAACAAAGTTAGTGAACTTTCATATTCATAAGTTGATTCTTTGTAGGAATAGAAGATTAGAATTTGTAGGTAATAACCCAACATTTGTTCTTGACATGAATCATATCATTATAAATGAAGAAGATCAGCTTAGATAACATCAATTCTTGGTGAGATGGAAATACAAACAACCTACATAGAATACTTAGATAATTAGGGATGACTTAAAGAAACTAGTACTAGAGCTTGTAGAAGTCTATTTAGACTTCAACTATTCATAGAAAAGTTATTTGGAGCCTAGGTGAAATAATGTAGCACAAGGAGGTCCAATCATATGAAGTAAATCAAAGAAAAATGAATGAACACAATAAGTGATCGAATTTGGAGCCTAGGTGAAATAATGTATGATTTTAATTTCAAGTTATGGAGTTTTTAAATGGAACACCATGCAGATCTTGAGGGTTATTATTTAGGTGATCAAATATGACATTAGAGAATAATACATCATCTAAAAATATCATCCTACAATAAATTCAATCAGCTAATAAAGACTCATAAGACTGATGGGTTCACTTATTCCATTGATACTTCCCATAAACTATTTGGATGTAAGTAGGATAAAGTTTATTTTAACCCGAGTTCTTAGTCACCAAAAAGGGAAAGCTCTTGTAGTTAATTATATATTAGGAGAGAAAAAGTCCTCAAAGAAAATTCTCAATTAAATAATTTGGTTTTTATCTCTATGGATTTTAAAGTTGGATTCAAGATTGTTAAATACATAAGTCAAATAAGATAGGTTAAGTAAAATTGTTATTTTCATAGTCTAAAGGGGAAAAGTAGAAAGTAATTTGATATTGAGAAGCTCAATAAACACTTCAATATATTCTATGGTTGAACTTTATAGTTTTAAAGGCGAGATTTATTTTTATTTTGAGTTGACATTTTTTTAGAGTCATAAGGCTTAAATTACAATAATGCAAGATTGTAAAAATATTTAAGAGGTGAGGTCTTATTTCAATGGTAAAAGAGAATAAGATGCCTCAAATCTTATAAATAAAATTGCTTTTGACACAAGCTAGAAGCCTGAATTGCTCTAATATGAAGAAATTGGAATGTATTGGTTCCCTCCCACTACAGAGAACAAACCTACCCCTACTATTCTAAACTTATAACCTACTATTGACCTCACTTTTGGAGTGGAGATTGACTCATTTTATATTAGATTTAGGAGTCTTCTAGTCACTAGAACTTTCCTAGTCATAAGACACTTCTAGTGGTTAGGTGAACAGTAAACCTAAGCTTTGAGACTTAAGGATAGCATGCCCTAGATTTAGGCTATGCCATAGGACCTAATAAAACCTATTTATCCTATGGCCTAAACCAAACCTGTGCCTATCCCCTTGACCAAATCCAATCTTGAATCAATCCAATCTAAACCCAATTGAATACCATTTCATATCTAAGCTCCAAGCCAAAAAGATCTAAACCTAAACCCATCTTAATCCCATAACCCAATCCTATGGACTTAACCAAATTCATTCAGTCAAGCCAAACCCAATTGATCTTCATAAAAGCACTTCAACCCTTTAAATCATCATTTCAAATTCTTCCAAAATTTATAATTAAGCTAATTGATAGAAACCAATTCAATCAACCCAAGTTAGCCCATTTGAACCCAAAATGTCCAAATGAGCCAAAATCCAATTAAACTCAAATAAATTGTAATCAAAGCCATCAATCAATCCTAAACTAATCATTAAACTTAACTCAACCTAATTCAGCTCAAAGCCAACTCAATTGACCCATTAGGTTCACTTGACCCAAAGTGACCTAAAGGACCCATTTGAGCCCAACTCCAATCCAACCCAAATTGGATTGAGCCAATCCATTCAAAACCTTCGACAATGATCATTAACCATTCTTGATTGATCAATTGCAATTAATTGGGTCAAACCAAGCTAATTTGATCACTTGACCCAAGTTGACCCAATTAGCCTACATAAACCAAATTGAATCAAACTTCATTCTAAACTCAATTAATTGAAACCAATGATTCTTACTAACCCTAAATTGATCCTTGAATATGACTTGACCATCAATTGAGCCAAACCAAGTCCAATTGGCCTCTTGACCTAAGTTGAGCTAATTTGACCTAAAAGATCAAATTGGACCAAATCAAATCCTAATCAAAATTGATTAAAACAATGATTCAAATCCATTTCAAATTGATTGTTGACATGATCAAGGCCTTGATTGAATCCAATTTGATCAAGTCAACCCAATTGACCCATTTAGCCCAAATTGACCTAAGGGTGAAATTGGTCCAAATCATTCCTAAATCTAAATTAGTTGAAATCAAAACTTACAATCATTTTCAAATGATCAATTGAACCTAAACGAACACCTAATCCAAGCCAATTTAGTCAATTTGACCAAATTGGTCAACTTAGCCCATTTAACACATATGAACCCAATAAAAATCAAATCAAACCAATTAATCCTAAACATCCAACATAGTCATTTGAACAGTATCAACCCATGGTTTGACCCAATTTGACCCATGGGTCAACATAACCCAACCTAGCCCAATTTGACCTACATTGGTCAAATTGAGCTAAACCTAACCAAACCAACTCCAAACTCACTCAAACTTGGCTTGGACCATCCTTGGACACCATGGGTCAGCCCAAGTCAAACCCAACCCATTTCAAACCAGAATTGACTCAATACCCATTGGGTAAAACTCTCCAAATGGGATAAAACCCATATCTGGGTGGTCTTACCTACCACTTGCATTTTGCTGCCTCCTAAGCTTATTTTGGACCCTTGGACCACTAGCTAACTTGACCCAAAGCTAGTTGGGCTAGCTATGGTCAAGGGAGGTAATCTAACCCATTTCCTCTCATTGGCTCACTTAGGGGAGGCAGTACACTCTCCTCAGCCATGGCAACCCACCTCCCTTTACTCACCCACTCAAGTCGAGCTACCTCAAGACCCTCGATGTCCCCTTTACTGCATTTACGCCAATTTCGTGAGACCATCCACACAGTCCAATTTGAGGGGGAGGAGAGTATACTTCTACCCATCTCTTTCGAACCAACATTAAGGCATTCAGAGAGCTTGAGAGTGAGGACACGAGCATCCTGAGTACTTCGCTGAGTTCCCCTAACCTTCCCCTCACTGGAAACACCAAACTTGAATAAGACAGAGCCTCTACACCATCCAACCTCGCCTAAACTCCACCAAACCCAAATTGACTTTACCCACACCTTCACCAAGCTCACAATCAAGAATAAATCAATTCCCGATCGATTCAAGCACTAGATACCACTCCTAGGCTAACTCTGATGAGGATTCTAGTGACGTTTGGTCCATAGAGACATGGCGATGGAGCATCACATGAGCTTCTCAGCAAGGCTTCATCTCTTCAAGATGAAGCTACCTTGGTTGATAGACCGCCAGTCTTTAGCTCCAACAAGGTAAATTCTCACAAACCATAGAAATTCACTAAGTTGTTTGCCCTTTTGTGAAGGAAATCTTGATTAAGTAAATTTCCACCATAGGATTCCATTAGATCTCTTCCCTGAAGCTTTGGAGTCGATCTTGATGCCACACAATCTTCATTGTGTTAAGATCAAGTGGGGGAGGCAGACCATTTCAGTCTTTTATCGCTCGGAGGACAAAGGATCATCTATCGTCCATTTCACATGATTGGAATGGATGGCCATGATTAATTTGATTAAATTTATTTGATTTAATCCTTAGGAATTGTAAGATTAATCCCCACCATCTGATCTAAGATCAGATGATGGGGATGAAAATGTGTCCAACTCAACCGCCACGTTAGATCATTTAATTAGATAATCCCATGACGCCATGTGGAAAGAGTCACACGCCGCCTCCATAACATGGGATTAGATTAATTAGGGGTTTAAAATATGTTTAATTGCTCAAAAATTTCATAAAATCATAACTAATTGTAGAAAATTTTAAAAAAATATAAATAAACCCATTTTAGAAAGGTTGAATAGAGACAAATTTAATAAAAATAATTTCATTAAGTTTTGAATAGTGAACAGGGCTTAATTAGGATTTTATTTTTTTCTTAAATTAGCTTAATTAAGCCCTAATTACTTGGGAAATTAATCCCAAACTTGGCATGTTAATTTAATGGGATAACCTCTACCTCGAATAATTTTCTTGGGCTTTATTGCCTATGGGATTAGGGGAATTTGAAATTCAAACCCTAATTACCCTCTTAAGAGATTTGATGATTATTTATAATCCCAAACAGTAAAAATTAAGTAATTAAACTTCATTACTCATTAATAAATAGTGAGATGATGAGGGATAGTGATTAGGACCTCTCTCCTTTTCCCAAATTTATTTCATTAAAGATAGTTAATTAATGTATGGGTTAATTAAGAGACTAATTAAGCAATCATTAATAAAGATTAATCAAATTGAAATGATGATCACTTCAGATATTCTAATTTCAACTCGAGGGTTTCTCTTTACGTGCTCAAAAATATAAAGACCCATAAGGAAATTATGATTAACCCATGGGTGTGGGAAAATCATAAAAGCACTCAATTAGATTCTTTAATCTAATTAATGCTTAAGATGAGCCTATTACATTAGGTCCTTTAGGAGCATTGCAATTTTAATTTCTCATGTGCACATCATTTGAGGCTCATGAATAAGTGTTTAATTAAATTAATGAAACATAGAAAAGGGTAATTAAATGAATTTCTTAATGATTTCAACTTAATTAATTCTTAAAATTTATCTAATTACTTCTCCTTAAATATATCAAATCAGCAACATGTGATGGGATATAAAAAAAATAGCAAATGATTTTTTTAAGTTTAATTAAAAACTAAAATAAAATTTAATATGAAGCTTTAGTTATTTTTAAATAATTTTATTTAATGTAATCGCCCTTAGGAATTAATGTAGTTGAATATATTATGTGGAGATGTTGGGCTATTCCTTTTTAATCACAATAGATGTTGTATGCCATGTGATATCATGCATTCATATTTTAAAATCAAATGATCAAATGAAATTTACTTATGCAAAATTGCATGTGTTGGCTTAATCCTTTTATATGTGTGGCTATTATCACTAATACAACAACAACAACAACAACAACAACAACAACAACAAGCCTTAATCCCACTAGGTGGGGTCGGCTACATGAATCCTTCGTCTCCATTGTGTCCTATTATGTGTCAAATTCTCATTTAAATCAAGTATACTAAGATCATTTTTTATACATCTTCACCAAGTCTTTTTAGGTCTACCTCTACCTTTCTTAACATAAGGCAAATCTAATGCATCTACTCTCCTAATCGGGTCATCGGACGGCCTACACTTTATGTGGTCAAACCATCTAAGGTGACTTTCCCTAATCTTATCTGCCACTGGAGCTACTCCAACTTTGACCGAATATACTCATTTTGCATTCTATCTCTAAGAGTAAAGCCACTCATCCACCTAAGCATCCTCATCTCTCAGAACACTTAGCTTAGTCTTATGCTTCTTTTATTGGCCAACATTCTACACCATAAGTCATTGCGTGTCTTACCACCATCTTATAAAACTTTCCCTTAAGTTTAAGTGGAACTTTTCTATCACATAATAGGCCAGATGCATTCCTCCATTTCAGTCATCCAACTTGAATTCTACTAATAACATCTCCATCTATTTCACCATCATTTTGAACAATAGAGCCTAAATATCTGAAAAGCTCACTCTTATTAATGAATTTTTCACCTAATGTCACAACACTACCAGTAGAACTTCTACAACTAAAATTACACTCTATATATTCAATTTTAGATCTACTTAAATGAAAACCTTTGGACTCTAGAGTTGACCTCCATAATTCAAGTTTCTGGACTCTCTGGTCTTATCAACAAGAAGAATGTCATCGAAAAAAAGCATACACCAAGGTACATCTCCTTGTAAATGCCTAGTAATAACATCCATAACTAAAGTAAAAAAGATAAGGGCTTAAAGCTAATCCTTGATGTAATCCAACTGAAATAAGAAAATATTTTGTCAATCCTCCTTGTGTTTGGACACAAGTAATAACTCTAGTATACATATCCTTAATGACTTGAATATAACCAATATTAACTCCTTTCTATTCTAGAACTCTCCAAAGAACATCTCTTGAAACTTTATTATAAGCTTTCTCTAAATCAATAAATATCATATGTAGATCCTCCTTACTTTCTCTATGCTTCTCCATCAAACCTTTTAACAAATGTATAACATCCATAGTAAATCTACCTGGCATGAAACCAAACTGACTATGAGAAACTTCTATATCACATCGTAACCTATGCTCAATTACTCTCTCCCATAATTTTAATGTATGGTACATTAACTTAATTCCTCTATAATTTGTACACTCTTGTTCATCACCTTTATTCTTAAATATAAGAACCAACAAACTCTTTCTCCACTCATCTGGCATCTTTTTAGTCTTTAAAATGACATTAAAAAGATTTGTAAGTCAAGAAATTTCTTGATCTCCTAAACATTTCCACATTTCTATTAGAATATTTTTCGGTCCTACTACTTTTCCACATTTTATTTTCTTTAAAGCTTCGCTAACTTCAGAGTTACTAACACGATGATAAAATTGAAATTCTTTATTTTTGTTTAGGGTATTAAGGTTGATAAATCAATCGAACTTTCAGATCCTTCATTGAAAAGTTTATCAAAATACCTCATCCACCTATTTTCAATATCCTTTTCTAAAAAAAGCATTTTATTATTTTCATCCTTAATACACCTCACTTGAACTATATATTTACTTCTCCTATCTCTTTGGTTGGCTAACTTATACATACATCTTTCACCTTCTTTGGTATCTAATCTATTGTATAAATCACTAAAAGTTAAATTTTTTGCATCATATAGTGCTTTCTTTGAATCTTTACAGGCCACTTTATATATTTCCCAATTCTCTGAGTTTTTACATCTAAACCAAGTTTTATAACAATACTTTTTATTTTTTATATTTTCTTGCACACTCTGACTCCACCACCAACTATTCTTATTAAAAGGAGCTTTTCCTTTTGATTCTTTGGTTGGCTATTATCACTAATAAATTTTAAAATTATTTTTAAAGTTATAAATTGATAATAACATTTGGAGTGATAATAGCTATGAATATATATAGGATTTGCATGTGTTATAGTTCAAGCATCTTAAGGTATTGCTTTCTTTCCGACATTCATGTGTGGGTGTACATATGTTTGAATGATAATAAGTATATAGTCTAGACATCCAAGAATATGAGTCTTTAAGTAGCCCCAAAGAAGACATTTGATTATCTCACTTCCCTGGTTAATAAAGGCATGCACTTATTTAATTTCATTCCTATGTATATTTGTATTAGAATTTGAATAGAGCTTTAATTTGCAAGAGTAAATAATTAAAAAAAATATAATCTTTTGTATGATTTTCATTCTTATAGTTGTGTATACATTCATATGTATTCAAGATAGAAAGTATATAGTCTGGACATCTTAGGAATACAAGGATTTAAATAACCCCAAGGAGTTTATTTAATTATCTCATTTTCCTTGTTTAAATAATGGCATGTACTTGCTTATATCTTTTATACATGTGTATGTGTGTTTGATTAAAGAATGAAAGTCTCATTTTCTTTTAAAAATAAGTGCATTCATAATCATTTAAGTATGCTAAAATATATTGCATGAATAGGTATACTAGGTGTTAAATCATATGCATGATATGAGTGATGAAAAAGAATGGTATAACATATTCTACGTGATGGTAATTCAACCACATTAGTCTTAAGATACCTTTCATGTTGAATAGGATTCTTTACGATTAACCTAAACTTATGATTAATAAATATTAAATAAATCATTCACTAAAAGAAACTAAATCATAGAAATATGCTTTTAAAAAATAACTTAAGGTAGGGATGAAAGAGGTTAAGTCTCCTTCTTCTCTTTACAACACTTAGATGCTAAGTGTTTATCAAATAAAATAAAACCAAATACAAATTAATCATTTATACACCTCTAAACAACTTAAAATGAAACCATCTATCTTGTTAAGTTAAATATGTTTCCAAATTTAAAAAATCATAATTCAAAAGCCTAGTTAAGATAGACCACACTAAGCCTAAATACACACATTAGAGTGTTAAGTCACCACTTCTAGCTCTAGACTAGGATGGTGTATGTAATGATGGTGTGTTTTGTTTTGTGATATAATATTTTATGCTGGATGTTAGGAATGTGGTTTGTAGATTGGATGTTAGGTCGCTGATAGCCTAATATTATTTTTGCAGGGAATTATGGTTAAGGGGCCAATAAAAATAAATATAAATGCTTCTTCTTGCAGGTTTCTTATGCCCCTAAGCATAATCCACATTAGGACATGTGGGCTTAGTTACCCATGTTTAGGGTGCTAAGTCTAAATTATGAAATATAACTACTTGGATTTGTATGTATGTTTAGCTAACTCTATTTTGCAGGTGTAGTTAGATTTACTTTTCATAAAAATGTAATTTGGCAATAGGAATTAGGATTAGTGCTATGGAGATTAAGATGAGCAGTGGCTAGAAGGCTTAGTTCTGGGGTGCCGTGTAATGCCCTAGAGCAAATCAAATTAAAATAAAAAAGAAGGAAGAATGGAGAGATGAAAAATGAAGACCCCCATTGCATGTATTCAATTCAAAATTATAATATTCTTTTATTATCCAGGTTGTATAAGGGTAGAGCTCAGCTACCCAACTTTTTTCTTCTCCAGGGTGTACAGTAGTACCCAGCCGCACCAACCTTTTATTCTTTTACAGAATCTATGCGAGAATGATTGATGTTATGTTTAGATTGTGGAATAGAATTGCATCTTCTCCATAGTTTCTTAAACTTGATGTTCGTATCTGTGGCCTGGATGTGGTAGGCTCTTAGAGAAGAAAATTATTTAATCTTTCAACCTAATTAATGACTCATAATTAAAATTTAAAATAACTTTCAACCTCATTCTAAAGCTTAGGTTGTAATCAAATAATTAAATGATTTAGCAACCCCTTAGCTAAATGTTGTATGTCTAACATCATGTATATCATATTATACCACTTTTGCAAAATGAGAGCCTCCATTCTTGCACTTTAGAGACTGGTTGACCTATGAGCACCCCCATTATGGTAGAGATTCACCCTCTTTCTCTCTTGATTTAGCTAATAACCAAATTTTATCATGCATTTAGGCATAAAATATCCTAAGCCTTCTTCCAAAATATTATGTCAAAAAAATATAAAATTTGAGAAGATTTTGCATTTAAGTCATATGCTCATGCCAAACATGATCTAGTCTCTTAGAGTGAGTTTAGGACCCCCTAGTCTCTTTCAAAATTAAATAATAGCTTAAACAATCTTGCAATTACATAAGTCTAGCCTACATGGATTTAAAGCATAGGAGGTGCTAACTGGTGACCACTCTAGATGGTTGTAAGTCTAGAAGAGTCGAGTGAGTTTATCCTCTCTCAAGGAGGTAAACCCTTATGTCCCCTTTTATCTTAGATTTATTTCATGCTTCTAGCTTATGCTAAAGCTCCATAGGTTTAAGATCTAAGATTTTTTGTTTCCTCTGGGCTATGAGTATAAATTCTCACATATTAGACATTTTCATAACCTTATGTTGATGGACTATAAGCCCTAGCATTCTAATAAAATTCAACTCAAATGAAATAAATCTTCTCACTTTCAAACATATAAAGCCCACCATAGGATATATATAGGAATGCTCATTAGGCTTCCTAGTATCACTAGTATTTTCTATTTATTTCCCTTTGGATTCCAAAATAAGTCTTCCAATTGAACAATCCCATTTGATTTTTCAAAATAACTTATTCATTGATAGTCTTAACTTTAAAATCATTAGAGATAATAGATTGACTACTTTAATCAAAAGTTTTCTTAAGTAATTTCATTTCCTAGGATGTAATTAACTATGGAGGCATGCCTCCATAGGGAACTAAAGAACCTGGCTTAAAATAAACTTTGCTTTACTTTTTTATCTAAAGTAGGGAAAGAATCTCTGGTACATACGAAGACCAATCATGTCTTAAGAGTCTTTATTAGGTGATTAGATTCATTATAGGATGATTTTTCTAACTTTTGAGGTAGTATAGCCTACCTTGATGTTGTACTCGATCACTTGAATAAGTACCCCCTAAGATCTGCATGGTGTCCACCCAATGCTCTGAAATAAAACACCATACCTGCCTAGTGGGGTTACTAGCTATGGTGTTTTAATTGGAGTGAGGTGGACACCACACAGATCTTAGGGGTATTTATTGAAAGGATCTGGTATGACATTAAGGTATGATGTATCATCTCAGAAGATGAAAATATCACCCTACAATGAACCTAATCACTTAATAAGGACTCCTAAGACAGATGGTTCTTCATAAATACCAGAGATATTTCTCCTACATTTATATGGAAAAGTAAAGCAGGATTTATTTTATGTCAGGTTCTTTAATTCCCTATGGAAACAAGCCTCCATAGTTAATTACATCCTAGGAAATAGAAATTTTTAAGAAAACTCTTGATTAAAGTAGTCAATCATATCTCCAAAGATTTCAAGGTTAAACTATCAATAAATTTTGTATTTAGGAAAAATCAAGTGGCAAAGTTCAATTGGGAAGAGTTATTTTGGAATCCAAAGAAGGATAAGTAGGGAGCACTCATGATACTAGGGAGGCTAGATTTATATGTTTGAAAGAGAAGATTTTTTTTTATTTGAGTTGAAATTTTATTAGAATGTTAGGGCTTATAGTCCATCAACACAAAATTAAGAAAATTGCCTAAGAGATGAGGATTTATACTCGTAGCTCAATGGAAACATGCAACCTCAAATCATAAATTTAGGATGTGTTAATACAAGCTATAAGCACGACCTAAATCTAAATGAAAAATATGATATAATGGTTTACCTCTATAAAAGAGGGTAAATCCATCCCGACTCTTTTAAACTTACAACCGCTTGGAGTGTCTACCTGCTAACACCTCCTACAATTCAAAATTATGTAGGCTGGTCTTATATATATGCAAGCTAGTTAAGCTATTTTTTAATTTGGAGGGAGACTAGATTCTTAAACTCACTCCCTAAGAGACTAGATCATGACTAGCAAGAAGATATGACTTAAACTAAATGCAAAATTTTACAAATTTTTATATTATTTTGACACATTTATTTGGACAAAGGCTTAGGATAAATATGTCTAAATGCATGATGAAATAGAGTTGTTGGCTAAATCAGCAAAAGGAGGTATTCTCCACTACAAAGGATGCCCTCATAGGTCAAGTATTTCCCTATCATGCAAGAGTGGAGGTCCTCCTATTCAAGAAAGAAACGAGATGATATTCAAGATATTAGAACATACACCAATTAGCTATGAGGTTGCTAAATATTTTAATTATCTTGATTATAACCTAAGCTTTAAAGTGAGGTTATAAATTATTTTAAAATTTGGTTATGAGTTATTAGTGAGGGTAGAAAAATTAATTTTTCCCTAAAGGCTACTGCAGTCAGGCCACACAATCAAACATCAAGATTAAGAAACCTATGAAGAACATGCAATTTATATTACGCAATCTAAACACAACAATAAAACATTTATAGATTACGTGAAAGAATAAGAGGCCAGTGTGGCCAGGTACCACCATACCCCTCAAAAAAGAGAAGAAATTGGGTAGTTGAGCTCTACCTTTATACAACCTGGATTACAATAAAATTTTATAATTATAATTAAATTAGATGCTATAGGGGTCTTCATTCTTCATCTTTTTTTCCTTTTAATTGAATTTCTCCAAGGATTCACAAAGCATCTCAGGACTTTGCCTTCTAGTCACTGCTCATCCTAAACCCTAAAGCACTAATCCTAATTCATATTGTAAAATTACATATTCATGGAAAGTAAAATCTAACTACACCAACAAGATAGATGTTAGCTAAATCATCCATACAAACCCAAGCAGTTATACTATATAATTTGGACTTAGCACCCTACACATGAGTAATGAAGCCCAACTATTCTAACATGTATTATGCTTAGGAGCATAAGCAACCTGCAAGCAATTGCATTTATATTTATTTTAGTGACCCATTAGCATAATCCCCTACAAAAAAATAACATTAGGCTAACAACGACCTAACATCCAATCTTCGCACAATAGTCCTAACATCCAGTCTAAAATATTACATCATAAAATAAAACACAACATCACATCATACATTATCTTAACTTAGAGATAGAAGTGGTTACTTAATATTCTAATGTGTGTGCTTAAGTTTAGTGTGGTATTTCTTAGCTAGGCTTTGGAATTATAATTATCTAAGTTAGGAATTGTCAAATTTAAACATGGAAGGTGGTTTCATTTCAAGTTATTAAGATGATTGGTGGATTTTAGTTTACATTTTACTTTATTTTATTTGATATTCACTTAGCATCTAAGTATTGTAAAGAGAAGAAAGAGGCTTAACCCCTTTCATTTCTATCCTAAGTTACTTTCTAAAACATGTTTTATGATTGTAGTTTCTTTTAGTGAAAGATTTATTAAATCTTTTTATTAATCCTATGTTTAAGTTAATTTTAAAGAATTCTATCTAACATGAAAGGCATCTTAATATTGAGGAACTTGAATTGCCATCACATAGATAATTTTGCACCATTACTTTTCATCATTAATAACATGCATATGATTTTAAACTTAGAATACCTATACATGCAATGTATTTAGGCATACTTAGATGATTATGAATGCATACACTTTTGGTAGAAAAGAGGGATTTTAATTCTTTATTTAAATACATATACACATGTATTAAAGGTTTAAGTAAGTATGTGTCGTTAGTTAAAACAGAGAAGTGAGATAATCTAAGACCTCCTTAGGGCTACTTAAAGCCTCGTATTCTTGAGATGTTTAGACTATATACTTGCTATCTTAAATACATATGAATACATATGAATATATGAAAATGATGAGATTGTATATGTTAAAAAAATTATTTATTTATGTAAAGTGAAGTTTTATCCAAATTCTAATATATGTACACATAGTAATGAAATCAAGTAAGTACGTGTCATTGTTAACCAGGAAAGTGAGATAATCTAAAACCTCCATGGGGATACTTAAATAAACTTTATTCTTGAGATATTAAACTATATCATATAAAAAATATATGTATAATTTTATACTTTAAAATGTTTAAAAATGTAAATCATATAAAATATTTGTAGCCAAGATTAATTCAAACTTTCATTTAATTCAATTGAATATTTTTGAAATATTAGTGATAATAGAAATATAAAATTAATCCAACACATAATAATTCAATTGATTCTTTTATTTGAAAACATGAATTATTAAATTAAAAATGATCAATTAATATTATAAATTGAAACATATAAATTTCATTTTCCTATTAATACAAAGAGAATTGTAAACCATTTAAGATTACCAAATTAATTTTAATTTGATTTAATTTCATCCTAATTATTAATATTCTAATAATATTTATTAATTGTTTATGAATTAATGTTTGAAATAATTAAGTGTTTTTTTAATGGATTAATCAAGTTTAATTATTTTTTTTATTGTTTTCTAATTTTTTAATTTATTAAATCATTTAATTATGAACCTTAGTTTTAATTTAAATTTAAATTTTAAATTTAAAATTATTAATTAAATTTTTAAAAAATATTTATTTAAAAATTACACATCATTTTAATTAGCCTTAAATTAAATTATAATAATTGAAAATTTTCAACCATAATATTAATCACTATTAAAACTATTTTTAATTTTGTAAATTTTTTATTTAATTTTAAAATGGGTTTACTCATATTTTTAGATTTTTTTATTTTCATAAAATTTTATTTTTAATTAATGGTATATTTAAATAATCCATTAGTAATAAAGTAATTATTTCACATACATAAATTTTTTAAATTTTATCATTTTATTTAGTATTTCTTTATCCATCCAATCTAATCATGGTAATTATCTCATGGATCAATGGATTAAATTATGGTATTCTTTTCTAATCATGTGGAACAGACAGCGGATGATCCTTCATCTCCTAAGAGATGAAATACAAACACTATCCAGCTCCATCAATCGAACACATTGATTGTGATGAGGATCAACTCCAAAACATATGGGAAGAGATTTAAGGAGATCCTTTGATGAAAATCACATGAAATCAAAATTTCTTTCACAAATATAACATCTAATGGATTTCATGGTTTCAAAATATCTCAGACTCAACCATGAGAGCTTAAAACTTTATCTTGAAAAGATGATGCCATGTTGAGAAGGTCATGAGTTTCCTCTTTGTCGATGGCTCTGTGGACCAAACACGGCTGCAATAATCATCAAGTTGTTCTAGGAGTGGTCTCTAGTGCTCGAATCAATTCATTTTAACTTGCCAGAGCTTGGGGGAATGCATGGGAGAAGTTATTTGATGTTTGGTGAGGTTTGAGTAGGGTTGGATGGAGAGAGGGCTCTGTTTTGCTCTGGTTTATCTCACCGGTGATGGGGAGCTCAAGAGGGATCTAGGATGCTCTAGGGATGCTCGCAATCACTCTGAAGCTCTCTATGTGGTTTGAATTAGATGGGGAGGAGCATCCCCTCCTCCCCAATTGATCCAATGATTTTGGAGTCCGGTGGCTCGAGAGGTGGTAATGGGTTGAGGTGGTGTGCACATCCTCCCAAAATTGCCCCAATGGGATGACTTCGGTTAACTCACCCTCTCTTGACCCATGGATAACCCAATCAGCTTTGGGTCAGATGAGACAATGGTCCACAAGTCTAAAATGGGTTAAAGGTGGCTACCAAGGGTTAGTGGGTAGGCATGACCATCCAAATGGGGATTTTATCTCATTTGGATGAGTTTGTCAAATGGGTTTAGCCTAATTCAGGTCAACCATGGATTGGGTTTATTTGGGCTAACCCATGGTGACCTAGGGATGGGTCATGCCAAGTTTGGTTGGGTTTGGTCTTGGTTGGATGGGTTTTGCACAATTTGACCCATATAGGTCAAAATGGGTTCAAATTGGTTAGGTTGAACAATTGATCAAATTGGGTCAAATTGATGGTTTGGGTAAGCTCAATTGATCTTTTGGAGTGTATTGGTTCAATTGGTTTGGTTTAATTTGAAGTGGATTTGGATTTGACTTATATGGGTTCATATGGGTCAAATGGGCTAAGTTAATTAATTTGGTCAAATTAGCCAAATTGTCTTGGGTGGAGGGTTGGTTTAGGTTTAAATGATGATTTGAAAATGTTTGTAAGTGTTGATTTGAATTTATTTGGATTTGGGAATGATTTAGCTCAATTTGAACCTTGAGGTCAATTTGGGCTAAATGGATCAATTGGGTTAGTTTGGTCAAATTGAATTCAATTGAAAGTTAGATCATATTCAACAATCAATTGTGATTCATTTGAGTCGTTGGTTTCAATCAACTTGATTTAGGATTTGATTTGGCCCAAATTGGGCCTTTAGGTCAAATTTGGTCAACATGTGTCAAAAGTGCCAAATGGGCTTGGTTTGGTCCAATTGATGGTTGATTTATGTTTAAGGATCAATTTATGGTTAGTAGGAATCCTTGGTTTCAATTGATTTGATTTGGAGTGAGATTTGATTCATTTTGGTCCATGGGTTAATTGGGTCAACTTGATCAAATGATTAAATTGACTTTGTTTGACCCAGTTGATTGCAATTGGATAATTAAAAATGATCAACAATCATTGTAGGAGAGATTGGATGGGTTGGTTTAATCCAATTTGGGTTTGATTGAATTTTGGATCAAATAGGTCTTTTAGGTGACTTTGGGTCAAGTGAATCAAATGTGTCAATTGAGTTGGATTAGGTTGAATTGGTTTGAATTGAGTTTAATGATGGGTTTAGGATTGATTGATAGCTTTGATTGCAATTGATTTGGCTTTAGTTGGATTTTGGCTCATGTAGACCCTTTCTGGTCAAATAGGTTAGGTTGGGTTAATTAGATTGGTTTGGTTCAGTTGGCTGGATTATGAGTTTTGAAAGGTTTAAAATAGAGGTTTGAATAGTTGGAGTGTTTTTGTGAAGATCAATTAGACTTTATTCAATTGAATGGGTCTCAGGTTTGATCCATAGGATGATGGTGGACTTGGTTTATGTTAAGGGTTAAGTTAACTTAGCTTGGAGCTTTGATATGAAATGAAATCCATTTGGGGTTAATTGTATTGGCTTGGGATTTGGTTTTGGATGAGTGGATAAGCATGGGTCCTAGTTTAGACCATAGGATAAGTAGAACATATTTACCTTAGGATATGACCTAAGCTCTGGGTATGCTTTCTTAAGTCTCTAGGCTAGGGTTTAGTGGTCTCTTAATTGCTAGAAGTTTCCTATGACT